>CM057452.1:694475000-695080000 GCA_016271365.2 Neoceratodus forsteri | reverse complement strand
CTGAGGGAGGAGCAGCTGCCAGATACCAATATTGCACCCGTGTGTCAATACATGCATGTACATATGTCACTGCACATTGGCAACCCATCCAGGGGAGAAAATGATGGAAAACCCTCTGATGAGAAGGACGGCATCCAGTCTCTGGCAGGATCCATGCCCCCATTTAGGTGCCTGCATTCATTCTGTATTCTGATCCTGTTGAGAAAGTTATGCTTCTCAGGACTCAACCATGAGGGCATGCCATGGGGGAAGAGGAGACCAGGGTAAGTAGCCAGAGAAGGCAGGTGATGGAGTTGGTGGGGGGGGGGGCTGGCCAGATGAAGACTGGTCATCAGTAAGCAGATAAAAAGGAATGAAGACAAACCAACAGCAAACAAACAAAAAAAAGATGTACTGCCCTGAATGTACAAGCCTGTGGCTTCTGCTGAAGCTATGTTTCAAATACTGATTATGAAATAGATAAAAAGAATGCTGGCTCCTGACTGGCCAAGAGCTTCTTTCAGCAGGGCCATTATCCCAACACAACAGCCTGGTTGAAAGTAGTTCAGTAAAAATATGTTTAAAAAATATCTCCAATTCATAAAAGGGGCTCATTTCATATTTGCAGGCACTCGAGGTGGTGCATTATAGAGGGCTAATGGCACCTCTTAGGTGGTGGAAGCACTCAGCTTTGCATCATAGATACATAGATACATAGACAGTGTCGGCAGATAAGGGCCTATGGCCCACCCAGTCTGCCCGTTTGAGCTTGTAAGTTCAGTTTGTTTTCCTAGAAGTTTGTTGCCCCTTATCTCTGACCTCCAGAATTCCTTTATGTCTATCCCATGCATTCTTAAATCCCGTGATTGTTTCAGCCCCCACCACTTCCTCTGGCAGGGTGTTCCACTTGTCCACCACCCGTTCTGTGAAGAAATTCTTCTCATGTTTCCTCTGAATCATCCTCCTCCAACTTCATCCCATGCCCTCTAGTCCTGGAACATCTTTTTCGCTTAAAATAGTGTTTCCCTGCACCCTGTTCCTCCCCTGTAAGATACTTGTATGTCTCTATCATATCCCTCTCTCTCCCTCTCCTCCAGGGAGTACATGTTCAGTTCCTTCAACCTGTCTTCATAGGACTTGTGATGCAATCCATGCACCATCTTTGTTGCCCTCCTCTGAACCTTCTCTACCCTGTCTATGTCCTTACGTAGGTATGGTCTCCAGAACTGTACACTGTACTCCAGGTGGGGCCTCACTAGTGTCTTGTATAGCGGAATTATGACCTCCCTTTCCTGCTGGTGATGCTCCTGCCTATACATCCCAGCATCCTATTTGCTTTACCTGCTGCCTTGTCACACTGTTTCCCTACCTTGAGGTCATCAGAGATGACAACCCCAAGATCCCTTTCCTGCTTGGTGCATGCTATATCCTCACCACCCAACTGATATATTGTGCCAGGGTTTTTGTGCCCCATATGCATTATCTTGCACTTCTTTGCATTGAATTTCAACTGCCAAACCCCTGACCATTCTTTAAGTTTCTGCAGGTCGCTTCTCATTCTGTCTACACCCTCTGGTGTGTCTACTCTGTTACAGAGCTTTGTATCATCAGCATACAGTGAAATTCTGCCTTCTAGGTCCTGCACAATGTCACTGATGAAGATGTTGAATAGGACCAGTCCCAGCACTGATCCCTGTGGTACCCCACTGGTCACTCTTCCCTCTGTGGAGTGACAGCCATTTACCACCACCCTCTGTGTCCTGCCACCCAGCCAGTTACCTACCCACCACACTACTGTCCTGCCCACACCCATATTCCCCAGTTTGTGTAATAGTCTTCTATGTGGCACAGTGTCAAAGGCCTTGCTGAAGTCCAGATAGGCCATGTCCACTGCCCTCCCTGATCCACCTCCTGGTCACCCAGTCAAAAATTCAACGAGGTTGGTCTGACATGACCTCCCCTGGTGAAACTATGCTGCCTTGGGTCCTGTAGTCCATTGACAACCAGATGTTCCACCAATCTCCTTCAGTAGTGCTTCCATGATCTTCCCACTACCGAGGTGAGACTGACTGGTCTGTAGTTCCCTGCTTCCTCTTTGTTCCCACTTTTGTATAAGGGGACTACATCTGCTGTCCTCCAGTCTTTGGGTACCTCCCCTGTTTCCAGTGATTGGCTAAACAGGATAGCCAGAGGTTCAGCCACCACCTCTCTTAGTTCTTTAAGGACCCTGGGGTGCACCCCATCTGGCCCCATTGCTTTACCAACTCTTATTACTTCCAGTTCCTTCAGGACCCTTTCTCGTAAAGGGACTTGTGTCCATTTCTGCACCATTCTCACCCCTTGTACTCCCTTCAGACCCATTACCCTTCTTCCTCAGTAAAGACTGAGCAGAAATACCTGTTCAATATGTCAGCTTTACTGTTGTCATCCTCCACACGGCTCCCATCCTCCCCTTCAGTCTCACTATCCCTCCCTTTGTCTTTTCTTTTTTCACTTATGTACCTGTAAAGATTTTGTCCCTCTACCCACTGATTTTGCAATGTGTTCTTCTGTCTGAGCTTTGGCTTCCCTTACTGACCTCCCTGCCTCCCTTTGCTTCTCCTGGTACTTCTCCCATCCTCTTCTGCCTGTGTCTTTTGTATTGCCTGAATGCAATCTTTTGGCTTTCACTTTCTTTGCTACCTTTGGAAAACCATAATGGTCTCCTCTTCCTTTTCCTCTTGCTAACCTGCTTAATGCATAATTCTGTTGTTCTTGTAATCCCCATTTTAAATACTGCCCACTGTTCCTCAACCCCTGATTCCTGTCCCATTCCCTTAATGCCTCTTTCAAGTATCTCCCCATCTTCCCAAAGTCTGCCCTCTAAAATCCAGGATACGTGTTTTGTGTGGTTTGGTTCTGCTCTTCTGTGATTTCAAACCACGATGACTGGTGGTCACTGTTTCCCAGGTGCTCCCCACTGTTACCCCCCATCACACTGTCCCTGTTTGTGAGCACAAGGTCCAGTATTGCCTTCTGCCGAGTTGGTTCCATGACCAGTTGCTTGAGGAAGGCACCCTGAAGGGAGTCCAGGATAAATCTGCTCCTAGTTGATGCTGCTGCTGGGATGCTCCAGTCCACGTCTGGAATATTGAGGTCTCCAATCAGTACTACCTCACCCTTGTCTGCCATCCTTTGGATGGCTAGCATCAGCTCCCTATCTGTTTCTTCCTCCTGGGCTGGTGGTCTATAGACCACACCTGTGCGGATGGCTGTCCCCATTTTCCTTTCCAGCTTAACCCACAGTATCTCTCCCCCATTTTGTTCCTCCTGGATCTCTGTGGCTCTTATGTCATTTTTCACATACAGTGCCACTCCTCCTCCTCCCTTCCTGCCTGCTCTGTCTCTTCTGAATATGTTGTAGCCAGGTATGGCCATCTCCCAGTCGTGGTTATCATTACACCAGGTTTCAGTGATGGCCACAATGTCCAGGTCTGACTGTACCATGACAGCCTCCAGATCTTCTATCTTGTTGCTAAGGCTCCTGGCATTTGCACACATGGCTTTCCATGATTTGACTTCCCTAGACTGTTTCACTGTTCTACTCAGCCCTTCCTTGGTTGTCATTTATCCTGGTTCTCCTTGCTGTCTGCCCTTCTGCTGAATTTTGCCCCTTTTCTGCTTATCCACCTCTTGGGCACTAATCTCCATCTTTTGCACACTGCTTTGCAGAGATAGCCACTCCTCTGGTTCACTGGTTCCACTGCTAGCTGTGGGGGGTGAGCAAGTAGGTACCCTCCTTGCTGGCCTGCCACCCCCTTTTGCTAGTTTAAATGCTTGTCAATGTAGCATTTAGACTTTAGCATGTAGCATGTAGACTTTAGCATGTGGCATCATGATTCAACCCACCCAAGGTGGGCCATTATCCACCATAACACATCCCCTGGAGTGCCTTATTGCTTGATTCACATCCTGTTATTGTTCACTGTGCAGTAAATTCAATGTGTCATTCTGATTTGTACACTGGTAGTAAAGACAATTCTTGAACTATATGATGTAGCTTATATCCTTGTTAGAACTTGCATTGTTATCTCAATACATCTGTGTCCTGCTGTAGAACTCTATGGTTCATGGTGGCATAAACTGGAGTGTCCACACTGTGCTCTGACACTGTGCCTTCCCCATCAAGTTCCTAGACAGCATTAAGGCACCAGTGCATGGCACTGCAGGTGACACAATGCATACAGGGATAGCCATGAGTGGGAAGGGCAAGGAATGTCATGGAAAAGGTGACACTAATATCATTAGTTCACTAGAAAAGAAGAAAGCTCATATGTGCCTGCCTTAACCCAAGTTAAAGCATGGTTTCGCTACACACTGCTGTTAACTCAAGTTAAGGTTACCATGTTGCTCTAAGGTTATGTTCCAGCCTATATTCTAGCAAGGTTAGAACTCAGTTTTAGAACACGGACTGTAGTGCAGGTTTACTGTGTTACAATCTGGATGGAAACCTTTTAAACCTTTTTTATTCTGAATGCAAAGTTGATTAATTTTTTGAATGCAAAGTTTATTAAATAAAGTCAAGATTATAAACAGACTTATCAGTATACATGTAGAACACAGAAAAATCCTAGCCAGAGCATACCCCATGGAGAGACAATACTAACAGCAAACAGTAAGAAAAGTATAAAGCAAAAATACATACATGATGTATAGGTACAGAGTATCATCGTAATAGGTCTCAACTCAGTAGCATGTATGGGATACAATTGGACTGGATCAAGGACAGTAGCAATAGAATGCAGCAGGATCACACTTGTGTCTGAGGGGGAGGGTAGGGTGGGGAAAGGGGGGAGTGAAGTTGGGATAGGTCCTGGTCTGCACCCATGGACCCTTATCTGTACTTGGGTGTTCCCTTTTGTTATGTGGATGAAGTGGAGGGTGGGTTGGGGATAAAGTGACCTGGAATTTGACAGTGCCTCGAGGTGAAGTATGGGCTGCAGAAAGTAGTGAAGTCTGCCAACCTGCTGATCACAGTGATGTGTACCCATTCAAAGCTGGCCATCTTTTCCAGCTCCTGCAGCCAATTACTTGCCATGAAAATCAGTATTTATAGGCAAACTGAGGTACATAAATAACAGTTTGAGTTGCAGATGCCGACTGAAATCCTGAACCCTGGCACTTCAACCCTTTCCCACCCCCTGACGAAAACCCAGGAATGGTTGAAGCACCAGGGCTCAGCATTTCAGTCAACATCTCTACCTGCCACAATAAACATTTATTTCTTTTATCAGTTTGCCTACAGTTTTTGATTGCTTAGAGTACTGATTTTTGTGAAAAGTAACTTGCTCAGCAGGCTGGCAGCCCTATTAGCACCTCTCTCTTACTTTGAGTGTGGCATTCATTTTCCTTATTCCTGCCAATGCCTGAACAATATTCTCTTTGCTGTCATTAGGGCACATAGTAAGCACTTCCTACATTGAAGTATGAGTACCTGCTTTGTATTCCCCACATTAATAAATCCCAGCAGCACCAACTGGGGACTAAGGGAAAACTGTGACCCTAGAAGTTGTGCCCAAGCAGCTTGAATGCTATAATTATGTGTGTAATTGTATCTGTTCCATTGAGCCATCTCCAGCACCTGTGCATGGGGGACATGCCCCATTGTGAGCTTTTGTTGGGTTCCACGTCACTGGTGTAGGATTTTAAATTGTGTGAAGTGGCTTTCGGTGTCCCTGGTAGCTGCTTCATGCCTGACCAGCACCGGTTCCAGTCCTGGGGGGAGATGTCATGTCCCAGCTATGAGGCCAGCTTTAGTCAGGAAGAGTCGGACTACAGATCACAAATAACTGTGAGCAAACAGCTTTGACTGTCGATTGTCCTCCTATGAAGGGGGAGGGAGTGACAATATCTTATGCAGGGTGCTCTGTTCCCTAGTTATAAAGTGGGGGCTTAAAAGAACTCCAAGTGCATGCCAAAGCTACAGATATTGCCAATGTTGCTGCTTTAGAAGAGCATACTCTGCTTGTAGTTGGAAAAATGATTTGAGGTGTCCTGTGCAAGGATCAAATTGTCTAGTCCTCCTTTCCTGGTCAACAAAAACTAAATGAAATCAGTAATGTGCACAAGCCTGCATATGCCTTTCTCAGCCCAATCTTTCCAGGGGACAGGTTTGCCCCAATGCAGAGGAGAGTGTTATACCATAAGGGTAAAAGGGCCAACTGTTCTGGGTGCCATTTGGTTAATCTAGCAAAGTTCCGACAGATTGCAGCCAAGTGCACAAGGGTTGGGTGGCATCTGAACCCAGTAGGAAACTTTCCAAACATTATGTCTTGAAGCTGAGCCTACAGTAGTAAATCTAGCAGAAGACCCATTTAGATATGTAGTCATCAGCACTAGAACTGTCTCTGCTAGCTGGTTCAGAGCTTGTGCCACACATTGGGCCCTTCTCCACAGAAGAAGTTCAGCATTTTGGTTTGCAGCAATTTGAGTAGGTGAGGCTTAATCATGATAGGGAAGCTGTCCAAGATGTACTGTATTTTTGGGTCCACCATCATCTTGAAGATGTGCACTCTTCCCCAGTGTGTGATATGGTAGCAGCTATACCTGACCATATCCTGTTCTACGGCCATAAGGATTGGAAGTAAGTTCAGGTCGCCCAGGCTGGTAAGGTTCCAGGAGAAATGGATGCCCAGGTATTTGAGACTCTTTGGAGCCAGCTGAAAGCCCCATGGGAAGCCCTGTGCACTCTTAGCATGTGGGTGGGAGGACATGATCGGGAATTTTGATATGTTGGCTCTATATTGTGACAATTTTCTGAACTGGGTTAATAGGGCAAGGGTTGCTGGTAGAGATTCCTCAAGCTTGGACAGTGCCAATAATGTGTTGCCTGTGTACATTGGAGCCTTGTATTTACCATCCATCTGTATGTCATGTTCAGTATGTGCTAATTCAGCCTAATAGCCTGAAGGAGGGTCTCCGGAGCAAGCTCAAAAAGCAGTGGAGAGAGCAGACAGACATACCATGTTCCCCTGCCCAACAGAAAAGAAGCTGAGCTTTGTGAGTTTGTGATCACTGATGCAGAAGTACTATTATAGAGAGCCTGGACTAGATGGATGAATTGTGGCCCAAGGACATGGAACAAGTGCCCCAGTCTACCCTACTGCATGCTTTCTCTGCATCTCGGGATGCTAGCACTGGTAGGAAGTTTGAAGCAGATGCCCTCCATATTAAGTTTAACAGCCGCCTGGTCTTGTCAAAGCCTTTGCTGCCTAAAACAAAGCTGACCTGGTCTCTGTTAAGCAAGACCATGACAACATCCACCAGGCATGTTATCAGAGCCTTAGCGTAGGCTTTGTAGTTGGCTGGGATGAGGGATATCGGGTGGTAGCTCCCACATGGTGAGGGGTCTTTCCCCGGTTTGGGGATGAGTGAAATCACTGCTATCTGCATTGAGAGGGGACCTCCCCCACTATAGATGCTGTAGAAGCAGTATAGCATAGTGGTTAAGGGCACTAAGCTACAAACCTGGACACATAGGTTTGAATCCTATCAGCCCCCACTTGCATGTTGTGTAACCATAAGTCAGTCACATAACTTCCTTGTGCTCCCAGGTTACACCTGGAAACAAGCTCTGGCTTAATGCGCCTTTCCTGGTTAAACAATTCCCCCCTTTCCTCCCCCCCATCAGTGCCTCCACTAACTTTTGTAGCAGGACTGCCCTGAAGGAATATAGGAACTCAACAGGCAGGCTGCCACCCCCCGGGGCTTTTCCTGTGGGCATCATGTGTAAGGCATGTTCCAGCTCCACTTGGGTGATCAGTCTGTACATAGAAACATAGAAGATGATGGCAGATAAGGACCACAAGGCCCATCCAGTCTGACCATTTTTTCTACCTTATGAATGTGCCATAGGACTTTACTCTGTCAATGGCCTATCTATTCATACTCATTTGTATTGCACCCTTATGCCTATACCATGCCTGTTTGAAGCCCTGCACTGTATTCATATCCACCACTTCCTGAGGTAGGCTATTACATGCATCCACCACCCTTTCTGTGAAAAGAACTTCCTCACATTACCCCTTGATTGGCCTCCCTCTAATCTCATGCTGTGTTCTCTTGTCCTGCTATTTTTCTTATGTTGAAACATGTTAGACTCTTTCACCTTGCTAATGCCCTTAAGATGTTTGAATGTTTTGATCACATCACCTCTCTCTCTCTCTCTCTCTCCCGCCTTTGCTCTAAGGGATATATATTAAGCTCCGTTAATTTGTCCTCATGTTTTCTGATGCATTCCCTGCACCATTTTGGTTGCCCTTCTCTGGACTGCCTCCTTTTTGTTCATGTCCTTGTGCAGGTGTGGCCTCCAGTACTGCACACAGTTCTCCAGATGGGGCCTAACCAGTGTTTTGTAAAGAGGGATTATTACCTCCCTCTTACGACTTGTGATACCCCTGATAATACACCCCAACATCCCCCTAGCCTTACCTACTGCTTTAGAGGTCTGCTTGGTGATTTCAGGTCATCTGTGATGATGATGCCCAAGTCTCTTTCTTCCCTTGTGATTGCCAGCAACTCCCCTCCCAACCTATAGGTGGCTTCAGGGTTTCTCTTCCATATGTGCATGATCTTGCACTTCTTTGTGTTAAACCCCAATTGCCACTCTTCTGACCATTTTGCCAGTTTATCCAGATCTCTTCTCATTCTGCCCATCCCAACTGGATCATCTACTCTGTTGCAGATCTTGGTGTCATCTGCAAACCAACAATTCTTACCCTCCAGGCCATCTGCAATGTCACTAATGAAGATATTGAAGAGGACTGACCCCAGGAACGATCCCTGAGGTACCCCACTTGTGACTTGCATCTCTTCTGGCTGTATACCATTTACCACCACTCTCTGTGTTCTGCTCGCCAACCAGTTTGCCACCCATTTGACCAACTTCTGACCCACCCAAGCCTATCCAGCTTATTAATCAATCTTCTATGTGGAACAGTATCGAAAGCTTTGCTGAAGTCAAGGTTGGTGAAATCAACTGCACTCCCTTGGTCCACCACTCTGGTTACCCAGTCAAAAAATTTGAGATTAGTTTGACAGCACCTTCCTATTGCAAATCCATGCTGTCTTGGATCCTGTGCTCCTATGGATTCCAGGTGTTACACTATCCTCCATAATCTTGCCCACTACAGAGGTAAGACTGACTGGTCTGTAGTTCCCCGCCTCCTCCCTACTACCACTCTTGTGGAGTGGGATCACATGAGCCCTTCTCCAGTCTTTTGGGACCTTTCCTGTGCTCAGAGACTCACTGAACAGTTCTGATAATGGCTCTGCTAGTTCCACCCTTAGCTCCTTTAGTATCCTGGGATGTATACCATCAGGTCCCATTGCCTTGTCCACCCTGAGCTTAACAAGCTCTTGTAGGACCCTTTCTTTTGTGAAGGGACTTGTGCACACCTTCCTCCCCTGTGTCCATGGTGCTGAGCTGTGGACCCTGTGCTACCTTCTCCTCAGTAAATACTGAGCAGAAATATCTATTTAGGATAGATGTGTCTCCTTGGTCCTCCTCCACACACTCCCCCTTATCCCCTTTGATCTTAGCAATACCCCCTCTGGGCTTTCTCCTTTCACTAATGTATCTATAGAAAGTCTTGTCCTATTCTTTTACTGTTCGTGCTAGTGTTTTCTCGGTTTGGGCCTTTGCCTGCCTTACTGCCTTTCTAGCTTCCCTTAGGGAAGTTTGGTATGCCTCTCTATCTTCGTCCTGCTGCGTTACCTTATATTGCCTGAAGGACAACCTTTTGGCTCTGACCTTTTCTGCTACTGTTTTGAGAATCAAAGTGGTTTTGTCCTTCTTTTGCTCTTGCTTTTCTCCCTAACACAATGGGATGTTGCTTCAAGTACTGTATCCTTAATGCTTGCCCACTTTGCCCATACCCCCTCACCTGTTTTTATTCTTGCCAGGGCTAGCTTAACTCTGTTGACCTTCTTATCAAAGTCACCTTCTCTGAAGTCCCATATTTTTGCCTTGGACTAGGATGATTTAGTTCTAGTGGCCAAATTGAACCGTACCATGTGATGGTCACTGGCCCCCAGGTGACCTTCTACCTGGAGATCCATGACTCTTTCCCCATTAGTCAGTACTAGATCTAGGATAGCCCTATCTCTTGTGGGTTGTTGTACCAGTTGTTTGCGGCCCTCCCCCTGCAGAGAATCATCTGTGTGTCTAGTTCTGGCAGATGTTCCTGCTGGTATTGACCAATCTGTATCTGGCATGTTGAAGTCTCCCAATATCATAACCTCCCCTTTAGATGTCATGTTTTTTATATCTTCTAACAGTAATGTGTCTATGTCCTCCCCCTGGTCTGGAGGTCTGTAGATGACCCCAGTTAATATGGCTGTCTGATTTCCTGTTTTCAGGGTGACCCACAGTTCTTCTGGCTCCTTATGTGTATTCTAAATTTCTGTAGCTTTGAAATTTTCATTGACATAAAGGGCTACTCCCCGCCCCACTTTCTGCACCTCGGTCTCTTCTAAACAGTACATAGCCAGGTACTGAAGACTGCCAAGTGTGGTTACTGGTGAACCATGTCCCGTTAATGGCTACTATGTCCAGTTTAGCCTCTGTCATTGTTGCCTGCAGGTCTGGGATCTTGTATCCCAAACTGCGGGCATTTGTGTACATGATTTCCATTGGCCAGATTTCGGTGTGTTAGTTGTTGGGCGAGGTCCGGCATTTCCCCTGTGTGTCATATGGGGAGCCTGACCTTTTTCCTTACCTGGTGATGCAAATGAACTACAAACATGCTGAACTTCTGTTTGATCACTAGTTGAGGGAGGAGGGGTGTTCTTCCCATTCGATGTATTGGGTGCTGCACAACTCTCCCCATTGACTAGCTTAAATATTCTGCAAAGATGTCAAACATCTGCCCCAATACACTGACTCCTTCCTTAGTCAGATGCAGTCCATCAAATTTAAAAAACTTTCACTCCCAAAACTGTTGGCAGTTACCTACAATTTGTGTCCTTTTTCCTGGCACCAGCCCTTGAGCCACATTTTTAGCTCCACTATCTCCCCTTCTCTGACCTTCCGTCCCTCTGCCCCCTCTCCCAGACCATCAGGATCTCAGAGAAGGAGATGCCGGATGAAATGGATGACAGTTTGTCTCGCAGCCTGGTCAGGTGTTCCTTGGTCTCCACAACTGACTGGCTGGTGAGTAGTGAGTCCCTATGTGTACCAGGGCATCAACATTTTCCCCTGCTTCCTGCATGATTTTAGCAATGTGGTCAATGTCTCTCCACGCTGATGTACCTGGGAGACATCTAACCATTACACCCCCCCCCCCCCGGCTGGAGGTTGGTGTCATCTCCCCGAATCATGGAGTCTTCTATAATCAGAAGTGTTTTGGATTTCCTTTTTGCCTTTTTTTTGGTTTTGGTCCTTGTTTTGCTGTAATATTTTATTATTTTCAGAAAAAGTGTTTAAACATACAGCTTGTGGCCTAGGTTTTCAAGTAAACAAGCCAGGTACAGGTGCTTAGATGCATTTCAAAAAAGGTAGTATTATACAGAAGTAACCTGAGAATTATTATACATAGATTTGATTCTGGCAATGATAGAGACAGGGTACAAAAGCTATACTAGTACTATTCAGTGTCTCAAAGAGACCATTATCTTATAAATGTACTCACCAGGAGGGAGCTTATCTCCATTAATCACTGTGAGACATAAGCACACTGAGTGGGGTCCTATCATTGATTCAGACCAATTCCTCTTCAAGGCTTCAGGGAAAGAGCCGAGTTCTGTGTGTGTATATGTTCAGCAAGGTCCTGAGTATATCTGGAACGAAAGCAAATGTTCCCAAAGAATCTATTGGATAGCTGGAGTAACGTATATCATGTGGAAATACTGTACATTTAAAAACATATACAGGTTATACAAAGAACCACAGTGGTTGTATGTATCTGATGGGGGAGTTATGTCCTATACTATATCTAGATACTGTAACTGGAACCCTGGACAGAGAAGGCACAGCTGTACTGTTCATAAGGAAGTGTGGTAAAATGGCAATGTTGAAAATCTGGAGTGGAAATATTGAAAATTCGCAAACCATGACAGTGCATAGGAACTGTGCAATGCACGCTCGTAAAACAGTCATTGTTAGGAATTTTTTCACCAAATTGTCAACATTGGCATTTTAAAACCTCTGCTAATGAACAGTGTCACTGTGATTGTCTTACTGTGTGCCATACATTAATTTTGCACACTGACTGTGCCATTGTGCACTACATGGGCAGAAACACGTTTTGGGCAGGATGTGAAAAATGACAGCTGCAGTGCTCATAAGGAGGTGTGGTAAAATGGCAATGTTGAAAATGTGGAGTGAAAATATTGAAAATTCGCAAACTTACGAGTGTGCATAGAACTGCTAATGAACACTCATCAAAACAGTCATTTCTAGAATTTTGCCACCAAATTTTCAACACAGCCATTTTAAGACCTCTGCTCATGAACAGTGTCACTGTGATTTTCTTAATGTGTCCCATACATTAAGTTCGCACACGGACTGCGCCATTGTGCGCTACATGGGCAGAAACACATTTTGGGCAGGATGTGAAAAATGACAGCTGCAGTGCTCATGAGGTGTGGTAAAATAGCAATGGTGAAAAACTGGAGTGAAAATATTGAAAATTCGCAAACTTACGAGCGTGCGTAGGAACTGCACAATGCACGCTGGTAAAACAATTATTTTTAGGAATTTGTTCACCAAATTTTCAACATAGCCATTTTAAGATCTCTGCTCATGAACAGTGACACTGTGATTTTCTTAATGTGTCCCATACACTGAGTTCGCATAGTGTCACTGTGATTTTCTTAATGTGTTCCACACATTGATTTCACACACCGACTGTGCCATCGTACGCTACATGGGTGGAAACATGTTTTGGGTGAGATGTGAAAAATGACAGCTGTACAGCTCGTAAGAAGGTGTGATAAAATGGCAATGTTCAAAATCTGGAGTGAAAATATTGAAAATTCACAAACTTACGTGCCTGGTAGGAACTGTGCAATGCGCGCTCGTAAAACAGTCATTTTTTGGAATTTTTGCACCAAATTTTCTACATGGGGTTTTTGGGACCCCTTCTCATGAATGATGTCACTGTCATGGTGTTATTCAAGCCTAAAGGGTGATTTCATGCAGTGACTGTGCAGTGTCTGCGAAATCACCCTTCGGGGCCGAATAACGCCATGACAGTGACATCATTCATGAGATAGGGTCCCAAAAACCCCATGTTAAAAGTTTGGTGCAAAAATTCCAAAAAATGACTGAGATATGCAATAAAGTTGAAACCCCCCTATCTAGCCCATTATACAGCTTACCGGCATTTCCTCAGTTTGCGGTCGCCTTTGAAGAGTGCAGAGGTGTTCCCGGTCCAGCGAAGATCGTCGCGCCGGAGTCCAGAGGTAAGTATGGGGTGGGGCAGGTGTGGGGAGGCTGGGTGTGCAGTGGGTGGGTGTGGGTTGTAGGAGGGGGCTGGGAGGCGCACCTTGGGACCGTTTTTATTTTACAGGTGTTAAAAAAAAAACGGCGTGGGACCATTTTCCATGCTGGGTGGGCTCCCAGTGTGGCACAAGATGACTGGGGGGTGAGGAGTCAATGGGGATTGGGCACCCATCGGCAAAACAAAGGCAACATTTGCCACGCTGGGGTGGGCTCCCAAGCGTGGCAGCAGAGACCTGGTTTGGGGCGCCGTGGAGCCGGCGTGAGATTGGGCACCCCTATACGGCCAAGCGAAGTTTGCCACGCTAGGAGTGGGGCTCCAGCGTGGCACAAAGCTTTGGAAATTGGCGTGACGCGCAGAGGCGGCGTGTGTCGAGAGGGGCGTCATGATGGCGGTGCTCAGTATGGCAGCGGTGCTTTCCTTTGAAGCAGAGGAACACCGCTGTCATGCTGAAGCTCCACCCGATGGTGCAGGACCGCCATGCCTGCTCAAGGGCAGTGCATTAGATGGAGAGCACACCTCCAAGTGTGCTACTCTCCCAAAGACCCATCTTTGATACCAAGCGAATGTAAAAGAATAAAGATACAAATATTGTTTCAAAACCAAACAGTAGTAAAGAATGCAAGAGACTTTGACCAAGGTCCCCAGCCAATGGTAAGTCCTAATGCGTCTGCGAGGTGTGGGAAAAAAGTATCAGCTGTGAGAAGAAAACTCCCCCATGCTCCAGCACTCTAGGTGGACAGTATATTAACACTCAAGGGTAACTGGAATATGCCGCTCTGCCACTGTCCAGAGCCCATGAGATAGAGGACGTCGAGTGGACCTCCAAAACCAGGGATAGGAGGGTGCGTAGGAAGTACTAGACTACTAACCAGAGGAAGGAGGAAGTTTGCATGAGATATTAAGGAGGAGAGAGGATGGAGCAGATTAGTAGCCTGTAAGATTATGTAGAAGTAGCAGATCACTAATTTTAGCTCTATTCCTTCAGGTCTGATTACCGGTGGGGGGGGGACTGGGAGGTCTAATAAGAAAGGGTTGGGACTAGGTGGTAATCACCATCACAGTCTGGAGAGCATAAACAGGCCAATTTGTGGCAACACTTAAACAATTTCTAACATTAATGAGTTAACAATTGTGCACAACATCATACGATGAACATTTCTCCAAGGTAGAGCATCTCCAGAGAGGGGAAGGCATCTGAGGCCCAGCCCATCTTGTGTCTTACGTTTAAGCACAAAAGGAGAAGGGCCTAGTCAGAGATTTTACCTAGTTAGTCAAGGGTTCTGTGTCCCTTACCCTGTTCAGCTATTCCCCCGTTTGTCCTCCCACTTCCCATCCCCTTACTCCCCCAGACACAAAACCTTTGATACTTATCTAATTCAGCAGCTCGGTCAGCCTGGGTGCTCTATTTGGGTGGATGGCTTTGTTGCTGGTGTGCTGAAGTCTGGTTCATGGCCTGTTGGAGAAAAGGGAGCCACAGTGTGAGAGTCTGGAACCTAGAGCAGCTGGGCAGCATCCATAGTTGAGGCCCAGGAGTCAAGTATATTTTCAGGCTCTCCATCTTCAAAGATTACTGGGTGAGTGTCAATGTCCTCTCGACTAATTCTATCCAGATGGTCCCCCCAGGAGAGAGTAACGATTTTTTGAGAAATAGGGTCTGACATACACTGTTTCTTTTCCTTCAGTATCAACAGTGTTTTGAACATCTTTGCTAGGAGAGCGTCTCCCATCCTGGGGGTGATCTCGCTTAGAGTGAGGAAATTTCAGTGGCCTTTTCATCACCTGTGATCCATGAGCCTCCAGTGGTTTGCTAGGCATCTTGGGCAATGTCTCCGGTAAAGCTCTTAGGGCATCTCCCTGTGGCTGAGAGCGTTGATCAGGTCAGTTCCCGAAGGCTATTGGTTGTATGTGGTCGGTGTCAGTCGGCCATGCTGCAGAAATGAAAGCCGTGGCTGCATCTGGAGTGGTGAATTGGTGTAAATTGCCATTAACTGTGAGCTTTAATATGGCCAGGTAGCGCAGAAGAAAGGGAATCTAAAGGGCATGCAATCTCTGGCACACCTCTGAGAAGGCCTTTCGCTTAGCCACTAAGCCACTGAAATAATCCTGGAATATCATAATTTTATGATCTCTCCAAAGAAGTGTACCCAATTCTCTGGCCTGGATGGTCTTCTTCTCTGCAAAGTTTAGGATATGGGTGATTATTGGTCTAGGTCAATCGCCCTGGATAGGTTTTGACTGAAGGGAGCGGTGTGCCCGCTTGATCGTGATTCTAGTTGAAGGGGGGAGCTTTAAGATTTCTGGAAGTGCTTGTTATAAGAAAAATAAAGTTTTTCCCCCTTCACAGCCCTTTGGAAACCCTAGGAGCTGCAAGTTGTTGCGGTGGCTCCTATTTTCTAAGTCATCCAACTTATCATGCAACTGACGAATTTGTGCCGCCTGCTCCCTCATTGTTGCACAATGACCTTGAAGCACATCTTCCTGAGTGTTTGCTTTTTGTTCTGCCCTGTTGATTCTAGCATCCAGTGGTTGGATAGAGTTTGCAGATGTAAAGGAGGCTAAGGTGAGAGTGTCTATACTGTGAATGATTGATGCAAACATTATCCTGAGAGAAGGCTCTTCACCTTCTTTAGTGGAGTGCGCCATGTGGCCTGATAGGTGTGGGTTGTCTGTCTGTAAGAAACAATATCTCAGCTGTCCTGCATCGTACACTCTTGTTTTTCAAGTTGGAGGTAGGAAATCACTTCTGATTATTGTTAGTGTAGAGTTTTCCCCTTGGGGTTAACTATTTGCAGGTAAATTTCGAGTTCTAGGCTCTGGACTAGTGCAGCTATTAATCTAAGTTGCCATCTTGCTTGCTGGCTGGCCACACCCCTTCAGTCCACTTTGGTCCCTGTTTTGGGTGAGTTTAGTAGCACTAGCTCCTGTGCAGCAGTGTCCTGCTCTTCAGTGTCCTCTACCCCTTTGTTTGATTTTGACGATAGAGGCAGATACCTGTTTGTAGTTTTTATATGGTTTGTGGAGGTGATACGTTAGAGAACACTGAGTGATGGGGCACCTGATTTGCCCCTCCTAAGCACCTGCCAATCTCCTGAGCCAACTACCTTCTGCAATCGAGGTGCTTCACTTGGATATTGGGGAAATGGCAGGTGGTTCTTATAACATATTTCCTCCTGAATAATGCGATTTGAGGCGTGGAGTCTCTGCTCATGCTGCCTGCAGCTGAGCCCTTAGATATCCAACGGTCCAGCATGTAGGACAGCATCCTAAATCCTGCATAACTGCCCTTTTGAAAAGTGTCCCACAGTACCTGCAGTTAATAATATCCATTCCAGTTGAGTTGCTGAGTTTATAACCTGGTCCGATTAATTAGAAGGAGGAAAATGAAAGCAAAAGTTTTATTTGTTAATTTTTTTGTTTTGCTTTTTGTTTTTGTATAACTTGCTATAACAAGTTAAATTACTTGTGCCCCTGTAAGTGATGTCACTGTATGGATATCCCTCTGATCCTCCCCTTCCTGCTTGCTACAGGAAATGTCACAAGTGTGCTACTCTATAAAAGGAGTGTAGCATGGGGTGGTTGGGGATGGGAGTGGGTGTCTGGGCCCTTCCCCTGCCAAAAAAGAAGAACCATGGACACAAGAAACAAGGAGGTAAGAGCAGAAATAATCAACCAACAACAAATGCAGTAGCCCTGAAAGCTTAGCCTAATGTTAGATAAAACCATAAACCCTGTAAGCACCACCTGTAACAATTTTACAGAAGATATACCCTGAAAAAAAACACTTTGCTGAAGAGAAAAATAAAGCAGTAACAGAAAATATACCTTGCAAAACACAATTTGAATCAGATAAGATTACAGCAGTAATCTGTAAGCACAAACAGTAACAAACCTGTAGGCACACCCTGTAATAATGCAGCAGAAAGTATACCATGCAACAGCAATTTGAATCAGAGAAGATTACAGCAGTAAAATGTAAGCAAAAAACAGTATCAAACCTTGTGAGCACAAAAGAAAATAGTAACACGCAGAAAACATGCCCAGCAATAAGAAGCCTTAATCTTTTTCCTTGCTCTGATCATGTTCCTTGTTCTGTCCTTACAAGCAAACCTGGAAGAAAAGGTAAAGCTAGATGCCTTGCCAGCAAACCTAGTCTGCTGCTCTCACTTCAGGCTCAGTGTTGGGGAGGTTCAGTGGAGTTGCGAATGCAGATAGGTCTTCTCTGGTTGGTGGCACTTCTTTCCTGTATAGTGCTTGACAGAACTCCAGGAAAGCATCATTAATCTCTTCAGGTTTGCACTGTAGCAGTCCAGCTTTGTTATGGACCCTTAAGATGTTGGACTTATCTTTGTTCTTCTTCAAGTGGTATGATAGGAGATATCCTGGGCACTCCATTGCTTCCCAGAATGTCTGTTTGAGGTTGAATAGCACATATTTTGCCCACTGGTGCAGGTGCATTTTCACTTTGTATTGTGTACCTACAATATTGGCCAGCAAATCAGGGGATTGTTGTGAGCTGCTTCTATGCTTCTCCTCAAGATCTTTGAAACTCTTGAGCTGCTCCTCAAGATCTTTGGACTTGGCGTTCTTTATGTGTGAAGCATGACTGATGCATCAGCCACTTATGAAGGCATTTAAAGCAACCCATCTAATCACTGCTGATGTGTCCCTTCCTTATTTATTTCCAGAAAGCATCAGATATCTGCCTCTAAGGTGCCATACAAATGAAGGTCTTTCAAGCAAGTGGTATTAAAGCACAATTGCCTCCTTGGTGCTATTTTGGCACCTGTTGATAACCATGTGAAGGACACTGGTGCATGGTCAGAAATGACCACCATTCCGATTTGGGCCTCTGCTACATTTAGTGCCCGCAGTCTAAGGACAAGCCAGACATCAGTGTTGGAATATATTTGGTGGGTGTTCAAGTAGAAGGAAAAGACCCTTCCTTTGGGGTGGACCAGCCTCCATATATCTACCAGGCCTAGCTAATCAGTCATGCCCATTAGGGCTTGTGAGGCTGGTGTCTGTGGGCCGGCTTGGGGTCCGGTTAAGTCCGTGAAGTCATCAAAGACTGTGCTGGTACAATCACCAATGATCAGACTCCTCCTAAGGTGCTCTGTTAGAGTATGAGTCAGCATGTTAAAGAATTTTGCATTAGTTTGGTTCAGCCCATATATATTGCGCAGGGTGACTTCTGGGTACCCAAGGCCCCATGGACAATGACAAAGTGACTCTCTGGATCCAAAATCTCCTCCCCTGCCATGAATGGTGTGCCTCTGTGGATTAAAATAGCTACCTTTCTGCTCTTTGAACTTTAGGAGATACTAAACACCTGTGAGATCCATCTAGTTTTAGTTTGGCCATTTCATTCTGAGTAAGGTAGATCTCCTGTATGAATGCAATTCCCATGTCCTCCTTTTTCAAATAGTATAACAATTTCCTGCCTTTAATCATGGAGTGAATATCTTTGGAGTTCCATGATACCCATTTTATGGGGTGATTTGCCATGCCAGTTGTGTAACAAAGAGCAAAGTAGTAATGTAACCAGTCCTAGCTGTTCAAAGCAATTTCAGTAGGAATAGAACCTGAATGCATTCCTATATCTAATTGAGGAGGTTCCATATAAAATAGATCCATCCGGTCCCCTATACCATTCACGAAGGCTAACACGATTAGAAATTGTATAGATGTGGTATTCAGTCTTGTGACAATCCCCATGGAATAATACTGATGCACAAAAAAAGTTGCATAACAAAAAAAAAAACATAACTGCAGTTCTGGCCAAAATCTTGAACCTAGCCTCATTGCCATTCTCTGTGTGTGGGCTTAGGCCACATGGAGGTAGAGGCCCATGAATCGGCTACCCAATATATTCAGTGCTTCTACTCATAGCTTGGATTTACTCGTGCAGCTCTGGGTTGGCTATGGTACCACCCAGCTTAGTTATAACCCAGCACTAATTAGTATCCTGAATGCAGTCAGGTATGTCTTAATGAACATGTACATATATAATAAAAGAAAAAGAAAGTAAGAAATGGTGGAATGGTGAGGTGTGGGTGTGGGGGGGGGGTGACAGAATACCAGTCCAACCCAGTCAGTAGTGTGATGGAAGCTGAGGATTGGGGGAGGTGTCCGCTTGATGAGGTAGTGTAGTGGACATTGTTAGGCAGTATGTTGTGGGGAATCATAGGGAGGTCAATGCAGTGCTTGGGTTAGGTAGTGCGCGGTGTACTGTAGTATCTGTGTAGGGCAGGCTGAGCACTCCCACAGTCAGGTTTAGACAGAGTCTGCGAGGAGTTGGCTGACAGTCATGAGAGTGCATTTCCAGTTTTCAAGGACACCTCTTGCACATTTCAGCAGGATAGGCATGATAGCTCATATTTTCAGTGTGAAAGCCTCTGCTAGCATGAGGTGGTACCCTCGTGAGTGTCAAGATGTATTTCTGCAGAGATGTGTGCACACAGCAGTGTGAACCAGCTCTACAGCCAGAGAATTTTCCAGCCACATTGTGGTGAGCATTCATATAAATCTGACAGGGCCAAAGATCTTTTGCCTGTCATGCCCTAAGCTAGTACAATGCCCTGAGCTCACTCATTACATCCTCCACGTCACTCAGAGCTTTCAAATCTATGCTTCACTCTCACCTCTCAGCCTTTAGCTCCTGTGACTGCCTTGACTAATGATTCTTCCCTCATGACTGTTTATACTGTTTTTCTTCCTCCTCCTCCTCTGCTCCTTTCTTGACAAAGGCATCTAAGTACCTCTAACTACTCTAAGTCTGCTCCCCTCCCCATATATCCTCCTACCCTTCCCACCTTGACCATTCCTCCAATGTTTTTTTTTTTTTCCTGGGATGTACTGTATTATACTGGCTTATTGAAACCTTTATAATTTGCTGCCCATTCTATGTAACATGTCTTGTTTGTTTGTACATTGATGACATGGAACCTTTGTAAAAAAGCCATTGGCTGAAAGGTAATAATTCCTAGAACAATAAACTAAACTAAACTAAACAGGCTGAGGGGCTAACTCAAAGCAGTTGTCCCATGGCGGTGCTCCCGCAGGTTTCCTCCACCTCACACACCAAGCACTCTGAATGTCACTGAGAAACAGACCAATCATGCAATTTGTGCATCGTCATCCCTCTGAAGAAAGTCAGGAGACCCAGTTTGCTATTGATGGTGGAGGCACAAGCAGCAAAAGTCATGAGCCAGTGGTGTCTGTATGTGTTGTTTGTTAATTCATGACTTGTCATCAAAGGTGGGGAGGACAAGAATTTACCCAACCTATTTTACCACAGTCTGATCCAGAAATGACCTCTTCTCCTTGCCTCGCAAAGCCAAATAAAGACTGTCCAGAATATATGGTGGCAAATTATGTGCTGGTGAACTAGTTCAGGCCAAGCATCACAAAGCTCTACTTAGTTGGGGGGGGGAAGGTTCAGATCTGACACAGGCCCTTGGGGGGGGGGCAGCAAAGGAGGGTCTAGCCCAATAGTACCAAAAGATAGGTGCCAAGATTGCACTAACACTACAGTTTATTTTAGTTTTTACCAGGAAGTGAACTGGGCACAGCCCTTTTTCAGTCACACCTGACATAAAAAGACATACAATACATATAATGCAACATATATGTACAAATTACAGACATTAACAGTGACATTTAATATCAGTACTGTACATATGTGTTTTAAATGCTTAACATTGTGTGCCTTTCTTTCTTTTTTTTTTTTTAATGCAAGTGTTTTTCCTCCTTGGCCTGCCGACACACTTCTGCCTTCCTCCAGCCCCTGGTCACCGCCTTACCTTTCAGCATGCCCCAGGCTCTGTATCCCCCATGGCTTACCCCCCTAGTGGGGCAGAATGGTTGTCCTCCCCTCCTGAGCACAATCCAGAGCAGGCCCAGGAGTTCTTCAAGGCGGCGGTGCTGGAGTACTGGAGGGGCTTCATGGATTCGGCAAGTCAGCAGCCGTGTTTCTCTTTTTGTTGGTCCCTCCCCTCACGGAAGTGAACGCACATGTGTGGAGGAGCATGCATGTCAGAAAGCCACGTTTCTTGTCTCCTTTAACTCTGATGCTACCCCTCATCCTCCACAGTGGGCAGCCAAAGAGTGGGATGATGTGCCCACTCTTCCCAGGGAGAGGAGAGCAGTCACCAGATGCTCAATCCTCTCCCTCCCCTGCTGACTCCCGGTGGCCTGTGCTCATTCTTGAACATGGGTCACCAGCATGGCATGAGGTGTGGCATCCAGCACTTCAACCCTCAGCACCATCGGGCTGGCCAACATTGTGTGCCTTTCTAACAATACATGACAATTTGTTTTAAATAGTTGGTCCAAACCAATAAAATTATTTCTTACACATTTCCAGAATTAAAAGGGGAGCAGAAAAGGGTGCAGATACACTGTTCTTGGTACTGTAATGTGGAGACAAAGGCATAAGGGATGAAAATAGGGTTTCTGGTTCTAGGTTTTTAAATATTCTATATGCAAATGTCACTGCATTATACTTGATCCTAAGTTGAGGAGATAAAATTCTCATCTGCTGTTATAATGTACAGTAGTGTATCATATATAAGGCCTTAAGAGCAAATCTGCAGATATTACAGCCAGGACCAAAACTCAGAAAAAGCATTTTTCTAAAAGATACAAGTGTTTGCTTGTCTCCAGAGTCCCTGCAATAAAACAGTGTCTCTTTAGGTCTTGGGTTTAACTCCAGTGACTTCGATCCTGCTGTCCTGGCTTGATGTTTGCATATCAGTATAAAAGTCCACAGTTCCACTCCTGGCTGGGCCCTTCACCCAGAACTCAGTGCCAACTTGTTGGTTTGAGAAGGCCTTCACTGGGGACTCTTGAGTGGTGCGTTATGTGGCTCTGCTTCAGTTTTCCTGAATGCTTGAGGGCCAGCTCCCCGCTAGGGTCAGAGCTAGCTACTGAATAATCAGAGTCTCTGCTTCTCTCTCTAGTCCATGGGTCTGGGCCCTGTTGTCCTGAACATTGCTAGTCTCTGCAGTTCATTCTTTTTGCTTTGATAGTCTGCCAGTCCATACAGTCCTCATTGCTATTATTATTCTTGGATTGTGAAGGGTGATGGAGATTCCAGGGTGCTGTGGAATAAGCCTGGTGTTCCTGTGCTTTGGAGATATCTGCTTGTTGAAGGGCAGCGGCTTTCTCTGGCCAGTTCTTCATGATGTAGTGTGCTGTCTCCTTGGGTGCCATGAAGGTGTGGGGAAATCCTGTTATGGTTAATGCACAGTTTGACAAGATACTAAAACTTGTACAGTATCACCAGTTCTTGCAGCACTTTCTTGGCCCCCATGTAACCTTTCCTTCTCTGTGCCAGCTCAACTGAATAATCAGCAAAAATGTAACCTTGGCCCTGTCAGGTGAGGGGTCCTCTGTCCCCCCCAGGGACAGTATCTTCTCCTTATGAGGGTACCACACAAACTTTACCAGGGTGGGACATGGTCTATCTCTGAGCTCTGGAGGAGGGCTGAGGCTTCCGTGGGCCCCTTTTATTTCAATGATCAGCATCAATATGTGCTTAAGAAGCTGGAGGATTTCTTGCTGTAGGAATCCTATCACGCCTTTGTTTTTAGCCCCTTCAGGGAATCCAACAAAAGGCAAATTATTCTTGTGGCTCTTATTTTCTGAATCCTCTGCACACTCCCAAAGTAAAGCCACAAGATGCTCCAGCTCTTGAATCTGCACCTCATGGCTAGTGTTCTTGTTATCCATGTATCACAAAAAGATTTCAGTGTCTCTGGCTTTGGATTGTAATTTCTCTACCTTTTCTTCCAGGACCACCGAGCTTTTAAAGCAGGAAATTTCATGAAGAACTTGGTGCAACACTCCTTTTTATGTTTGCCATGCCTGCATGTGCAGTGAACATTTTGTTAGGATCGTGGCTTTTGAGGGGTGCAACACTGACAGCCCAATGCAGAGTGATCTTCAAGGAGCTCATCAGTGTCACACCAATCATCAGCCAGGCTGGTCATGACAGTGTTCTGGCTTGCTGGGCAGAAACTTTGTGTATTTCAAATGAAAGAGCCGACCCAATCATAGGTTAGCTCTTTCCTTTGATCTACGCAACCCAGCAAGCACAGCTGGTCTGTCATGATCAGCCTGCTGAGGTTGAATTACACCTTGTAACAAAGAAAACTGTCCATCAATGACTGTTGCTGCTGCTGCCCTTACTGTTCCCCCACTCGATCCTCCCACAAAGCAGCCACCACCCCACCCCCTCCCCACAAACATGACACCAGCACTGGGTGTGCCCACTCCCCAGTGTCACCACCTGAAATAAAGAAAACAGTCCCTCATAGTTTTTTTAATATATATATTTATATATAGATAGATAGATATGTGTATGTGTATATATATATATATATATATATATATATATATGTATATCCCGTAACAAAGAAAAACGTCCATCGATGTCTGTTGTTGCCCCCACCATAACTGACCCCCACTGACCCTCCTTCCCAGCACTCACCATTCCCCCCACAAACCTAACACTGCTCAATCCCCCAGTGTTGCCACCTGAAATAAAGAAAACTGTCCCTCTTTGTTTTGTTTTATTACCCATACCCTATAAAAAAACCACACTATCCATTTGTGTCTGTTGCTGCTGATTGCCATTAGTCCCCCATGTAACCCTCCCACTCAGCACCCATCACCCCACCCCACAAATGTAATACTGATACTGGGGATGCCCAATCCCCCAATGTCACCACCTGAAATAAATAAAATCATCCTAGTATTTTTTTTTCACATACTCTGTAAAAAAGAAAAACATCCATCAATGTCTCTTACTACTGCCACTGGTAGTCCTCCCACTCAGCACCCACCATCCTACACCCCACAAAGCCCTTTCTTACCACCAGGGGTCCAGTGCTGTAATCCTCTCTGGACCACAGACACATCTTCACTCTTCAATGCCGCATTGCAAACTGAGGAAATAAGGTATGTGGTTCAAAGTATTTCAATGGGGTTTTGAACTTAGTAGAATAACTTCACAATTTTTGAATATTTTTGCCCCAGATTTTCAACATGCCTTTTTTGGGACCCCACCTCACGAACAATGGTAATGAAATTTGGCAAATCTGTCCCGAAAGGTGATTTTGCTGTCGCTGCATTAATTCACTTTTCCAGTAGGAGCTGGAAATTTTCTCCACTCTTGTTTATGAGGTGGGATCATAAGAAGGCTATGTTAAAAAATGATGTGGGACACAAATATTAAAAAACAACAAAGTTATGAGCCTACATTAAAATTTGCAAATGCGGGCTCATAACTTTGGTAATTTTCAATATTTTGACCCCAAATGTTCAACACAGCCATTTCTTCATATCACCTCATGAATGTGAGACCAGTCATTTTTCAATCCTGGTCAAAATGTGTTTTCATGTCCCAAAAGGTGATTTCAAGGTTACTGTGTGAAATCACCTTTTGGGCAGGAGTTGAACATTTTCTCTGCCCTTGTTCATAATGTGGGGTCATTAGAAGGCTATGTTAAAATGTTGGAGTAAAAATGTTGAAAAAACAGCAAAGTTATGAGCCTACATTGAAATTTACATATACAGGCTCATAACTTTGGCAATTTTTAATATTTTAACCCAAATTTTCAACATAGGCATTTCTTCACAGTACCTCATGAATATGACAGCTGTCATTTTTCAAATCCTGGCCAAAATGTGTTTTCACATTTGTGGTATGAAGACAGTTTTTGGGCAGGATCTGAAAATGTTCTGCACCCTTCTTTAAGAGATGGACTCATAAGAAGGCTATGTGGGGTCATAGGAGGGCTATGTTAAAAACTGGGGTAAAATATGAGAAAAAAACAAAGTTATGATGCTCATAACTGTGGTAAATTTAAATATTTTTGATCCCAACTTTTCAACAGTCATTTTTTCACACAGTATGGATATTGTTACAGTGTTGCTGTAATGGCGACACAATTACAGTGACACAGTTACGGTGACTACACTTTCAGTGAGCTGGTTCTGCCACCATTAGGTGCATTAGGTTGACTGGTGTGCCACTGACAGGTGTATTAGGTCGGCCAGTGAAGGGGATGGCCAATTTGACCAATTCAGTGGGTCATCTGCATTTTGCTCCACAGTGTGTGTACCATGGAGTTTGTTACATTAATATATGTGGGGTGCGGGGGGCAGAGACCCCCCCCACATTTACAGTTCTACTGTATGGTATTAATTTGATTGCTGTTACATTGCCAGTAGTTTTTCAGTGTGATGGTGTTTTGTTTGCTCGGCTGTTGCTATAGGGGTTGTTGTGGCTCTCTTGTTGCTGTAGAGGCCATTGCTCTTCTTTTTGATGAACTGGCTTGGTGGAACCTTTCCACACCACCTCACAAATATGACAGCTGTCATTTCTCAAATCCCACCCAAAATGTGTTTTAACACTTGTGGCACAAATTGACGTTTTAGCCATTGTTTTATAAATGACACCTGTCATACACAGAAGTGGTCATAAAAAGAATATGTTGAACATTTGGGGTAAAAATGTGAAAAACCAACTAAGTTGTGAGGAAACAACGTGTTCGAACATTTACTTATAACTTTATTTTTTGCAGATTGTGGCCCCCAATGTTCAACATACCCCTTGTGTTACCCCACCTCCTGAACATGGCAGGTGTCATTATTCAAATCTTCTCTGAAACTTGTTTCCACAATTGAACAGCAAAATCACCTTTCAGGTGGGATTTTAAAAATTCCACCTGTCTTGATCATAACATTGGGTCATACAAGACTGTTGGACAGTAGGGGTCAAAATGTGGGAACTCACTAAAATGCAAATATTGCCTCTGAGCTGCCCTATCCTGGCTAATTACAATCCAATGATGTGTCAAAAGAGGACACCACTGAAAATGAGATACTGCATCTCATCTCCTCTATCCTTGGTAAGATATAGTTAAAATGTGTACAAGCAAGACCCGGTCCAACAGCAATACCAGCAGCAAACATCCGGCATTGACAAATGTTTGTTTTCTTGAGTGTCTGACAGAGAGACTGAATTCTGAGCAGCTGCTTCCTTTGCCATGTTTCGACCTTGTGGTTTGTGAGCCACTGATGCATTTCTGCAGATTTCTCCACCAAGACAACAGATTTTGAGGTGAACTTTGAAATGTCCATTTGTGCAGATTCAAGTGTAGGTCTGAACAGATAGCAGAAGTTTTGAATGAGTTGCTAATGAATATTTAGCTGGGTGGCACTGAACTAACCACTCAGGTTACCATCCCGTTCCATGGCTTGTGCATGATTTCCTCTTTTAAAACCATTTTAACAGAATTAAAATGGGTTAAAAGGCATACAGTATGTGCAGGGCCAAAATCAAAAAGTTCCCATGAGTTTGTTAAAGGGCCAGTAAACCTAATAACAGAATGGGATCCAATATATAAAAACAACTTCTAAAAGGAAATAAATGACTGACAGGTTCAGTGCATTTCTCCTTTAAAACATTCTGTTTAATAGGCAAAATCCTCATCAGAACTATCCCAGATTTTAGTGTTGAGGGACATCTGCTTTATTGATAATATGCCATTATACGATGTTCATGTTCCTCATTTGCTAACCTGGACATTGTTTTCCCTTGGTTGGTACAGTAGCTCCAATTCGCATAACCTCTAAATAGGTAATAAACTGTTGAAAATCTATTTTGCTGCCACTGAGACACACTGGAAGTTACACTGGTAATGTAAACACTCCCTTCTGGGAAATAGCAGACAAGATTAAGTTGTTCTCAGTCCCTGTACAATTCTAAATGGTTTATTTCTGGAAAAATATTTAACTATGCTGGATAACTGAAGATGTCACATCTTGTTTACATTATGACGCTTGCGGTAGCACTGAGCCAGAACTCCAATTGGCAAACTATATAATATGAAGCCAAATGACGTAACAGGCCACCCCTGCTGCCACCTATTAAGTGCTTTTCAATACTGTGGCACCAATTTAAATGCATGACTGGAGGGAAGGGTATTCAGTTCCATGACTAGGTTTTTATTCCAACAGTGTTCCTAAAGTAACCAGATATTCCATTCAAGACACAATAATCCATATGGAGAGACATGACTAGATTTCCTGGACAATCCTGCTCTGTTAGCTCTACTGGCTGGAACTTTAAAAGCAGGTTTGTACAAAAACACTAGGCTTAAAACTATACAGTCTACAAAAGTAACTTTTAGCTTTCCCATATTTGTAACTTATTTTACTTCCACTTGTTACTGATGTTCTAAACATGCCAGATAATATTGTACTTATTTCTCTGTATCTTTTGAAAAGCTGTCCTCAACTGACCTCACAATTAATTGCTGTTTGTGACTTCAGTTTGATGTCACGCAAAACAGTAGAGCACAATAGTGTTACAAAGATGCCATGAGGGCAGTTGGGAACAGTTAAGTGCTTTTTCAGCAAACCATTTGCATATAAGTTAATAGCATCTCCGAGGAATGTCTCTTATGGTATAAGAGACTTTGAGCATGAGGGTTGGGCGAGAGGATTGCTAAGGTTGCCCTGACCTAGGAAGAGGAGTCTCTTGTACCATAAGAGACACCCCACAGAGGTCCTATAAGCTATTGGCTGAGAAGTGGAATGCTCCACTCCTAATATTCCTCCACAGGCAGCCACTGTATAGAGGATAAAAGGTACAGTGGGTCTGTGTGCTGATTGGATGAAATAACAGAAGTGATTTATAATAGGCTACTGAGGTAACTTAGAAGCCCTGGGATGAAAACTGAAAATTAAACAAATTCTGGTCTGAACCAAAATGGTTGCTAGTGCATTAACCTGATAAGAGATATAAAATGAAAGTCTGGGCTGGGTTTTAATTTATTTATTATATTATTTTGATATTAAAATGCCAGACTTACATCAGAATAATAGGGAAAAAAGAAACCTTAAAGGTCATGATAATGTAGATGCAGCTGCTGTTGGCTCTGTACATATGGTACACTCCCTCCTCCATACAGCCATATATACACACACACACACACACACACACACACACACACACACACACACTCATACAAACAGACTCACACACACACACGCACACACACACACCCCTACACATGTATATTCATATACAGGCACAGAACACACACATACACACAAAGCTACACAAGCGGACACACACACACACACAGAGAGCTACACAAGCAGACACAGGCACAGAACACACACACACACACACATACAGCTACACATGCAGACACAGGCACAGAACACACACACACACACACATGCAGCTACACAAGCAGACACAGACACATAATACACACACATAGCTACACATGCAGACACAGCCACAGAAAACACACACACACTCATAGCCATTACAGCAGCTGTGCATATACAAACTGCATTGGTTTAATTAGTGTTCTAGCAAGTAGTGTATTATTGTAGTTGCTTGTATAACAATATATGACTTCCATATTGCAGATGGCACCTGTCTGTGAAGGTCACTAGAGAATATGTGCCAATGGTATTCTGGGGATTGGGTTGGGGATTTAGGGTTCTGTGGGTGTTGGGGTACCACCAAATACTAGGGATATTGACAGCAGTACAGCTAGGGAGTGGTATGCCAGTAGACACCAGCAATAATGTTATGGAGAATCAGGGAGGGAAGGAGGAAGGGAGGGATTGGGTAGTAGTAGCAGAAGGGAAATCACTGGGAGATTAATCAGGCTAGAGTAGCTGACTCCAGGATACCCCAGCTGAGGTGCAATATCTGGTTTTCTGTGGGGTCCTGCTTTGATCAGTCTTTCCATGTATTTACCCAATATACACACAAACTGAGGCAAAGTATTGTATTTCAGTGAGAGTGCTGGTTTTTGCACATTTTAATACTGCATTTAACCAGGATGCCACAGGTAAGATGAAATATTTCATTTTCAGTCTGTTTTTACCCAGTTTTACAATTTAGTTTTCCCAGAACAGACATGCTGAGATCCCAGGATAGCCCAGCAGACATGTAATATCTCATTTTCATTGGGGTCCTAAGTTTCCCCATTTTTACAATGTATTTACCCAGACTAGCCCAGCGGAGATGCAATATCTCATTTTCAGTGGAGTCCCATATTTACTTATTTTTACTGTGTATTTATCCAGTGTATAGCCTAGCTGAGATGCAATATCTTGTTTTCAACAGGGTCCTGCTTTGGCACAGTTTTGCTATATATTTATCCCATGCTGCTGCATCAAGTGGCAGGGTTGTTTGGCCCACCCGCCTACCCCAGTCCTGACCCTGACCTCTATTAAATGGCTTTGGTGGGAGGGGTCAGCTTTGAGGAACAGCATTGGAGTGACGCTGAGGCAGGCACTGCTGAGTGGCAGGGGGCATCAAATTATTATTGCTGAAAGAAGAAATGTTGTTAGGTTTATGGTCTTAGTGGGAAGCAGAGCAGGGGTTTACTGAAGTCACATTCAATAGGAAGGTCTATCTACTGGGGGATATTCAGGGACTATAGTGACATGGAGGTGGGTAAATGAAGGGTGGTAGGGTAGGACACACTAGGGGATGGAGGGATACTAATGGGGGAGGATGGGGATGGCATAGGGGGAGGGGTGCAGGGGGCAGCAAGGTGCAAGAGGGGCCAGATGGGGGAGAATAGTGGGTTGTAATGGTTGTAGGGCAGCAGTCTGGATAAATGTATTATGGAAGCTAGAAGGGTGTTCGATCTGTAACAGGCAGTGGAGTCTTGAGGAGGAAGTGCAGTGGCTTGGTAGAGAGTTGGGGAGGTTGGGGGGAGAGGGGAAGGCAGCTGGGGCAGAAAGAATCAGGAGGGTGCCATGTGGGTAGAACAACAGTTGGGGGGATGGGATGGGGGAAGGTTGGAGCACTACAAATAGGTGGACTAACATGGGAAGTAGGGGCAAGGACAGGTGGAAGGAGCCCACACCAAGCACGGCAGAGGGGGCAGGTAATAGGTTTGCAGTGTTGGCGACACTGGAGAAGGATGGGGAGGTGAGGGATCTCCAGGAGAGGTTGGTAGGGGGAAGTGAGGGGCTAGCACATGAGACAGGAGTCAGGCCAAGGACTGTGGTAAGGGTATGGGGGGACACAACTGGAAGGATGGATGAAGGGAGCAGGGGCAAAGGAGAGAGAAGTGTGAGTGAGGAGAAAGGGAGGGACTTAGCAGAAGGGGAGGAGAAGACCAAGGTGGAAGGGGAGGATGGGGAGGAGAGTGAGAGAACAAAAAGGGGAAGTGGGGATAAGACTAGGGCGGAAGGGGGATCTAGACCCATTGGGGGCAGGACACAGAAACAGCAGGGGAGGACTCTAGAAGTGGATACCAAGGTAAAAAGGGGAGGGGAGAGGATGAGAAGTAGAAAAGGAGGGGTTTAGTGCTGGGGACTCCATACTTAAAGGGATAAGATGGGGTGGGAAGGGGGAACAGTTGCATCTCGGTGGAGTCCATACCTGGCTTAACTGCAGGCAGGGCAGGGCATTCAATTCTTAAGTAAGCAAGAAGGGCTGGAGGAAGACACATCTCATGATACACATGGGTACAAATGATCTGGCAGGGGAGATGGTGTAAGTAGTGAAGGAGAGGTTTGAGGAACTAGGCAGGCTCTGTGATGAGCTAGGGGAATTGGTGGCTTTCTCAGAGGTGCTCCCAGTGCCATGCACTAGTACAGAGAGGAATGTAATGATTGAGAAGTTCAACACCTGGCTGAGGGAGTAGAGTCGATCCAGGGGATACAGGCTGGTGGGGGGCTGGGACAGAACCTGGGACAACACTGAACTTTATGCAGGGACAGGCTACATTTGAGTGGGGTGGGCAAAGGGGTATTAAAGCAGAGGGTAGGGGAATACATGGCTATGAAGGTGGATTTAAACTAGGTAGGGGGATGTGATTGGACAGATGGTAGGCAAGGATCCCAATGAGGGGAACCAAATGAGCTTAACCCCCAGGCTAGTATGAAGGATCTAGGAGTAGTGGTACAGGGGGAGATTAGAAGGGGGGTATATTGGGGAGGAAAGGGGGCAAGGTCAGGTTGGAGGGTCATCTCACTGAATGCGATAAGCCTTGGTAATAAATCAGTGGAATAACAGGCTCTCTTGGCAGTAGAGAGGGTGTACATTGTGGCCATCATGGAAACGTGGGCCACCTAGTACCAGGAATGGGATTTGATGATCCCAGGGTATAGGTTATTCAAGAAGGATAGGGCTAAGGGGAAGGAAGGGGGTGGCAATATATCTATGAGAGGGGATAAGGTGCATAAGGGAGGAAGGTGAGGAAGGCCGAACAGAGGCCCTATGGATGCTGTTTAGGATGCAAGAGGTAGGACTGTGAGACTGGTGGTGGTGTACAGGCTGCCAGCCCAAGAAAGTGATCTGGATAGGGAGTTAGCTTATCAAATCAGGAGGGTCTGTAGGAAAGGGAACACTGTGGTGGTGAGGGACTTCAGCCTACCAGGGCTGGAGTGGGACACCCCAGTCACCATGAGTGAGAAGGACACAGCAGGTCATATTGAAAGCATTTCAGGACAGCTTCCTGGTGCAGTTCGTCCATGAGCCAACTAGATTGAACAGGACTCTGGACCTGGTTCTATCAAATGGGGAGGCTGTATGGGATCTAGAGGTAGATGACCCTCTGGCTGGGAGTGACCACCACACGATGTGGTTCATGCTCAACATGGGCAGGAAAACAGGAGGTACTAGGACCAGGGTGATTGACTTTAAGGGGACAGACTTTGTTCGGATGGAGGAAATCTTGGGCAGGCATCGGACAGGAATTCAACCACACATGGATGCCAACCAAAAATGAGAGATTACTAGGGGAGGGCTGGTGGAGACCACTGGGACTCGTGCAAGAAGAAGGAGCAAGAAAGGAACGACAAAAAGATCCCAGCTGGCTGACACAGGAGGTCATGGAAGAGGTGGGACCAAAAGAAAGGCATTTTGGAGACTCAAGAAACTGGGGGGACCTGGGGAGATGTATATGAAGAAGTCCAGGGAAGTTACCAGGCTAGTTGTAGTGGCCAAGGCATCCAGGGAACTGAGATTGGCACAGGGCATGAAGAATGGCGGAAAAGGACTTCTTCAGATACATCAGTGAAAACCAAAAAAACAAAGATCAAATTCTGAGGATCAGGAAAGACGGGGGGTGGGTGGAGAAGGGAGCAGACCAAGCAGAGGCTCTAAATGAGTACTTCTGCTCTGTGTTAATGAAAGAGAAAGGGGGTAGGCATCTCCTGGGAGAGGAGAAGGAGTGGGCAGGGGAGGGGTGACTGATATAAGGATTACAGAGGATAGTGTGCTGAAAGGATTAAGGGCACTGAGGGGGGATAAGGCACCGGGTCCTGATGGTATTCACCCTACGATATTCAAGGAACTTGCAGAGGTCCTGGCAGGACTGCAGGCTGACCTGTTCAACACCTCCCTGGACACAGGATGCATGCTGCAGGACTGGAGGATGGCCCATGTGGTGCCCATTCACAAAAGTGGTCCTAAGGATGAACCAGGCAATTACAGATTAGTGTGCCTCACCTCAACTGTGAGAAAACTCATGGAGATGATCCTAAAGGAGAGGCTGGTGGTCTTCTTAGAGAACAATGGTCTCCTGGATGGTCAGCAGCAAGAGTTTGTCTCAGGTAGATCCTGTCAGACAAACCTTATTGAGTACTATGACTGGGGAGCAAGGGAACTGGATAAAGGCCATGCAGTGGATGTCCTGTATTTGGATTTCAGCAAGTCCTCCTTGCCTCTGTGCCGCATGGGAGACTGGGAGGGAAGCTGGAATATATAGGGGTAGGAACAAAGATGGTTAATTGGATCACAATTGGCTGAGGGGAAGGCAGCAAAGGGTGGTGGTGGTGTGGGAGCTCTCATTGCTGAGGGATGTGACAAGTGGTGTGCCGCAGGGATCTGTGCTGGGACCGGTGCTGTTTGGGATATATATATATATATAGCTGGTATTTCCTATGGGGTCTGGAGTAAGATCAGTCTCTTCGCAGATGACACAATGATGAGAGCAGTGGTAGATGAAGACGAAGGGTGGAAGGGGCTGCAGGAGGACCTGACTAAACTACAGGAGTGATTGGATGCATGGCAGCTGGGGTTTAGCACCAAGAAGTGCAAGTTATTGCACTTTGGGGCTAATAACCAGCGGAGGAGCTACCAGCTGGGGGGTACAGCTTGAATACACGGAGGAGGAGGAGAAGGATCTAGGGGTGCTTATAAAAGGGAGTATGCCCAAGTCAGCACAGTGCAGGAAGGCTGCAGCAAAGGCCAACAAGATGCTGGGGTGTATAGCAAGAGGAATCAAAAATAGGGAGGTGATCCTGCACCTATACAGGTTTCTGGTCAGACCGCACCTGGAAGACTGTGTGCAATACAGGCACCTGTTCCTGAAGAAGGATATCAGATTGTTGGAGGGTGTACAGCAGAGGGCAACAAAGATGAGCCAAGGATTAGAGGGATACTCTATTGAGTAAAAGCTGTGTGAGTTGAACATGTATTCCATGGAGGAGAGGAGAGATGGGGGGACATGATTAAAACCTTCAAATACTTAAAGGGGATGAAAAAGACTAGTACAGAAGGGATTTTCCAGATTAGAAGGGGGAGGGTCACAAGGTGTCACCAGCTGAGATTGGAGGAGGGGCAATTTAGGAGGGGAGTCAGGAGACATTTTTTCACATAGAGGGTGGTGGATAAGTGGAATGCTCTACCTGAGGAGGTAGTAGCCTGTAGCACGGTAGATGGTTTTAAGAGGGGTTGGGACAAAGTGAGAGGAGGGTATTTATGAAAAGGGGAGGGATAGGTGGGGCAGCTGCAGACTGAGGGGCTAGTTGCACAATCGAGTAGACTCGATAGACTGAGAGGCCTGTTCTGCTGGCATTTTTGTATGTTCGTATGTTTTTAGGATAGCCCAGCTGAGAGGTAACATCTAATTTTCAATGGGGTCCTGCTTTTACATATTTTTGCAAAGTATTTACTTAGGATAGGCCAGCTGACAAGCAATATCTCATTGAGGTCCTGAGCCAGGACAGCACAGCGAAGATGCTACATCTCATTTTCAGTGGAGTCCTGTTTTCACTCATTTTTACAATGTATTTACCCAGGATACATCTACTAAGAAGCAATATTTTTTGGCTGCTGTTTATAGTATATCTTTCCAGGATAGCACAGCTGAAAGGCAGTAGCCTGTTTTCAGTGGTGTCTTGCTTTTACACATTTTATACTGTATCCAGGATGCCACAGCAGAGATGCTACATCTCATTTTCAGTGGAGTCCTGTTTTTACTCATTTTTACAATGTATTTACTCATGATAGCCCAGTTGAGATACAATATTTTGTTTTCAGTGGGATCCTGGTTTTACCCACTTTTCAATCTATCACTCAATCAATCAATCAAATCTTTATTTATCCAGGCGATCACCATTGAGCAAGCTGATTTACAAGGTGGACCTGCTGTTGGCAGGGACAATTGCACAGTTACAGATAAATATACACAATACAAGATGAACAAAATGTTTACAATAATGATAGGAGCAGTATATATACATTCCAAAGGCACATGTACAAGAAAGATATACATAACACAGCCTTAACATGATATATACAATACCCACAGGAGCAGGATGTGTATGGATGTCATATACAAACCATAGGAGAAAAAAAGAAAATTATTTATATTTCTGTCCAGCAGGAACAAGTTACAGGCCTCAATGGAAGTTCCTAAGCTATGGAGGTGCGCATGACGGTGCCTAGGGCTTAGGTTTATGTGACAGGAGGAGGGTGGTGTATAAAAGGGGTGCAGAGGGTGCTAAGGGCAAGTGGGGCAAGGAAGGGGGAATTAATAGTGGCAGGGATTAATTTAGATAAGAAACTGGGACTAGTATGGATGAAGAGAAAAACAATAGTCAAGCTGCTAGCAACGATAGAAACAATTACAGATTTCAGCAAATGTTTTATCATAGAAGGTCTTAAAGAAAGTAGGACTGACAGGGGAGCTAAGTCTCAGCAATTTTTGTATCCTATTCCAGAGCGTAGGCAGGACATAGCTTATGGCGGCCCTTCCAAAGCGAGTGTTGGTCCTTGGGACTTTCAGAGAAACCTGCAAGTGACTTCTCAAGGCATAGTTCCCGATTGGACTAAGTGGGAGACAGTCAACAACATATTGTGGGAGTTTGTTGGTAAGGAACTCTGAGCGTCCATAGGGTTGCATTTCTATACCACCTGTATTGAAGGGAAGGCCACCCTATGGCCGCGTATAAAGAACAGTGATAAGTGGAGGATGGGAGGCCAGTTACAAATCTCAGTGCTCTATGATACAACACATCCAGTTTTGCAAGATGTGAAACAGGGCAATAGCCATAAATTAAGTCAGCGTAGTCAATTAATGAGAGGAACGTAGACTGGGCAAGCTGTCTTTTTGCATCTGTGGTCAAGAGGCATTTAATTCTGGAAAAAAGACCAAGTCTCTGCCTCAGCTTTTTCAGCAGTTCTTCTGTAAGTTCCACAAAAGAGAGTTTATTGTCTGGCCAAATACCCAGATATTTGAATTATGGCACAAATTCAAGATTTTCACTTAATAAAGTAGAGATGGAGGGTAATAGACCAGCAACAGCAGAGTAAGCCCCTGGGCCTGATGGTGAGAAAAGAATGGCCTTGTTTTTTTTTGCATTTAGTGGTAACTTTTTGCTAAGGAGCTGGTGCTGCAGAGTATTAAAGTCGGTTTGTAAGTCAGTGCAGGCAGCTTCAGGAGATTCACGGCTTAAGTAGAGCACTGTGTAGTCAGCAAACAAGTGGATACTGGCTTCCTTGATGCCTACATCCAAGCTGTTGATATAGATGGCAAACAATAACAGGCCCAGTAAGGAGCCCTGAGGGACACCCCTTTTATCGGTTTAGGTGGAGAAAGCTCTCCTTCAGCCTTGATTTGTTGCTACCTGCCAGAGAGGTAGTCTTGGAACCATCCCAATGAGGTTGAGTTAATGCCTATAGTTTTTAAGGTGGAGAAGAACAGGCAGTGGTCGACGGTGTCGAATGCCTTGCTGAGGTCCAGAAACACGGCACAAATGTTTTATTGTCTAGGTCCTTTTGCCAGTCATTATTAACTTTTGCCAGTGCCGCGATTGAACTGTGCTTTGCTCTAAAGCCAGATTACATTGGGTTAAGTAATCTAGATTTATCTAAGAAAGATCTCAGCGTGTATCCACAATTTTTTCCAGTAGTTTGGAAAGTATTGGTAGCAGGGAGATTGGCCTATAGTTATTTAGGTCACAGGGGTCCACTTATTTAAACAGGGGGATGACGTGAGCAGTTTTTCATACCTTGGGGATGGAGCCTTGTGCTAGGGACAGGTTGAATAGGTGTGATATAGGTGTGGCAAGAATGTGGTATGCTATTTTCAAGAAATATGGGTCGAAGGAGTCAGACCCTGCACTCTTTTTAGTATCTAGTCATAGAAGGTCTTCAACTTCTTTTATGGTGGTAGGTGAAAAGGAGAAGACCACATTATTGCTACTTGGTTCTGGGGGCTGGGTGTTGATCTGTGGAAGGAGACTACTTACTGGTGCTTTATCAAATGCCAGGAATGCAGTGGCAAAATGATTGTTGAACACCTGCAGTATCTCTATTTTATTGTCGATGGTAACATTATCAGTGGTAATTTTAGAAGGAAGCACACTTCCTGGAGAGTGACCAGATAGTTCTTTTATGGTGGACCAGAACTTGGTAGGGCAGTCTGATGCAGACAGTAGCTCAGTTTGATAAAAGTTGGTCTTGGCCTCTCTGACCAACTTGGTACAGGCGTTTCTAGCTGCCCTGAAGAGACTCCAGTCTGCATCAGCATGTGATTTACAGACTGATTCAGGGTCTCCTCCTGGGAGAAAATGTCTACCAGTTCCTGTGGTATAATATCACCATCACACCAGTTTCACTCCAGGATTTCTGTTTCCACCCATGTGTTTCAGGACTTGGGATGTTAGGGTGTGACACGGACATTTTTCCAGACAAAAGCTTTGTAATTCACTCTCAGTACATGCATTCTCAATGTTGACCTACATGGAGGCAGTAGACTCAGATGAATGCCATCATAATTCGACAATAGTTGGCTGCTTTCTGTGTGAAATTTCTGTCTTGCAATGTCATAGTGAAGTTTGTTGATATCAGTATATGACGGCTGCCCATACAAGTAGCAGACAAATCTTTCAAGGTCAGTAAGGATAGAATCCAATACACGTTCTGTGTCACCAAATGCTTGGAAAGTTGCCATATACTCCTTTTGTTTTCACAGGATGCTGTAGGGTTTGATTTTCCCTTTCCTAACAAATGCACTTGTGCTGTTGCACCCTGAAAATGCATGTAGTGCAATCACTGCACTACACATCTCAGCACCGTGAATCTGGATTAGAGTTTTGATATTCAAAAGCCGACGTTTATTTGCCAGTCCTGTGTTAAGGTAGATGCTCTTCTGTATTTGATTGCCATAGTACAACAGCATCAGAAATACATCTGTGTCTGGTGATCTGATGATGATGTCAGTTGAGGATGTCGATGCCGCTGCATGAAAGTCATGAAGCAATAATCATGTATCCGCATCTTCCTGAGATGAAGAAAGCTCTGGTATAGGGTGGCTTTATGTTGTTATTCCATCAAGGCTTGTCAAAGAGATACAGTTTTTCTCAAAGACAAAAAAGATTTGATGACCCATTAGTCTTGGTGCATATGTTTCCTTTCGCCACTCATTGAGAAGAAGCTTAATCAAGTTTGTCTTGTCATTGTTTGTGAGAAAGGATTTCCAATCTCTTGGCACCTTTATTGATGGATCTTTCACCAAGTAAGAATCTGATTATCTTCATCTTCTGCATTCAGCCGACTTTATGGAATTAAATTTGTAGGTGTCTGTTACAAAGTCCAGCTTTTGTACCTTTGGTAATGCAATGAAGACCTTTTCAGCTAGTGTAGCTCTCCTAATGTCAGCGGTAGACCAGCCATTGACTGGAGAAGTGTATTGCCATCACAGATGTAAACTTTGTCTTCATCCCATTTCATTGTACTGAGTGCTGTCTCATCTTCAAGTTTGTGAAGAAAAGTGGATTTCTCTGTCTTCACTGGTTGGCTATCTGAAGTTGCTAATGACCATGGCAGTGGACTCAATGGATAAGAGAGAAATTTCTCCATGTTAAGGTTGTTCTGTTCTGAAAGCATTAGCAGTTGCCCAAAGAGGCTTCTTTGTGCAGTCACCTGAACAATCTTTTGTGGGGATCCGAGTTTCTTTGACTGTTGAAGTGAAGCAAACGTCTTTACTGACTGCTTTTTCAAGGGTACATGAAAGGGAACTGTTTTGTCAACAAGCCTTGTCTCCACAAATTGTTGAAAGGCTTCTTTTCACCATTTTCTTTGAGCAAGTCATTTTCAACATCTCTTGGGGCTCATGCACCTAATGAGAGACAGAATAGTGCCTCTTTGACTTCTGTCTCAAAAGGATTGATGAGGTTTCTGAATGAATTGATCAGCTTCTGTACATCCTTCTCACTGCGTGCCATCTCTGCAGGCCTAGCATCTTTGTGAAATGACTCCTCTGTATCTACCATTCCAGCAGTTTCAAGTGTGGCAGTCACATAGCTTGCTCTTGCATGCCTTGTTACACACTACTGATAATAGGCTGGATAATTCCTGCTGAATCCAACAATACCTCCACTGGACTTGGCATGTTGTTTGACTGTCTGTTCAATGGTCAGATCAGCAGCATTTCTTGATGCTGACACACTGGATCTATGCACACTGAACCCACCATTCCATAGCAAGACAACAGTTCCAGGATGAGTATGCTCTAGGTTCTGGAGTGTCAGCAAATAGACAGATAGATACCATGTATACTTTTGGTGATCAGGCTAAAAAGCAGAGGCAATGTTGTTCCAACAAATGCTAGGTGCAAGTCAAAGTTGTGCTCCTTGGTAGCATGCAGAAACCTAAGCACCAACCAGATTCTGTCCATGTACTGAATCCTAAACTGTGCTGTTTTCCTGTTTGCCATGCCTCACTTTCTCTTTAAACTTGAAGTACTTTTTGCAAATTTGGTGACAAGAGTCACTGGCAACTGCCTCATGTAATGTGTCAGACCCTAATCATTCCATTAGCCTTTTCACCTCTTCTTTGGCCTCTTCTACCAATGCCTGTACATCAGTGCTGTTTTGGAACAGTTGAAAAAGAAGGCATTCAAGTGCCTCCTTTTCCTAAGGCATTTGACATGTGCAAATGACTGGTAGCACCATCTGTGATACCCATGATGCATGTCATCAAGTTCAACAGGTATGTTCTTGCATATGTCATCAAGTCTGATACTCGGATCATCACACATTTGTCTCCTATGTGCAACCTCTTGAATATTGGACCGACTGGTCAATGTCAATGGTCTTATTATTATGTCAGACTTGTTCTTGCTGCTGTGAATTATGCATGTCTTCTCTACGGTACGGCAACTTGTCCGCCTCGACTTAGGTGCTTTTAATAATACAGGATGCTCAACAGTCATGCTGTCTCAAGTCCTGAAAAAAGAAATAAAACTGATTTATTTTGCTTTTTCCAAAATTATTTTCTACTAAAACAACCATTTCAATATTCATCGATGCAATAATAATTTCAAAGAAAATATCTTTATAGATCCCCATCTACAGTCTATTTGATTTCCAAAACTGTAGGGCCAAAATTGTGACTTTATGATTAAGTTACTATTGACTTCATGAATGTCTAGATTATATTCATATGACAGAAAAATTAAAAACCTTTTTATTGATGCCCAATTTGCCATTATTTTTAGTCACATACTTAGATTTACTACATGAAAAGCTATCCCTACCCCTTCATCATTGCCCTTCAGTTTCTATGAAAATTGATGACACACATGACCCTGTACCAAACAAAAGATACCATCAGCAAATGGCAAACAAGTAAATTCTAAATTGCTATGATACCAACTTTTCAAAAATCATAGTCTTGAAAATTCCTGGAGGGGTGTTAACTATCTAGCCCACAGACTAAAAGGGGGTTCACTATCTAGACCATGGACTAAAAAGTGTAGAGAAAGGTACACGTAGAATGAAGGGTTCAGTCATGCTTTTTGAATTGGGTGGCAGCACCAAAAACACTATAAGCCAGGGAGAGAATCAAGAGACATTTTAGTTTGCTCAACCACAAAAACAGGGAGTGTGCCAGAGAAAGAGGTACATGTGGAGTGAGGGGTTGGGTTCTGCCATCAAGAGTGGGGTAAAAACACTGAGGACGCGTTTTTTCAAACTATACTGCTGTTAAACCATGGCATCACCAACACCGCAAGCCAGGGAGAGAATCAAGAGGTACATGTGGAACAATGGGTTCAACCTTGGCAGGTGGGTCAGTCACATCAGTTACAACAAGCTATGGTATCATGGTGGAAGTTTTGCAATGTCAGTGCTCTGCTACTGGACCTGATTGCAGTAGTTTGAGTCATTATGGCAAGTAAGAAATAGTGTGGGGGGAAGAGGAAGAAACTGCAGTGCAGGGAATGGGGAACACATGGAGAGGTGTGCTTCAACTTCACTCTGTGTAAGTAGACAACTGTGGTGTGTCATACATTCAGTATCCAGCCACAGACGTGCCCCCAGATCCACTCTCCTCTGTAATACATCAGCAAGATGTCAGCATAGCTCTCACTATGCAGCCATAAAAAGGACACAGAAACACAATACCCGTGTGTTTAAGCTTACTTTCACACAAGGTCAGAGAATGCTTCAGAATTAAAATAAAACAACTGCATGACTATCAAGCTGTGTTGTTTGTTTCTACCACTTCAATCAGCTGGCAATGCACGGATCCCAGCACTTGTATATGCACAAACTGCACACCACCATGGACTCAGCTTTTCTGTTGAAACCTAAAAAACACCAACTGTCATTTGTAGTCAGTTTCAAGTTCATAGGTTCATAGGTTCATAGGTAAATACAAAATCGAGGGACAAGCCTATTTAGACTTTGCCACCCCTAACCTGGGTGGTAATGATATTTAGAATCTCCCATATAAATAACCAAATTAATTTAAAATAGTTCAAGATTTGCACTATCTACTACCTCCTGTGGAAGACAATTCCAGAATGGAGCTATTCGCTGTGTTACATAATTTCTTCTTTTTATAGTCTTAGCAAGATATGTCTTTATTTTCATATTATGAGATCTAGTGGTGCTTAACGAATGATGCCATTCTAAACATAGAGTTTCAAATAAGGCCACATCTCTAGTAGCACGATAAACTAAGCACAGGTCACCTCTAATTGAACGATACTCCAAGGAATAAAGATTTAAATTTCTGAGTCTACAGTCATATGGAACCATTTTTAAATTCTTTATGTTTTTTGTAACTCTCCTTTGTACTTTTTCTTTCATAATCGTGTCCTTGATTAAAGTTGGTACACAAAAAGAAGAGCAGTAATCAAATTTGGATCTAATTAAACTACTGTACAGTGGAATAAGCACTTCAGCTTCTCTACTTTTCAGATTTTTAAAAATACAATTTATTAGTCGATGACACTTTTTAACTGTAAAGTTGTTATGATCAGTAAATTTTAAATTATTACTGATAAGAATACCCAGATCTTTTTACGACGTAACCTTAATTAGAGGAATATTATTTAGCTCATAATTAAACATGGGGTTATTCTAACCAAAATGCATGAGTTTGCACTTAGATATATTAAGAGTCAGTTTATTATTACTAGCCCAAACAGATACATTATTTAGATTGGACTGTAAATTCTGTACTGAAGTAGAGTTATTGACGATGTTACCTAACTTTGCATCATCAGCATATTTGTTAAGCCAAACACCATCCAAGGTTGTCATACATGATACAAAGGATGTTAAACAAAACTGGGCCGAACACTGAACCCTGTGGTACTCCACTAGTAATTTCACTCCATGACGAGTTATATCCATGGATACTAACTTGTTGCTGCCTTTTGGTCAACCAAGATATGATCCACTTAATAATACTTTTATGAAACAGTAACTTTACCAAACAATCTATTAAAGTTTTATGTGATAGTGTGTCAAAAGTTTTTTCGTAATCTAAAAAATATCACATCCACAGGAAGACCCAAGTCCAAGGCTTCACTAACTGGCTCAAATACATTTATCAAATTACTCTGGCAAGATCTACCCAGTATGAAACCATATTGTGATGTATCATAATGACCATATTTCATAATATGCATATTGATTTTATATGAGAGAAGTTTTTCCATTACTTTCCCTATACTAGAAGTCAGACTAATTGGTCTGTATTGTTTTACATTCTGTTTTGAACCATTTTTATGAATAGGAATTACCCTTGCTTTTTTCCATTCATTTGGGACTGTACCTTGTGATACTGATATATTAAACAATAAGGTTAAAACTCCAACTAATTCATAAGCAATTGATTTCAGAAAAAGGGAATATTATCTGTTCCAACCAAAGTGGAAGTTTTAAAAGACATCAAGGCAGAAAAAGTTTCAGCAGATGTAAATATAATATCTTGAGCTATGTTTTCACAGTCAATCTGACCCAAATTTTCTTTTTTTTTAAAGGTACTAGAAAAGTGATAATTAAATTCATCAACCATACCCTGTTCATCAGATACTATATTATCCTTGATTAAGAATGGTCCAGTCCTACATATTGAATTTTTTGGGGATCCAATATAATTTAAAAAAACTTTTCCTGTTATCTTTTTGTTTGACAAGTTTATATTCAAACTGTTTCTTAGCCTCCCTAATTACATGTTTTGTTTGATTTGTTTTTAATGTTAACCTATTCCAATTAGTCTCAGACTTATTTTTTTTATATTTATTAAATGCCTTTTTTTTCTTATTATTGATCTTTTCATATCATTAGTATACCATACTGGATATCTCCTTTTGTTAATGTATTTTTTTCTCTCAGGTACCCATGAATCTATGCAGAATTCAAGTTTAGATTTAATATGTTCCCATATTTCTTCCACTGATAGTTTATATAAGTCATTCTGCCAATTCCAATTTGACAAATTGGTTTTATTTCATCTAACCTTGCTTTGTTAAAATTTCTCAGCTTTGTTACACCCCTGTTTTCATGCTTGTGAAAAATAATAGCCCAAAATAGCATATAATGATCAGAATCCCCCAGAGGTTCTAAAACTGTAGGCGTAACATAATACTCCTTTATATTTGTAAGAATTAGATCAAGAATATTTTTTGCCTCATGGATTCAAATATTATCTGGTCAAGAGCTAAAATAAAAGTAGTTTCCGGAAAGTTTTTTTCTTGCTGAGTAGTTCCAATAAGAGTTTCCCGATTAATTCCTGGATAGTTGAAATCTCCCATTAGAACAATATTATCGGGTAGATTGATGTTCTGTCAGTAATTTAAAAAAGCTTCATTATTATTATTATCCAAAGAAGTGCTTTATATAAGTGGAAATAACCTCCACAAAAATATTGATCATTCTATGAGAAATCATAGCAACGATCAGACCAATATGCCCTACCGGCCCTATGACAGTAGAGGGCAAAAAGGCATGAGTTGGGGCTCCATTGATAAAACCTGCACATACGGCCATGGAAAACACAGTGGAGCTCCATAGATCATGGCAGGCATCTGCATCAAGCCAGTGCCCATCTTCAAACAGAGCAGAAACACAAAATAACAAACTCGCAGTGTGGATATTAGACATGTGCAGACAAAGTTGGTAAACCACTGCATCAGAGGCCACCTGGTGGTCATAATCTATTCAACATCATATAAAGAAGGAGGCACATACCCCCTCTCCTAGCTCACACAGAGACCCCCCCGGCTCATACAGACTCCCACTTTCCCTAGCTTGAATAGAGTCCTACTTAAAGAAATGTCAATTCACCTCACCTGTGAACAGTGACAAAAAGAATCACATACCCAGTGGCTGCTGTATAGCTGAGAATGGCTTCTTTCATGTTAGTAAAGTCCAGGTATCTGTGCTGCATCCTCCAGGCAAAATGCTACTGTATGGACTGGTGGCTGTATAGTACAGATACAGTACATCAGTGTTTCCCCCTCAGTCTGTTCCTATGACTTTCAGTTTTCTCCTGAAGATGGATGGAGTTCACCAGCCTACTGTGAGGCTAAGAAGAGCCCCAAGTTTGAAAAGCGCTAGAACCAGGAAGTGAGGGCAAGGAACTTAACATGTATCTTTAAGCAAGGCTGTAATTTCATGTGGCTGTGCCCAGGGGCCATGCTTATCTATAGTAGTCAAACAGGACAAGTGCTTTAGGAAGCTTTATATAAATGTTGCACAGCCAGCCTGGCACTGTAGAAAATGCATGCTGTTACAAGAAAATACTGCAGTTGTGGGAGGGAAGAAATAAAAAACCCACAATGTACCAAATGGACAGCATGCAGAGAGATGTGATTCAACTCAGCTCCATGAAAGGGACACAGTTGTGCTGCATTCGATATCCAGCCATGGCCATGCTCCCAGACCCCATTTATCTGTACTACATCAGCAAAATGTCTGCATAGCTCTTTCTAAGCAGCTGTAAAAATGGGTAAGTAAATTGTAAATAACTGAAATGTTTGGTTTTGAATGGACAGACTATTATTATTATTTATTTATTAAACACAATATCACCAAGTAATCAAAGTGCTGTACTATTAAAAAAAAAGCAGCAGTGCAATGAAAATGGGTTAAAATTTGACCCCATCTTTTTTCTTCCTAATTGATGCCAGATATCTCCCAGATTATTGTGGTGGTAAAATTTTCAGTTTTTTTAAGAATTTTATGAAAGTTCTAAAATTAATTATTTTGCAAGAAAAAAAGATAGCTGCCTAATTTTTGCATAGAAATAATATTGAGGACCAGAGGAGGGCAAGAGTTCAGACAAAAATTTGAATGTACAGTACACAGCATAGGAAGCATCCAGAAAACCCAGATCAACAGTTCTGCTAATATTTTTCATAACCATAGCAGAAAATTAACTTTTTGGAATAGCTTTTTTCATTGCACTGCTGCTTTAAGTACAATTAAAGAATACAATTGAAACTGAGAATAATTGTGCAACCCCCCCTCTGCTACCCGGGGTTACTAGAATCCCAGTAAGTCCTAGTGGTAGGCAGGGAAGGCAGCTAGTGAAACTCCAGTTAAATGGATTTTACACTGTCTAACTCTGTTCTCAGTCTCAGCTGAGACTGAGGGATGACATCATTTAGAACTGTCGCAGCTGCATAAGTCACACTGGAATGTTGCAGTTGGAGGTTAGAGTAGAACACTGGGGAATTTGAAGTCAGTCTGTAGAGTTCAGTAGAGTGTGTGCAGTTTGAAAGAGGTGCTCTGCTGTAAGCAGGCCCTCAGAGCCCTAAGCTCTGACAAAGTGCTATTATTTTAGTATAGGTGTGTGTTCTCACCTGAAGAGAAACACAATAAGAACATATTGAAGTGGAGGAGACCAATTTCAATGGTTCAGGGTCCCATCCCTGTGGAGATGGGGGGAAGGAATCAGCCTGCTTCCAGGGGAAAACCCCCTTGGTTCAGCTAGGGAAAAGAAGCTGCCTTATTTAAGTTTGTGCTGAGGCACCAGAAGCTCTGGAAGAGAGTTCCTTGAGGAGGAAATGTCTGTGGGGCACCTGCATCCGAAGGGTGAGTTCGCTCTGCTAAAGGGCCATGTGTTTTCACCTGCATCAAGATGAAACTAAAGGGACTATTACTGTGGGGTCAGGAAAAGACAGCCAAGTACAGTTCGGAAGATGTGGGGATTGGACTGCTTAACTCTGTGGGGGTCTAGAGTAATGGACAAAGCCACTTATTAAGTATGTTCAAGTCCAGCACAAATGGGATGTAAAGACAGTAGATTGAATGTGAAATACATTTAGAAAGAATCTACACAGCAAAGTGTTTTAAAGGATGAGGTGTTACAGTCCAGAGAAATGGCCGGGTATGAATTATGGGAGCGAGAGGTAAGAGACCCCCCATCAGTAGTAACCAAATTCACCTCTACAGATTTGCTCTGGGACATCTGCTGCATTCTCTCAGGTACTTGGCCAGTGCCTGAGAAAAGTACCCAGACGTGGGATTGATGAGGAAGTATCCCTGAAGGAGCAGAAGTGCTCATAGGTGGTTTAGGGAGCCACCAGTAAATGTTACCATGCTATATGGAAAGTGTCCAAGTGGCTGGCAAGGGAGCCGAGCCAGGGAAAACCCAGAGAATCATACAAGTTCAGGTTGTGTGCCCAGTGTGTTTCAGAGCCTGAGGGTTAAAGTGATGAGGATGTGTTCTGGTCTCCTTAAATCTGCATTACCAGGAGTGTAGCCCTGTGGGGGTCCATCTATGCTTTGTTTATTCTGTTGGATGTGAATAAAAGCCACACTTTAGAATCCCACTTCTGGTAGTGGACATTACAGTTATTGCTTCCTTTGTCCGGAGTTACTTGGGTGCCCCTGTGCAGAGTAACCAAACCTAGCCAATGTGCCGAGTGACATATTACTCCCTGAACCCAGCCCACCAGGTATAGCTGTCAAAAAAGAAATGGCATACCTGGGTGGGGGTTACAAAAATGGAGGCACCACTGAGGATTTGGGTTTGGAATTTAGGGAGGAATGCAAGAAAGGTCGGACAATGGCTAGCATTTTGGTTATCTGGCAGTGGTTAGCCCAAAAAGCTGAAGCAATGTTAACTAATGTGCCACTGTGTGCTGTTATCCATGTGCTGCTATTAAAATGCCAGCTGTTTACCAAGGAGCAGTAAATCCTGAGAGTGTATGCCCTTGTCCTGCATCAAATTTACAGCGTTTACCAGCTTTTTTTTTTTGAATATTCTGTTTATTAAGAAAAATTTCTCTTTAACACAATACACATATAGGATAAACTTCAACAAACAAGGGAAAAAACTTACAGACAGACAATCTTTCCTACCACACAAAAGAAAAAAAAAATTATCATGTACCCACCTTTAACTCATCCGGATTAAATCATTCAAATTAACTCATTTAATACAACTCATTTGGATGCAATCGAGTGTGCAATATCATCTATATTACTATGTGCATTCAGGTATTAACCCACATCACAGGATGTCCTTCCCTATTGTTTTATTCTGCAGATAATATCCATATCAGTACCTTAAGATGTACTTCTTGGAGTATCAGGTCCTCATCCCAGCGAGAGAGAAAGATTGTTCTGATGTTTAAATGTTAAGCCCTGCACGAAGCATCAGATTTTCAGACACACTCAGGGATGCCAGAAAAGGAGCCCACTCCCTTAGGAACCACTCCTCTTTATCTCTCACAGCCCAGGTAAGCCTTTCCAGGGCAAGTGAACGGATGACCATTTTCCACCATTCCACTACTGTGGGCCCATTTCTGGTGACCCAAGTGTTCTGTATACAGTGCCTCGCTATTACAAATACTACTTTAGCCCATCTCGCTAGTGGCAACCACTCCTCCTCTCCTTCCACTACTTCTACTCCAAATAGGCAAGTAAGTGGGTCCCGCCTTAGTCGTCCCCCCACCACCTTGTTCACCTCCTGCACTACCTCCCCCTAGAACTTCACCAGTACTGGACACGTCCAGAAACAGTGGTAGAAGGTGCCCAAACCCTTATTACACCTCCGACACACAGGTGACACTGCGGGGTGGACTCTATGCACCGCCACTGGGGGCCAATATATCCTGTGCAGGAATTTGTAAAACGCCTCCTTGAACTTATTACATACCATAATCCCTTCTGGCATTCCCAGGACCGTTCTCCAATTCTGCTCCGAGATTTGTTGCCCTAAATCCTTCTCCCATAAAGCCCTCGTGGTCTCCATCAAATCTGGTAAATTTTGTTAAGCCTGCTTAGCCACTTTTCCAATAAATCCTTTAGGATCTCTCTTGGCCTGACATACCATCTACTCTATCCTATTCAGATGTAAACCTCCATTATTTCCCACACCCAGCTTTCCAACAAAGGCTTTCACCTGTAAGTACCGGAACAAGTGAGACCCCCCCCAACCTCATTTCCTTCTTTATCCTAACAAATTCACATAACTCCCCTTTATCCACCAGAGTCCCTTTATGCATGGCCCTTCCCCTCTCCCATTCTGCAAACCCCCTATCTTCCATCCCAGGTACAAATAAGGGGTTCCGCGCTATTGGGAGTAGCACAGTCTACCTCCGAGTCAACCCTTCCCCCTTCCAAACGTGATCCCAAGCCTCTAATGTTTCCCTAACTAATGGGTTCCCACACCCCAGCGCTCTATATGCTCGCAAACCCCGGGTATGCAGATAGGCTGTGAGCCTTCCTGGGATCCCCTCCTGCTCCAATCCTACCCAACTGGCCATGTCTGGTCTATGTACCCAGTCTGCTATACCTCTAAGTTGCACCGCCCTATAATAGATGCCTAGGTCTGGGAAATTTAGGCCCCCTTAGTCCTTTCCACCTTAAGTCTTTTCAGACTGATTCTGGGCTTATTACCTTGCCAGATAAATGCAGAGAATCCTTTCTCTAGTCGTTTCGCATCCCTAACTGTCAACCTTAGCTGAAGCATTTGCATAGGGTATAAAACGCGGGTCATAATATTCATTTTTATGAGGTTGATCCTTCCTATCCAGGACACAGGGAGTGGCGTCCATCGTTTGAGATCTGCCAAGATCCCTTTTATCAGGGGATAATAATTCAACCTGTATAGCTCCTCCCATCTCCGCCCTATCCGTACCCCCAAATATTTAAAGTCTGTCTGAGCCACCTTAAAGCCAAGTCTCCGCACCTCTTGATTCACGTCTGGGAATCCCATGATTTCGGATTTCTTAATATTGATTTTGTACCCAGAGAAATCGGCAAACCATCCAATGATACCCATTAGGTGCCCCACTGAGCTGTGCAGATCTCCCAAAAACAGTAACATATCATCGGCGTATAACGCCACTTTGTGCTCCCTCCCCTCCACATCTCTAACCCCTATCACCCCTATATGTTGATGTATAGCCACCGCTAAAGGTTCAATCGCCAAGATGAACAATAGGGGGGACAATGGGCACCCCTGCCTCTTACCCCTCCCCAGGAAGAACTTCTCAGACAGGCATCCATTAACCATAACTCGCACACTCGGCTTAGCATACATAGCCTTGACCCAGCCTATAAACGTGTCACCCAGACCAAACCGAGCCATCACTTCAAAGAGATATTCCCACTCCACCCTATCAAACACTTTTTCAGCATCCAATGCAATCACTCCCATCCCTCCTTCGTTCTGACCCACTCGCCATATGACATTTAACAATCTCCTCCTATTATGGTACGATTGACGCCTCTTAATAAACCCGGTCTGGTCTGGGTGAACCACCCCCGGCAAAACATTTTCTAATCTGGTGGCCAAACCTTAGCCAGGATTTTCATATCCACATTAAGAAGGGAAAGGCCGGTATGCCATGCACTCGACTCATTCTGTTCCCCATGTATAAACAAATATTTGCCTCAGCATGAATCTCGTAGTCCGGGATTCCGCCCTCCTCCCGTTCCCTAAATACCTCACACAAGGTATCTGCCAACTGTCCCCCTAAAATCCTGTAATACTCAACAGGGAACCCATCCGGTCCACTGGCTTTACCCTCCTGCAGCTTCTGTATAGCTCCTAGGATTTCCGTTTCTTGAAATGGGCTGGCCTAACAGCTCCCTCTGTTCGTCCGTGATCTTTTGCAGAGGCACCTCATCTAAAAACTCCCTCATACATTATTCCTTCCCACTATACTCTGCTCCATACAATTTCTCATAATAACTCTTGAAGCAATCTGCTATGTCCCTCGAGGTATCGAAAACCTGCTCCGCCGCTCCCTTAATCTTCGAGGTCCGTGTAGAGCACCTACCCCCTTTCATTAGTCACACTAACATTGGACCCACCCTATTCCCCCATTCAAACACCCTTCTTTGACAATAAAACCAGGCCTTCCCAGCCTTCTCCCTCAATAGCGTGTTAAGTGCCTCCCTCGCTGTTACCAAAAGCTCTAACAACTTCTCCTGTTTCTCCCCCCCCTCACCCACTTCTCCAGTCCTTTCACTTGCCTCTCCAATTCCTCCCTCTTAATCCTACTCTGTTTCTTAATTTTGGCCACATAGGCTATAATAGCCCCCCTCATAAAGGCCTTCCCGGCCTCCCAGAGGGTAGTACTAGAAACCTCATTCATGGAATTCATCTCCACATATAGTTTCCATTGTTCTACTAGATATTCCTTAAATGCCCGGTCCTTTACTAGGTAGGTAGGGAACTTCCAGGCGCTTGGTCTATTCTCCACCCCTCTCCCATATAGTTTTAAAATAACCATAGCATGGTCTGAAAGAAAAATAAGACTGTGGGTTATCTTCCCAATCTTATCTATCCAGCCTCTAGGTAAGAAAATATAGTCCAAATGAGACCAAGTCTTATAGGGGTTGGAGTAGAATGTATATTCTCTTGCACTGGGATTAACCTCTCTCCAGCTAGCCACCATATCTAAGTCTGCCATCCCAATCAACCATTGACCCATAGCTTCCGTCACCCGCCCCTTTCCAGCTGAATGATCCATGGACGCATCCATGGTCCAATTGAAGTCCCCCCCCCCAGGATCAGGCCGGGGAATTGCTCCCTGACAAGCAAGCCCAGTAAAGGGGTATAAAACTGCGGGTCATACACTGCCGGCGCATATACACGACCCAGCGTGAGTGCCTCCCACGCCACGATCCTGTAACAAAAACATATCGGCCCTCTTTTGGGTCTCTTACCACCCTCTTCACATCAAACAGTAATCCCTTATGTAAAAGTATTGTTACTCCTCGCTTATGAGAAGAGTAAGAGGCCGCAAAACACTTTCCCACCCAATTCCGTACTAATTTGGCATGCTCAGAATCCATCAAGTGGGCCTCTTGTAACATCTCCACCTGTGCCCCCCTCTGCCTCAGTGCGGTTAGAAGCGCAGTCTTCTTCACTGGGCTCCCTACACTTTTACATTCCAGGAAATAACGTTAAGATTTACCGCAGCCCCCATTTCTTTATCCTCGTTTTCCCAAGTTTCCACCACTTCCCCTCTATAATGCCCTTACTCCCTTGTCTCTTAACATAGCATTTGAGAGCAGGCTTGAATATTACTTTCAGTTTCCTTTCACTCGACCACATCCAAACAGAAAGAAAGAAAATGAAAAAACATAGGCAAACATCTACAATAACCACAATAATCATCTTAACAGTAATAATCATTTTAACTCTATAACTTTGACATAACTCCTTCCACCCATCCCCCACCCCTCCCTCCAACCCTTTTCCACCCTTCTCATTCAACCTTCCAACAACAGTTCCCCACCAGTTACACTAATTGCTAACATAGCACAAGTGTTTATCTTAATGAAATAATCAGACAAGCAGAAATACACCCTTCCACAACTGTGATACATGTCCCGCCGCTCCCCCCAGCAGCCAAGTTCCCTTCCTCTTGGAATCCCCCCTCCCTACGGCTCCATCAGAGTGGCTACTTAATCCTAAAATACCTATTTCCCATCGTCCCTCTCCCTCACTCTCCCTTTATTAGATGGTTGAGCATCCCTTGTCTACTACTCCCCCCAGTCCCCACATCCCTCCCACCTCCCTCCATGACCCCCTCTCGTGATCGTTCCTTGCCCCTGATCCATTCATCTCCCAGTGCATCTAACATTTTTACCACCCTAACTAAAAAGTAGCTGATGCACACATACACTTCATTCGCGTTTATGATCGATGGTATCATCAGCAACACTCTCTCTTCTGTCTGGAAATACCGGTGTGACACCCCCTCCCTAAAAGAGAAAAGGGGGACCCCCCGGCACTTCAAGCTGATTTGTCCCCTTCCAGTCAGCTGTATCTCTGCATTATCCCCATTCTCCTCCCCCACCCTCCCCCAAGTGCACACTCTTTGCATCACTCTCTCCCCCTCCACCCATATCTGCTAGTACAGGCGTTGCGTGCCGTCACCTACCTCGCATGAGCCATTTTGCATTCCACCCCTCCAGCCCTTCACCAGGCTCCCTCCATCATCCAGAGGAGCAGCATCAGACATGACAGCCCACACGCAACCCCTCAATGCCGCCAGTCCAGACCCCCACCACACACAGGCTCCCAAACTGCCCCCGAAATCCGTCCTCATCCCCCCCTCTGCAATCACACCTGACTTCTCCCTCTGCCCCTCCTCCACCCCTCCTTCCCCTGCCCTCTCCTCCCATCCCTATCTAAGTACTGCGCCCTGAAAAGCTGAATTTTTACCCCCCCTAAATTCCCCCTTAACCCCAGTGATTATAAGGGTGAGGAGGCAGGAAGAAATATAATGTAATTGAGATGCGAGATACCATTTAGGATGCGAGGGCCAGGCTGCGCCATCTAATTACATGCGCTAGGCCCACCCTCGCTCCTACCTTACAGTGCCAGTCCATAGCTTCAGAGTCTCTCTCTTTCAAGTGCTTCAGGTAGGTTTTCCATGCTGACCACCTTCAGAGAGATAACAGAAAGGGAACAAGGCACCTCTCACATCCAGCATCTCTCCGCTACTTAAATAAAATCAGCAGCAGCCAGTCTAGTGGCCAGTTCTCCATCCTCGTGGGTCTCCTAAACAAGCACGGCACAATGGCACCAACAGTTCAAACAGGAAGCCATAATACTCTCATAAACAAGAAAAAGAAACTGCTATGCCCGATACTTCATCAGAGACCAGTTCCAGCCATCTCAGGTCTCCACCTTCTCCCAGCTCACTGGAGGCTGCTCAGCTCATTCTTCCCCTTAGTCCCTTCGCAAACTCTTCTGCTTTACTGAGTTCCCAAAACAAATAAGTCTCCCCTTCATGTTTAATTTTAAGCGTAGCGGGATATACCAGGAAGTTTTCAATCTTTAAATTCCTCAGCTGGGTCACGAGATTATTAGACGCCTTTCTCCTCTTTAGTAGTCACGCTGAGTAATCCTGGGACAAGAACAGCCTGTGGCCTTCATAACTTAAGGACCCCTTCTCCCGATATTCTCTCAGGAACACCTCTTGATCTTGATAATTGTGGAAACGCATGATGATCTGGCGGGGAGGCTGATCTGCTGGAGGCCATGGCATGACCGCTCTATGCGCTCTCTCCATTTTCACCTGACCATTCTTCACAGCAACACCTAGTAACTCTGGCAATATCCTACTGCAGAAATCAAGAGCATCCTTCTCTTTCATCCCCTCTGGCAGGCCTCTCAGGTGCAAATTTAGCTGCCGGTGATAGTTTTCTTGATAGTCGAATGCCTCCTTAAATTCCTCCAGCTCCTTCTGCAATGCCCGCACCTGCCCAGGGACCATCAGCACCTCATCCTCTAATCTAGAGATCCTATCCTCTGCCTCCGTTAATCTGGCACCTTGATGCGTTTGTTGTTCCAGGATCTCCTGCAGCCTGCTAGTCAATTTATCTTCCAGCTTTGCCAAGCGTGGCTCCAGGGCTGCAATCACTTGCCCCCTCACCTCCTTTCCCAGTGCTGCGACGTCTGCAGCCGAAAACGAAATCAGGCCTGAGTTCTCTCCCCCTGAGGCTGCTGCGCCTTTATTCCCAGTTTTACCAGTCGCCCATTGGTTCTTTGAGGGCATGGGAGTTAAATATTTCTCCATCGTAGCCTCCTTCACTCGCCAACACACTTTTCGCCGCTCTAGGGTGGGTTATTCTTAGATTTTTGCCTTTTATTAACAGCTATCGGAACTGAGCAGGCGGGAAACACAACCGCTCAGTTAGCTGCTCACTAGCGCCCCTCCCGTACTGTATTTTGATGTATTCATGACCAGGTCCACCTTACAAATGAGCCTTACCAGCTTTGAAAACTGTTTGTGACAAAGAAAAGTGCAGAAAACTGTGGGTAGCAAAAGGAAAATTGTGCCCTAGACATTGGAAATGCTTTCTTGTAAACTGAGAGACTTGTTGTGCTTAATGGCCATGAAAAATAGTTGAAATGGGCTCCCGCTGTGGAGTCAGTTGAAAAAAAAAGTGTGGTTTTGCAGTTTAAATTTGCCTGCTCGATGATCACTGTGAGGAGAGGAGCACGAGAGGAAAAGAGGCTAATTTGCATGGCATTGAGTGATTGGTGAGACTGCAATCAGTCCCACCCCCAAGCCAGCTCTACAGCAACTGCACAGCATTCGAGAGGGAAAGTGAGTGGAGTGTGCAAACTGGCTTACCAGGAGGAGCGTTGCGGTGACTGAAAGTGCTGTAAAAGTTTAAAAAACTGACTTTTCTGTTTAAATTCGAGCTCAACCCACATCTCGATCAACTGGACAGTGAGTGTGGTGTTCAGAGGGGCAATAGGCAGAACTGCCAACCCGCTTCTTTCCAGAGGCCTCCAAGACTGGCTGCAGGCTATTTTTCCATTGCAGCAAACAGCTACTGAGAACAGTGAGTACCAACAGAAATAATTGCTCAAACTAAGTGATTTTGCCAAATGCCAGCTGAATCTGTATGTAGCAGTGTAATCACTTTGCAAATAAGAACTGTGCTAAGTTTTACCAGCAAAAGCAAGCATTCTAAGCAATCAACTGTGAGCATAATTATAGGTTCAGCATCAGTATAAGTTTCAGAGCCATGAGAGAGACTGTGAGTTGTATCAGTTTTGCAGTAAGAATTGCAGGCCATCCTGTGCTATGAAATACTGAGGCTTTAAGGGACTGTAAGCTAGAGCAATGTCTTCAGCGAGTAAAAAAGTCTGTGGTAAATCATATAAATGTGCTAGCAAAAAGAACAGTGCAAGTCTGTGCAGTTTGAGCAAAGTTATCAGTAGAGTGTATAAATCGGATGCGCGGTGGCTTGACCCAATTACAGAATGGTGATGCGTAGGAGTGCTGCCACTGCCATTACAGGGTGGGGTAGTAATGTAAATACAGCAGCAGAGGAGCCATTTTGAAAGAGAAAGAAAGTTTTCAGTGATATGGGACTTGAAATAACAGTGAACGTTGTTTGTTTTTTCTCTGCAGTCATGGCTTCCGGACCAGCCCGCTACCCTGATCATGCCTGGGCTGTGATAGCAGTAGAAGTTAACAAGTTAAGGGATGTTGAGAGATGTTACTATGGAGGATGACTGCCTCCTCATGTGGCGATTCCTGGATATCCAGTGTGAGTATGTGTGATGTGCTTAAATGCTGGAAAGGACGTTTTCATGGTACCTCACTGTTCTGGGTGCTTAGAGAAATATGGTCATTTAAAGCACCCAAGTTTCGTTTGGCTCCCACATGGACAAAGGTTCAAGAATCTGCAGTTGGCAGCATACAGCACAAGGTGGAGTCTGTTGGAGAAAGCCCCTCAGAGTGTGACACAAAGCAAGAGGGTGCAGATTTACAGACAGAACAATGTACTGATGTTTCAGAGTCTGAGTCGCAGAGAGACATTTCAGGAAGAGCATCAGTAGACCCTTGGAGAGAGGGGCCTAACCCAAGTCTCATAGGTGAAGGTGACATGAGGGAGGCCTTTGAATGGGAGGTTTCGACCTCCGTGCCCAGCGAAGAGTGGACAGTCTCAGGAGTGAGGATGACCGCTCACTTCTGGGCACAGATTCTCAGTGAGGAAGAAGAAGAGGGGGAACCTATGTGGCCTTGTGAAAAAGGAACTGGTAAACAGCCTCAAGCTCTTGCCTCAGAGGAGTGCATGGAAGAGAGTGGTGATTCCACTGCCCTGGCTGTGCAAGAAGAAGCCAGGGATCCATTTTTTGTGTCATTAAGAATGCGTAGCTGGCAGAACCAGGATTGGCCACCCCCAAGCCAGGCCGGAGGTCTCAGAGGTAAAGAGTAAAGACTGGTTCATAGGAAAGTGAATGAAATCTTCACCATGTCCTTTCCTACCTTTCCTTGGAGAGTCTAGGAGGAGATTGAAAAAAGCAGGAAATCCTGGATTTGGGAAGAAGCAATGAAATGTGTGCATTCTGGTGCAAACAAGCATGTCAAGAACAGAATGTTTCACATAAAATACAGCCAGTGGAAAAGAGGCAGGACACTGTTTATGGACACTGTTCGAACTGTGGATAGAGAGGGACATGAAACCTTTCACAGTGTGAATTATGAGCGCCCAGACGGGGTAATAATTCAAGCACCTGACCCATTGTGCTATTGGCCACAATGCAAAGACCTTCCTGCAAATGTGCCCATGCCTACCAAATGGAAAGCAGAGCAGTGGTAGCCAGTGCTGCCACTCCAGCCGTTGCCGTACCTATGTCGTTCCACCAGTCTGAACATCCAGGACTCAGAGGCCCCACATTCATCATCTCTACAGTGTACTGGCCTTCCAGAATCCATCAACTGGCCTACCAGATGACTTCAGATCCAGAGAGGACACCAGCCCAGTTGTATCCTGATGCATCGCCTGGGTATCGGATAACTTCAGACCAGCTGTTTTCCTTTTTGTTACTGTTCCAAAGTTCCATCTCCAGAGATGACATCAGCCCAGCAGTTTCCAGATGTGCCCTCCTGTCATTTCCCGGAAGATGTCCTCCCAGCTGTATCGGAAGAATGCTGCCAGGGAGAGTCTTTGGCTGAGGACCAGGTGTGGTACCATTTTTGTTCTACAAGGGACTGGTAAGTCCAGTCTTTTCTATTCTTATGACATTGCAGTACACACCCTACACTAGCAGACTCCAGATGTTTGAACTGTCCTCAAAGACTCTCCCCTTCGGGACTTTGGCCTGCTAGAACTGTGCTTCACCGGGCTCCGGCCCAGGAGAGACTCTTTAATGGACTTGCCTTCGGGCACTGTGGTCACTAGATGGGACTTTTAGGGCACTCCATCCTCCAAATATTGTGTATTGTAAATAAGTCATTGTTTTCTACTGTTTTCTAATGTTTATACTGTTTTTTCTACTTTTCTAAAAATAAATCTTTTTGGGATTCTCCAGTGTTGTGATAGTAGGGGTTTAGATAGACTGTGTATGCAGATTAGGAGTGTGTGTTATCTTTATTTTTCTTGCAGGTTTTCCTGAAGAAGATAGAAAAGAAGACAAGAAGAGGAGGAGGGACTCAGTGGAGTTCCTCAGTAGTACTTTAGAGTGTAGTGTTTAAAGTACTGCTGTTGTTGTTATTACTGAGTGTAACTTTTTCTTCCACAAGTATGGTTGTGGCAGAGTGTGGGAGTAATGCATAGTGTATGGTATTAGCTCCTAGTGTGTGGTTGCATGGTGTCCAGGGTCGGGGAGGTCCCCTGTTTGTTTTGTTTTGGGAATTCTAAGTTAGAGGCAGACATATTTTCCCTACAGAGCTAGGGGGGATAAACAGGCTGTGGCCCTGACCTGCAATAGGGATTGCAGTACTGATCTATTAGGGCTATGCTTTGGACAATTCTACCACAGTCACTAGGTACCCATAGTCAGCGGGTAGAGTAGAGGCTGATATGTCAGCCGAAGGCTTCTAGGCCCTTAGTGTTGTCTGCCTGTGCCTAGCACATGGTAGGAGGGGGCCTGATCACCCCTCTCTGTAGGTAACACATAGGGTAGGATGGCCTAGGTCGGGTAAATAATGACTGCGGACTGTCATTTTCCTGGCCCAGGGTGAGTGTAACCCCCCTGTTACCCGGGGTTACTAGAATCCCAGTAAGACCTAGTGGTAGGCAGGGAAGGCAGCTTGTGAATCTCCAGTTAAATGGATTTCACACTGTCTCACTCTGTTCTCTGTCTCAGCTGAGACTGAGGGATGACATCATTTAGAACTGTCGCAGCTGCAGAAGCCACACTGGAATGTTGCAGCTGGAGGTTAGAGTAGAACGTTGGGGAATCTGAAGTCAGTCTGTAGAGTTCAGTAGAGTGTGTGCAGTCTGAAAGAGGTGCTCTGCTGTAAGCAGGCCCTCAGAGCTCTAAGCTCTGACAAAGAGCTATTATTTTAGTATAGGTGTGTGTTCTCACCTGAAGAGGAACACAATAAGAGCATATTGAAGTGGTGGAGACCAATTTTAATGGTTCAGGGCCCCATCCCTGTAGGGATGGGGGGAAGGAATCTGCCTGCTTCCAGGGGCAAACCTCCTTGGTCCAGCTAGGGAAAAGAAGCTGCCTTGTTTAAGTTCATGCTGAGGCACCAGAAGCTCTGGAAGAGAGTTTCTTGAGGAGGAAACGCCTGTGGGGCACCTGCAACCGAAGGGTGAGTTCGCTCTGCTAAAAGGCCATGTGTTTTCACCTGCATCAAGATGAAACTAAAGGGACTATTACTGTGGGGTCAGGAAAAGACAGTCAAGTACAGTTTGGAAGATGTGGGGATTGGGCTGCTTAACTCTGTGGGGGTCTAGAGTAATGGACAAAGCCACTTATTAAGTATGTTCAAGTCCAGCAAAAATGGGATGTAAGGACAGCAGACTGAATGTGAAATACATTTAAAAAGAATCTACACAGCAAAGTGTTTTAAAGAATGAGGTGTTACATCCAGAGAAATGGCCGGGTATGAATTATGGGAGCGAGAGGTGGGAGACTCCCATCAGTAGTAACCAAATTCACCTCTATGGATTTGCACTGGGACACCTGCTGCTTTGTCTCAGGTACTTGGCCAGTGCCTGAGAAAAGTGCCCAGACGTGGGATTGATAAAGAAGTATCCCTGAAGGAGCAGAAGTGTTCATAGGTGGTTTAGGGAGCCACCAGTAAATGTTTCCATGCTATATGGAAAGTGTCCAAGTGGCTGGCAAGGGGGCCGAGCCAGGGAAAACCCAGAGCAGCGTACAAGTTCAGGCTGTGTGCCCAGTGTGTTTCAGAGCCTGAGGGCTAAAGCGATGAGGATGTGTTCTGGTCTCCTTAAATCTGCATTACCAGGACTGTAGCCCTGTGGGGGTCCATCTATGCTTTGTTTATTCTGTTGGATGTGAATAAAAGCCACACTTTAGAATCCCACTTCTGGTAGTGGACATTACAGTTATTGTTTCCTTTGTCTGGAGTTACTTGGGTGCCCCTGTGCAGAGTAGCCAAACCTAGCCAATGTGCCGAGTGACATATTCCTCCCTGAACCCAACCCACCAGGTAGAGCTGTCAAGAAAGAAGTGGCATACCTGGGAGGGGGTTACAACTGAATAGCAAATTAATAAAAGCAATACAACAGATACGTGATTTAATAACGGTTAAAATATAATTTTCAATGCCTTGTGAAAACTCAGTACACTGGGTCATTCATACACGTGGTATGTATCATACACATGGTATGGAACTGAATTCTATACAATTAAGCCAATACAGTATGAACATGCCAACATACAGAAATGCCAGCAGAAATAGGCCTTACGGTCTGTCGAGTCTGCTCGATTGTGCAGCTAGCCCCTCAGTACATGAAAACAATGTATATTCAAGCCAACAGAACTTAGATTTGGGAACTACTAAGTGGCTAGTCACTGTTTAGTCACTGGAAACAAATATATATATATATATATAGATAGATAGCAGGTTGAATTAGCATCCAATATATTTAGCAGAAGTCAGCCTTCTACATATATTCGTATCTGATAGAATTAGCGTGGACAGCTTACTCTTCAGTACAATACTACTAAAAATCAACTGTCCTTTATTTTTCACTATCCATTTATTTTCACTGATTGTCAGCAATAATGAATATAGCAAAAATAAACAGTCAGTGAAAATAACCTTACATTATATATATATATATATATATATATATATATATATATATATAGTATATTTTTTTCAACTTTTGAAGTAGGTGCAGTTTATGGGTCCCATCAAAATGGTGGATGAGATTTCCACAGATCAGGGAGCTGAGCCCCCCATAACCCCTCCCTCACACACATCCAATTGTTTAGTTTTGGGGGGCAAAACCCCCCAAGCCCCCCCCTCCCACCACGAGTAGTATATTATATCTACCCCGACTACTTCTCACTAGCTGAAATCTCATCTGCCATTTTGGGACCCATGTACTACATACGAGCCCAATGTTTTTTTCATTTTGCACTTTACCATGTGCTCCTGGGCTACAGCAGTACATTAGTTATGGGGATAAGGTTTTGCTACATATTGTGTCTTGATAACTCTCCCTATGTTAATGTTATTAATTGACGAATGGCTACTGGGACATGATGTAGTGCCCCAGAGTTGGGGTCCCTACAGCAAATGACCTAGGGAGCACACTGTGTGCTCAGGGACCCCTCAGGAAACCATTGGGGAGTAGGGGTGTGTGTGTGCCCAGTGGAACCAGGATATAGACAGTGGACAAGCAAGTGTTTGGTTAACTTTGCCTACTGAAAAGCCCCTCTGCATCCAGGTACCCCAGCAGTTTCCCCTGTAACCCCAGCTGCCAGTTCCCTTCCAGAACAGCTAAATATCCCAACATAGCAGGCAGTCTCCCTTCAAGCCCAAGCAAAACTGTTTACATAGTTTTTTTTCTTTCTTTACCCACACTGCCTGTTGTTCACAGGACCACCACCCCAGTCAGGCATCATGAGAGCATGGTAGACATGTGCTGGGTCTGCCGTTTGTGCCCAGCATGTGAGCAGTTTTCAACATCAGAAGCTGCTGTTGCTTGAGGCTGGGGGTTCGAGTGTTAAAACCCAGAGCCGTTGAGTGGTGCGAGAAAACCATTGGGATGGTTCTTCCTGACTGAGCCAGGACAGAGCAGCACACAGAGTGACAGTGACATGAGAAATGCTCACCTTGAAGGTTGAAGCCTGGTCTGTCAGCTCTACTGGTCTGTCTTCTCCAGTCAGTCCTTCAGTAGTATGAGCGTGGTCGAGGTTGGCGGTTTTCTGAGGTTCATAGTCAGCCATTCAGCATGTCAAAAACCACAGTTGGTTGGCTGCAGTGAGGGTTCTGTTTGTCCCTGTCTGTTATTTATTTAAAAAAAAAAGCAGAAGTGTTTTTGGTCCCTTGTCAGCATCAAGAGAGGGTAGCAGTGGTGAAGAAGAGGGAAGAGAAAAAAGAGTAGCACAGGAACGAGGCTGCAACAGTGTGCCTAGCAGCATCAAATGGAGCAGGCAAGTCCTGCCCCCAGGATCAGATGCACCTCCCTCAAGCAGCAATCATACCAGAAGTCATCAGGCACTCCTCCTTCACACCTTCACCCTAGGTGAGGTTGGTGAGTCAGCGGCAGCACCAAAGGGCAGATGCTGACTGCCAGAAATTAAATTTATTAATCAAAATTGCTGGACAGTGCAGGGTTGGGCAGGACCCCAGGCCAGTGGAACCGCCCATATGGCGGGACGCTAAACAGAAGCCTCAGCTCTAATGAAAAATAAGGAAATGTCCAAGGAGCAGCAACACATGGAGCAGTGGACAAGGCAGCCCAACACAGCAAACTCAGCAAAGTTTTTTTTTCTTTCTTCATGCCTTGAGTTAAACGTTCCAAGTGGCATTAAGCCAAGTGGTTGAGAACACTTAGGCGGGCAGATGCTCCCCACCTCAAGACTGCCCACAGAGGTGGCTAACAGCTGTTCCACAGCTGTGGACTTGAACCCAGCAAGGCCCTAGAAAAACACTGCCCATCGGGTGGGATAAGTAAAGCCTCTAGAGAAAGACCAGTGGGTTGGGGCACCATGCTTATCTGCAAATGAACTGCCAGTCCTGTGTTGTGCCCATTTTGCAAACAAACTGTCAATCCTGTGCTGTGCCCATTTTGCAAATGAACTGCCAATCCTGTGTCGTGCCTGTTTTGCAAATGAACTACCAATCCTGTGTGGTGCCCATTTGTCAAATGAACTGCCTGTCCTGTGTTGTGCCCATTTTGCAAATTAACTACCAGTCCTTTGTTGTGCCCATTTTACAAACTGGCAATCCTGTGTTGTGCCTTATTTTGCAAATGAGCTGCCAGTCCTATATCGTGCCCTATCTGCAAATTAATTATTTAAACCTACAGCCATCTTGTTCAATCTAAAGCAGCTGTTTAAAGTGGGTAATATATCTTAACAAGGCAAAGTAAAGTTTTTTTTTTTATGGTGCCCATTCCTGGAGGCTCTGGGCACCTTACACTCAGAAACAAGTAAGAGAGTACAAAGCAATACATAAACACATCTTAAAATAGTAATAGAAACATAGACTTTGATGGCAGATAAGGATACCGCTTGGCCCACCTAGTCTGCCCATTTCACTACCTACTGGATAAGCTGCAGATCCTAGTTAACCAACAACCTATTTCTTCCTACCCCCCACAAAAAATTGCCTTATGTCTGTCCCATGAATTCTTGAATTCCCCCACTGTTTTTGACCCCACAACCTCCTCAGGAAGGCCATTCCTTGTGTTCACCACCCTCTCTGTGAAAAAATACTTCCTCACATTGCCCCTGAGCTGTCCCATCTCTATCTTCATTTTGTGTCCCTTTGTTCTTGCACATCTCTTTTTCTGAAAGATGCTACACTCTTGGAGTTTGTTGATTCCCTTGGATACTTAAAAGATTCTATCATGTCCCCCTCTCCCCTCCTTTCCTCAAGGGTATACATATTTACCTCCTTAAGTCTCTTTTCGTATGTCTTCTGTTGCAGACCCGGCACCATTTTAGTTGCCCTCCTCTGGACTGCCTCCATCCAGTCTGGTTTTACTATAGCACCTCGACAGCGCTCATGCCAACATCCCCGATAGCGACAGACAATATGCCGAGTGTCAGCATTGTACCGTTGGGGATGTTGGTGCTTTTCCACTGGGGGGTTGTGCCCCCGAACCCACCATGTGGGGCGCTCTGCCCCCCCACACCCACTGGTCTCTAAATATCTAACTCTGAGTCGGAGTTAGACTAGGGGGGGCGCAACACCTGGAGCAGCACTGCTGGTGTCTGCAGTGCTCCAGCACAGCGACTTGCCGCATCCAGGTGAAATCTGTCACTGTGCTGAACTTCAGCATTGTGGTGTCAACCTTGTGTTGGTACACCATCGTGGTTCTGTCCTTGCAGAGATGGGGTCTGTAGAACTGTATACAGTACTCCAAATGGGGTCTCACCAACTGTCTGCACAGAGGGATAACAAGTTCCTGTTTTCTACTGGTGATACCTCTTCCTATACATCCCAGTAAACCCCTCAGCCATCCCTACTGCCTTCTCACATTGCTTGCTAACCTTTAGGTCATCTGACATGAATACCCCCAGGTCCCTTTCCATTTCTGTTGTCGTTACTAACCTCCCCCCTCCATTGTGTACTCTTCCCCTGTGTTTTTGTTTCCCAGGTGCATTAGTTTGCACTTCTTTGCATTGAATCTAGCTGCAATAGTTTTGACCATTCCTCCAACCTTGCCAAATCCCTTCTCATCCTTTCCACCCCCCATTTGTGTATCAACCCTGTTGCAGATCTTTGTGTCATCTGCAAAGAGGCATACTTTTCCTTCCAGTCCCTCTGCAATGTCACTTATAAAGACATTAAAAAGGACCACCCCAGTTCTGATACCTGTGGTACCTCACTAGTAACTCCCCCTTTCTTCAGAGTGGACTCCATTTACTATTACCTTCTGTGTCCTGTTGTCCAGCCAATGTTTTACCCAGGTTGTCACCCTGGGACCCACTCCCAGACTGGCTAATTTGTTTATTAATCTTTTGTGTGGGAATGTGTTAAATGCCTTGTTAAAGTCTAGGTAGGCCATGTCCACAGCCCCTCCCTGGTCTATTACTTTGGTCACCCAGTCAAAGAAATCAATTAGATTAATCTGACATTACCTGTGAATCCATGCTGCCTTGGCTCCTGTGCCCCACTGCCTCTAGGTACTCAACATAGAGAATACTGGATGGGCAACTATGCAGAACCAGTGTGTTCTGTCACAGAGGGATTCTGATTCCCTCTGACCTCAAGAGTGAAGCCCGAGAGGTCCATGGGACTCAGAACCCCGAGGTGGCAAAACACACTGGTTGTGCATAGAGTTGCTCATCCTGTATTTTTTATAGTGTATAGTACTGTGTGAAAAATGTGTTTTGTGAGTTCTTTTGCTTTCAAAATGAAACTGACTCATGTAGTCTCTAGAGGTTCTAGAATGCTGTTCTACCACAGTAGGGGAGAACAACATTCCATGACCTTGGAACTGTGGTAGAACAGCATTTTGAAAGGGATGGAATTCTATACAGAACAACACTCCACTATACACTATAGTTCTTTCCTTCAGAAGTGATTCCATCATTTTCCCTACCACTGAGGTCAAACTAACAGGGCTGTAGTTTCCTGCTTCTGTCTTGCTCCCTTTTTTGTGAAGGGGAATCACATCCACCCTCCTCCAGTCCTCAGGTACCACACCATCCTTCCATGATTTGTTAAAAAGGGTAGTCAGTGGTGTCACTAGTTCTTCCCTTAGTTCTTTTAGAATTCTGAGGTAATAAAAACAGTTAATATAATAGACTGATATAGTCATAGTTCAGCTTACTTGGTATATATTGCGCTAGATGAAATATGAAAATCCAGAAAGGCCAGTGAAAATAAATAGGTCTGGAGGCAGCCCTTAAAAACTTCAACTGAAGGAGCCTGTCTGATGACTAAAGGAAGCAAATTCCACAGCATGGGGTCAGCGACACTAAACGCCCTGTCTCGTGCGGTCTTTAGTCTCATCCTGGGAATCACCAGGAGACTCCTAGAGGAGGAACGGAGGGAGCAGACCAGGGTGGTCGGTGTTAGGAGATCAGACAGATAACAGACTACCTAGCAGTGTGGTACCTTCCTCAACAAAACTGTCTTAATTTCAATATCTGACCTTATAGCACTCCTAGCTTGACAACTATATTTGTGCAGCACAGCAAGCAAATGTCTTCAGTAATGACCTACAAACTGCTCAAGTGTCACACCCGATACAGACTGTTTCTGTCCATCAGTTGGTGACACCCAATACATTTTGGTCGACATTTTAGGGCACTCAGCCCAGCTAGAGTTAGGTTTTAGTAAGATCAGACCCTTACAGCTATTCAGTCAAGCTATGTCCCTACCCCATTAAGTAAAGGAAAGAAGTTTAGGAACTACACCTGCTCGATAGTTAAAGACACCAACTCACAGTGGGGAGGAATTTTTCTTGTTTCTGGAATGATGAACGTAGTCAGACCCAGGAGTGTTTAAAGTGGTGAGATGCAGGAGTGATGAAAGTGACCAGATCCAGGAGCAATGAAAGCTCAAGATACCCAGATTACAAATCCTTGTGTGTTCATTGTGACCCTATTGCCTTCGGCCTGGAAGTCTGACATGACCTTTCCCAGGCAGTTAAATTCTTCAGTCCGGGGGTTGTGGAACATCCTCTGGTGGTCCCAACTTTCAAAAGTAAAGTTCTTCTATCCCTTTTGGAGGCATCTTTTGTCAGTTCAGTCTGGTGCATTTGACCCCTGGAATTTCTATTCTTGTGTGCACCCCATTGTTTGTAGTGTTTGTCTCCAGGTCATCATTCACATCATCAGGTGATTTTGTTTGTGACTGTGCATTCTCTGCCTTGGAGTGCTGACATTCTGGGACCCTATTTCTAGTGGCTCAGTTCATTATGTTTGCTTGCACGCATGTGCAAGAAACATAGTGCCATCATCTGAGTTTTTGTAGGTGTGGCACCCTGTCTTCCAATTCAGTCAGTGTGCTTGCAGGTGTGGCCACAGTTCACCAATGAATGCTGCAGCTGTCTATGACAGCAGTTGAAAATGCAGTGGCATACAGTTGAAAGGGAGAGACCTGCTTCAGTGAGCAGTGATAAGATAGTGTTGATAGCATATTACGTGCTCATGCGCTCCCCCCCACACACACTGTATGGCCAACGGGGGTGCCCAGTCCCCCGTCGGCTCTGCTGTGCTCCCCCTAACAGAGTTCCAGGTGCCACACTGGGATTCCACCCCATTGTGGCAACGGTCCATAAGGCTGATGGGGGTACCCAATCCCCATCAGCTTCACTGTTCCCCCCCCAATAGACTACCGGGTGCCACGCTGGGAGCTCACCCCAGCGTGACAACAGTCCATATGGCCGATGGGGGTGCCCAATCCCCATTGGCTCCACTGCCCCCCCTAAACAGCCTTCCAGCTACCATGCTGGGAGCCCACCCAGCGTGGCACAAGTCCTGCGTCGTCTATGAGAAAAAAATAACCTGCAAGAAAAAACAGTCCCTCACTGACTGTCCTGACCCATGCCCACCCTCTGCGCAGCCTGCCTCCCCACACCCCCACCTCACCCCATACTTACCTCCAGAGTCCAGCGCAATGATCTTCGGTGGACCGGGAACATGTCTGTACTCTTCAAAGCTGACCGTGAACTGAGGAAATGCCGATAAGCTGTATAATGGAATAAATAGGGTTTTTTCAACTTTGATGCATATCTCAGGCATTTTGGGGAATTCTTTCACCAAATTTTCAACATGGGGTTTTTGGGACCCCACCTCATGAATTCTGGCACTGTCATTTTGTTAATCATCCCCGAAAGGTGATTTCGTGGTCACTACGTGGAACCACCTTTCAGGACCGATTTATGAAACGACAGTGTCACAGTTCATGAGGTAGGCCCCAAAAACCCTATGTTGAAAATTTGGTGAAAAAAATTCCCAAAAATGACTGTTTTACGAACATGCATTGTGCTGTTCCTACTCAGGCTCATAAGTCCGTGAACTTTCAATATTTTCACTCCAGATTTTCAACATTGCCATTTTACCACACCTCCTTATGAGCAGTACAGCTGTCATTTTTCACATCTTGCCCAAAATGTATTTCCGCACATGTAACGCACAATGCCACAGTCGATGTGCAAAATCAATGCTCGGGACAGATTAAGAAAATCACAGTGTCACTGTTCATGAACAGAGGTGTTAAAATGGCTATGTTAAAAATTTGGTGAAAAAAGTCCATAAAATGACTGTGTTACGAGCGATCATTGCGCAGTTTCCACGCACCCTCATATGCTCGTACATTTGTAGTATTTTCAGTCCAGATTTTCACCACTGGCATTTTTCCACACTTCCTTATGAACAATACAGCTGTCATTTTTCACACCATGGACGAAATGTGTTTTCGCACTTCCAGCGCAGAAATGCGTGGTCGCTGTGGGAAATCACCGTTCAGGACAGATTAAGAAAATCACAGTGATACTGTTCATGAGTGGAGGTTCCAAAATTCCTGTGTTGACAATCTGCTGTAAAAAATCCCCAAACTGATTGCATTATGGGTGTGCATTGCGCAGTTTCTACGCACGCTCGTGACTTCACCAGTTTTTTAATATTTTCACTGCAGATTTTCAACATTGCCATTTTTTGCAGCTTCCCATGAACAGTACAGCTGTCATTTTTCACATCCTGTTTGAAATGTGTTTTCGCACCTGTGGTGTCAAATAGTGTAGTCGCTGTGCAAAATCAGCTTTCGGCTAACAAACTAATATTGCCACTATTCATAAGGTGGGGGTCACAAAAAACCCATGTTGAAAATTTGGAGTGAAAATGCCAATGAACGCCTGAGGCATTAGGGTTTCTGACCATAACGCCCCCCCTGTAGAGACTGACAGGCATCAGGGGTGTGACTTGGGATTCTTGCCTGTAATGCTCATATCATTCCACACTCTGCAGAGGCATCAAGGTGTGCCTTGGACTTTTCCACCCCAAAGTTCACCCCATTCTCCTATACAGCACCCATCTCACCATATTTCCTGATGGAATGGGGTGAGCATAAGGGCCAAAGACCCCAAGGCACACCGTGACACTTGTTGGTGTCTGCAGGGTAGGGTGTGGTGAAATGGCATGGCCATTATGCCTGACAACCCAAAGGCACACCCCAATGCCTGTCAGTCTTTGCAGGGTGGTGCTGGGGTTGGCTTCAGTTCAATACTTCACTGCCATTCCTATTATGCAGCTCTCTAACTCCTACACTACCAATGCCAATGCCAGCAAGAAAACATTCAGCATTGATAAATGCTTGTTTGTGTTTTGTCATGACACTTGCATTCATTCTTACAATAAAATCTTTTAATTGCATCTCAAGTTGTGCCTGCCTATCCTTGCAAGTTAGATGAACATCAGGTCTTAGTGAAAGAGAACAAACACACAGTCCCTTTGACAGTGGCATAAGGTATGTGCCCACTGCAACTGGGCGAAACGTGGTGTAGTCAGCAGGATAGTTGAAAGTCAAGGAGTCCAAAGCAGTATACACTTCCATCATGATGCCTTTTGGACTAGAAAGTACAAGTGCTTCCACCAGAAGTACAGAGGAAGGAGATCCTAGTACTCAGATGTCACCTTTCTTGATGACTTATTATTTTGTCACTCCATGGTTACCTAAGTACAATGAAGAACCAACAGATCCCACAACCAGCAGCTTGGGAGAGTTCAGAGCAAAACATGAAGACCATGCTCAGGCTATATAAAATATCAGAACACTGAAAGGCTGAAATTCTTATCAGGCAGCTGAGAGGAACAGTACACTAAGAAGTAGTCTCGTGGCCTGAAGCACAGAAGACCATGGTTGAGCAAATCCTGATGTGACTGGGATGCACCTTTGACGCTAAGATGTCATCAGAATTAAAAATGTGCTTGTTTGCCAGGACCCAAGGACACAGAGAGAGCTTGTGGGAGTATACTCTGAGTCTGCAGGAGGCTTTGACTGCTGTTGAACGTCTGGACTATAGAGATGTAGGGGATCCTGACAAGGTGCTGAGGGATAAGTTTATCAAAGGAGTTTGTGTTGATATGTTGAAAAGAGAACTTAGGATGCTCCACCTGAAAGCCCCAGATTAAATATTTTTGGATTTTATAGAGAAGGCAATAAAAGTCTTTGGAACTGGACAACCAGACAGAGAAGCAGCTGTTTGTCAACAATATGTATGGAGTGGGACACCACTCCTGATGTAGCCTGTAAATCCCATGTCTAAAGATGTCCCACATCAGAATCACAGTGAAAGGTATGGAGCTCGACCTACTGGTTTCCGTCCAGTCCATGAGCACTATAGCATGGGACAAGATTACAGCCAAGATGAGTACGCTGTCCACAATATGGGCCAGACATCAGACAGATCCATATGGGGAGACTAATTCTCTACTCCAAGTGTGACTCAAGTGGTGCAAGAACAGCTAGCTGAGCTGACCAACAAGGTGAAGCACATATGCCATGAGTTGAGAACTCTGAAGGATGGTTGGGAGGAGAGAACCGGATCCTGGACCCAACAGGCAAGGGGAGAATTGACTGCACACTCCAGTAGAGAAGAGGGGCTATTGACCATGGCCCAGTAACCAGTTTGATGCCCAGGGAAACCCCACATGGAGGTGATGTAGAGTTGAGGTTATGTTAAATGGAGATGTGACCAGAGGCTGACCACGATGAGTTTAAGCAGGGAGTTCCCGAGGCTGAGGACTGACCCTTGGGCAAATTTTTATTTATTTATTTAGTTTTTGTTGACCGGGTAAGTGCACTAGACAAATCCTGCCTATTTTCAGGCACGACCCGGGGGAGGAGGGGGATACAGATGAATGCCAACTGACCTTGAACCAGATTAAACTGTTGGTGGTATTTTTAGTGAATGAGGGAAATTTGGCCAGGACACCAGGGAAATTCCTCTACTCTTTTCGATAAGTGCCATGGGATCTTTAACATCCACCTGAACTACCACCAATCCAGGCAGATGGGACCTCGGTTTAACGTCTCATCCAAAAGACGGCACCTCAGAAGTGCAGCACTCCTCTCATGCTGCACTACAGTGTCAGTACTGGGATATTAACCCAAGTGCCAGATGTGGGAACTGAACCCACAGCCCTCTGATCTCCCGGCCTCAGAGGCGAGTGTGCTACCTACTGAGCCACTGACACTGCAACTTAAACTAGGTCCAACACATCCCAATGGACACAAGTTCATGGGAAGATATCCAATAGTCCCTGTGAAAATAAATGCAATAGAATTCCAGGCGCTCTTGGACACCAGTTCACAAGTTACAACCATAAAAATCTAGTATTTTTTTCAGCATTGGCTAGGTGTTCTACTCCAGAAGCCGCCCAAGAAATGGATCAACTTAATTGCAAGTAATGGTCTCATAATCCCTTATGTAGGATACTGTATATGGAAGCCAGTTTTTGACTGGGAGACACCACATACCAGGATCAAGAACTTACTGTCAGTGATGCTTCAACTGAACACCTACCACCAGTCATTGTGGGAATTAATTTCCTCCAACACTGTTACCAAGAATTTGTAACAGCCCTGAAGCCACAAGAGACCCAACTACCCAAGACAAAGAGAAGAGCAAGGCAGCAGACCATCAACCTGATCCAGAGCCACTGGCAGTTTGTGAATGAGAAAAAAGAGACTAGCAAGGTGTGAATTGTGGATAGAGAGGCAGTACAATTGGACCTAGGAACAGAGACAGTACTCTTGTGTAAGGCAAAAGTGGGAATCCAAGGACAGGATTACATGTCACTACTGGAACTGTGCTGAAACTCAAAGGACAGTCCAATGATGGTTGCACGAAGTCTAGTGATGGTCAAAAAGGAACAAGTATCAATGATGGTGCTCAACTGTGGAGCTACTGCAATATGGCTGTACAGATATCAGCCCGTTGGATGTTTGTTGCATGTGGAACCAAATGACATAGTAGAAGCAAGTCCCAGGACCAATACAAATACACTAGATGCTAATTATTCTACTTTAGTCACAGGTATTTCCAACACTAACACCATAGAGGTGTGGATGAAGGAGCTTGCTCTAGGCATGGACAACACCACAGAAACCCAAAAGCAAGAGGTGTTGGAGCTGATCTGGAGACACCAAAGTGCTTTCTCTCAGCACCTTCTCAAAACTGGATATACCAAGGTTGTGCAACATTACATTTCAACTGCTGACCACCCAGCAGTTTGAGAGACGGGCAGGCCAATTCTGTCTGCCATGTATCAGTCAATGAAGGAAATGTTTAAAGTAATGCTGGATACCAATGTGATTCAGGAAAGTCACAGCCCATGGGAGGCACCCATTGTTTTGGTAAAGAAGAAAGATGGAAAGCTGAGATTTTGTGTCAGTTACAGAAAACTGAATCAGGTGACCCACGTGGATGCTTATCCACTCCCATGACTCAATGATTCACTTATTGCCTTGGCATCAGCCTCATTATTCTCGATACTTGATTTAGTCAATGGATACTGGCAAGTGTCAGTTGCTCCAGTCGTCCAGGAGAAAACTTCTTTCATAACACTCATGGGGTTATTCAAATTCATTAGGATGCCATTTGGACTATGCAATGCACCTGGCACCTTTCAGAGACTCTAAGAACACTGTCTGGGCAGTCAAAACTTTGAGTTAGTACTATTGTAATTTGAAGACATAATCATCTACTCACAAACATACCAGAAGCACCTACACCACTTAGAAATAGTCTTTGCATGACTGGCAACCTATGACGAGAAGTTAAAGCCTTCTATGTGTCACTTACTAAAGGACAGAGTCAACTACTTAGGATATATTGTTACTTCTGCAGGAGTGTCATCAGACCCTGAGATGATTCAAGCAGTACAAGAAAGTCCTATCTTGATAACTATTCATGATATGAGGAAGTTTCTGGGATTCATATGTTACTACAGGAGATTTATAAAAGATTCCTCTAAGATCGCCATTCCATTGCATGAACTCTTAAGGGGAAACAAAAGACAGAGAGTAATTCATAACACACCAGTGAAGTGGACCACAGCACAGCAGAGTGCCTTTGACCAGCTGAAGCAAATCTTAAAAGAGGCACCCATTCACACCTACCCAGATTGCAGTAAACCATTCTAAATGTATGCCAATGCTAGTAACTGGGGTATGGGTGCTGTTCTAGCATAGAAGCAAGGTGGAACAGAATGAGTAATATAGCATATGCCAGAAGAGAACTTTGTGGTTTGAAACAAAACAATGAAAGGTACAACTCTTTCAAGTTAGAATTCTTGGCATTAGTGTTGGCCATGACTGAGATATTCAAAAATTACTCAGCTGCTAACTCTTTATTGTATATACTGACAGTAACCCACTAACTCATCTGAACAAAACAAAATTAGAAGCATAGGAAGAATGTCACATGTCCTGATTAGTAAATTATGACTTCGTCATCCATGTTCAGGTCAAGAGAGCACTGATGCAGATGCACTGTCTGGTCTACCTGCTCAGGAAGAACCAGAAGAAGATGGAGCTCAGCAAGATAACCTGAAGATGCCTCCATTCCTACAGATCCCAGCTGTGGACATATCTAGAAACTGATGGCAGATAAGGGTCACTTGGCCCATCCAGTCTGCCCTTTTTTGTTGTGCTGCTTTTGCTGCAGACTTTCTAGGTCTACAGCACTTTCTCTTCCACCCTTTTCCTATGCTTTGTGATTCACTTGCGCATATCTCAGGCTTTTTCAAATCCCACCACTGTTTTAGTCCCCACTACTTGCACTGGATGACTGTTCCAGGCATCCACCACCCTTTCTGTGAAGAATTATTTTCTCACATCTCCTAAACTGACCTCTCCTCCAGCTTCATATCATGACCCCTTGTTCTAGAACATCCTTTACTCTGAAAAATACCTCCCACATGTACCTTATTCACCCTTATGGGGTATCTAAAGGTCTTGATCATATCCCTCCTTCCCTCTCTCCTCTCCTCTCCTCCAGGGTGTACATGTGTAGTTTGTTTAGCATCTCCTCATAGGGCTTTTGATGCAGACCGTATACCATCTTGGTAGCACTCTTCTGGATCACCTCAACTTTGTCTATGTTTTTCCTGAGAATGTGGCCTCCAAAACAGGACATTGTACTCCAGGTAGGGTCTTACCAATGACCTATATAGGTGTAACAGTACTTCCTTCCTCCTGTTGGTGATACCCCTACCTATACACCCCAGCATCCCACTAGCTCTCCTGGTTGATTTGTCACACTGTCTGGCCACTATTAGGTCATCTGATATGATTACCTCAGGTCCTTTTCCTGCTTGGTCATTGCAAGTATCTCTACCCTCATTTTGTACTGCACCTACAGGTTTCTGTGACCCAAGGGCATAATTTTGCACTTTTTTACATTAAACCTTAGCTGCCAACCTTGTGATCACTCTTCCAGCCATTTTAAATTTCTTTCCATTCTTTGCACCCACCCCAGAGTGTCCACTCTGTTGCAGATATTGGTGTTATCTGCAAAGAGGGAGACCTTCCCTCCCAGTTCCTCTGCTACATTACTAATGAAGACATTAAAGAGGACTGGCCCTCATATTGACCCATGAGTTGTACCTCACTGGTCACTATCCCCTCCTCGGAGTGAACTCAATTTACCACCACCCTCTACCTCCTATCTCCTAACCAGTTTCTTACCCAGCTTGCCAGTGAAGCAATGTCAAAGCTAATGATCAAAGTGAGACAGCAACAGCAGAACCTGTATGATCAAAGAGTTAAAGCAGACCTATTACTGACTGGGGAAAGAGTATTACTCAGACACACTCACAACTGCCAGAAGCTGAAAATGATGTGAGATCCAGACCCATAAGTCATCAATGACATTCCATATCTAGATGTGTCTGTCTACTACCAAATCCAGTCTGGCACGCCACTTCAAAAAATTGTACACCACAACCTTCTTAAGCCATGTATCTTCAGAGCCATAGAAAAGAATGAGGAACTGAATCAGGAAGCCAGGGATATGACTGCAAGTGAGAGGCAGAGCCACTTCAAGGGAAAATTACCAAACCTTGTCCTATGGTGCTGTAAATAGAATGGTAAATCACTCTCTCAGGTTCTTGTTGGAACTGCACAGAAGGAAGAGACAACTGACAAGTGGTACTCATGTGATAAATGGAATTTATTACAGATCAGTAATTCAGGCTTACTATCATTATAGTGTGATCACTGGGAAAACACCAGTTTTCCTTACCTAGGTAAATGCAGTCTCTTGTCTATTCTCAGAGAAGCTATGTGCTACAAAGGGTCTTATAGCCTGATACTAACTATGGTAATGGCTAAAGAAGGTACATAAAATGTATATAATTGGACAAAAACAGGTGGTCTGAGCTACTGTCCAAACCAATGTAAAACTTGTATAGCTTGCAGAAGATAAACAATACTATGGACCTCTGTAGTACAAGGTCAGTTGTAGTGGCGTACAAGTACCAAAGATGGCACTGTTGCCTTGCATATGAAGATACAGTAAAAACAGAGCAAAAAACATTTCTCATGACTAGAACATAGAATACAGATCCTGACACTTATGCTTATATAGTAAGTGTCTTCACCCTAAAGTTAGTACATATACCTACATAGGTTGCTGCCTGCGAGGTGGGGGCACCATCAAGGATAACATTAACCCCCTTGTTGCCTTCAAAGGAAAAGGCAGCAACCACAGGAATGTAATGGGATGGAGCGATAAAAGCCATTGTTTACAAGCCTGAGGCATGAGCCTTGTAAAGGAATTCAAGTTGTTCGCAGTGTTGTTTAAGAGTATGTCACAGACAGCACAGCGTTAGTATCAGGAAAATAATCAAAAATGCTTGGATAATAACAAAAGCTTTAAAAGTTAATTCTGACCAAGTATTAGATAGAGCAGTGCTTAAATCACCATCATGAATAAGCATTAAGAGCATCACCAGCTTTAGAAATATTATTAGTAATATAGATAAGATGTGAATATTTTCTAGGTAAAAGAGATTTCAATGAAAGTGTCAAAGGGTTAATATGTACACTGACTATAGCCAAATATTGAGACAAGGCAAGCAAGTATTTGGGATCAGTATCAATAACGTCTGGTTCAGGGAGAGGAACAGGAGTAATCACAGTGTGACCAATTACTGTTTTCTGCTGTGGAGTAAAACAGAAGTTGGGAGTATTAATAGCACAAGACTTAGCATCATAAGCAAAGAATTTATGATTTGTCACTACACAATACTGCCCATTGTAATTGTAGATAACTTGTACAGTTGGAACCTTCCATTGTTGTAGATGTATAGGACAAGCAAAGGACTGGTTGGTGAACCATGATGTGAAGCGATATACCTCTTCCAGGTAGCTGCGGGATGCAGCTGTTTCTGTGGCGGGCACTGAAGATGCAGCTTGTGAAGATAGTTCAGTCAGGTTAGATGGCAGATCATCACCCAAAGAATAAGACCAGTTGAGATGTTCCAGAGACTATCCACAGACAGGTTTGACAATGTCAAATACATCACAGTGGCACAGATAATAATATCCCTTCTTGGTGCAGCAATTGGCATGCGGTGCGACCCAAGCTTGTAGAACAGAGTGGTAGACAAGCAAAGAAGGCAAGTCAGCTCATTCTTGGTAAATGTTCTCGTCAGGATGTCTGATGAAATTAATAGCAGCCAGTTCATCAAAGACAGAAATTTGTGGATCAAAGTGAGGTATTGACACAGTAAAAGTAATGAACATGTTGTCATGGATTGAGCAATGCTTAGTAAAATAACATGCTGCTTGGTTTGGATAATGTGAAGCATACCCAAGATTTCTAGCAGTAGACATAGAATTATTAACAGAATTTGACATATACAATGTAATGCAGGCAGTAGATTTGCAGTGAGGACAATACCATTTGGACATTCTCCTCTCGTGAATAATATCTGGAATGCATCCTGTTTCCAAGTCCCTGAAGAGATTGTTAACAGTGGTAATTACATAAGAACCATATGCAGAGCATAAAAGTTTATGGGGAACATATTGCTTGTCTGCCTCCTTGTTGTTTTGAAAAAATAATTAATTTTGTTTCTAATGTTGTTGAACCCTTTAGCGATTACCTGCATGTTATAAACAGTAAAACACTCTTCCTTACTTAACCCTTCTACACCATATAACAGTGGTGGTAACACATCATTTTTAATAGTTTGTTGAAAGTTTATTGTTTGTGCTTTAATAGCCGCTATATCTGCTCTATTCCAGATAGACATACCTGAACCAAAAAGGCCACAGATGGTGCCGGCTGCACCGGTAACATCTGCAGTATCACGCCTAGTGCATGTTGTACATTTAGCATTAGGTGCAGGTCTAAATACTCCTGCATGTTGCATGTTGAGTAACATGAGGTCCACTAACAGGATCATTTGTGTGAGTTTGAGTTTGGTAGGCAGCTACAATGTCTAGAAGCATCATACTGAAAAATTTAGAAGTGTTGGTTGTGTCACAGAGACCAAACTTGGCCATATTCCAATGTGTAAGATTAAAAATAACTGGAACATGCATAAATTATACATTATTAATAAAAACTCCTGGAAGGGAAGTGGCGGTCAAACCACTAGAAGGACTAGGCTCCTGAGGAGGACATTCAGTCAGTTTTTCTTCAGTGGGCGAGTACACAGAAAGGAACACAGCTTCAGCAGCCATATAGTTGTGAAGACAGAAAGCCTGTGATTCCTCAGAGGCAAGACAATCACAAAAGGTAGGATCTATTAAGGCAGTCAAGTTATAGAGACTAGTATGTCTAGAAGAAGCTTGTTGACTAGAGAGTGTACCGTTTGGTCCATCCATGAAAGTTACCTTTAGATAAATGAGCTACAAGAAGTGTGTAACCATTAAAATCAGTTTCCCATTGTATCTGCAGTGTGGATTTGTCTGGAGATAAAATCATGGCATTAAGATAGGCATCTGAGCCTTCCGTAACAGAAATCAATTTGTTGGTGACGTCAATACGTACTCCCTGGGGGCTGGAGATGGGTGCATCTCTAGCTGAATGTTCAAGTTTGTTAAGCAAATGTACAATACATTGTCTGTGTTCAGTCATAAGGGGTTTGTCTTGAGAGTAAGTCAGAGAAAGTAGTCCCACCAGGATGAGGATGTGTGAGATAGCCATCTTGCCAGAGTATCTGAAAGAAACAAAAAAGGATTGTTAAGTGAGGGATACTATTTTGCCCTAAGAGGGTTGGGAAAAGTAATTAGTCACCTTCATACAACTTGAGTTGATTAGCATGGAACCACTTGTTGGTGCTCCATTTTTGATGTTGAATTCACACCTGATAAACAGCAGAGTTGAGTTTGTTGACAATGGGATATGGGCCTTCCCATTTACTAGTAAATGAATGAGCCGGTGGTCTGTATTAGAGAAGCATGACTTGATCTTCAACTTGCTAGTCGACCTCTTTGGTGTGCTCATCAAAATGAGCTTTTGCTTGTTGTTGAGCTTTGCCCATATGATTTGCAGTGAATAAGTGTATTTTCATGATGTCAGCAGAGTTTTTCAACATAGTTGCCCACAGATACCCTATCTGCAGTAGGAGTGTGGAGGTCAATCAACAGGTGCTCAGGTAATCTCATGGTTCTACCAGTCATAACTTCATAAGGTGTGCACTGAGTAGTTGTTGCAGGAGTGCCCCTGATTGCCATCAGCAGTAGTGGCAAGAGAGAATCCTAATCGTTAGGATTGTCAATGATGAATTTGCATAGCATCTGTTTGATTCTTCTATTTGCTCTTTCTACCTGGCCTAAGGATTGAGAATGGTATGGGATGTGGAATTTTTGATCTACTTCAAGCATTTATTTATTTATTTCAATAGTTCAGAAAATACCTTTGAGCAAATGCTCTTTTACAAAGGTTCCACATCGGTACAACAACTTAAAATCAAGTTACAGGAATAGACAGAAAATACAACAAATGTTATACAATTAGTACAAAGATAAATTGCATGACTCCTATAAATATTTCAACAATGCCTGGTGATTACAATATTTAAATTAAGTAAAGGTGAAAATACATTCTGCGAGTAGAAGAAAAATACAAAAAACAACCAGTTACTGACATCCATCAGGAGATGAGTGTTAAGGGAGCACATGCAGAAAAAGGGGTAGCAGCCTGGATGTCAGGCTTAGTCAAAGGTCATAGAAGGGGGAATGAGGTCATGACCATGCTAGTGGAGGGAAGGGCATGGGTCAAGGGAGCTGGTGCCAGGGGGGATGAATGCTTGATATGAGTGGAACCACAAGATAAGGTGACTGGAAAGGTGCAGGTGAGATGCAGGCACAATATTGGAGGCACTAGTCAACAGGAACAACAGTGTAAGAGCAAAGAATGAGTTGGCGTGGGGGAAGAGGCTGATCAAAATTTCAACTCAGCAAACCAATAGCACCCAAACTACCTGCAATTACAGGCAGCTGCCTCAGAGAGATGTATCTTCAGCTCAGCCTTGAAGGATGGTAGGAAGTAATTGCAGAATATATGCACAGGGATTGAATTTAGCCAGAGGGGAGCTCTGTATGCAAAGGAGCGTTGACCTATTGTCGACTTCATGAATGGGACAGCCAGCGAGCACCTTGTCTTTCCTCTGGTCTTGTGGCTAGAGCAAAATTCTGTGAGCATCTCTTTGTGGCTAAGGGTGGATTTTCCTAGTTAGCTTTCTTACCCAAGAGGCACGTTTGCTATTTTATTCTATTTCTGAGGCTGAGCCAGCTGGTTTGCTCATAGAGTGAGCAGGAGTGAGTTAGGTTATCAGCTCCAAGGGTGAGTCTGCAGACCTTATTTAGGGCCACTGATTCCCACTTGATTGTAGTGTCACTTGCCACCCCATACACTACCAAGCCATATTCAATGACTGATAAGATGGAGGAGGAAACAGACAAGTGCAAGGCAGCAGGTGTAAGATATTGTCTGTATCTGTGCAGTACACCAAGTTTAGAGTTCACCACTTTTACAACTTGATCAATTTGGGGTACAAACAAGAGTGTGTCATCAATAGTGACCCCAAGGTACTTGAAAGACTACTTGTTCTAGGGGTACGTCCATGTTGTTTGTGATGGACATGACCGGGGATGATTTCTTGTGGTGGGGGCTGGAGATCAACATTTTTTTAGTCTTCTTTTAGTTAAGAAGAGGTTTCTGTGTACTGAACCAGTTTTCCATGAGAGAGAAAGTGGATTGCACCTCCTGCTGCAATAGATCCAGCTGGGCATTGCTGCTCATGATGACTGCATCATCTGCAAACAGGATAGTTTTAGTTGTGCATGCCTCTGGTAATTGGTTTAAAAACAAACTGAAAAGGAGGGAGGCAAGGATTGATCCTTGGGGAACCCTAAGTGCAATTTCCCTAGGGGAAGAGGTCATAGTTCCCATTTTCACACACTGGGCTCTGTGGGAAAGGTCGCCCTTGAACCAGTGGACTACATCCAAGGAGATCCCCAAGTTCACCAGTTCCTATGGCAGGATGGGGTGGCTGACGGTGTCAAAGGCTTTAGTGAGATCTGTGAAGATAAATCCCACTAGTTTACTACCATCCAGAGCCTTGTGTGCAAAGTCAGAGAATTCCACTAATGCCGTGGTCGTACTATGGCACTTACTAAATCTGTGCTGTTGTGGGCACAGGAAGTTGTATTTATGAAGGTACTCGGATATCTGTTCAGCCACTATTCTCTCAAGGGCTTTTGATGTGGGGAGAGGATGGATATCAGTCTGTAATTGGCTGTACTGGTCCGATTTCCACTTTTTAGCACAGGGGTGACCATTGCAAGGTTCCATTTGGCTGGGAACTTAGCTAGGGGAAAGTGATTTGTTAAACAGTTTGGTGATAGGTACCAAGAGCTCTTTCAGTGCAATTGCCACCAGCTTCATATCCAGGTTATCACTGTCAAGCTTTGTCTTACCTAACGCTTCAAGTATGTAGGTTCTGGCTTCCTTAGGCATGATGCTTCTAAAGTAGAAATTAGGGTGGTTTAGGCTTACACAAGTGTTTGGCAAGGGTATTTCAGGCTGACTTCCACTAGCGTTCTGCACAGACGAGCCAGGCTGGTTGAGGTAGTCAGGTGGGAGGACAGCACTGAGATCAGAGAAGGCCAAATTAAAGGATTCAGCAATGGTATGTGGGTCAAGGGCCAGGGTACCATTGATCATTAGCATGGTATGGTGCTTCTTATCCTTTTTACCAAGCAGTTCTTTGATATTCTCCCAGAATCTTTTACCATTACTCCAGCTAATGTCCAGTTGTTCCTTGTAGTATTTTGCTTTTGCCTGTCTAGAGAGGTTGGTACACTTGTTACGAGTGGCCTGGTACTTCTGGTAGTCAGCTGGAGTACCAGTGCATCTGGCAATATTCCATAGATTGTCCCTGTCCTTCATCTGGTCCAGACGGTCTCTTGTAATCCACCCATTTGGGATCCTCTTATCTTTCTTCTCCTCACTGGGGCAAAAATATCACAGATGCCACTGAACCTGTCAGAGAAGAACTGAAGTGCTTGATCTATGTCATTAAGATTGTCCAAGGGGGACCAATCAACAAGGGAGAAGGCATTTTTAAAGGCATGGGCACAGCCACACTGAAGGACACGGCTTAGAATAGAAACATAGAAACACAGACTTTGATGGCAGATAAGGACTGCTTGGCCCACATAGTCTGCCCATTTCCCTACCTAGAGGATAGGCTGCAGATCCTATTTAACCAAAAGCCTATTTCTTCCTACCCCCCACAAAAATTGCCCTATGTCTGTCCCATGCATTCTTGAATTCTCCCACAGTTTTAGACCCCACAATCTCCTCAGGAAGGCTGTTTCATGCCTCCACCACCCTCTCTGTGAAAAAAATACTTCCTCACATTGCACTTGAGCCGTCTCCCCTCTATCTTCAGATTGTGTTCCCTTGTTCTTGCACATCTCTTTTTCTGAAAGATGCTACCCTCTTGGACTTTGTTGATTCCACTGAGGTACTTCAACATTTCTATCATGTCCCCCCTCTCCCTCCTTTCCTCAAGGGTATACATATTAAGCGCCTTTAGTCTCTCCTCGTATGGCTTCTCTTGCAGACCCTGCACCATTTTAGTTGCCCTCCTCTGAACTGCCTCCATCCTGTCTATGTCCTTGTGGAGATGGGGTCTCCAGAACTGGATGCAGTACCCCAGATGGGGTCTCACCAACTGTCTGTAGAGGGGGATAACAACTTCCTGTTTTTTGCTGGTGTTGCCTCTCCCTATACATCCCAGTATCCCCCCAGCCCTCCTTACTGCCTTCTCACATTGCTTGCCAACTTTAAGGTAATCTGATATGATTACCCCCAGGTCCCTTTCCATTTTTGTTGTTGTTACTACCTCTTCCCCATTGTGTAATCTTCCCCTGGGTTTTTGTTTCCCAGGTGCATTGTTTTGCACTTCTTTGCATTGAATCCAAGCTGCCATACTTCTGACCATTCCTCCAACCTTGCCAAGTCCCTTCTCATCCTTTCCATGCCTTCTTGTGTATCAACCCTGTTGCAGATCTTTGTGTCATCTGCAAAGAGGCATATTTTTCCTTCCAGTCCCTCTGCAATGTCACTTATAAAAACGTTAAAAAGGAACTGGACCCAGTACTGAACCCTGCAGTACCCCACTAGTAACCCCTCTTTCTTCATAGTGGACTCCATTTACAATTACCTTCTGTGTCCTGTTGTCAAGTCAATGTTTTACCCAGGCTACCATCTTGGGACCCACTCCCAGGCTGGTTAATCTGACTATTAATCTTTTGTGTGGGACTGTGTCAAATGCTGACAGGAGGAGCTTTCTTGTCCTTAAAACCCCAGTGGCAAGTGACTGGCAAGTGGCCACTTAGACAGTCAGCCAGCACAGTAACATTTTTTATCCTAGAAGTGGTATTCATGATGAGCCAATCCAATAGGGTGCCCTTGCTGGTCCTATGATTAAGTTTTGTGTTCTCAGAGACCATCTGGGTAAGGTACATATCGGCAACCTGGTCTTTTTTGTGGGTCTATATCCTTGCTAAGCCAATTTAGGTTAAAATCACCAGTAATGATGATTTCTGAGTTCCTCTTCAGCATAGATAACTCTTCCAGGACCAAGCTGAGTCCAGGCTTTGCCTTGGTGGGTGGGAGATAAACTGAGGCAATGGTGAGGGCATTGCTTTGCCTACCAATGAGGAGCTTTAAGGCCAGCAACTTATACTGTGTTACTGGTGGAGATCAGCAACATTGTCCCCTGCAGGGATTCCTTGATGTAGATAAGGCAACCCCTCCTCGTTTTCCAACTCTATCAAGCCTGAAAGTAACATACCCCTGCAAGGCTATTGAGGTATCTTTCACTTTCAGAGTGAGCCACGATGACTCAGTTAGGCTAATGATATCAGGGTTGTGCAGCTGAATCTAAGCTTGGTACTGGGCTAACTTGGGCAGCAAACTGCAGATATTAAGGGAAACAATCTTCAAGCCACTTTGTACTTTATAGTTTGTGGAACAGCTGGTAGAAGGTCCTGGGTTAGGATGAACATCCCCAGAAATTAATAGCAGAGAGAGGAGAAAAATTTTGACAGCAGCCAGTGTGCAGTGTTTGGCCAAACCCCATTTCCTATCATGCATGGGGATAGAGACATACTGCCTTAGCCTTCCAAGTGGCACATACAACTGGGCTAGGATGAGCGAGCTGCTGCAAACTGTGAATAAGGTTTTATGTAAAGGAGCAGGACTCAGGGTCTTGGCTCGTTGTTCATGTTTGCATGTTCCATGTTGTAACTCATAGTTGTAAGAGACCATGTGGCTTAGTCCCTGGTAAGCTAGCATTGCGATATAGAGGTGCTGCCCCACTAGAGGTGCAATAGTGAGTAGAAGTATGCAGGATATAGCTAGCACCCTGGCCATCATGTTTGCCAAATTAATTGAGAAGGAAAGAAACTGGATGTTCAGTGTCAGGAGTGGCAATACCAGTGAAGAAATCATGGCCTAATTTTCCTGCACCACTATTATCCTCTTGAGACTGCTTTATGGGTGTGGTAACGTGCTGGGAAAGCCTGAGGTGCTTGACCAATAGATTGTAAGGGGAGAGGCAACTCTGAGGATTTAATAGAGGTCGGAGCCAGGGTGTGGGGGGATGGACGAAATTATACAGTAATCCACAGGGGAGACAAAGTCACTCAGAAGGAATGCTGGATCTAGCAGGTGCCAAATTCACAAAGGGGGAAAAAATTTGAAAAGAAATGAAAGAGCTGCAGTGGGCAATGGGAGGTCTGCTGCAGTGCAACTTCTCCAATCAAGTTGTAGGCTTTTGATCCTTGGATGCTCTGAGGGAGCTGGGAAGCGTACCTGCACTTGCTTTGTGTGTGTGGGGGGGGCAGAGATCCAGTGAGGTCAAGATGGCATGGAGAGCTGGTAGAGCTGCTCATAAGGGGGCTTTCTGGACGAGTCTTCAGCCGGTAGGGCATAGCGATGGACCAGCAGTTCTAGTGGGAGGTCTTCAATCAGCCGGTGTAGGTCCAGGAGTGCTCCTGCTGGTGTAAAGCCCACTCGGGCTAGGAGCTGCACTTGCTTCTTGCGGGAGGGGTGGGCAGAGATCCAGTTGCACTAGATAGGGAACATGCTTGGCAAGAAACAGTGTTGCTGTCACTTTAAGCTTGAGGAACAGGTGGGCAGTAGCCTATAGGAGTGACTAGTAAGCCAGGGTGGGGTTTAAGTGTATTTAAACAGGACTGGGGGGGTGGCCAAAAAATCAAGCTCCTAGGGCTCCCTTCCTGGAGGTAATCAGTCCCCAAGGGATAGTACATACCTGGGCTTCTGTGAGGGACTGGTGGCTTCAGACCCAGACTGCAGATGGCAGTCTGACAGGTCAGTTTCATCAGAGAACCATGGCTGTGGCACTTGGACCACCAGAAAAGAGGACGGGGGAAATTAAATAAGAGAGGCAAGGGGTGGGGGCTCTTTGTGGAGCTAAAAAGAAATGCAAAATGGCATTAATTGGGAGTGCGCTTCAGACCAAAATGATAGGCAAGGTGCCACAAGGTCTGAGATAGCAAAAGCAGGGATAATTAAAGCACAATACCAAAGTAAAAAGGTGAAAAAGAGGGGTGTGAGTTTAAGACCTGAGCTGAGATCGCTGCTGGGTCTTAAGAGAGAACACTCTACAGGCACCTAGATTAAATCAGCAAAACCTGAACTCTAAAATAGTAGCAAGACAGTATTAAAGGAAATTAAAATCCAGTAAAATATAAATCAAGCATTAACAGCGCAGAGCAGTGCAGAGCTATACGGAGCCAATCGGAATGTTCCGGGGGCTAACTGCAGCCAATGGGTCACAGCAGGAATAGACACCAGACTTAAACCCAGAAACAACTGTCCTCATGTAACCAATCTCCAAGGGAGAGTACATACCTGGGCTCTGTGAGGGTCTAGTGGCTTCAGACCTGGACCGTGGATGGCAGTCTGGCAGGTTGGGTTCATCAGAGAACCACGGCTGTGGCACATGGACCACCTGAAAAGAGAAGGACAGGGGGAAATTAAATAAGAGAGGCAGGGAGGTGGGGGCTGTTCATGGAGCTAAAAAAATGCAAAATGGCTTAAATGGGGGGTGGGTTGCAGACCAAAATGTTAGGCAAGGTGCCACAGGGTCTGAGACAGCAAGAGCAGGGCTAATTAAAGACAATACCAAAGTAAAAAGGTGAAAAAGAGGGGTGTGAGTTTAAGACCTGAGCTGAGATCGCTGCTGGGTCTTAAGAGGGAACACTGTACAGGCACTTAGATTAAATCAGCAACATTTGAACTATAAAATACTAGCAAGACAGTATTAACAGAAATCAAAATCCAGTAAAACATAAATCAAGCATTAACAGTGCGGAGCAGTGCAGAGCTATACGGAGCCAATCAGAGTGCTCTGGGGGCTAACTGCAGCCAATGGGTCAGAACAGGAATAGATGACAGACTTAAACCTAGAAACAACTGTCCTCATGTATAAAAGGAAAATCAAACTCCTAGGGCTCCTTTCCTGGAGGTAACCAGTCCCCAAGGGACAGTCCATACCTGGGCTTCTGTGAGGGGCTGGTGGCTTCAGACCCGGACTGCAGATGGCAATCTGGCAGGTTGGGTTCATCAGAGAACCATGACTGTGACACTTGGACCACCTGGGCTTCTGTGAGGGGTTGGTGGCATCAGACCCAGACCATGGATGGCAGTCTGGCAGGTCGGGTTTATCAGAGAACCATGGCTGTGGCACTTGGAACACTTGGGCTTCTTTGAGGAGTTGGTGGCTTCAGACCCGGACCACAGATGGCAGTCTGGCAGGTTGGGTTCATCAGAGAACCATGGCTGTGGCACTCAGACCATCTGGGCTTCAGTGAGGGGCTGGTGGCTTCATACCCACACTGCAGATGGCAGTCTGGAAGGTTGGGTTCATCAGAGAACCACGGCTGTGGCACTTGGACCACCTCGGCTTCTGTGAGGGGCTGGTGGCTTCAGACCTGGACCACAGATGGCAGTCAAGCAGGTCAGGTTCATCAGAGAACCACAGCTGTGGCACTCAGACCACCTGGGCTTCTGTGATTGGCTGATGGCTTCAGACCTGGACTATGGATGGCAGTCTGGCTGGCATTGGTTCATCAGAGAACCAAGGCTGTGGCACTCAGACCACCTGGGCTTCTGTGAGGGACTGGTGACTTCAGACCCAGACCGCAGTTGGCAGTCTGGCAGGTCAGGTTATTCAGAGAACCACAGCTGTGGCACTTGGACCACCTGAAAAGAGAAAGACAGGGGGAAATTAAATAAGAGAGGCAGGGGATGGGGGCTATTTTGTGGAGCTAAAAAGAAATGCAAAATGGCTTAAACAGTGGGTGGGATGCAGACCAGAATGTTAGGCAAGGTGCCACAAGGTCTGAGAGAGCAAGAGCAGGGCTAATTAAAATACAATACCAAAGTAAAAAGTGAAAAAGAGGGGCACAAGTTTAAGACCTGAGCTGAGATCACTGCTGAGTCTTAAGAGGGAACACTCTATAGGCACTTAGATTAAATCAGCAAAACCTGAACTCTAATACACTAGCAAGACAGTACTAACAGAAATCTAAATCCAGTAACATGTAATTCAAGCATTAACAGCGCAGAGCAGTGCAGAGCTATACAGAGTCAATTGGAGTGCTCCGGGGGCTAACTGCAGCCAAAGAGTCACAGCTGGGATAGACGGCAGACTTAAACCAGAAACAACTGTCCTCATGTAAAAAAGATAAATCAAGCTCCTAGGTGCACCGGGTCATAATGTGGTACGCTTAATAGCATACGGCATTATGGCAAATCCTGGACCTGTGCGCACTCTGAGTTGGACCCCCATGGAGTTGGAATCTTTAGTGAGGGGGCCGGGCACAGCCCCATAACAGGGGGTGGATGGGTAGAGCCCCCCCAAAGAACAATAAATAAAATGAAATTACGCAACGTGATTCTGCCGAACGGGATTCTGCTGTGCGACATTATGACCCTGTGCCATTCCTAGGGCTCTTTTCTTGGAGGTAACCAGTCCCCAAGGGTGAGTCTGTACCTGGGCTTCGGTGAGGGGCTGGTGGCTTCAGACCTGGAGCACGGATGGCAGTGTGGAAGGTTGGGTTCATCAGAGAAGCATGGCTGTGGCACTTGGATGACTTGGGTTTCTGTAAGGGGCTGGTGGCTTCAGATTCAGACCATAGATGGCAGACTAGCAGGTCAGGTTCATCAGAGAACCATGCCAGTGGCACTCAGACCACGTGGGCTGCTGTGAGAGGCTGGTGGCTTCAGATCAAGACCGCAGATGGCAGTCTGGCAGGTCGGGTTCATCAGAGAACCATGCCTGTTGCACTTGGACCACCTAGGCTTCCGTGAGGGGCTGGTGGCATCAGACCCAAACCATGAATTGCAGTCTGGCAGGTCGGGTTCATCAGAGAACCATGGCTATGGAACTTGGACCACCTGACATTCTGTGATTGGCTGGTGGCTTCAGACCCAGACCGCAAATTGCAGTCTGATAGGTCAGGTATATCAGAGAACCATGGCTGTGGTACTTGGAACACTTGAGCTTCTTTGAAGAGCTGGTGGCTTCAGACCCAGATCACAGATGTCAGTCTGGCAGGTTGGGTTCATCAGGGAACCATGGCTGTGTCACTCAAACCACCGGGGCTTCTGTGAGGGGCTGGTGGCTTCATAACCAGACTGCAGATGGCAGTCTGGCAGGTTGGGTTCATCAGAGAACCATGGCTGTGGCACTCGGACCACATGGGCTTCTGTGAGGGCTGGTGGCTTCAGACCCGGACCATTGATGGCAGCCTGGCAGGTCGGATTCATCAGAGAACCATGGCTGTGGCACCTGGACCACCTGGGCTTCTGTAAGGGGCTGGTGGCTTCAGACCTGGACCATGGATAGCTGTCTGGCTGGTTGGGTTCATCAGAGAACCATGGCTGTGGCACTCAGACAACCCGGGCTTCTGTGAGGGGCTGGTGACTTCAGACTCAGACTGAGATGACAGTCTGGCAGGCCAGGTTCATCAGAGAATCACAGCTGTGGCACTTGGACCACCTGAAAAGAGAAGGACAGGCAGAAATTAAATAAGAGAGACAGGGAGTGGAGGCTGTTCGTGGAGCAAAAAAGAAATGCAAAATGGCTTAAACAGTAGGTGGGATGCAGACCAGAATGTTAGGCAAGGTGCCACAAGGTCTGAGAGAGCAAGAGCAGAACTAATTAAAATACAATACCAAAGTAAAAAGGTGACAAAGAGGGGCGCAAGTTTAAGACCTGAGCTGAGATAGCTGCTGAGTCTTAAGAGGAAACACTCTACAGGCACTTAGATTAAATCAACAAAACCTGAAGTCTAAAACACTAGCAAGACAGTATTAACAGAAATCTAAATCCAGTAGCATGTAATTCAAGCATTAACAGTGCAGAGCAGTGCAGAGCTATACAGAGCTGATTGGAGTGCTCCGGGGGCTAACTGCAGCCAAAGGGTCACAGCAGGGATAGATGGCAGACTTAAACCCAGAAACTGTCCTGATGTAAAAAAGATAAATCAAGCTCCTAGGCGCGCCGGGTCATAATGTGGTACACTTAATAGCGTATGGCATTATGGCAAATCCTGGACCTGTGCGCACTCTGAGTTGGACCCCCATGTAGTTGGAATCTTTAGTGAGGGGGGCCGAGGCACAGCCCCCATAACAGGGGGGTGGATGGGTAGAGCCCCCCCCAAAGAACAATAAATAAAATGAAATTGCGCAACGTGATTCTGCCGAACGGGATTCTGCTGTGTGACATTATGACCCCGAGCCATTCCTAGGGCTCCTTTCCTGGAGGTAACCAGTCCCCAAGGGTGAGTCTGTACCTGGGCTTCTGTGAGGGGCTGGTGGCTTCAGACCTGGAGCACGGATGGCAGTGTGGTAGGTCGGGTTTATCAGAGAAGCATGGCTGAGGCACTTGGACCACCTGGGCTTCTGTAAGGGGCTGGTGGCTTCAGACTCAGACCACTGATGGCCGTTTTGTGGGTCAGTTTCATCAGAGAACCATGCCTGTGACACTCAGACCACCTGGGCTTCTGTGAGAGGCTGGTGGCTTCAGACCAAGACCATGGATGGCAGTCTGGCAGGTCAGGTTCATCAGAGAACCTTGACTGTGTCACTCGAACCAACTGGGCTTCAGTGAGGGGCTGGAGGCTTCATACCCAGAATGTAGATCGCAGTCTGGCAGGTCAGGTTCATCAGAGAACCACAGCTGTGGTGCTCAGATGACCTGGGCTTCTGTGATTGGCTGGTGGCTTCAGACCCGGACCATGGATGGCAGCCTGGCAGGTTGGGTTCATCAGAGAACCATGGCTGTGGCACCTGGGCCACCTGGGCTTCTATAAGGGACTGCTGGCTTAGACCTGGACCACAGATAGCAGGCTGGCTGGTTGGGTTCATCAGAGAACCATGGTTGTGGCACTCAGACCACCTGGGCTTCTGTGAGGGGCTGGTGGCTTCAGACCCAGACCGCAGATGGCAGTCTGGCAGATCAGGTTCATCAGAGAACCACAGCAGTGGCAGTTGGACCACCTGAAAAAAGAAGGACAGGGGGAAATTAAATAAGAGAGGCAGGGGTTGGGGGCTGTTCATGGAGCTAAAAAGAAATGCAAAATGGCTTAAACAGTGGTTGGGATGCAGACCAGAATGTTAGGCAAGGTGCCACAAGGTCTGAGAGAGAGCAAGAGCAGGGATAATTAAAATACAATACCAAAGTAAAAAGGTGAAAAAGAGGGGCGCAAGTTTAAGACCTGAGCTGAGATCGCTGCTGAGTCTTAAGAGGGAACACTCTACAGGTACTTAGATTAAATCAGCAAAATCCACACTCTAAAACACTAGCAAGACAGTATTAACAGAAATCAAAATCCAGTAAAATGTAATTCAAGCATTAACAGCACAGAGCAGTGCAGAGCTATACGAGCCAGTTGGAGTGCTCTGGGGGCTAACTGCAGCTAAAGAGTCACAGCAGGAATAGATGGCAGACTTAAACCCAGAAACAACTGTCCTCATGTAAAAAATATAAATCAAGCTCCTAGGCACACCAGCTCATAATGTGGTACGCTTAATAGCATACGGCATTATGGCGAATCCTGAACCTGTGCGCAATCTGAGTTGGACTCCCCACAGAGTTGGAATCTTTAGTGAGGGGTCGGGCACAGCCCCCTGTAACGGGGTGTGGATGGGTAGAGCCCCCAAAGAACAATAAATAAATGAAATTATGCAACGTGATTCTGCCGCATGGCATTCTGCTGTGTGACATTATGATCCCATGCCGCTCCTAGGACTCCTTTCCTAGAGGTAACCAGTCCAGAAGGGAAAGTCTGTACCTGGGCTTCTGTGAGGGGCTGGTGGCTTCAGACCTGGACCATGGATGGCAGTCTGGCAGGTCGGGTTTATCAGAGAACCATGGCTGTGGCACTTGGATCACCTCGGCTTCTGTAAGGGGCTGGTGGCTTCACACTCAGACCACGAATGGCAGTCTGGCAGGTCAGGTTCATCAGAGAACCATGCCTGTGGCACTCAGACCACCTGGGCTTCTGTGAGGAGTTGGTGGCTTCAGATTCAGACCACGGATGGCAGTCTAGCAGGTTGGGTTCATCAGAGAACCATGCCTGTGGCACTGGGACCACCTGAGCATCTGTGAGGGGCTGGTGGCTTCAGACCCAGACTGCTGATGGCAGTCTGGCAGGTGAGGTTCATTAGAGAACCTTGGCTGTGGCACTCAGACCATCTGGGCTTCTTTGAGGGGCTGGTGGCTTCAGACTCGGACCACGGATGGCAGTGTGGTAGGTCAGGTTCATCAGAGAACCATGGCTGTGGCACTCGGACCACCTGGTGTTCTGTGAGGGGCTGGTGGCTTCAGACCTGGACCACAGATGGCAGTCTGGCAGGTGGGGTTCATCAGAGAACCACAGCTGTGGCACTCAGACCACCTGGGCTTCTGTGAGGGGCTGGTGGCTTCAGACCCAGACTGAGGATGGCAGTCTGGCAGGTCGGGTTCATCAGAGAACCATGGCTGTGGCACCTGGACCACCTGGGCTTCTGTAAGGGGCTGGTGGCTTCAGACCTGGACCATGGATAGCTGTCTGGCTGGTTGGGTTCATCAGAGAACCATGGCTGTGGCACTCAGACCACCTGGGCTTCTGTGAGGGGCTGGTGGCTTCAGACTCAGACTGAGATGGCAGTCTGGCAGGTCAGGTTCATCAGGGAATCACAGCTGTGGCACTTGGACCACCTGAAAAGAGAAGGACAGGCAGAAATTAAATAAGAGAGGCAGGGAGTGGAGGCTGTTCGTGGAGCAAAAAATAAATGCAAAATATCTTAAACAGTAGGTGGGATGCAGACCAGAATGTTAGGCAAGGTGCCACAAGGTCTGAGAGAGCAAGAGCAGAACTAATTAAAATAGAAAACCATAGTAAAATGGTGACAAAGAGGGGCGCAAGTTTAAGACCTGAGCTGAGATAGCTGCTGAGTCTTAAGAGGAAACACTCTACAGGCACTTAGATTAAATCAGCAAAACCTGAAGTCTAAAACACTAGCAAGGCAGTATTAACAGAAATCTAAATCCAGTAACATGTAATTCAAGCATTAACAGTGCAGAGCAGTGCAGAGCTATACAGAGCCAATTGCAGTGCTTCGGGGGCTAACTGCAGCCAAAGGGTCACAGCAGGGATAGATGGCAGACTTAAACCCAGAAACTGTCCTCATGTTAAAAAGATAAATCAAGCTCCTTGGCGCACTGGGTCATAATGTGGTACACTTAATAGCGTATGGCATTACGGCAAATCCTGGACCTGTACGCACTCTGAGTTGGACCCCCATGGAGTTGGAATCTTTAGTGAGGGGGGCCGAGGCACAGCCCCCATAACAGGGGGGTGATGGGTAGAGCCCCCCCCAAAGAACAATAAATAAAATGAAATTGCGCAACGTGATTCTTCCGAACGGGATTCTGCTGTGTGACATTATGACCCCGTGCCATTCCTAGGGCTCCTTTCTGGAGGTAACCAGTCCCCAAGGGTGAGTCTGTACCTGGGCTTCTGTGAGGGGCTGGTGGCTTCAGACCTGGAGCATGGATGGCAGTGTGGTAGGTCAGGTTTATCAGAGAAGCATGGCTGAGGCACTTGGACAACCTGGGCTTCTGTAAGGGGCTGGTGGCTTCAGACTCAGACCATTGATGGCCGTTTAGTGGGTCAGTTTCATCAGAGGACCTTGCCTGTGGTACTCAGACCACCTGGGCTTCTTTGAGAGGCTGGTGGCTTCAGATCAAGACCATGGATGGCAGTCTGGCAGGTCAGGTTAATCAGAGAACCATGGCTGTGTCACGCGAACCACCTGGGCTTCAGTGAGGGGCTGGAGGCTTCATACCCAGACTGCAGATCGCAGTCTGGCAGGTTAGGTTCATCAGAGAACCATGGCTGTGGCACTCGGACCACCTGGGCTTCTGTGAGGGGCTGGTGGCTTCCGACCCGGACCCCAGATGGCAGTCAGGCAGGTCAGGTTCATCAGAGAACCACAGCTGTGGTGCTCGGATGACCTGGGCTTCTGTGATTGGCTGTTGGCTTCAGACCCGGACCATGAATGGCAGCCTGGCAGGTTGGGTTCATCAGAGAACCATGGCTGTGGCACCTGGACCACCTGGGCTTCTATAAGGGACTGCTGGCTTAGACCTGGACCACGGATAGCAGGCTGGCTGGTTGGGTTCATCAGAGAACCATGGTTGTGGCACTCAGACCACCTGGGCTTCTGTTAGGGGCTGGTGGCTTCAGACCCAGACTGAGGATGGCAGTCTGGCAGGTCGGGTTCATCAGAGAACCATGGCTGTGGCACCCGGACCACCTGGGCTTCTATGAGGGGCTGGTGGCTTCAGACCTGGACCAAGGAAAGCAGTCTGGTAGGTCGGGTTCATCAGAGAACCATTTGGAGTATCTCTTTCATCAGCTCAGCTGTAAAACTGGTTCCCCGGTCTGAGTCTACCTTAAGGGGTAGGCCCCACCTGGAGAACAATTGCTCCACCAGGATCTTGGCAGTTGTCTGTGCCATGTTATTTTTAGTGGGGAATGCCTCAACCCACTGGGAAAACAAATCTATGACAAGTGCATACTTGTTCTTTCTTGAGTTAGTCAAGAGGCCAATGAAATCAATTTGTGTCACATTTTATGGTCCAGATTGCCTTATGGTGATAATTTGGCATTTCTTTTCACCGAAATTAGATTGTTCTGGGCACACACTATGCAGCTGTCCAAATAGTGCTCTATGTCCTTGGCCATACCAGGCCACCAGATGATGGTTTTAAGTTTCTGGGCAGTGGTATCTGCCCCCTGGTGTCTACCAGTGGGGGTGTCATGAACCATATGGATGAATTCTGTTCATAAGGATTGTAGTACAACCCACAGTTTGTGACCTGTATCATCCTTGCTATACCAGATCAGTTTCTGATCATGAGATAGGTGTATGTTATCAAAGTGTCTCTTGTATGGACTAACAGTAGATAGTTTCTGTTTAATTCCTTTGTCTAGGTATTTGAACACATCTTTTAGTTCTGGGTCAGATTTCTTTACAGCAGAAAGGTCCAGTGGAGGTTCTGGTTGTGGTTTCTGCCTGGTGTTGACAGCTAAGAAGATGGCTGCCACAGCTACTGGGCGAGTCACTGACCATGCCCCCCCCGAGTGTCTGCTTTGGCAAGCGAGTCCACTCAATCATTGAATTCATGGTAAGGGTCATTTTTGCAGTGAGCCTTTACCTTGTGAATATACAGTTTATGAGTAAACTGCTGGGTCAGTGTGTTTATGTACACAAACAAATCCCTGCATTTGACAGGTGTGACATCAGTTTCCAATTGGAATGGAAGATCTGGGTTAAGATTAATCAGTGCTGGGGCTGAGGTTAAGGCCTGTTTGAGCTGTGTCACAGCATCAGTGTGAGTGGGGGCCCCATGTCCATGGGATATCCTTTTTCAGAAGTTCATACAAGAGAGCGGCCTTCAAGGCAAAGTCAGGGATAAAATTCCTGGAGTAGTTTACCATTCCTAAGAAGCATCTGAGTGTTGCCAAGCTAGTAGGAAGTGGCATATCTTGCAAGCCCTGGATTTTTTTGACAGTTGGGCTCCTGCCTTGGTCTGTAATACATAGGCCAAGGAAGATGACCTCTTTTTCATAGTTGTGCTTTGGAGGGGTTGCCCTTGAGGCCTGCTCTCTTGAGGAGAGACAGAAGTTCATCTAGAAGGGTCAAATGATTTCTTTCATGGTGGTTACCAGAAGCAAGTCATCCACATACTGCAGGAGACACTAGGGAGTGGAGAACCCTTGCAGAGCATCCATCATGTGGAGATGGAAGAGGGAGGGGCTGTTATGAAAGTCCTGGGGAAGACAGGTCTAAGTGTACTGACGTCCATTAAAGGTGAAAGTAAATTTGTATTGGTTTTCCTGTGCTAATGGGAGTGACCAAAACCCATTAAAGATGTCAAGAGCTGTGAACCACTTTTTGTCAGGTGTCAACAGCTTGAGTACATCAGGTGCTGATGCTACGGTTGGTGAGCAGCTAGGAGTAATCGTATTAAGTTTCCTGTAATCAGTTGTGAGTTTCCAGGTCCCATTTGGCTTTTTCACAGGCCAAATAGGTGAGTTGACAGTGGAAAAACAGGTCCTAATCACTCCTTGTTGAAGCAGTGATTGGATGGTTTCCCTAAGTGATGGCAAGGCTTCAGCAGAAAATGGATACTATTTTTGCCTCACCGGGTCAGGCCCTGTGATTTCAGTTGTTATGCACATCCTACCACAGTCATGTTTGTGGTGGCAAACATGTCAAGGTATTTTTGCAGCAAAGGTGCAAGCTCTGAAAACAGGTCATGACTTTTGAACAAAGCCATGACGTCATACTCCTTGTTGTTGTGGGAGATAGCTGTCACCACGTGCGAGTCTGGGATGGTGACAGCATGACTTTGCCCTTTGATTTGAATGAGTAGCCTGTTAGCTAGATCCACTACATAGCCATGTAATGATAGGAAGTCAATGCCCAATATGCTGGGGTGATGATATAGAACCATGAGGTAAAAAGCAAAATTAGCCCTGAGGTGGCCTACTACCACGGGTAGAGGAATAGATCTGTAGGTGTGCAGCTGGGTACCATCTACACCCTGTGCACTGGTCTTCCAGCCAGTAGACCAGTCAGATGAGACTGGGTCCTCATCATGTAGGACTGACACGGCTGCTCCTGTGTCCAGAAGCATGGTAAGTTTGTGGCTCTCGACCATGGCCTTTACACAAGGCTCTCCATTTGTGTCAACAATCAGGTTACTCACAATCTGGATTGAGGCCTGTAATTGTCACTCTGTGCATTCAGAATCAACATCGTCTTCCTGTTCCTGCAAGCTCAGCTGCCAGTTCCCCTCTAGATCAGCAATATTCCCCAGCACAGCAGATATTCTCCCTCCAAGCCCAAGCTAGGGCTGTTCATACATTTATTTTCATTCTTTCCCATCACTGCTTGTTGTTCACTGGACCCCCAAGCAGGCAGCATGAGGGCATGATAGCCATGTGCTGGGACTGCTATTTATGCCCAAGATGTAGGTATTTTTCAAAATTAAAAGCCATGTCCACTAGAGGTCGGGGGTTGAGCATTAGAATCCCAAGCTGTTGAGTGATGTGAGAGAATCATTGGGATAGTTCTTCCTAACTGAGCTGGGGATTGAGCAGCAGCACAGAGAGCAACAGTGACCTGAGAAAGGCTTACCTAGAGAGTTGAAGCTTGGTCCATCAGATCTGCTGGGGGTGTGTCTCCTACAGTCCTTCAGTAGTGTGAGTGCAGTCCAGGTTGGCAGTTTCCTGAGGCCTGTAGTCAGCAGTTTGGTGTGTCAGAAGCCAGAGTAGGTTAGCCACAGTGAGGACTCTGTTTGGCCTCATTTGTTTTTTTTTAAATAAAAGTGTTTCTGATCCCTCATTGGCAGTGAGACAGGTCTGCAGTGGTGAAAAAGGAAGTAGGGAGAGGTGCGGTGGGTCCGGATATTCGGTTTCCAGACTAACAAATGCCTGTCCTCGTCAAGATGGCACGTGCTCTGCCACAACAATCCAGCCTTACTTCACACAAAATATAGTGGGGGAGTGTTGGGGGAAATAAGCACCTAAAAAAAAAAGTAATACCGGGGCTGCCTTCAGACAGCGTTTAGCTTGGCCATGTTTACCTGACAAATCCAAGTCCTCCCTACTCATCATAACCACAACCGCTCTGCCAGCCCATGTCCATACCATGACTTGACTCTCTTTTGTCACTCATCACTAAGAGCTAGCACTGCTGCTTGCCTTCTTAATTGCCAAAATTGTGATTTTGCACCAATATGCAGCAGTAGTAACCATTACTTTTGTCACATGGAGATGCAGACAGAAGCTGGTGTGGTACTGGAAAGTGTGACAGGCATGGCTCCCTTAGCCAGTAGGATGGAATGGCATGACAGTGGGTGAATGGTGCATGGGCAGGGCACTAGCATGTACAGCCATCCCATAGGCCACCCACATGAGGACAGAGAGACAGACACATGCTGTACACATGTTACCACCCAGCTATGAGTTAGTTGCAGACTCAGACTTATAGACAGTCTAGCAGGCGGCGGCTGAACTAGGCAGTACTGCGGTTGGGACGTGAACACTTCATGAGCTGCTGAGCTGCCTGAACTCTTCTTGCAAATACTGACTGATTGCCTGAATCACAGTTGGGAGATCCTGGGGGTGATGTGAGGGGAGGGACACCACAGGCACTGTTAGAGGCTGATGATTACGCCATTCAGCTGGCTGCTGGGTAGCATGTTGTACTTGAAAGGATGAAACTGCACTGGGTTGGTGCAGTGCTATCCTTTCAACTACAAGAAGTTTACACCCATCAGCAAGGCTGAATAGCATCATCATCAGCCTGTTCCTGGTTGGCCTGTCACTGTTGAGCCCATTGCAGACTGAGCTGCATTGGATCTGACAGTGACACTCCTCTGAACTGCTATTATTGTAACAAGATGTTTGCCGTGTGCTGCACGCATAAGCAAACATAACAAGGAGGAAAATGAATGATACAGTATCTGGTTAGGAGGAAGACAACCCTCACACACATCACTCTGGATTCCTCCCATTCTTCCCAACTGGCTATGTATCAGGTACCTCCTTCCCTCACTGTAGGCCACTGGATTGTTAGAGGGGGTTTGCCTGCCATGGCACTAGAGACAAGGCATTGCCAGTTGGGGGGGCATAGAAGAGGGCAGGTCAAACAATGTCCTGGGGATCCACAAATTGATCAGGAGAACTTCTCATTAGAGCAGAGGTATAGTGCATCCCGCTTAAATGCATACCTACGGGACCAAAGAAAAGTATAGGTTTAAGCGAGCTACATGCTAATGTGGTTCTGTATTCTTATTGTTGAGTGTTCATTCAGCTGACTGAACAGCAGCAGTATCTGTCAAAACATTTTTTTAAAGTTTTCTGAACAATACAATAAGCCCCAATTATCCAACATCCAATACAAGACATATTAAAAATGAGATAGATATAACAAGGAGATCAAGGCCCAGATATTCAAAAGGGTTGTGCCATGCGCAACAGGGTTGCGCGTGCGCAACTCCAAAAATGCGCCATTCTGCGATATTCAGAAGGGGCCAGTTATACACCGAAAACATGCTGAGCAACAGCGCAATGGAAATGAAGGCATGCACAACCGAGGGGCGGGTCCATGCATAAAGTGCGCAATGCGATATTCGAACACTTGCGCAATCGCGCAAGAGGCTCAGCCGGAAGTTACGCGCAGCGGAATTGAGCTAAAATAAAAGGCACAAGGAAGCGTGCAAGAACCCTAGCAGGCCGCAAACTGGGGAGAGAGACAGAGAAGAGAGACAGAAGCTGGAAGGGCAGACAGGGACAGGGGTCCAGGAGGACAGAGAGGCCAGCGGGGGTGCCTGGTGCAGTGGAAGCAGCAGTGGGGCAGCAGGGGTAACACAGGAACAGCAGCCGGGGGGGCAGAAGCCAGGGAGATGGACAGTGCCAGCTTCCACATGGAAGCTGTAATGAGGGGGGTGAGACACCATGCTGCAGGGGGACGTGGTCGCGGAGGGGCCCGTCAGTGGTATGCCCCCGACAGGTGGTATCGTGCCCGCCTCAGCTTCGAGCTGTATACAGACATCGAGATCGTGGCCCGGTACCGCCTGAACAGGGCAATACTGAGATGGCTGTGTGAGCTGTGCAGTGATGTGATGCAGGCACCCTCACGACGGAGTCACGCTCTGTCTGTGGAGACCAAGGTGACAGCCTGCATGTGCCTGCTCACCATGGGCACCTTCCAGAGGCCGACAGGGGACACCACAGGCATTACACAGTCAGCCACGCCACGCATCCTCACCCACCTCAGCAGCTGCTGCCTCATGCTGCGGAGTACATCCATTTCCCCAGCACCGCTGCAGAGCGCATAGCAAACATGCAGGAGTTCCACAGGGTAGCACGTATGCCTGGCGCGTTAGGGGCCATAGACTGCACCCATGTGGCCATTCACACGCCACCTGGCCCCTCACAGCCAGGCATATTGGAACCAAAGGGTTCCAGTGTCAACTGCCAGGTGGTGTGTGATGCCACTGGGCATTATCAATGTTCAGCACACACCCTGGCAGAGCACATGATGCCTTCATATGGCACCAGTCTGCACTGTGCCATCGATTCGAGAGTGGGGACATCCCCACAGGTCATCTAGTGGGTGAGTACACATGTATGGAATGCAAACTCTGGGCAAGGGTGGAATGACACAGGTGCCATGGTAGTGGCACACAAGGATATGGGCAATATGGACCTGACATGACACTGCTCTCCACTATCTCCACACAGGTGACTGCGGATACCCATCCGTCCCTGGCTGCTCACACCGCACGGCGCCTCTACGACCCCAGCACAGCTATAAGCTTAATGAGGCACATGCCGCAACACGAACATCACACAGCCGGTGTTTGGGATGCTCAAGGCACGCTCCAGTGCCTAGACACCTCCGGCGGTGCCCTACAGTACAGCCCCCAAAAGGCCTGTGGGATATTCCTGGCCTGTTGCATCCTGCACAACATGGCCAAAGACCATGGGATAGCCGTACAGGTCGAAGAGGGGGACAGCGATGGGGACGCCAGTGGCGCCGGTGATGTTGGTGATGAGCAGCCCCCCCTAGGACGGAGGGACCCCAGACTGACCCGGCAGGCCCAGCTGCACTGGGACATCATTGCAGAAGAGCACTACACCCAACACAGGTAAGTCAAGGGGACATGTGCAGGCAACACTGTCCATGCGCAAACCACAGGCACACAGGGGAACACACCGTGCATGAAGGTCAGGGGAGTTGAAGGTTCCAGGCATACCAACACACCATCAGGGAGGGGTGAGCACTCATATGGACACACACACACACCAGGCAGCATACATGGGCAGAAGCACAGCACTGCGGAAACGACATTGCCAACACACAGCACACCGACCACCCCACCACCTGTACTGTCCAAGATAGGTAGTCAGGACCTGGGCACCCTTGCACCTTGGTGTACAGTGCAATTCAGGCATCATCATGCACACGCACCTGTGGACAGCAGTTGGGAGAGTGTGAGGTGGTCCGTGTGTCAGCGTGGTGAGCAGAGCACCCAGCAGTGCACTGCCCACCATGACACACATTGCACACAGGGCAGCACCAGACAGGGCCCGCACTGGGAGACAGCTCAGTCATGTAGCACTGTCCCACAGCCACCATGGATGTGTGGGCGGCCCTGCCGTGGCCCAGCAGCACTGGCAGGCTGAGCAGGGGCCACATGGGGTGGCGCTGTTGCACCACCAGGGGTCCCACTGCGCGAACGCGACCTTGCCCGCACAGGGGTCTGCATCATGCTGAACAAACATGCACCAGGGGTGCTCGGGATGCCCACAGCAGAACCCGGCATCGACAGGCCTGGTGTCGCATGACACCGGGAATGGGGAGTGGAGAGCGCACTGTGTGGGGTATGCGGTACAGGGGCACCTGACAGTGTGCCCAATGCGTCAGCGACAGAGACCACTGCCTGGGTCAGCCTGTCAATGGCGGCGGTCACATCCGTCCGCATAAGGACCAGCTCGGCTCGGTCCCGAGCACACTCCCTGCTGTGCCGCTCCACGGACACAGACAGTGCCTCCACGGACCTTGCAACCCGCCCCTGCAGCTGTACTGATTCCTGCAGCAGGCGGTGTGCGCGGCTCAATGGGTACTGTGCCCCAATGGCATCGCGGACCCCCAGGGTGTGGACGGTCCCGTGCACAGCACCCTTGAGGGTGGGCGCTGTTCGCCAGGACCAGGTATGGGCAGATCAAGGGCGGTGGACATGTGCCACTGCTTGACACTGTACCCCAGACCTGGTGTTCGACTGCTGCTGCCGCCCTCCAACTGCTGAGCCCCCAGGTCCACCTGTTCACCTCCCGTGCTGGCAACAGTGCCGACACCTGCACAGCCACCAGTGCTGCCCCACGGTGCTGACAGGCACAGCCTGGGACTGTGCCAGCATGCTGGTACACAGGTGTGAACCAGGAAGGCCCAGGGGCATGTGCTGGCCTGCCATGTGTCCGTCATGGGACACACACCTATCACTGCCCATTGCAGGCCTGCTATCATCAATGGTGCAGGTACGTGCCACTGCCATAGGCACAGCATGCTGGCATACCTGCATGCCGGACTGCTGAGACACAGGCTGTGCACCCCCCGCACCCATATCACTGGCACCAGAGTTGTTGGCCCAGCGTGCATGCTGCTGCAGTGCCTGCTGGCTGGTGGCAGAGGTGGATGGTCCCTCCTCCACGTCCAGCAGGTCTGCATCACTGTCTGGACCCACCACCACCACCACCGTCTCCTGAAGACGAACAGGATCTGTAACAGAAAGAGAGTACATGTGAGTGCATGTGAACAACAGCCCCCCCCCAACACCACCACCATGTCATACTGTGCAGTGATGGGCTTCCACCTGTCTGGAATCCTCCACCTGAGTGCCCCGCAATGGCACTCGGCTGCATGGCCGACCAGTGTCTCCTCCGTTGGGGTCAGCTGCAACACCACTGGTGGGCCCCCACCAGTGCCAGCACGCCCCTGAAGGCTGCCACCTTCTCCTTCAGCCTCCTGCGGTCACTCCCCATCTTCTTCTTGCATTCCTGCACGGAGCGCTGGTGGCTTCCATGCAGGTTGACAGCCCGAGCTACCCCCTCCCATGCAGCTGCACGTTCCTGAGGGGTGCCCCTCCGTCCACTCAATAGTGGCTCATCCTCCAGGTAGGCCTGGAAGAGGGCCTCCGTCTCTGCCGCTGTGATGGCCTCCTCCTACACCCACCATCCTCACCCTCAGCTTGGCTCTGGTCAGTCATGGTGATCTGTATGGGTGGAAGTGGACACCTGTCACTGTGCAGTTGACAGCATTTCCCCATGAGCATAGGTGCCGGCCCGGGGGGGGCAGAAGCCCCCCACGTTTCTTCTCCGTATGGCAGATATTGATAGAAAGGGTGCCCTTTGTCCCTTTCTATGCCCTTTCATTCTCAGCCCCTCAGCCTTTATCATCCTCCGCACCCTTGCCCATGAGCATTGTCCTGAGCATCACACAGCATGTAACTCACCTCTCACCTGCAGTAACCGAATCTGGCCAGCACAACCCACTGTCGCGTTTTTATAGCGCAACACATGCAAATGAGGAGTGGCGCAACTTTAATGACATGCTAATCGCGCCACTGCACCTTTGAATGGCTGATCGAATGATTTGCATATGTCGGCTGAATATCGCAGATTTGCGCTTTGCGCAATACGGAAGGGCCGGCTGAGCCAATGGCGCAGATTTTTGCCTGCATGCCACACTGCATTGCGCATGCCCAGACAGCTTACGCATGTGTCTATCGCGCTGCAGACCTGCTGAGCGCGATAGGCAATTCAGGCCATGGCCACCATTGTGCCAGTGGCGCTACAGCACTGGGCACTATATGGCGCTGTGGCACTACTGCGCAATAGTCCACTGTGGCACTGAGTAGCAGCACGATCGCGCAGGATGCCTACTCGTCCGAGCAATGTGCGTAGCCTTGCGTCATTGCCGTGACCTTGTGTCGCCTTTGCCCCTGGCGCTGTTCCATGCCATGTGTAATGCCCCTATTGGCTGTCTGGTGACAGCGCTTATAGTGAAGTAACGCGCTGTCTCGAACAGCCCGATTGGAGCCTGTGGTAGTCTATTGTGCAACATCTCCATGGGGTTACAGTGCAGTGGGCCATATTGCCTGCTGTAAACTGGCTGAGATGGCTAGGAGGAGGGCAGTGAGTTGGAGCCCACTGGAGGTGGCCAACCTGGCGGGCCCTGGTGGAGCTCACTGTGAGGCACTCTCATGGTGAGGCCCCTCACCACGCTCTAGATACACGTGTGGCAGCAAGATGCCATTCGACCAGGTGGAGGTCACTGGACGGGCCGGTCTGCTGAGCAGTGCCGGCACCGGTACGGTGACCTCCACCGAGGGAGGAACTTGTTGGCCATGGGGGCGGGCGCATGCCAGGGCGGGCATGGTGCCTAGGCCAGGTGAGTGTACCATCTATGCACCTATATTCTCTGTAGGGGTGTGTGTGTGCTTGTGTGGCTGTGCATAGGTGACAGCTTGGACACGGTTGGCTGTGTCACTGTGTGCAGCTGTGCGATGGATGGTTATGGCTGTGTGGGCGGGCACTCTCACTGGGGCAGGGGGCACTCTGCTTTTGAGTCACACTGATGTTTGTCTCAACATATGTCTCCCTCAGGCCGGGATCTGAGGATGCAGGGCCAGGATGAGGAGGGCCGTGCCAGGGCCCCGGTGGCAGCAGGAGTCGGCACCCGGAGAGGGCAGCAGCAGCAACCGCAGCAACAGCAGCAGGGGCAACAGCGGCAGACAGAGCTGCTTGAGCAATGTGAGTATCATGACTTCATGGATGCTATTGCATGCTGGGGTGGGGAAGTCCACTAGCCCTGCACAGTACAACCATGCAGGAAAGGGGAGGTCATAATTCCACTATACAAGACACTAGTGAGGCCCCACCTGGAGTACAGTGTACATTTCCGGAGACCATACCTACATAAGGACATAGAGTGGCCAGGGAAGGTTCAGAGGAGGGCAACAAAGATGGTGCATGGCTTGCATCACGGGTCCTATGACGACAGGTTGAAGGAACTGAACATGTACTCCCTGGAGGGGAGGGGGGAGAGAGGGGATATGATAGAGACATACAAGTATCTTACGGAGGATCAGGGTGCAGAACACACTTTTTGAAGTGAAAAAGATGTTCCAGGACTAGAGTGCATGGGATGACGTTGGAGGGAGGACGATTCAGAGGACACATGGTGATGGACTGTCTTCACAGAGCGGGTGGTGGACAGGTGGAACACCCTGCCAGAGGACGTGGTGGGGGCTGACACAATCACGGGATTTCAGACTGCAGGGGACAGACATGAAGGAATTCTGGAGATCAGGGGTAAGGGGCAACAGACTTCTAGGGAAACAACGTGAACTTACAAGCTCATATGGACAGACTGGTTTGCTATAGGCCCTTATCCGACGACACTGTCTATGTATCTATGTATGTAGGCACGACACAGGTGACATGCATCACTGTGCAGTATCACAGCACGCCTGTGTATGCGCCACTGGCGGTCCAGGCATGCACTGGGCACATAGCTGTGTAACTGGCATCCGACCATGTTGCCACGCCACTTGCCAGCCTTGTTTGTACTGTGATGGACGTGGCAGTGTGTGTGGCCAGTGGTGCACATAGCTGGTGCCGCCAGTTTGTGATGGCCATGTGCATGTTCACTGTGGTGGGTGTATGCCATCACAGGTGCGGGACATTGGGCTATATGGCTTGCAGGTTGGGTGGTGTTCAGGGTTGTGGTCAGTCTCAGCCATTGACTGTGTTCCCATTTTCCTAGGCCTCGAGGTACTCAGGAGGATGTCCCAGGATCTTCGGCGCCTCACCCAGGTTGCACTTCAGAACCAGGAGATCCTGCAGGCCATACAGCGCCATGGTGATCGGTGAAGGAGGCACAGGAGGGGGGCGCCAGCAGGGGGAGGACCAGCAGCCAGCTGGGCCATAGCCCACATTCTCTTCCCACTTCTCCCATCCCTATCACCCTGCCTTCCCTCTCCAAGTTTTTATTCCTTCCCCCTTGAACACCCCTGCCTTTTACCTGTCTCCCCCCACTTGTACATAGTTTCACTTGGTTTTGTGATTAGTCTTTTAAATATACATTTCTATTTTGATATGAATACTGTGTTGGTCTCTGATTTGCAGCTGGCTATGGGTGCTCAGTTGCAGGGGTGTACATGCCATCTGGGCTGGTATGGTCCTGGGTGTGTGTGTGTGTGTGTGTGTGTGTGTGTGCATGTGTGTGCATGGGGAGGTATCTCCAGCATGGCAGTGCCTTTCGGTTGGTCTTGCCGTCTGCTGCCACCACTGCTGGGTGCACAAGGGTGTCTGGCTTGTAGGCTTCTGTGTTGCAGGGCTGATGAGTGCTGGGGGACTGCATGGTTTCCTGCAGTGCCAGTCACTGCACATGGGCGGTGTCTTAGGGTCACAGTGCAGGGTGTGCTGTGCATACGGGGGGGCTGATGTGCACTGTGGTTGTCAACCCCCTGTGTGTGGCACTCTCCGCCTGCCAGTGGTTGTGCTCGGGTGTCATGGCTCTGCTATGCTTTGTTGGCTTGTCCCCATGGGCAAGTAGATCATCTGTCCCACCCCAGTGATGCTGTTCTTGGGGTGCGCAGGTGTGGTGTGGGTTCTGCAGTGTGTTCCTGTTCCCATGTGTGGCATGGCTGGCGGTGGGCCCCAGCCTGCACTCCCTGGATGTGCAGTTCCATTGCTCGGGGAGGCTGTGCTTGCGCTATGGCAGCTCTGGATTGCTCAGCTGAGCTTCCTGGTTGCTCCATAGCGCCCAACATTTTGGCTCAGCTTCTCCTTCCTGGTTGCACGATGGCGCAGTATGTGCGATATTCAGACGTTGGTTGCTTGCGCAATTTGCTCTGCTCCATGTTTGAATATCTCACCTGTTGCGCATTTGCGCAACTGGTTTGTGCTTGCTCCTGCTGTTGCGCTCGTTTTGAGCGCAGTTTGAATATCTGGGCCCAAGTAATTAACAATTATATAATGTTAAAGGATATACACGCTACAAGGTAATAATAAGCAAATAAATAAGCTATAGTAATTATCTGGGTGTAAATTCAAAGGGTGGGTTATATCTGACTAGAGCAAAACTACATGGCAAATGTAAATGATAAAAAACGTAAAAGATAGTCGGAAAAAGTGTTTAGGAGCATTTTATGGTGACTTCAGAATGCCAGATGTGAGTGTAATGTCTTGTAATGGTAATCTGGCTCAGTAATTACAATAAAATAGAAAGAGACATTACATTCTGGATATCTATTGATTGCTGTCGTCAATTAAACTACGAGATCTTGACTAGAGATGGGCATTCAGACTGCGGGCACTGCATGGTGGGGATCATCTGAGGAGGCTGTGAAAGAATGGTCTTAAAAACAGAAATCATTATATTTGCTCGTGCAATAGGTGGTTTCAATTTCCTTCATTAGGAATAGCAATCAAAGCATCCAACTGACCATATTTTTCCAAACAGCAGCAGTATCAGGGTAGATTTGCTGATTTCAGTGTTTGTCACACCAGGGTTGAGTTGGTTACATTGCAGTAGAGTATTGTTGTATCATTTAGTACCAGAGGAAATTGTTAATCAATTTTTAGTTTTTATAGTTTATTTGTTGGTGCTTGGCTACCAGTGCTGTGTCAGGGCAGGTACAGCAATATCATTTGTTTCACTCATTTAGTGATGTTATAGTGCAGGGTACTGTTCTGGGTAGCGTTATTGTCTTTAGTGCTCCCCGTTGAAGAAAACTTTATTTACAAAGCAACACATTAAAAGGGTTCAGCTTTGCTGTATACTGAACATTTCTGTAATTTTACTTTGGTCAATCTTTCTTGTGTTAGTCACATGTAGAAACATAAAAACAGAAACGTAGAGTTTGGCAAAAGATAAGGACCACTTGGCCCATGTAGTCTGTTCATTTCCCTACGTATTGGATAAGCTGCAGATCCTAGTTAACCAACAGCCTACATCCTCCTATCCCCACTATAATTGCCTTACATAGATACATAGACAGTGTCGGCAGATAAGGGCCTATGGCCCACCCAGTCTGCCCATTTGAGCTTGTAAGTTCAGTTTGTTTTCCTAGAAGTCTGTTGCACCTTACCCCTGACCTCCAGAATTCCTTTATGTCTATCCCATGCATTCATAAATCCCGTGATTGTTTCAGCCCCCTCCACTTCCTCTGGCAGGGTGTTCCACTTGTCCACCACCGTCTCGTGAAGAAATTCTTTCTCATGTTTCTTCTGAATCGTCCTCCTCCAACTTCATCCCATGCCCTCTAGTCCTGGAACATCTTTTTCGCTTAAAAATAGTGTTTTCCTGCACCTTGTTCCTCCCTGTAAGATACTTGTATGTCTCTATCATATCCCCCCTCTCCCTCCTCTCCTCCAGGGAGTACATGTTCAGTTCCTTCAACCTGTCTTCATAGGACTTGTGATACAATCCATGCACCATCTTTGTTACCCTCCTCTGAACCTTCTCTACCCTGTCTAAATGTCTAAATGCCTTATGTCTGTCTGATGCATTCTGGAATTTCCCCTACTGTTTTTGACCCCACAACCTCCTCAGGACGTGAATGGGAGAATGCTGAAATGTTTTCATCTGAGACAGTGTTATGCTTGATGTACTCTAAGTTTTTGCCGGTACTCCTGGCTGCACCTCACTGGTAGTAGAAACATCAAATTTATGTTTAGCCTCATTTCCCTTGAGATTTTCTTCCACATCCTTGACTTTCAGGATTTATACTATTTCCTGATTGGTAATATCACCAAATTATGGTACAATATTGCCTATGGTTACAAATACTTTAAACTCTGTTTCAGTCATATTTTTCAGTACAGCTGGTGGTAGCAGGCTGATGATGCTGTATCTGTGGAATCCTGCTTTCCTTTAAGTTTTTGATAATCTCACACTTGATCTCACCCCAGCTGGACACAACATATGAATGGCGTAAAGTATGGTTAGTTTTTTAGCAAGCTTGTTTGAGGAGATTGTAGAACCACTGTTGAACGAAGTCAGGATTCGATCCACAAGTCGGTGCATTTAGAGGCTTTTTAAGTTCTTGATCATGCCTGTGGTCATTGGCTGTATGAGTGAAGTCATGTTTGGTCGCAAAAAACAGCACTGACATTTCTAAGCTGCAAGGGGGTGAGGCACTACAATTATCCAGAAGGAACCTTCTTGCATTTTCATCCTATCTCGTGGTGGAAGTCTTTAGCCTACTCTGAGAACAATGTGTTTGCATTTTCATGTCATAATGGAGTTGCTACAAAATTCGGCTAGAATTGATGTGAGGGGTGGGGACAAAGTGAGCACTGTTATAGGCTGATGATTACGTAACTCAGCTGGGTGGTGGGCTGCATGTTGTACTTGAAAGGATGGAACAACAATGGGAGGTGTAGTGCTATCCTTTCAACTACGCAAAGTTTACACCCATCAGTCAGGCTGAAAGGCATCAAACATACGAACGTGAAATTTGCCAGCAGAAAAAGGCCATTTGGTCTATCAAGTCTGCTCAATTATGTAGCTAGCAGCCCTATTCCGCAGCTGCCCCTCCCTCCACGCACCCCCCTCCCTTTATCCTCCCTCTTGCCCTGTCCCAGCCCCTTTTGAAGCAGCCCACCATTTTATAGGCTACTACCTCCGCTGGTAACACGTTCCACCCTGCAATCACCCTCTCCATGAAAAAGTGTCTCCTTCTCTCCCTCCTGAACCTTCCCCCCTCCAATCTCATGTCATGTCCTCGAGTGTCCCTCCCCATTCCTGCTCTGAATAGCCCCCCATACCAGTCCTGTTTAGTCCTCTCATGTACTTAAATGTCTCGATTATATCCCCTCTGTCCCTCCCCTCTTCCAGTGAGTACATGTCTAACTCCTTTAGCATACTCTCATACAGTAAGTTCCCCAGCCCCTGGATCATCTTAGTTGCTCTGCGCTGCACCCCTTCCAGCAATTGAATGTCCCTTTTCAGGTACAGATGACAGAACTGCATGCAGTAGTCAAAGATGAGGTTTAACCAGTGTTCTATACAGTGGCAGAATCACCTCCCCCTCCTCGACGTTATTCCCCTTGTAATGCAACCCAGCATCTTGTTGGCCATTGCTGCTGCCTTCCTACACTGTGCCAAGTTGTTCATTGATCCCACGATGACCACCACCAGATCCTTCTCCTCCTCAGTTTCTACCAGCGGCACTCCCAGTTGGTAGCTTCTTCATGGATTTTGTGCTCCAAAATGCAGTACCTTACATTTTTTGGCACTGAACCCTAGCTGCCAAGTGTCTGACCAAGTCTCCAGCTTATTCAGATCTTTCTGCAGACCCTGCCACCCCTGTATGTCATCCGCCATTGTCCCCATCTTGGTGTCGTTGGCTGACCCTGCACTTGATTCCCATGGAATTGTCTACAGTAAATACCCCAAATAACACTGGTCCCAGCACTGAGCCCTGTGGGACCCCTCTCATTACTGCCCTCTGGATTGAGAGTTCCCCTACCACCATCATCCTCTGCTGCCTTCCGTGCAGCCAGTTTGTCACCCATCCCACTGTTTTAGGTTCTGACCTGGTGCCTTCTAGTTTTATTCTTAGTCTCCCATGTGGCACTGAATCAAATGCCTTGCTGAAGTCCAGGTACATGACATCCATTGCATGGCCCTTTTCCATCTGCCTAGTCACATAGTCATAGTAATCTGCCAGGATGGTTTGGCAGGATATGCCTGTGACAAAGCAATGCTGCTTGCTGTCCTGAAGGCCATTGTGCTCCACCAGAGATGCCAGCCTCTCCTTCAGGATCATTTCCATTAGCTTCCCCATGATGGACGTGAGGCTCACTGGTCTATAGTTTCCTGGTTTGTCTTTGGGGCCACACTTATGCAGGGGAACCATGTGAGCCAATCTCCAGTCCATGGGTACGTATCCCGAATTCAGTGAAGCATTTAATAGGCCTGCCAAGGGCCCAACCAGGATCTCTGCTAGCTCCTTCAATACCCTGGGGTGAATGCCATCTAGCCCTGGTGCCTTGTCCACCTTCAGTGCTTTCAATCCCTTCAGAACTCTAGCTTCTATGATCACCCTGTCCATCAATCCTTCCCCAGCCTTAACTGCCCCACCACTTCCCTTGGGTAGCGCTCCCCTCTCTCTTTCATAAATACTGAGAAGAAGTAGTTACTGAGTGCTTCTGCCTTTCTCTCCCCTTTTCTATCCAACCCTTGTCCTTCTTAATCCTTACTATTACCATCAGGCCACCTGATTGGCCTGTCACTGTAGAGACCGTTCTAGCCAGAGCTGCATTGGATTCGACAGTGACACACCTCTGAAATGCCATTACTGTAACAAGATGTTAGCTTTGAACTGTGCATGCAAACAAACATAATTAAACAGAGAATAGTGAAAAATATGAGCCTGAGTTTTATTTCATGCTCGGCTTCTGACAGGCAATTGAGAAAGTATTTTTTTAAGATAGAACAGAATATATTTGAATACATTTTGCAGTTCTGAAAATGAATTAACCTGTAGTGTGTATATGAATACATTTTGCAGTTCTGAAAATGAATTACCCTGTAGTGCAGCAGGTATTGGGAGGAAGCGGGGTCCAGATGGAAGAGCTTGAGGAGGGCTAATGGGGAAGGCTGATATTAGGGTGCTAAAATTCAGAAAGTGCCCTGGGGTGAAATGAGAACTGGAGAGGGGTCCCCTCTGTCTGGTTCCTATACCCAGCTGTTCCACTGATTTAAGAGGGCAGGTAGCATATAGGCCAGCAGTCTCCACTAGTCCCACTCAGACTGTGCTCTACAGTGCTAGGTCAATGAGGAACAAGACTGCCATTATGTCAGACTTGGCTTGCATTACAGAGACCTAGCTGGGTTACGATACCAGTCCATTATTAGAGGCATTGGTCCTAGATAGATTCTCTGCTGTGCACTGCCCAAGGAGGGATTGCAGGGCAGGGGAGTGGCTATCTGTGTTAGATCCCACTTGAAATTGTATGTGCTCCCAATGAGACCTTCCATATTGTTCAAGTCTGTGGCCATCCTAGGGGGGCCCAGTTGCAGGCTGCAGAATCCTCATGTACTGACGTCTGGGCCAGGAGGGTGAGTTCCTGCAGGAAGTCGCAGACTTCATGGCTAACTTGGAGTTGTAGTCTCCCAGATGGTTAGTTCTGGGTGACTTCAACACCTGGGTCAATGATGAACTCTCACCTTTTGGTCAGGACTTCCTCCAAATTATGGAATTGCTGGGCCTGTGACAAGTAATTACATTCTTGACCCACTCGTTTGGACATACTTTGGACCCGGTGCTCTCTCTGGGACTCAAGGCTGATAACCTCGAAACTGATTCAGTTACTTAGTCATGTCATTGCACAGTGAGGTTCTCATAGATGGTCTGTTACTGTCCTTTAAGGGGCTTGACCCCTCCTCCCTCCCCATCTATGTTGGAGGTGTTTATTGCTGTCCCAATCTCTCAATCTCCAAGCTCTCCTCTATCTCCAAACTACTTTCTACCATCTCATTCTTAGCCACCCCTAGGGAACTGTACCTTCTTGGGGACTTCATCATAAACTGTTCGCCAAGAAGCAATCCAAAGTCGGCACTCACGCAGCTTCACTAAACCTAAAGCAATTAATTATTGACCCCAAGTGCCTAAATCACAAAACTGGTAAACATACCTTGCTCTACTGGGTACTATCTTCTCACCTTCACCATGTCACTAAATCTGGGACTCTCCCCCTGATGCTCTGAGTGAGCATCACATGGTGTGCTGCGTGTGTAAGATACACTGTATAAAGTCCCCTCCCACCATTCTCAGTATCCGCTCCTTCCACTCCCTTGACTTCTCTGCCATTCACAGTGAGTCACCCATATCCACTGCCCCTTTGGTTGACTCTGCTTTGTCCTACTTTTCCACGCACTTCTTATCTGTCTGGGACCACCATGCCCTGATGAGAAAATCAAGAGTCTGAGAAAGTCATCTACCTTGGGTCTCCACTGAACTCATTACTTGCCAGCTAGCGTGGGATCAACCGTGGGCTGCATATAAGACTTCAAGCACCCCCGATAATCTTGAGCGCTATCGCACACTCTAGAATGTTTGTACCTGGGTCATCTGACTCACTGAAGTTGATTATTTCAACTTCTCCTTTCATGATAATATAAACAACCTCTCCAAATTCTGGAAGATTATCCACACCTTATTTACCCCCCCCCCATGCCGGTCCTGAAAATTGGCCCCTGATTAATTGAGGATCCACACTCTGTGGCATTAGAATTCAATAACTTCTTTATGACTTGCACCTCCTCCCTTCTTGCATCCCTTCCTCCTATAATTCACCCTCCCTCAAATAATAATAATAATAATATTTATTTAATAAAGTGCCTTTCAGAATTTCAAAGCGCTGTACAGCAAGAATACAAAACAAACATATATTCAAATGCATAAGATATAAAATCACGATAAAACAGGAAATGCCTTTGCCCATAAAAAAAGTCTTTAGCACCTGCTTAAAACACCTGTCCTGCACTCCCGGAGCTGGTGGGGCAGAGAATTCCCGAGGGTAGGTGCCACAAATCCAAAAGCACGAGCACCAGATGATTTCAAGTTTACCCTCGGAATCTCCAGCAACCCCTCATCAGCCGATAGGAGCCGTCGCAGAGGAGTGTAAGGCACCAGGAGCTCTTTCAAGTAATCGGGACCCAGACCATGTAGGGCTTTGTAGGTCAGAAGGCCTACCTTAAAGGTGATCTGCCACTGTATTGGCAGCCAGTGCAGAGCGTGCAGCACCGGGGTGATGTGAGATATTTTTGATGCCCCAGTCAACAAATGTGCTGCCGCGTTCTGCACTAGCTGCAAGCAGTGGATATCAACCCCAGGAAGCCCTAGGTAAAGGGAGTTACAGTAATCAAGGTGCAATGTCACAAAGGTGTGGACTAAAACAGGCAAATCACTGGGTGGAACAAGGCGCCTAATCCTGGCAATGTTCCTAAGATGGAAGAAGGCCAGCTTGATGACTGCTGACACCTGATCTCGAAGAGTCAAGCCGACGTCAATCTCCACTCCCAGGTTATGCACCCGTTCAGAGGAGACAATATGGTCCTCTCCCAGGACTAAACCGGGAGGAAGCCCAGTCCTCAATCCCTCTACCCTATGACCTGGGTCTACAACCAAAACCTCAGTCTTACTTGGGTTCAACTTTAGACCACTGGAATTCATCCAGTCTTGGATTTCTGTGAGGTAGTTGTTCAGAACCAAGATAGCATCAACCTGGTCAGGTGCAAAAGACAGGTAGAGCTGGGTATCATCAGCATGGCAGTGAAACCTCAGCTCATACTGTCTAACAATGTCTTCGAGGGGTAGCATATATACTGCGAATAACATGGGAGACAGCACCGAGCCAAGGGGTACCCCACATGGCAGAGAGAAGGCCCCGGACGACAACAAACCCGAGACTACTCTCTGCATCATCTAAGTACCTTGGGCTTTGGCTAGACAGAAATCTAGACTTCGGTGTACACGTAGACTCCATACATAAAAAACTCCTCCCTAAGCTCAGTGCCCTGTACAAACACCATATCTGCCTGCACACGCAAGCCAGGTGTGAAATTATTCAAAAGATGATTCTCCCTGTCTTCGACTTTGGGGACATTGTGTACGACTCTGCACCTAAGACCATACTAGCCAGACTGGACACTCTTTTCAATTCCTTCTGCTGCTTTATTCTTGGCTGTCCCCCTCTCACCCACTACTGCTTTCTCTATTCCTTACTCTCCTTTCCATCCCTCGCTGCCAGGAGCCTGTCCCATACTGCCAGCTTCGTAGGCAGGTACTGGTTTGGCACTCTGCCATCTTATCTGACCTCCCTCTTAGCAGTCACCACACACTCCGGCTATGCACTTTGATCCTCACCTCACAGAACACTCATCTTCCCACCACGGTGTACCTCAGCTGGTCACAACTCCTTCTCATACTTATTTTCCAGCCTCTGGAACTCTCTCCCCCTCGAACTTCACCCAGCCCATTCTCACCTATCTCTTGCATTTCCCCTTCAGAAATACACTGTACACTGCTGCTCCTGCTACTAATCCTCCTGCATACCTTCCCCCCTTATAGGGTCCTACCCTACAATTACAGCACCACCCAACTTTCTTTCCCTAGTTCACCCCTTCCCCTCTGCCACTCTAGCTCCCCTCCACCCTTGCCACCAAATTGTACTATTCTCCTTACTCCCCCTCCACTCCACCTTTTCCTCTCTCTGTCTCTTCCCTTGCCCAATACCACCTTCCTCTACCAGACCCCCATCGCCTGGCAGGGTTCTCTACACCCTGGAGGGGTGAAGGCTCTTGCTTCCCACTCCCCCTATCTTCCAAACAATGTCACCCTTCATCCCTACCTTACCCTTCCTTCTTCTGCTTGCTCATCTTTCTTTTGTCAGCCAGCTCTCCTTCCTCTTGCAGGGCTTCACTGCATCCTGAAAGGGGGGGAGGGGCAGGCACTGGCTTTCCTCTCCCTCTCTCCCTAACCTAACTTGCCTTCCTCCTTCCTCTGCCAGCCTCCATCCCCTTGCAGGGTTCTCCACATCCTGAAGAGGGTGTAAGCACTGGCTACCCTATCCCACTCCCTTTAGTCTAACTCCACTCTCCTCTACCAGCTCCTCATCCCCCTGCCATTGCAGGGTCATTGCCTCCTGAAGGGGGAAAGGCAATGGCTTCCTATTCTTTTTCCTCCATTCCACCCCTATACTTTCTTAATCTGCCCCATCCACCTCACACTATCCCTAGCAATCCCGTCCCTTGTCCATGCACCTCTATCCTTCTCCACCTTTTTCCACTATCTTTTCTAATGCTGGCTCCCTTGTCCCCAATCAGGGTTCTTGGTACATTGAAGGGGGGGCCTTGGCTTCTCCCTCCCTTCACCCACCCCTGGTATTTTGCATACTAGGTCAACCACCTAGCACTTGGCTACTGTCATACCAATGAACCAAGCACTTACCCCCAGGACTCCTTACAATCTCAGAGTACTAGCATTGTAATCTACTTCCAATCTCTCCTCACTTTATCGATTAGATTAAGACTACGGTCATATCCATTAATGCTTGCTGTTCTGCTCTCCATGAGGCTGTGATATAACTTATGTTAATGTTTTTTTTGCCTAGTCTGTAATTGAAATGTATAAGATTGTGTATGCTGCACTGGTTCTTAATTATCTAATACTTATAATGGTCTATTGATTCTGTTCTCTTTCTTGTAAATGCTTGTCCTATGGTTTTCCTATGTAACCCCACCGCCCAGGATGCTTCTGGAAATGAGCTGTTTACAGTTCATGTTGCCTTCCTGGTGAATCTCTTTTAAATAAATAAATAAGGATTTCAGATGATATTGGACCTACTGAATGTGATGACTGCATGAGAGAAAGGACTGGGGGAGGCAGTGATGACCTATAACAGGTCATCACTATGGCCCTTGATTCTGTAGCACCAAGCCCATGTATGACCTAGGTCTTCATGCTTGAGATCCCCATGGTTCGATGGTGAGCTCAGAGAGATGAAGGCTAATGGTTGAAGGTTGGAGTGCCACTGGCGGAGATCCCACACTGATGAGGACTGGTTGATTTTGAGATCCCACTACAAGGTGTATCAAACAACAGTCTCCTGTAAGAAGCCAGAGTTCCTGTCCAGGTAGATTGCTGCAGAAAAGAACAGACCAGCTTAGCTTTTCCAGACTCTGGACAGGCTTTTCCATCTTTCCTGTCTTCAACTGGTTACAGCATTTTCAGCCACTAGACGTGAGGAGTTTGCTTTGTTCTTCACTGACAAAGTGTGCTCTATCGGGTGGGTATCTCCCTTGGGTCACCTCAGGCATGCAGTGTCATGTCAGGAATTAACAGGGTCTTCCCACGGTCTGGGGTGAGTTTGATCCAATGGGGTGGAAGAGGTTAGTAAAATCATTTTTAAGTTGTGGCCAACATACTGTGACCTAGACCCGGGCCTGACTCATCTCCTTGTGGGTTGCATGGAGTCCATTGGTCCAGTGTTCACCAAGATAGTCCAGTGTTCCCTTTCAAGGTTTTCTTTCCCTGAGCCCTTGAAAGAAGCTCTTGTGAAACCTCTCCTGAAAAAGGGCTCCATGTCAATACAGCGAAGGAAAATCAGCAACTACAAGTATGGCAACGGCAACATTAGCGACTGTCAATACAGCGACTGGAATGTATGGCAAATGCACTTATGATGACATTTGCTTTCAGCAGGGAGTTTTGCCCCCCACAACCCTCATTGCAGGAAGCTTTGCCCTCCACATCCCTTTACTAACTCCAAGGTCATAGCACCTCGTGGGGGGAAGCAGATGTCACTCTATCTTAAATCGCCATACAGTCCAGTTGCTGTATTTACAGTCACCAAATTGTCATTGCCATAATTGTCTTTGCTGAATTTCCTTCACCATATTGACATGCTACCCTGAAAAAGTCTTCACTGGACCTGGACTGTCTGGCAATCTATAGACTTATCTGTATCTGGGGAAGGTTACTGAGAAATTAGTGGCCATTCAACTTGAGGCATGTCTCACTGCCTTTGAAATCTATGAGTTACTCCAGTCCAGATTTAGGTCTAGGCATGGTATGGAGACTGTGCTTGTCAAGGTGCAAAATAATCTCTTTAGGGTGACAGACAGAGGTGAGCAATCTATTCTTGTTCTCCTTGATCTCTCCATGGCATTTGACACCATAGATCATTAGGTGCTAATGGAGCGCTTTAAAGAATGTTGTGGACTCATTGGCACTGTCATCAGCTGGTTTGAGTCCTTCTTCACAGGCAGGAAGCAAAGTGTAGTGATGGGAATTTACTCCTCCTGCCTGAAGCCCCAGTCCAGTGGGGTTCCACAGGGCTTGATCCTTTCACCACTCCTGTTTGCAGTGTACTTGCTGCCACTGGGAGATATCATTAGATGGTACAGTATGGGTTTTTACTGCTATGCAGATGACATTCAGCTGTATGTCTTTTGTGCCAGAACTACAGAGTGCAGCCTCTGTATTTAACTCCTGCCTCATTGAGGTCCAGGACTGGATGTCCTTCAACTGGTTAAAGCTTAACCCAGACAAGAAGAAAGTACTGGTGATTGAGCCTGGACATCGGTGGGGTACCAGACGGCCTGAGGATGCAACCAGCCTTATGCTCAGTGCCTCTCAGCTGACTGCATCTGCGAAGGTGAAAAACCTGGGCACGATCCTGGACAGTTAACTAACACTGGAGGCTCTGGTGTTGGCCATTGTCCAAAATGGGTTTCACCACCTAAGGAACATCACCCAGATTAAGCACTTTATCTCACCTGATGACCTGCCCTCACTAATCCATGCCTTTGTGACCTCTAGACTTGACTACTGCAATGCCTTATACCTGGGGCTAAGTGGAGGAGCCCTGCATTGCCTACACTTAATGCAGAATGCAATGGCTAGACTGTTGGCAGGCCTTCCTAGGTCCTGCCATATAACACCATTCCTATGTGATCTGCTTTGGCTGCTGGTGAGGTGGCAGGTCTCCTTCAAGGTCAACTTGCTAATCTACAACACCCTACATGGATTGGGGTTTAGCTACCTGTGTGACCTACTCTCTCCATACCATCCCTCATGGCCTCTCTGTTCCTCTGAAGTGGGCCTTAATGGTTCCCAGGGCTCGGCTGAAGTAATCTGGGGATCATGCTTTTCAGTAGCAGCTCTAACTCTTTGGAACTCTCTCCCAAGGTCCTTGAGGGGGGTCCCCTCACTGGAAGCCTTTAAGAAAGGGCTGAAGTCACACCTATTCAAGGAAACTTTCACCTTGTATTAATCTGGATGTCATATCCTGTCATTTGTTTTATCTGTTTTAATTATTTTATCTATTTAATCATATATTATTGATTTTAATTATATGTTAGCGTTCAGCGCCTTGAACCTCTGGGGATGGCCGCTTAAGAAATAAAATATTGCTTACTTGCTAGTGTGCAAATATCAAGGTTTCTATGACTTACCTGCAGAGACAAACAGCTAAGAACAGCAACATATAATGATCAGGGAAAGTATTTAAAATGCTAGCAAGAATGAGTTAATCTTAATAGTAAACTATTGGAGTAACTGTAAAAACAAAAGTCTAAAAATCTTCTATGTAGCAAAAAAATGTCTAGTTGAGTTCAGCTCTTGTCTGAGGTTGTCATGGAGATATTCAAATCAGATGATCTGGCAATGCCTACCTTGGGCTGCTTCCCACCCCACCCCCATTTTCACCCCTGGCCACCACTAGTGAGCTCAGCCTACCACTCTGGCAACTGTCCATGCCCCACCCCCCACTTGCCCCCTGTATTACCCATTGGAGACTCAATCCCTGGCCTCTCCCCCTTTCCTGTTTCTAACACTAGTATGCCCACACTTAGTGCTGTTACTTATAATGTTAGACTCCTATGTACTAGTGAAACTTACAATGTTTGACTCATCTGTACTAGTGAAACTTATAATGTTTGACTCCTATATACTAGTGAAATCTAGACTCCTATGTATTAGTTAAACTTAAAAGTATGTGCAACCCTCTGTAACCTTATTTTGTAATCCACTGCTGTGCTGTGTGTTATGCTGTCTGTATGTGCTCATTTAACTGACTCGGAACCTTTGAAAACGAGTCCTTGACTCAAAGGTATTAATCCTAAACTGAAATAAATAAATAAATAAAATAAATGAAGATGACTAGTTGAAAAGTCATGCTGGTTCCTATGGAGAAAAGATTGAGAGGGTGTTTCATTGTAGGAGGTAAGCGTAGACTGATTTTGTGGTGTGATTTTTGTGAGAAAGAAAAAAAACACTGATAGAGACGTTTGATAGTGACTGAGTTCATTTCATTGCTTATTGATGGCACTTGTGGACAGTGCCAAGAGGGTGAGTGAGCATGAGCTGTGTAGCTGAGAAGTTGGCAGGCGTTTGTCATTATAACCTGCAAATTATAACCAGCTTCTCATTGTCAAAATATAGCCCCCAGCTATTACATTTTGTTGTGTCCTCTCAGTTATTTGTTTCAGTATAAAAGTTGTTTCACTGTGACAAAGTGGAAGCAGTACAGCACTGGGCAACCAAGATGGTCCACGGATTAAGAGGTAAGACCTATGAGGAGAGGCTGCAGAACTTGAACATGTACACCCTTGAGAAAAGAAGGGAAAGTGGTGACATGATTGAAATATACAAGTACCTGCATGGGATGAGTGGGCTGGATGCCAAGGTGCTTTTCTTCTTGAGCTGAAATACAGGAACAAAGGGAAACTCACTGTAACTTGCAGGAGAGAGATTCAAAGGGACGTCTGCAAGCATGTTTTCACTGAAAGAATGGTGGATGTGTGCAGCAAGCTGTGGTATAGGCTAAATCATTGAGCAGCTTTGAATAGGGATGGGACAACCATACTGGACTAGCTGGAAAAGGGGTGACCGAAACAAATGAGAGGGATGGCCACTAGAATCTCTGCAGAGTAATTAGGTAGGCTGGGCAGACTGGAGGTGCCCATTTATGAAGAAGCAGAGCACCACACTACACAGGGGAGTTGGTGCAAGACTCTCAGCGGGCTCGGTTCCTTGTAAGGCCGGTCAGGTATCAGTGCAGGCTACTGCATGCCTATTTTGTACATAGTCTCACTTTATTGCTGTATTCGATTTTTTGTGCACTTTCAACTCTGTTTTTTTTTTTTTGAAGCGTGTAGAGCTAAATATAACACATTACAATCTAAGCATGAATTTTGCAAGGCACAGTATTTGTGTTACTTTAACTGAAAGATATATTGAATAAAGAATATTAAATGAATTAGCTATGTGTGCACCATCCTTAGTGGTATTGTGGATTGGTCTATGGGTCTTTTTATACAGCATTATACAATGGCAAGAAAAATTCTGAGAACCTGATTGGCTACCGACCCCTAGACACAGTGATGTTATTAGACAATAACATCATGGTATCTAGGGCAGGTACAAAGATCACCGCAGTACAGTAAAAAAGATTCCTCCCTGCTTAACTGCTCTGAAGACTCTACCTCACAATCCCCCCCGCTAGCTACAGACACCGTGCACCCGCTGCCATCTACTTGCAGTCCCATTGAACCCTCATCATTCTAACACAAAAACGGAACTCAAAACCTTTCTTGTATTCTTCTGTTTCATAAAACAAAATATAAAGAAAACTGTGACAGTGTTTTTTTAGCACCCTAGCTATGAAGTAAGCACCGTTGCGGGGCGCAAGTGGCATATAAGAGCTAGCTTGCATCACACATTTGAGTGTCACATCCCTGTACTCATTGCATCCAAAGTTGACAAAAACCACAGGTTTTTAAATAGACCAAAATAACTTTCAATCAGAAGAAAGCCATACCTGTAAGTGGCTTTCACAGAATACCACCAAAGTAGCTACACTCGTTCATCAGCTCCTGGCTCTGCTCCCAGATCAGCTCAGTCAACATCATCGCTGCCTCACATAAACAGCTACACTAAGAAGCCAACATTCACATACACACAAGATGAAACTTCAAATGTAGTCAGTTCAAAAAACGAGCTGTGGGGGGAGGGGGGGAACGGATGTTAAACACAACTGAAAGATTTTCATGAGTAACTGCATAGTCAGCACCACTAACATAATAGCTCCACCTACTGGTAGAAAATGTAATGGACTTTTTTTTCAAAACGTATGCCTCCACACACCAAAAAATGGAGAAAAAAGCCAACAACTTATTTTTTTCTTCTTTTTTTTATTTATTAAAAAATTAGCTATTAGATAATAGCAATAAGACTCAGGGTGTGTTATTATTACCGCCACTCCGGTGGTGGGCACCGGCTTTCGCTCGTGTTTCAACCCACCCCAGGAGTGACGTTATTACATGATAACACACACCCTGTTGTGCCTTATTGCTTAATTATCTAAGTACTCATGTCCACTGCATGCCAGAATAGCCCACCTTCACTTACCTCTTCTCTGACATGATGAACATACATGAAACAAATCAAACAGAAGCAAGTGGCTATGGGATACATGTTACACACATAAAAGGTGACTGCTCAGGCTGGCCTGACAGCGCAGTGGTAGCAGTGCTGCTTGCAATGCTGGTGACCTCTGCTCCAAAGTGAGAATGGGTCATCGGGGGACCCGCCGTGGGGAGGGGGACTGAGCATCCTAGTGGATGTTCTCCTTCTCAGGAGAGAAAGGGCAGTGAACTGTACTGTAACACTGCCACCTAGGTGTCCATAGGTGGTGGTACAAGTGAAGCAGCTAAGGAGCAGTGTAGATGTCAGCACACTCTCTGTGCTGTATCATGCTGTCAACTCCACGGAGTATCCAGTGGAGGAGGGTGCAACTACAAAACAAAAACTCTCAGTGCATACAGAAGCTGCAAAATAACTTTAAGTTCATTTACTGAATCACCAACACAGACTGGTGTGAATGAAGGAAAGACTCACAGGCTGCAGCAGGATGAAACAGATGCCTACCCACAGACCTCACATTGCCTACTGGGCTGAGGACAGGCTCAGCCAAGTGTGGCTACCAAAGGGTAATGGGGTACCCACAAGGTCTGGACCAGAGGTGGAAATCTGTGGGACAACAAGCCAGGCCAGAGGTAAATCCCAGAGATGGTGGGTGATGGGGTTGGGAGGGCCAGCGCTTACAATGAGCCAGCTGGTGTGAGAACAGGTGGCAGAATATAACATGTTAAGTTAAAAAAAATAGATGACTGCTCCGGGTTTAAGAAAACCTGCAAAATGCTCAATTTTATCCTCTTGATTTTTGTGATTGAAACAATCTTGTTTCCTCCTTCACATGAGCTTTTCAGCCATATAGGGGTCAGGACTACATTTTAGGACTACCATTCCAATAAAACTTTGCTAACATTCTATATCCATGAACAGTTCCAACCCTTGAATGAAGGGCAAGCTAGGAGAAAATAAAAGCCTCATGGTAGCACAGAGCTTCAGAGAGGAAATGGAATGTTAATCCTATAGATGAGGTTTGAAAGTGTTCTGACAACATTTTGTTCTAAAGAACCTTTTAGAGATACTCTATATAAAAAGATGTTCTGAGAGTTATCTAAGTTATCCTTTACAGTAGCTTGACCTTGTACATTGAAGTAATCTAGTATCAGGTGACCTTGACTCTCAGCAGCTTCCTGTTAGAATGCAGTAAATTGCTACTTGTGGTATTTACCTGCTGCATAGTAATTCCTTTAGGCTATTATGTTTAATCTCACTTACCACAAGTTCCTATGGTGGGTTGTAAAAAGGTGATTATGCTTTCAAGTCAAAGAGATTCTGTCATTCAGTTCTGGCTCTAGTTCACAGACATCATGCTATGGGAACTGTAATTGAGATGACAGTACAAATGCTATTAGAAGCTCATAATTTATAATGTTTAAAAACCACACAAAAGGACTGTATGGTGCAGTAGATTAATATTCTGGTCATTTAGTTTGGAAGACCTGACCTTGCATCTGACCGGGGAGGGGGGGTGCAAGTTAAATGGACAGTTTTTTGTTCTGACTCTACGCTTATAGCTTGATCAAGAGACTGAAAGCTTTGAAAGTAAGTGACTAAGAAGGACCGTTGGCATGCAACTGTTGGAAAGAGTACACCATGAAGATCTACGGTCAACGACTGGGCAGGCAAACTTGCATGAGAATTTTAAGGAGATGATTCTGAGATGGGTGGGGCATGGTTGTGTTCCATTACCTGCTCTGCTTGCTTGTATGGTGGAAGACACATGCAATGCACAACACTGTAATATAGTATAGTAACTGGGATCACCATATTGCAAACCAGTAAGACCATCATCTGGCTGTTTCCCCTTCCCCTGGGCTGAAAACCAAATACTGTCAGTCATACTGAGGAATCCTAAAGCCTGAAACACATTTCTGTGTCTTCTGTTTTCAGACTTAGTAGACTGAGTGACAAACCATTTGACACCATACTGTTCTGCTTGAAGTAGAACCAGCTAAACTTATTTCATGGCAATTTGCAAATACTTCCCATGATGCTTTGCATTACTAGGGTATGTTCAATTTCATATTTCTCTGAAACTTGGTTTTCAGCCATTGTACTTCCAGGTTGACTTTTGCACCAAGGTACTTTATCTTTTAAAGAATAATAATATGGTTAGACAGATAAATCTTAATTGTTCAGCTAAGCAGCCTTTACAATATATAGTTAGATAGAAAGACAGATAGATCCTAATTGTTCAGTTAAAACAGCCTTTACAATAAACAAAGAGAAACATGTATCAGTAAGAACATACATATACAATCATTACAATTCGCAATGTACAATAAATACAGTTCATTTGTGTAAATCAAAATATGAAAAAGATTCACTGTAAAATAAATAAGTAAACTGCACACAACCAATGTTATCACACATAGATATGTGCCTGCCCATCTCTTACAGCCTGCTGGAGCTAGGTAATGCTGCTTACAGAGCAGCTTACATCTTTGGGACAACTTTGTAAAAACCTAATATTTAGGCATAATTCAGCTTTTATGTCATATCCTTTCTATATATTTCTCTTCTCCATTATTTATTACTAAAGAAATTCCCACAAAAACAAGATCTTTATCCCTGAAACTTCACCTGCCTCTATGGCTTATCCCCTACTGGAAATTATAATGCTCTGTTGTGACATCACAGTCTGTTGCCATGGGAATGACTGTGATGTCACAAGCAGAGTGTTATGACACCAGGGTGGGAAGAAGCAATAGGAGCTAATGAACCATCAAGGAACAATTATCCTGTTTTCATGTAAATTACCTCAGTAATAAAAAATTGGGGTAAGAAATACAGAGCTAATGAGAAATATAAGCTGTTTTGTGTCCAGATATTATATTTTACAAAGTTCTTCACAAGGCGTCAGTGGCTCTTTAAATAATGCTTTCTAACAAGCATGTAAACCAAGGACAAATAAACCTTAGTAATCCTCAGTCCTAATGAACAGTACTCAGCACAGTCATGTTAGTTAGTTTAGTTAGTTTTTGTTTACTGGGTAGGTGTACTGGACAACTACAATGCCTATTTTCAGGCACAACTGAGGAAAAGTACAGACAAAAAGTAAAACAATGTTATATAGACTCATAAATGCCTAGAACAAAACAGTACATAAATGATGAGACCTATGACAACATTCTGAGCAACACAAGAGTTGCAGTTGGAGCTACAGATTACAATGAGGCAAACATGAGGCACAGATTAATTTGACAGAAATAGGAGTCAGTTACAGGAACACTTATCCAATGACAGGAGAAACTTGTGAAGCTCATTTTTAAAAACTAGGTGAGTCTGTGAAACCTGAGATTCAGTGGTAGCGAATTCCAGAGTTTAAGGGCAAAGACTGAAAAAGCCTGCTTTCCCATTTTTGAAATTCTTTTCGGTACAACAAGTGATGACATGTCTTGGGGCCAAAAGTGGTAAGCCTGCTCATAGACTTTGACTTTGATGGCAGATAAGGACCACTCGGCCCAACAAGTCTACCCATTTCCCTACCTATTGGATAAGCTGCAAATTCTAGTTAAGTAACAGCCTACTTCCTGCAACCCCCCCACTATAATTGCCCTATGTCTATCCCATGCATGTTTGAATTCCCCCACTGTTTTAGACCCCACAACCTCTCCAGGAAGGCGATTCCAAGCATCCACCACTCTCTCCGTGAAAAAGAATTTCCTCACATTACCCTTGAGCTGTCCTACCTCTAACTTTAAATTGTGCCCCCTTGTTCTTACACATCTCTTTTTCTGAAAGATGCTACCCTCCTGGACTTTGTTGATTCCCTTGAGGTACTTAAAAGTTTCTATCATGTCCCCCCTGTCCCTCCTTTCATCAAAGGTATACATATTAATCTCTCTCAGTCTCTGTTCATATGGTTTCTGATGTAGACCCCGCACCATTTTAGTTGCCCTCCTCTGGACTGCTTCCATCCTGTCTATGTCCTTGCATAGATGAGGTCTGCAAAACTGCACGCAGTACTCCAGATGGGGTCTCACCAACTGTCTGTACAGAGGGTTAACCACTTCCCTTTTTATGTTTGCTTGCATGCATGTGCAAGAAACATAGTGCCATCATCCGAGATTTCAGAGGTGTGTCACCTCCTCCTCCAATTCAGTCAGTGTGTTGGCAGGCGCAGCCCCTGTAAGCCAATGCATGCTGGAGCTGTCTATGACAAGCTCCAAAATGCAGTGGCATACAGTTGAAAGGGGGAGCTAGGCTTGAGTGAGCAGCAAAAAGATATCGCCTGCCCATGCGCAGCTCCCCCTACACACACACACACACACACACACACATACACACACACACACAGAAACGATGCATACTGTGCTGCCCTCCTCTCACACACACGTGAGCAGCAGATGGGGGTGCCGACCCTCGGCCGGGCTTGTGCCATGCCTCCCAAGTTTTTCACATGCCACGCTGAGCCCACCCCAGCATGGCAACTGATAGAATAGCCACGGGGTGCCCAACTCGTCGGCTCCACTGTCCTCACCCCCTAGTATTGGGTGCCATGCTGGGAGCCCACCCCAGCATGGCAACTAATCATATGGTTGATGGGGTGCCCAATCCCCGGTCAGCTCCACGGCCCCCAGTCATCCTTGTGCCATGCTGGAGCCCACTCCAGCGTGGCAAACGTCCCACGTCGTCTTTTTTTTTTTACCTGGAAAATAAAACGTCCCACGCACTTCTCCCAGCCCCCACAACCCGCACTCCATCCACTGTGCACCCTGCCTCCGACAACCCTCACCCCATACTTACCTCTGGAGCTCGGGCGTGATTTACTTCGGTGGACCGGGAAATACATCTGCACTCTTCAAAGCCGACCGTGAACTGAGGAAATGCCGTAAGCTGAATAATCGGCTAGATAGGGTTTTCAACTTTATTGCATATTCAGGTTTTTGATCTTTTGCATTAATTTAACATGGGTTTTGACTCTTTCTTATGAATGATGTCATGTCAATATGGTAGTTGCCCAAAGGGTGATTTCGCAGTCACTGCGCAAAATCACCCTTCAGGCCCAAATAACGTCATGACAGTAACATCATTCATGAGAAGGGGTCCCAAAAACCCCATGTTGAAACTTTGGTGCAAACATTCCAAAAATTGACTGTTTTACGAGCGTGCGTTGCGCATTTCCTATGCAGGCTCATAAGTTCGTGAATTTTCAATATTTTCACTCCAGATTTTCAACATTGCCATTTTACCACACCTTCTTATGAGTAGTACAGCTGTCATTTTTCATATCTCTCCCAAAACATGCTTCCGCCCATGTAGCGCACAATGCGCAGTCGGTGTGTGAGATCAATGTACAGGACAAATTAAGAAAATCACAGTGATACTGTTCATGAGCTGAGGTCTTAAAATGGCTATGTTGAAAATTTGGTGAAAAAATTCCAAAAAATGACTGTTTTACGAGCGTGCATTGTACAGTTCCTACACACGCTCGTAAGTTCGCGCATTTTCATTATTTTCACTCCAGATTTTCAACATTGCCATTTTACCACACCTTCTTGTGAGCAGTACAGCAATCATTTTTCACATCTCACCCAAAACGTGTTTCCGCCCATGTAGCGCACAATGGCGCAGTTGGTGTGCGAAATCAATGTACAGGACAAATTAAGAAAATTGCAGTGACACTGTTCATGAACAGAGGTCTTAAAATGGCTATGTTGAAAATTTGGTGAAAAATTCCTAAAATGACTGTTTTATTTAGCTGCATTGCAGCGAGTTCCTATGCATGCTTGTTAGTTTGCTAATTTAATATTTTCACTCCAGATTTTCAACACTGCCATTTTATTACACTTCCTTATGAATAGTACAGCTGCCATTTTTCATATGTCACCTAGTAAGTTTTTCAGACATGTAGCCTACAGTGGTGCTGTTGGTGTGCGAAAGCAATGTTTAGGACAGATTAAGAAAATCACAGTTACGCTGTTCAGGAGCAGAGGTCTAAAATGGCTATGTTGAAAATTTGGTGACAAAATCCGTAAATGACTGTGTTATTAGTGAGCATTATGCAGTTTCCACGCACTGTAAGTTCATGACTTAGTAATATTTTCAGTCCAGATTTTCACCAGTGGCATTTTTCACACTTCCTATGAACAGTACAGCTGTCATTTTTCACAACATAGCTGAAGTGTGTTTTCACTTTCAGCGAGAGATGCGTGGTCGCTGTGTGAAATCATTGTTTCGGACAGATAAAGAAAATCACAGTGACACTGTTCATGATCGAGGCACCAAAATGCCTGAGTTGACAATCTGCTGTAAAAATCCCCAACCTAATTATATTACGGTGTGTGTTGCAGTTTCTATGTACGTCGTGACTTCACTATTTTTTAAATATTTTACTGCAGATTTGCAACATTGCCATTTTTTACACCTCCCCATGAACAGTACAGCTGTCATTTTTTACATCCTGTTCGGAATGTTTTTGCACCTGTGGTGCTAAATGCCGTAGTCGCTGTGCATAAGCAGCTTCCGGCTAACAAACTGATATTCTCCCTGTTCATGAGGTGGGGTCACAAAAAAAAACATGTTGAAAATTTGGAGTGAAAATACCAACGAATGCCTGAGGTATTAGGGTTTCCAACCATAACGACCAACCCTGTAGAGAATGACAGGCATCAGGGGTGTGGCTTGGGATTCTTGCCTGTAATGCTCATACCATTCCACGCCCTGCAGCCAGTAAGAGGCATCGAGGTATGCCTTGGACTCTTCGGCCCCAAAGTTCACCCCATTCTCCTATATCACACCCATCTCACTGTATTCCTTAATGAAATGGGGTGCGCATAAGGGCCAAAGACCCCAAGGAACACCATGACACTTGTCAGTGTCTGCAGGGTGAGGTGTGGTGAAATGGCATGGCAGTTATGCCTGACGACTCAAACGCACACCCCAATGCCTGTCACTCTCTGCAGGGTGGTGGTGGGGTTGGCTTCAGTTCAATACTTCACTACCATTCTTATTACGCAGCTCTGTAACTTCTACACTACCACTGCCAATGCCAGCAAGCAGACATTCTGCATTGACAAATGCTTGTTCTACTTGTGATGCCCTTCCCTATGCATCCCAATATCCCCCTGGCTCTCCTTACTGACTTCTCACATTGCTTACCCACCTTTAGGTCATTTGATATGACTACACCCAGATCCCTTTCCATTATTGATATTGTTAGTACCTCCCCTCCTATTGTGTACTCTTCTCCTGGACTTTTATTTCCCAGGTGCATTACTTTGCACTTCTCTGCATTGAATGTAAGTTGCCGTAGTGTCTAACCATTCCTCCAACCTTGCCAAGTCCTTTCTCATCTTTTCACTTTGTATCAACTCAGTATAGATCTTTGTGTCATCTGCAAAGAGGCATACCTTCCTTCCAGACCCTCTGCAATGTCACCTATAAAGACGTTAAAGAGGACTGGACCCAGTACTGAGCCCTGAGGTACTCCACTAGTGACCTCCTTTCTCAGAATTGTGCCACTCACTATTACCTTCTGTGTCCTGTTGTGCAGCCAGTTTGTTACTCAGGCTACCACCCTGGGACCCACTCCCAGACTGGCTAACTTGATTATTCATCTTTTGTGTGGGACTGCATCAAATGCCTTGCTAAAGTCTAGGTAGGCCATATCCACAGCCCCTCCCTGGTCTATTACTTCGGTCACCCAGTCAAAGAAACTGATTAGATTCATCTGACATGACCTTCCTGTTGTGAATCCATGCTGCTTTGGGTCCAGTGCCCCGCTGGCCTCTAGGTACTGAACAATTCTTTCCTTCAGAAGTGATTCATTTTCCCCACCACTGAGGTCAAACTAACAGGTCTGTAGTTTCCTGCTTCTGCCTTGCTCCCACTTTTGTGACGGGGAATCACATCTGCCCTCCTCCAGTCCACAGGTACCACCCCAGCCTCCCAAGATTTGTTAAAAAATGTGGTCAGTGGTGTCACTAGGTCCTCCCTTAGTTCTTCTAGGATTCTAGGGTGATTCCCATCAGGCCCCATTGCTTTGTCCACCTTGAGTTTTAGGAGTTCTTTCAGGACTCTTTCTTCTGTAAATGGACTGGAATCAACCCCACTACCCAGAGTGCTTCTATTGTTTGGTTTAGGTAACTCCTCCTCTTCTTCTTTTGTGAATACTGAGCAAAAGTATTCATTCAGTATCTCTGCCTTTTCACTGTCTCCCTCTGCCCACCTCCCCTCTTCTTTATTAATCTTCACTATCCCTCCCTTAACCTTTCTTTGCTCCCTAATGTACCTATAAAAGGTTTTATCCCCTTCTTGACTGAGTTGGCTATCTTTTCCTCAGTTTGGGCCTTTGCTTTTCTGACTGCCTTCCCCACTTCTTTCTGCTTTAATTGATGCAGTTCCCTGTCTTGCTCCTTCTGTAATTCCTTATACTTTTTTAATGCAGCCTTTTTCTCCTTAACCTTCCCTGACACCTCTTTTGAGAACCATAGTGGTTTTTTATTTCATTTTTTTTTTTTTTTTTAAACAAAGGCATGTTGCCTCCATGATGGCAGTTTTGATTTTTCTCCATTGTTCTTCTACCCCTCCTTTTTGGCCATTTGCTAATGCATTCCTCAGGTATTCACCCATTATTATGCCAAAGTCAGCCCTTCTAAAGTCCAGTATTCTTGTCTTTGTATGGCTTGTCTCCATGGTTGTGTTTATTGTGATGCACACTGTGCAGTGGTCGCTTGTTCCCAGATGTCTACTGACTTCTAAATTTGTGATTCTCTGTCCATTTGAGAGTACCAGGTCTAATATTGCTCCCTCCCGAGTGGGTTCCACCACTAGCAGTCTAAGGCATGCCCCCTGTAGGGCATCAAGAATGACCCTGCTCTTGGGTGTGGCTGCAGTCCATGTCGTCCAGTTAACATCTGGCATATTCAGGTCCCCTATCAACAGTATCTCCTCTTTTTCAGCCATTTTGAGAATGCCCTTTATCATTTTCTTGTGCATTTCCTCCCCTTGAGACGGGGGTCTGTATGCAACCCCTGTGAGGATTGTGTTGCCATTCTCTGTCTCCAAGGTGACCCAGAGTGCCTCTTGCCCTCCCCCTTTACTTTTTAGTTCTGTAGTTTTGATCTCTTCCCTTATGCAGAGAGCTACTCCACCTCCTCTTTTACCCTCCCTGTCCCTTCTGTAGATTGTGTACACTGCTATGTTGACATCCCAGTCATGGTTCTCCGTGTACCATGTTTCTGTGACTGCCACAATATCCAAGTGTTCCTCTTCCATCAGGGCTACTAGCTCTGGAAGCTTGTTTCCCAAACTATGGGCATTGGTACTCATTGCCCTCCATTTAATATTGGCTTTATCCTTTTTTATCCCATCCCTGCTCTTATTACCCCTGTCCTGCCCTCTGTCATGCTCTGTACCTCAGTGTTTACCTTACTACCTGCCATGTTTTGTTGGGGGGAGGCTTGAACTTTCCTGTTTCCTATCAGCACCTCCCCCCTTGGCTAGTTTAAAAGCTTGCCAAGGAAGCCTGTAAATCTGTCACCTAGGAGCTTGTTTCCCTTCCTGGACAGGTGCAGACCATCATGCCAGTATATACCTTGTTCTCTCCAGGTGGACCTCCAGTCCCCAATGAAGCCAAAGCCCTGTGCTCTGCACCAATTTTGCAACCATTCATTAAACTGCATGGTGTGCAGTACCCTAGCCTCACCCCTGCCATAGACTGGCAGCACCTCTGAGAAGGTTACCATGCTTGCTGCCTCTCTGAGGCCCCTCTCCAACTCCTCAAATTCATCTTGCATTTCACTGATCTAATGCCTAGCTAGGTCATTTGTCCTGAGGTGGACAATGATATCTAGTTCCCTCTCCTGTGATGCTTCTGCAGTCCTGAGGATTTGCTTCCTGTCCCTCCAAGCCATGACACCAGGCAGGCACCTTACTTCCCTCTCCTCTCCCTTCCCCAGGTCTACACCCCTAACAACTGAGTCCCCTATCAGAAGCTGTTTCTTTCCCCTGTGGTGTCCTTTGCCACTCTTTTGTGGGTCTCTCTTGTGGATGTCCCCAACATTCTTCTTGGTCTCCACTGAGGGTGTCATCATAGAGGAACCTTGATTTGCCAGACTGATATATGATTTGTGTAGAGGTACAACTAGGGTGCTCTGCCTCTGTTCTACCACTCTCACCCGTCCAGAACCCACTGTGGTCCATCTGCTCTTCACACATGGCAACCTCTGAGGCAGTGGTTGTGGAACTGGTGCTTTATGGGTGGGGGAGGCCTCCTTAGTCCTTGCAAGTTCAGCCTGGAGGTGGGCAACCTCCTCCCTCAGAGCAGACAGTTGCCTGCAAATAGGGCAGCAACACAGGTTCCAGAATGTCTCCCAGAAAACTGCTGCCCCACAGCCAGTGCATTGCACCACTCCCCACATGTCCCTCTTCCTTATAATATACAATGAGTAATATATAATATATATATTGTTTTTTGGTGTGTACTTACCCTTTATGCACTGTGCTGGGTTATAAGGATATGACAGTTCTGCCCCAAGACCTGTTGAGGAAGTGATGTCAGAATCTTGGCTATAAAGGAAATGCCACAACCACTGGTGACTGTTAGAAACAATCAAATACACCACTGCCCCACCACCCTGGTGAGTACTGCCCTTTATAGTAAGTCAACCAATATCACAATTTACTATACCACTGCTCCTACACAAACCACTCTACTGAGTCCAGGGATAAAAATGAACTCACTGCTCAGCTAGCAGGACACTTCTAAAATGTTGCACAAATATCCTTTCAAATCCTAGGTCTCAAGCACAGGAATCAAGCAACTTCAGTTGTATTTCACCCCCTCTGGTTATTAAATTACTACACTTTAATGGAATCCTGAAATTCTCTTCTTAATGCCAATAAGAACAAATTATACTTTCTGTAGCAAGCGTAGCTTACCTTCCTAACAAGTCCCCAACAATATTATGTCTTACCAGGTTCCCAGTTCCTCAAATGTGTTCTAGTTTGTTCTCTGCAGTATAGTAGGTTTCTCAGCCTCCAATAGAATCAGGCAAGTCTTTTGATTGAACATGCTAGCAAGAGTTACAGGTATAACTGTTCTGACAGTTTAGTCACTATTGCAGCCAATGGTGAGGAGACAACTTGAGGATGGAGAGAGAGCCAGCCAAGGTTTGAGTAAAGGGAGCAGTGCTTGGTCAACCAGGGCACAGATAGGGCAAAGTGGCAGATATTATTATAACAGGTACTCCATTTATTCATTATACATTTGGAAGTCTCTGAGAAGGATACCAAACCATAGGTGAGAGTAGGCTGTAGCACACCTTAGGCTATAGCCAGCCTAGCGGCAGGAGTCAGGGCATGTCCACGCTTATAAACAAGTCCTAGTTTTGAATTTTTTGTCTTACAGACTGTTGATATATGAAGACTAAAATCAAGGGGGGGGGGGGGGGTCCAAGGTAATGCCAATATATTTGAAGGAGTCAACAGCAGTAAGGAGGGAGCCACTGGAACAATAAATAGCTAGCAAAGAGGAGCTAGACTGACAGTAGCTCTAGATGTAGAGCTAAAAAGCTTAGAATGGGTTGTACTAGTGTTCAGGAGAAGCCTTTTATAAGCTAACTATGACTGAACATTCCTAAAGAAAACATTAAGCCTCGAGTTGATCGCCAATGAATTATTTGAGCTAGTATTTAATACCATGCCATCTGCATAGAGCCAGCTGGAGCAAGAGGCAGTGGATTTGGGCACATTGTTGATAAATAATGTAAAGAGCAGTGGACAAAGCATAGATCCTTGCAGAACACCAATGTTAACTGGGGAAAAGTGAGATCAGACTCCATTTATATGTACAAACTGCTATCTCTTCCTAAGGTAGCTCGAGAATCAGGAAACAACAGAGGATGAAAAGCAAGGGTGTATAATTTGGATGTAAGAAGAGAGTGGTCAACAAGATTAAAAACCTTGGTTAGGTCAATGAAAACAGCCCCTATGAGTGTACCTTTGTCCATAATGACCTTTAACATCATTTGTAAATTGGATGAGGTCAGTAGATGTGCTAGGATTGTGCCTTAAACCATGCTGTGCAGGGGATAATAGATTCATTTTTTTAACGATGCTCCATTACCTGAGAAGCAACACATTTCTCCAGTAACATATCTAGTACAGACAGGCTTGCTTAGGATGGAAGTTTTCCATGCACTTTGTATCACCTTTTTTATGGACCAGCACCTTTTGGCAACCTTCCAGCGCCTAGGCATTACCCTGCATGACAGTTCCGCAAGCGGGCACACAACTCCAAGTATCAGAACCCTCTAGTAGTAGCGCATATTAGCTAATGCTGAAAATCAATATGTAATCCAGACCCAAGCCCAGAAATCCCCATATTTTTTATTGACATTCAATCTGACTCCCATAAGTAAATGCCAACTGGATCTAATTGACCAACAAATAGAAGGCAGCACAATATCAGCATGACACAGAACAATCCCACACGTGGTAGGTTCCAGTAAAAACATATTTTCATAGAGATGATAACATGGGTGCGAGGTAAACATCTCTTTTCTCTAATCTTGAAGGCAGCCAACAGACATTTAGCCATGGATTCTAGCAGTTGAGCATCTTCAAAGTTAAATATTTGATCCAATATATATTTAATAGGAAAATGACATTTAAAAAAAAAACTTCCCAAGATACGTTTCCCTGATATTGTCATCCAAGAACAAATAATAACATTAAATACATTTTCAATACATCCAAAGCTACAACTGCATAACTCTGAATTAGAGGTTACTTGTTTATCTGAATACCTCTTTTCTAAAATTTTACTAGTCTGTAACTCAAAATGACATCTTGTAACAATCCTCCTTTGAACTGGGACCTTCATCAAATTCAAATGCGGTTTTAAAGAATGTTGTTTTGTATTATTAGCTGACCCATTGGAGTTATTCAGTTTGCTAATTTTTTCCATATAAACTGGCGGGCAGTATCTGAAAGTGTTTGTTTAATAACCTTTGAATATTTACAGTTAATTTTAATTCCATCACTCTCATGGTTCCAAAGACAGAAATATCCATTAATAGCAAGCACATTTTAAACCAAGTAATGCCATCAGTGTGAAAATGCAGTTTCTATCATAAAAAGGGATTTTTTTCATTCAAGGCCATATAGGGTAATCTCTCTGTAGAAAGATTGTATTTATTTATTTATTAGCGTTTGGTGACCGGGTAGGCATACTAGACAAAATTGCCTATTTTAGGCACAACCCAGGAGAGAACAGTCAAACAATACATTGCAGTACATGCAAAGATAACAGTATCTTTATATAGGTGCAGATTCATATAGAGAAAGCAGCAGGTTTACAGAGGTACATAGTTACTTAACACATAGTGTCAGTTGTGAGGAATAGTTTGTTGTGCATAAGTGATCCAACAGCATAACAGGGTACAAGGTCAGTAAGCACCTTATTGGCAGTAGTACAACAGGTATGCCCCCCATACGGTGACACCAACATGGTGAACTATGCTCCTGTTGGCAAAATTGACACTTTGCCAACAGATCATTGTGTTGGTGTGCCCGAGACAGGGGCATTTTGTCTCCCGGTCCTACACCCCTATCCTGAGTTAACTCCGACTGGAGTTAACAATCCTTTAGTCGGGGGTGCTGGGGGCAGTGATCCCCTGCATTGGGGTTGGGAGGCGGCCCCAATAGAAAATGGGACTGAGAGTCACAAGGAATCATGCCTCGATTTGCGGTTGACATAACTCTCAACACTGTAACGCCGGTTGACATTAGAGATGTCAAACCGGATTGGTAGAGCCAGTATAACTCTATATTCAAGTAACAAACAAGGATGGACCAAGACAGGAAGTGAAGGCAAAGGTGGAACAATAAGGTATATGAAGATGAGCAAAAGAGGTGACATTAGTAGGGCAGCAAGGAGGTGGAGACACAACAGGGGAAGGGCAACAAAAGTGCATATCTGCAGCTCAGGAACACGAGTGTAATCCATTAAGCAATTCTAGCCAGTGTGATAAAGACTTTAATGGGTAGGACTCCCAGTTCTGCCCTAACTAAGCAAGGTGGGGCAACCAATGGAAGGCCTAATAGCTTTTATAGATACTATTTAAGACACTCTCTATTCTGTTTATATTCCTGTCATCCCATATCGCACTTGCATACAACATTTTGCTATAAAATTTTCCCTAAGTGCTTTAAGCACTGAGGATAAAGTAGTGCCACCGTACTTAGTATTAAACCTGAAGAGATCATTAACTAATTGTTTGCTATCCTGTATTAAGAATTTAATATGCAAGTTCCATGAAACATTAGTTTTAAATGTGACTCCTAAATAATAATAATACTTATCAGTCTTAAGTGGTTTCCCTTTAATGAATCATTTCATATTGGTGTAATTACTCCCAATAATTAATGTTTTCTACTAGGTGAAGTTCATTATATGTTCAGAGTGGTCACATAGTTTCACTAATTTGTTCAATTTTTTTATTTTATTTTATTTATTTTTATTTATTTAGTTATTTTTGCATGTCACCTTGAGAGAGCAAAAAGAGAATTAGATCATCTGTATGTCTCAAAACCTAGATGTCAATCTGAAAACTCTTGGGAGAATGGGAATTTTCATGGCTTAACTGTATTAGATTATAATTTAAATTGATGTCGAAAACAGTGGGGGCTAACACACATCCCTGTCTCACACCACAATTAGAAATTGTGGGCTGGCAGTGTAGCCTAAAGGTTAGAGGAATAAGGTGTGAACAAGCTTGATACGTTCAGCAGACCAGACCTGAGTTTGATTCTCACAACCTCTACTTGCATACTGTGTGACTCTGATCAAGTCTTTTAACCACCCAGTGCTCCCAGGTTGCCCCTGAAAACAGGCAGTTGTGCCTAATGGGCCTTACCCGGTTACCAGAGACTGAAAAAAAGAATAAAAAAATAACCTTATCAGTGAGGCTATCACTTCTGTTGCATTTTACCTTGGCCCATGTATCTATATAAAGATTCTTAATTAATAAGCTAAAACTGGAGCAATACCAGAATGAATCATTTTTCCCCAGAGGTTGCTTCTGACCAAGATGTTGAAAGTGGAGCTGAAATCAGTGAAAATGATAAACAATTTCTTCTTCCTAATCTTAACATATTTCTCAACAAGGTGAGCAAAAATGAAACAGTTATCAGTCATGCTTCTGCCCTCTCTAAATTCAGCTTTTAACTCGGATAGAGGGGCATTATTTTCCAAAAAATTTTGTAGCCATCCCAGAACTGTGGCATATAATTGAGCCATTATATTAAGATGGCCAATGGGCCTATACATAGCTGGATAAGTTTTAGCACCTTTTTATGAATTGGTACAGTATGACTACCTTTCTGGGGGGGGACAGTAATTATGTTGGATGCCTTTATTAAAAAAGAAAGTAAGCACTATATTCCACCATTCAGGATACAGCTTATAGAAATCTGCTGTAATATTATCTGGACCAGGGACCTTATTATGTTTGGTTTCTAGAACAACTTCCCAAACTTCTATTTCCTGAAACCATTAAAAACTATGGGACATCTTGTTATATTTTCTAAAAATTATTACATTATGAGATTTATCAGGATTATACAGCAAGAAGAGAAATATTTAACGAATTTATGAGCATCAATATGGCTAGCAGTTTTGGTTTTACAATTCAACATGCCATTGTCCACAAGGCATCAAAAACTTTTATCATCCCCCAGATTCTCCACTATCAACATGTTTTCCCATATCTCTTTGACATATTCACCTTTTGCTCTTCTAATACATGCCTTATATTTTATTTCCTGAAAATGCTCAGATTTCTTTTATTTCCTTTTTAGGGATTTTTCTGTAAATGGGAGAATTTTTCCCAATGTGTTTTTTTTTAGATTTGCGACCACTGTTATACCAGGTTTTGTGAATATGGGTTTGATTATCTCTCAACTGTTTGGTTGTATTATTTTTTATAGTATCCATTTGATCAGTGAAAGGTTGACAGAAGACCATCATTTACACTAAGTTCCAAGGTTAGTTTTAAGTTCCAGATATAACTGACAATACAGTGTCACCTGATTCCAGTAATATACAACTCCTTTTGTTATTAATAATGATCTCAGGTTCTGATTCTCACCTAACAGGTGCTGTTTTACCCAGCCACATTGTGATCAAAGGGAATTGATCACTTTCAGCCCTAGCCTTTATTCATAAATAGTTACTAAATCATTCAGTTGACATAAAAAGTAATCTGTAACTGAAGTCCCATGTCCAGAAAAATGAATGCAGTTATCTGGTCTATCGCCTTGCAATCTACCATTCATAAATGTCAGTTGATGATTACTAATGAATTCTAAAAAAATATCTGCATTCACATTTGTTTTCATATCCAGACTTACCCTTTCAAGTATAATGTTACATAAATCATGAAAAGGTTCCTTACGAATCTGTTCTGTAAGATTCTTTACTCTTGAGTTAAAGTCTGCCATGATGAGTGTTTCACAAAAATCTACCTTCTCCCAGTATGTAAAAAGCATATCTGAAAATATTATCCAAAATTCTGGATCACAAAATTTGGAATTTTGGGGGTGATTATAAACATTATCCACTAGTGAGGTATTCTCGTCAATGCAGACGTTTACCATCAAACAGTAACAAATAGTCAATAATACAGGGTCTTGTATAACTCTTCAGCCCTTACATATAGAATCAACATTCCTCTCAATCTATCCAGTTTTTTGTATCCTTCTAGCAGATGTATTAAATTCATGAAATCCATTCATTGCTATGCTAACATTATCTGAATGCCAGGATTCTTGTGAAGTAATGCTATCATGTCCTAAAATGAAATCCTTATATTCAGGGTCAGTGCATTTCATTAAATGTCCTGTGACATTCTAAGACAAAAAGAGAATACCATCTTTCCCAGTTTCCTTTGTTCCCTTCTTATAAAGCTTTGCATCTTTAGATCTATTTTCCATTAAGGTAAAATGGTGTCAGTTAATATTATTTTTATCCTGTGCAAGATGAGTAAAACAATTACTGGTTTGTACATTAAACCAGAACTCAGAAGTATTTTACCAGAAAATGCATCTCTTTTATATTAAGTATTCTGGCAGAGGAAACCCCCTCAGAGGGCCATGGTTAAATTGATGAGATCAAGTTAGACTGGTGGCCTCAAAGCCCCCCTATGTGTATCTATATTATTTGGCCATACATTGTTCCAGATACCTGACTTGGTCTCGTTCTGCCCTCAGTGCAGCTGACCTTGTCTACATCTTCCATTGGTTAGATATCGAAAGGTTCCTATATTCTCAATAGGGCCTGGACCCTTGGGTTCTGCTGTATTTACCCCCTAGGAATGTTCTGGGTCCTTTAAAAGACACCACAGCTTGCAACTCTCTTTATTCCCACGAACAGTTATGTCTTCTGTTAAAGCTAAATCCCAATCATGACATTTCTCAACCTATTCTTTGAAACCCTAAATTAAAAATTGCTTGGATGACCCTGACTCAACAGGCTTGGCCTTTTTTTGACTCCCTCTCAGTGGAACATTTTGTGCAGACTGGCAATCTTCTTACCTTCTCCAAAGATCAACCTAAATTTGCCTGGCCTATATGTTTGTCCTTTAAATATTACCAGATTAGGCACATGCTCCTACATCACTTTGGCACTTAATGATAATCTAGGTTTTACAGGGACAGACTGCTCCCTTGGGTCTCAACCATGCCCACTTCTCATGTTATTGCCTTCTATCATGCATCATTATGGAAAGCCCTTGCTTAGAGGGAAACTGACTTCTTCTATGTTTGGGACCAATCCCTTCCTCCCTCTCAGGGTCCTTGTGACTGGGTGTGCATTTGGAAGGTCATTTATAAACACACCAAATGGAACTGGTATCACTTCATGCAATTCCAAATCCTACGTAGTATGTTCTATACCACGGAAAGGTTATACAGTATGGGCAAGCTGGCCTTGGATTTATGTACCAGGTGTCAGAAGGACTCTGGTACCCTTCTTCACATCCTCTGGTCATGTGAAAAGGTCAATCCCTTCTGGGAGGGCATTAAACAGCATTTGGACCCCTTGTTAGAGTTGGATCAAGTGTTCACACCCAAGATTTGCCTCCTGGGAGACTATCACAGTGGCCCAATCAGTAATCAGATACCACATATTGCTTTAATAGCTGTGTGTGTTAAGAAAGTTATACTGAGGCATTGGTGCAACCAATCTATTCCTAGTTACAGAGAATGGTTCCAGGAAATACTTTTTGCCCTACAGGCTGAGCGTATCATAGTGAATATATTTGGTCACAGAACGATACTCCATCGAGTCTAGGAACCCCTTTACACCTTGTTAACACTCAGGGCTGGCTGACGTCTAGCTCTCTGGAGCTCCTATGCTCTACCCCATTAGGGAAGGGTAGAATAGGTCTAGTGGGTGCTGCATGTAGATGGTAACCTCTTTCCCATTGAATCAGTCACTTTCCAGTTACATATCAGGGGAAATCAGACTATTCTGGGATCCAGTTAACTCCTGACTCAGGCACACTCAGGATTGCATTAGTCTCTGGGGGCAAGAGGGTGGTACAGGGGGGTTGGGGAGGGGGAATGGGGTATTGTAGGGGTGCAGTCAAGTAGGTGCACTGTATCAATGTTGTCTAGATAGTTATATCCTTTTGCTTTACCAGTGTGACCCACTACATTGTCTTTTTTTTCCATATTCTTGTTGGTGTATTTTCTTACTTATGTATTATGCTAGTTCTTGTTGGTTTTTGTAATCCTGACTTGACTGACCTTAAAAAAGTTTATTAAATTTGAAAAAAAATATTAAGTATTCTGGACTTCTTGTTCTCCTTTGACCAACCCACCCTTTTCGTCTCCTTCTTTTTTACCATCTTGAATTGTGTAATTCCAAGTGTTGTAATTTGTTTTGCAGTCTCAAAACATTGGATTCCCAATCCTATGTTCTTAGGACTACCTCTAGATAAAATGCTACAACCATGCTACCAACTCTGATATACTGTAAGTACATACCCATGAAATTTTTGAAAAGGCTTCTAATCATGCTCTTTAGTTTAAAACCAGGTTCATATCTGTTTTGTTTGTTACCAGTAACTAAGACCATATTCACATCTCCGGGACCCATATGCATTCTTTCATCCTGTAGCCACCCCAAATATTGATTATTAGTTAACATTTCAATTTCCTGGTCAGTTTGTCACACATTACAATTCTGTTTGCTGATACAGGTTTATCTGGCTATAGACCCAATTTCCCCAAACCAGTAAATTTCTCCATATCACTACACAATTCCTATGCCACTCTGGTGGAGCTGGAGTGCTAAGAGGAGGTACCCATGGTAGTGTTCAGAAAGGATGTGGGAGCCCCCTCAAGTGAAGGCCCCAAGGAAGGTGGAAGATGACCCGAGAGGAGGGTAAGCAACTTCTGGGGGGGGGCTCATCTGTTAGGGTGATAGCACTGGAAATAGGAAAGGGGACGGAGAGGGAGGTCAGGTGCCTACATTGTACCCTAGCCCAGAGAAATGGGAAACCCCATCCTACTGATTGCTAGGGCAGAAGGAAGGAAGAGGGAGCTGGATGTCATTGTCCATCTGGGAACAAATTTCTTGGATAGGGACAGGGTTAAGATAGTGTATAGGGAGTTTAGGGGGCTGGGGGAGGGGTCTCAGACAGGTAGCATTTTCAGTAGCTTTTGTCGAGGCACTGCCTGTCTATGATAAAGGGAAAAAAAAGGATCTCCTCACCAGGCTTTCAACTCATGGTTGAAGGAGTTGTGCAGAAAGGAGGAGTATAGCTACATTTGGGACTGGGGGCTCATCTGGCAGGATGAGGGCCTATACAGAGGTGATGGCCTGCATCCATCTCGGAGAGGAAGCACAGTCCTCAGTGAATGGTTTAAATGTTACTTCGATGAACATTTAAACTAGCTGAAGGGGGTGGTGGAAGAAAAAGGGGAGGGAGAAACTGCCCCCTACAGGCTGAGATAGAGAGTAGGAAGATCCCGAGGGAAGAGAGTGTCCCCCCAGGGTGGAAACTGATTACATAAGCAGTGTGATAGCAAAGGAGGAAGGGGGTAAAAGAGGCAGACAGAAGAGAAGGGTGAGGAAGGGGCAACAAAAGGGAAAGGGGGAGCAACATGCAAAGAGCTAACAAAATCTGGAAGGTCATGTGTGCCAATGCTAGAAGTCTGGGTAATATGATCCCAGACCTTCAATCTTCAATCTGCCAGATGCAGATTGAAGTCTCCCAACTGTGGCTTCAGCAAGAAATAGGGCCATCCTTGACTCCCTGCAGGAGGGCATTTCTCAGGCACCTAGTCAGTGAATCCATTCATGATAGAGCAGTACTGGACCTGGTGTTTATTAACAGGGACAGTATTGCAGACATCAAGGTGGGAAGCCATCTGGGGATCAGTGATCATCGTAGCATGTGGTTCAACACAAGTACAACTGCAGAATCCAACCACACAATAGCAAGGGTCTTGGACTTCAGAAGGGTAGATTTTCAAAGATGGATGAATGCTTCAGGAATGATCTGGCAGGGGGTGCTGACCTGGGAGAGCTGGAGGAATAGTGAGCCAAACTAAAAGAGGACATAGTGAAGGCAGCAAATCTCTGCATCAATCAAATAAGCAAAAGCAAAACCAAAGGAAGAGGAGACTGCTATAGTTCTTGAAAGAGGTGACAGAAAAATGTAAATGTAAAAAAGACAGTAAATGCTAAGAGTCACATTCAGAAGGTATTTTTTTATTTTATTTTATTTATTAAAAATTGATAACTGGGAAAGGCACACTGAGCCAAAGCTTGTTTCCAGGTGTGACCCAGGTACAGAGCGTACACAGAAATGAGAAGAGTTACACAAAGTAATTCCAAAAAGACACAGTATACACAACCATTTTTCTTACAGTACACACAATTTCACATTCACTATAAATTACACCAGTACATGGAAATATGTACTGGACTGCTGCAAGATTTCTATTTTCAGGTGGTAGGGCTTAGGGGGGTGATCTGGGAAGTATTGGGGCATTTGGGGCAGAGGGGGTTAGGGAGGAGCCTGAGGAGTTTTTTTATGGATGAGAGAGAGGAGGCCTGGTGCAGGTCAGAGGGAAGGCTGTTCCAGAGAAGAGGGAGGTGGTGTGAAAAGGCAGCTTTGCCGGAAATATTTTGCCGGTGAGGGATGTGAAAAGTGCACAATTCCCTGTATTGGAGAGGGTAATCATGGTAGTTTGCTGGGGTCAGGTGGGAAGTGAGGTAGGGGAAGGGAACTGAAACATAATTTTGCTATGAGGGAGATGCTGTAGATGGTTCTTCTATGGGACAGCAGGGCAATGGAGAGAGGTGTGTAGAGGATGCAGTGGTGAGTGCATAGGGGGAAGGCAGTGGCAAAGCTGCAGAAAGAGTTGAGTAGAATATCCAGTTTGGAGAGAGAGACAAGGTTGAATCTGTTCCATAAACAACATCAGCATAGTTCAACACCGGCAAGATTGTTTTACATACAAGCTCGCACTGGGTGGGAAGGGGTAGGCTGGCTTTGTGCCGATAGAGGATGGCAAGTTTTGGCTAGAGTTTGGCCCAGATAGACTCAATGTAAGTAGAGAAGCTGAGGTGGCTGTTCAACCAGACACCCAGGTATTTGAAGGCTGGGACCAATTCAAGGGCAGAGCCATCCAGGGTGGTGATCACAAGGGTGTGGGGAGGGAGGCAAGCTTCTGTCTTAATCCAAAAACCATGGTGACAGTTTTATTGGAATTTAGTTTTAGCTGGTTTTCCAGGAACCAGGACTGGAGTTGGCTGAAATTGGTCTGGAGATTAGGAAAGACGCTATCGTAGGAGAGGCCAGAGGCGAAGATGATAGTGTCATCTGCATAGAGATGCACATTAGAGGAGAGGGAGGCAGGCAGAGGAAAGGTCATTTATGAAAAGCGTGAAGAGGATGAGGCTGAGGATAGAGCCTTGGAGGACACCTGATAGGATAGGGAGAGGAGAGGAGAGGAGAGGAGAGGAGAGGAGAGGAGAGGAGAGGAGAGGAGAGGAGAGGGTGTCACCTATTTGAACTGACTGTAGTCTGTTTTGGAGGTTGTAGTGGGACCAGTCAACAGTGGGTTGGGCATTGCCAAAGGAACTGAGTTTACAGAGTAGTAGTGGGTGGAAGATGGAGTTGAAGGCTTTTGCCAAGTTGATAAAGATGGCGACAGAAATTTGGCTATGATACATGGCCGAGAGGATGGAGTTGGTAATATGCAGCAGACAGGTGATGGTAGAGTGGTGTTTTCTGAATCCTGACTTCACAGGTGAGAGGGAGGAGAGAAAGTCTGACAGTCTGGACACTATGAGGGATTCCAGGACCTTTGCAAGCGAGGGAAGGAGCGACATGGGCCTGTAGTTTCCTGGTAATGAGGGATCTCCACCTTTGTGCAGAAGGATGATCTTGGCCAGTTTCCAGGCTGCAGGAACAGTGGCTGTGGAGAGAGAGAGAGAGAGAGAGAGAGAGAGATTAATTATGTGTGTCAAGGGGGCAACTATGGCAGTGGCAGAGATATGAAGCAGTCTGGGGTGCAGATCATCAAGGCTGGATTTGGATTGTGTTAAAGTGGTGATTGCATTGTATACTTCCAGTGGTGTGAAAGGACGAAAGAGGAAACCAAGGGCAGGGCAGGTAGGTTCAGTAGGGTCATGGTTGGGTGAGGGGGAGACAGGCGTGGGAGGGTGGAGTCAGGCATGACACAGAAGACGAAGAATTTGTTTAAAAGTTCAGCTACAGATTCTGGGTCAGAGACAAATCTGCCCTCAATGTTCAGGACAGGACATGCTTGCTTAGATAGGGGGTTGAGAAGGGAGTTGATCAACTGCCAAAAGGATGCAGGGGAGTTATGGGTTTGGGAAAGTTGAGCTTTAAAGTAAGAACATTTTGATTGATGGATGGCCTTTGTGCAGTTATTTCTAAGATTTTTGAAGGATTGGAGATTATGTATAAGGAGACTCAGAGTGAGGAGCATAGGCAAGTGCATCAGAGAAAACATAGGGAGGCAGAAAAAGTGGTAAGGCGTGCAAAGGTGCAAACTGAAGAAAGAGTAGCTAAGCCAGTATCAGAACAGTACAAGACATTTTTAGGTATGTTAGCAAAAAAAGGAAGACAAATGGCAGGATTTTAAGCTTAAAAGGGAAGGGGGACTGTATTGAGGGGTACCAAGGAACAGTAGACATCTTAAACAAATACTCCTGCTCAGTGTTCACAGTGGAAGGGAAAGGGGAGGGACCATGAAAAAGTACCAGGAGCTTTGATGGGAGGGAGATGAACACTAGTCTTTTTTTCTGAGGAGAGAGTCTGAAAAGCACTCACTAACCTGAAGGTGGACAAAGCTATGGGGACAGACGGAGTGCATCCAAAGGTGCTGAAGGAGTTTAGGAAGGTACTATCTGCACCTCTGACAGATCTGTTTAACAGATCACTGGAGACCAGAGAGGCCCTGGAGGACTGGAGAAGGATGGATGTACTGTAGTCACACTTCATAAAAATGGTAGCAGGGAAGAGGTGCACAATTATGCCTGTCAGTCTGATATTAGTATTGAGTAAGTTAATGGAAACTCTGCTAAAGGAAAGGATTATGGAAACTTTTGAATCCAGTGGGTTACAGGATCTGTGGCAGCATGGATTCACAGGGGGAAGAACATACCAAACAAATCTAATACATTTCTTTGACTTTGTGACCAAGGAGTTGGACCAGAGAAAGTGATGGACATGACATACCTGGATTCCAGCAAGGCTTTTAACACCATTCCACACTGGATGCTGGTAAGGAAGTTGGGCAGCTTGGGATTGGGCAACAAGGTGGTAAGGGTAAGAAACTGGTTATGGGTTAGGAGACAGAGGGTAGTGGTAAACAGAGTTTGCTCTGAGGAAAGGAGAGTAACCAATGGGGTACCTCAGGGTTCAATGCTGGGTCCAGCACTCATTACATAGAAACATAGACTTTGACGGCAGATAAGGACCCCTTGGCCCACCCAGTCTGCCCATTTCCCTACCTACTGGATAAGCTGCAGATTCTAGTTAACCAACAGCCTACTTCCTGCCACCCCCCCCAACTACAATTGCCTTGTGTCTGTCCCATGCATGTTTGAATTCCCCCACTGTTTTATCCCCAACAACCTCCCCAGGAAGGCAGTTCCACGCATCCACCACTCTCCATGAAAAAAGATTTCTTCACATTACCCCTGAGCCGCCCTCCCTCTATATTTAAATTGTGTCCCCTTGTTCTTACACATCTCTTTCTCTGAAAGATGCTACCCTCCTGGACTTTGTTGTTTCCCTTGAGGTACTTGAATGTTTCTATCATGTCCCCTGTCCCTCCTTTCATCAAGGGTATACATATTAAGCTCTCTCAGTCTCTCTTCATATGATTTCTGATGCAGACCCTGCACCATTTTAGTGCCTCTGGACTGCTTCCATCCTGTCTATGTCCTTGCATAGATGAGGTCTCCAGAACTGCACACAGTACTCCAGATGGGGTCTCACCAACTGTCTGTACAGAGGGATAACCACTTCCCTTTTTATGTTTGCTTGCACGCATGTGCAAGAAACATAGTGCCATCATCCCAGTTTTTGGCAGTGTTTCACCCCCTCTTCCAATTCAGTCAGTGGGTGGGCAGGCGCGGTCCCAGTCCTCCAATGCATGCTTGCTCCAAAATGCAGTGGTGTACAGTTGAAAGGGGGAGCTATGCTTCAGTGAGCAGTGATCAGATATTGCCTGCCCATGCGCAGCTCCCCCTACACTCACACACACACACAAACACAGGCACATATACTGCGTGCTGCCCCCCCCCACGCACATACTGTATAGCCAACGGGGGTGCCCAATCCCCTGTCGGTTGTGCTGCACCCCCCCAAGCCTTCCACATGCCACACTGGATGCTCACCCCAGCATGGCAACTCATGGTATAGCTGACGGGGATGCCCAATCCCCTGTTGGCTCCACTGTCCCCCCCCGAGTACAGGGTGCCATGCTAGGAGCCCACCCCAGCATGGCAATAGATGTTATGGCTGAGCAGGGGCACCCAATCCCCCATTGGCTCCACGCCCTCCCCAGCCAGCTGTCCTTGTGTCACGCTGGGAGCCCACCCCAGCGTGGCAAACGTCCCGCATCATCATTAAAAAAAAAAAACCAAAAGAAAAAACGGTCAACATGCAGTCTCCTGCCCCCCCACAGCCCATACCACCACTGTGCACCCTGCCTTCCCACCCCCACCCCATACTTACTCTCCGAGTTGGCGTGACGACCTCTCGTGGACCGGGAAAACATCTGCACTTTTCAAAGCCGACCGCGAACTGAGGAAATGCCGTAAGCTGTATAATGGGATAAATAGGGTTTTTCAACTTTGTTGCATATCTCAGGTATTTTTGAATTTTGCACCAAATTTTCAACATGGGGTTTGGGACCCTTCTCATGAATGCTGTCACTGTCATGGCGTTATTCAGGCCCGGAGGTGATTTGGCAGTCACTGCGTGAAATCACCTTCGGGATGAATTAATGAAATGACACTGCCAGTGTTCATAAGGTGGGCTCTCAAGAAGCCTACTTTTGAAAATTTGGTGGAAAAATCCAAAAAGTTGTTTTATTTAGCGTATGCTATGCAGTTCCTACGCATGCTCGTAAGTTCATGAATTTTCAATATTTTCACCCAGAGTTTCAACATTGTCATTTTACCACACTTTCTTATGAGTAGTACAGCTGTCATTTTTACATCTCACCCAAAACGTGTTTCCTACTTTAATGAGCTTAATACGCAGTCGGTGAAATCAATGTACAGGATAAATTAAGAAAAATCACAGTGACACTGTTCATGAGCAGAGGTCTTAAATGGCTATGTTGAAAATTTGGTGAAAAAATTCCTAAAAATGACTGTTTTAGGAGCGTGCGTTGCACAGTTCCTATGCATGCTCGTAAGTTTGCAAATTTAATATTTTCACTCCAGATTTTCAACATTGCCGCTTTATTACACTTCCTTATGAACAGTACAGCTGCCATTTTTCATATGTCACCCAAAATTTGTTTTTGCACATTTAGCACACAATGGTGCTGTTGGTGTGCGAAAGCAATGTTTGGGACAGATTACGAAAATCACAGTTACACTGTTAATGAGCAGAGGTCTTAAAATGGCTATGTTGAAAATTTGGTGACAAAAGTCCATAAAATGACTGTGTTATGAGTGAGCATTGCGCAGTTTCCACGCACCCTCGTAAGTTCGTGACTTTGTGATATTTTCAGTCCAGATTTTCACCAGTGGCATTTTTCCACACTTCCTTATGAATAGTACAGCTGTCATTTTTCACAACATGGCTGAAGTTTGTTTTCACACTTTCAGCGAGATGCGTGGGTCGCTGTGGGAAATCATTGTTCGACAGATAAAGAAAATCACAGTGACACTGTTCATAATCGGAGGCACCAAAATGCCTCAGTTGACAATCTGCTGTAAAAATTCCCAACCTAATTATATTACAGGTGTGCGTTGCACAGTTTGTATGTACGCTCATGACTTCATCAGTTTTTTTAAATATTTTTACTGCAGATTTGCAACATTGACATTTTTTGCACCTCCCCATGAACAGTACAGCTGTCATTTTTTACAACCTGTGCGGAATGTTTCTGCACCTGTGGTGCTAAATGCCGTAGTCGCTGTGCATAAGCAGCTTTCGGCTAACAAACTGATATTCTCCCTGTTCATGAGGTGGGGTCACAAAAAAAACATGTTGAAAATTTGGAGTGAAAATACCATTGAATGCCTGGGGTATTAGGGTTTCCAACCATGACGCCCAACCCTGTAGAGAATGACAGGCATCAGGGGTGTGACTTGGGATTCTTGCCTGTAATGCTCATACCATTCCACACCCTGTAGCCAGTGAGAGGCATCGAAGTATGCCTTGGACTCTTTGGCCCCAAAGTTCACCCCATTTTCCTATATCTCACCCATCTCACCGTATTTCCTAATGGAATGGGGTGCGCATAAGGGCCAAAGACCCCAAGGAACACCGTGACACTTGTCACTGTCTGCAGGGTGGGGTGTGGTGAAATGGCATGGCTGTTATGCCTGATGACCCAAAGGCACACCCCAATGCCTGTCACTCTCTGCGGGGTGGTGGTGGGGTTGTCTTCAGTTCAATACTTCACTGACATTCCTATTACGCAGCTGTGTAACTTCTACGCTACCACTGCCAATGCCAGCAAGCAAACATTCTGCATTGACAAATGCTTGTTCTACTTGTGATGCCCCTTCCTATGCAACCCAGTATCCTCCTGGCTCTCCTCACTGACTTCTCACCTTGCTTACCCACCTTTAGATCATCCGATATGACTACCCCCAAGTCCCGTCCCATTTTTGCTGTTGTTAGTACCTCCCCTGCTATTGTGTACTCTTCTCCTGGGTTTTTGTTTCCCAGGTGCATTACTTTGCACTTCTTTGCATTGAATCTAAGTTGCCATATGTCTGACCATTCCTCCAACCTTGCCAAGTCCCTTCTCATCCTTTCTACCCCCCCCTTGTGCATCAATTTTGTTACAGATCTTTGTATCATCTGCAAAGAGGCATACCTTTCCCTCCAGACCCTCTGCAATGTCACCTATAAAGATGTTAAAGAGGACTGGACCCAGTACTGAGCCCTGAGGTACTCCACTAGTGACCCCCCTTTCTTCAGAATGTGTGCCAATAACTATTACCTTCTGTGTCCTGTTGTGCAGCCAGTTTGCAACCCAGGCTACCACCCTGGGACCCATTCCCAAGCTGGCTAACTTGATTATTAATCTTTTGTGTGGGACTGTGTCAAATGCCTTGCTAACGTCTAGGTAGGCCATATCCACAGCCCCTCCCTGGTCTATTACTTTGATCACCCAGTAAAAGAAATCTATTAGATTCATCTGACAGGACCTTCCTGTTATGAACCCATGCTGCCTTTGGTCCCATGCCCCACTGGCCTCTAGGTACTCAACAAGTCTTTCCTTCAGAATTGTTTCTATCACTTTCCCTACCACAGAGGTCAAACTGACAGGGCTGTAGTTTTCTGCCTCTGTCTTGCTCCCACTTTTGTGAAGGGGAATCACGTCTGCCTTCCTCCAGTCCTCAGGTACCACCCCATCCTCCCATGATTTGTTAAAAAGTGTGGTCAGTGGTGTCACTAGGTCTTCCCTTAGTTCTTTTTTAATGTTTTTTTAAGTGATTTAGCAGAGGAGTTGGGAGGGAAAGTCTGCCTCTTTGTGGATGACACCAAGATCTGCAATAGAGTGAACACTCTGGGTGTGTGTGTGTGTGTGTGTGTGTGTGTATGTGTGTGTGTAAAGGATGGGCAGAGATCCGAAAAAAATGGAGGAGTGATCAAGGGTATGGCAGCTGGGTTTTAATGCAAAAAAATGCAAAATAATGCACTTGGGTCATATTCACCTGGGGCAGAGCACAAAACAGGGGGAGTGAGACTGACAATGATTAAGCAGGAAAGAGACCTGGGGTTAATCATATCAGATGATCTGAAGGTGGCCAGCCAGTGTGACAGGGCAGCCAGGGGGGCTAGTGGGATGCAAGGAAGGGGTACCACCAGAAAAAGGAGGGAGGTGGTGTTGCCCTTATAAAGATCACTAGTAAGACTCCACCTTGAATACTGTGTCAAGTTCTGGAGATCACATCTCAGGAAGGTCATAGACAGTGGAAGCAGTCCAGACGAAGACTACCAAAATGGTGCAGGGTCTGCACCAAAAGCCCTATGAGGAGAGGCTAAAAGAGCTCAATATGTACACCCTGGAGGAGAGGAGGGAGAGGGGGAATTATGATAGAGACCTATATATACTTCCTGGGGATTAATAAGGTACAGGTGAGGGGTATTTTTCAGAAGAAAAGGAGCTCAAGAACAAGGCACGTGCTATAAAGTTGGTGGTAGGTAGATTCAGGAGAGATGTGAGGAAGCACTTCATCACAGAAAGGATGGTGGATTCCTGGAACAGCCTTCCAGAGCAGGTAGTTGGGGTGAAAACAGTGGTGGGGTTCAAAAATGCCTTGGACAGACCCAGGGGAAATGCAGAAGTAAGGAAGGGGGTGGAAGAGACAGCACTGCAGATCAGGTAGGGTCTGCAGCAAAAATAAAGGTAGAGAAAAAATGGCAGACTCGGTGGGCCAAGCGGCCCTTATCTGCCATCAGAGTCTACAGTATGTTTCCATATATAATGAGCTAATTTCAGATTTACAGCAGAGCAGAGTGTTGTCATTTATACATAATCTAATACCAGGGAAGCTTTCCAGAAAGACTTGGATCTGACCAAAATTCAGCAAAGCCGAGCACTTTCAGGGACTACATAAAGATGGACCTGTTGTTAGTGAAAATGCAGCCAGGTTAAGCATTTGTAAAAGCGAAATAAATAAGAAATTACAAGCACTGATAATTGCAAAATAAACATAGGAAGTTCAACTCAGCTAAAGGGGAATTCACCTAACCACAAGTAACAATTTTTATGCTTAACCACTACTTGGTGTTTTTACACTTTTGTGTCTCAGCACATTACAAGTCACCTCCCAGCTCTTACCAACCACTTGGTGTGTTTGCCCTTCTGACCCTCAGCGACCTGCTATTCACCTCCCACCTCTTACCAACCACTTATTGTATTTGTTGTTTCCACAGCCAGGAGTTCTTACTTATGTTTTTTTCAGTGTCAGTTTTTGTCTGGGTCAGCACCACTTTTTAAAGAGTCCAAGGATATAAAAATCCAGGACTGTTGACAAGTGAGATGTCAGTCCGAGCAAACTCATGGGAGATGGCTGATGGTCACTAGTCTTAGTAGGCACTGGCTGCTGGGTGCTAGTAAGGCCACCAAGGGATTAAGACATATACTGCTCTTGCTTCTAGCCTTGACAAGCCTCTCATGCAATATTTAGTAGCTGAGACCAGGGTTCACTGAGGCTACTGCTTTAGGGGATAACTGCTTTATAACATGTAGGCAAATATTATGGCATGGGTTAACAGAGTAACTACTTTATAACAAGAATACTGTTTTATGATACTGCTTTATAATATGAATGCAAATATTGTCATGCAGCTTATCTAGGTTAGATTGCTTTTGTAACTCAGATTAGAAGTCAGTGCAATAGGCCATAACTCTGCCGGGCATAGGGAATAGTCATTTTGGATATTGCTTTTGCTGAATTTAGAAACAATATTTTTTTGTCATATACTTTGGGTAAATCCTTCTGGTATGAGAGTGTGAATATGTGATCTTATTTTCAGTGGTAAGAACATGCAGCAGTAATAAAATCCACTTGGACTATGCCATTACACTCGTCTCCTTCATACATGTACATGTAAAACAGAACCCTCATTGTGTGTTACTCCAAACCCGGTAACCCTTGGTGCCCAAACAGATTTCTTTTGGACCATCTAGAAGTTAAATCGGATAATCCATAGTGGAGTTGGTAGAATAATGGCCTTTAATGCTGTCAAGGAGGATGTGATGATGTTTTAAATAGGTGAAGATGGCACATAGCAGGTACAGAGGATTTTGCTAGGCATCCCAGTAATCCCACAAACCCCCTCCCACCAGAATCTTCAGATCAGACCACCTTAATGCTGAAGGCCACTAGTACTCCTGCTGCTATGGCCTCTTGGTGAAATAATGCAGATCCCCACAACAGGACTGATGATAGATAATGTGGTTCCTCAGTCATTGGAGAACCATGTTTGCCCCAGAGCTCCCACAGTGGTCACCCTAATAAAGTCTAAGGATCCTGAAATTATCCACTTAAACCTGAAATAATATTTGAACAGAACCACTAAAAACATGTATAATGATTTAAGCCTCAAAAATAAAGTTATGACAGCTATGAACAGTGCAGTCTCCCCACCAAAGTTGTGGGAAATGACAGATGAAAGAATAACCAACAATATGCAGTTTTATCTACTATGTGCAGTATATGGATTGGAAAATATGGCTAAGCAAGAACTGAATAAATCAGCCATCCCAGTGGTGCAGAGGGCTGAGGTGTTGAGCACCTTACCTTACACCATGCTGGCAACCTAGGTTCGGGAGTGAGCTCAGGTTGCCAGGGGAGAGAGGATTGAGTGTCCAGTGGACAGCTCTCCTCTTTTGGGGAGGGGTGGGTTGTGGATCCCCTGCAGCAGCGACACTACATGGAGGCATGCTGCACAACAGCTTGTGCCACTAAAGTATCGGGGGAGGCGACAGCGGACGTTCATGGAAGGAGTGCGGGAGCACACGTGTAGCCGCATGGGACATTATTGCACATCTGTGCCTCAGTGGGGTGAACACAGGAGAACACCCCACCAGCTGGGAGGAAGACACCACTCTGACCCACCCACGTCTGTCACTAGATCCTGCTCACCAGACCTCTACTGCCTCCTTCCTTCACCTCCGCCTGTGGTGGCCTAGATGTGAAAAACTATTGACACGGTACTGAAAGTGGCCCCACCCTAGGAGGAAGACATGAGGGGTGCCACACACACACACAGGTGAGTCATGGGTGGGCTAGAGGAACAGGGAGCCAGTAGAGAGGATCCAAGCAGGATGGGAGAAATGGGTGGAGCTGGCTGATGGGGCCCCACAAACTCCTAGCAATAAAAGCCCAGGTGAGGCAGCTAGGCAAATCACTGGTCATAATATCGGTCGATCTACCCCCTAAAAAAGCCAAAGAGGGACTACCAAAGGTACTGGATGCTGTAGCCTCCCTTCCAAAGGACTGCGAGTTCATAATAACTGGTGATTTTAACATCAACTGGGAATGCGCTCACACGACCCCTCAGAGGGATATCATGGCTAGCAACTACCTGACATATCTGGTCATTGAACCTACCAGACGGAACTACAAGATGGGCAGCAGTGATCTTTTGGATTGGATCCTTTCCAACTCACCCTCTTGGATCTCTTGAGGTCACGGTGCTGCTGGACACCTTGTGTGACTACTCTCCGATCACCTTCCTGTGGTCCAATAAGTTCAGAAACAGCCCCCCCATCACTATTCAGAGCAGGGTATTAAAGAAGGGTCAGCTTGGGCTGCTTAAATCAGCCCTCTCTCTGCTGGACTGGTCCCCCATCGATGTACTAACTGACATCGACATGGCTCTAAAGCACTTCATCGATGGTTTCAACTACATCTGTGATCGATACACCCCGATAAAAAAAATGAAAGCACAAGGCATAAACAATGACTGGATCACCGGTGAACTCCTGGTCAAAATGAAGGAAAGGTATAAGCTCTGGGAGAAGGCTGGGTACTCCAGTGATAAGCATGTCCTCCAGTGCTACAGGACTGCTAGAAACTGGTGCACAAACCTAATCAGGCAGACTAAAGCAAACTTCTACAAAGAGCAGTGGAACAGCTGTTGGGGAGATGGGAAGAGGTTTTAGGACAACATCAAAACACTACTCAGGAAGGAAGATAAAAAACACCCTCAGCTGATTAACTCAAACAGCTCACCCACAACGGACCCACTCTTAATGGCAGATTCCTGCAACTCCACCTTCACAGACCTTAGTCCAGTCCTCTTCCCTGACTACCTACACCCCATCGAAAGTATCCCCTGCAAGAAGTTGTCCACAAACACCCACCCAGACTTCTACTTCAAGGCAGTGTCTACCAAGGAGGTGGCAAATTATGTAAGGAAAGCCCTTGGTAAAACCAGAATGGGAAGTGACAGAGTAGATATGAAGATACTGGCCCTCACCCTGGACATACCCATCTTACCCATTACCAAGTTCTTCAACAAATCACTGGCCCTGGCCAAATTCCTGGTAGTTTGGAAACAAGCACTGGTCACCCCTATCCACAAGAGTGGTGATAGGTCCTGCATCTCCAACTAAAGACCTCTCTCAATCCTCTCCCCACTATCTAAAGCATTGGAAAGGATTGTAGCAGACCAGCTCACTGATTATGTTAGCAAATACCAACTGCAGTGTCCAAACCAGCATGGATTCAGACAAAACCACAGCACCACTACGGCTTTGGTGGAATTCACTGACTTCATGCGCCGAGCTATGGATGAAGGCAAGTTGGTAGGATCAGTGTTTATTGATCTAATGAAAGCATTCGACACCATGAATTGCACCCTTCTCCTGGCTCAACTGCAGAATCTGGGGGTGTCTGTGGATGCAGTATGCTGATTCCAGGACTACTTGTCTCTAAGATCACAGTGTGTCAAAATTGGCCAAATAGTATCAGGGCCCAGAGAAGTCTTTCTGGGTGTCCCACAGGGGTCCATCCTGGGACCCCTACTTTTCAGCCTTTTCTTAAACGATTTCCCCAAAGCCTGTGACTCCAAACCTATTCTATACACATATGATGCAGTCATTTTCAACAGTAACACACAAATCAAGTCCCTCCAGGCTGCACTTCAGCATTTCTGTAACAGATTGGACGACTGGTTCTATAAACACAGGCTCCTGCTCAACTACAAAAAGACCAAGACCATGCTCACATCCAGCTGCCAGATCAAGAAAAGTGCCACCACCCTCTTCATCTCCAACAATGTCCTTACACTCCTGGAGCAAACGCACTTCTTTAAATGCTTGGGAATTACCCTCGACAACACCATGTCCTTTGCTCAACATGTAGACTCAGTTGTCAAGGTAGTGAACTGAAAACTGGGGCTGCCCTACAGGCATAGGAAATACCTTACTCCAGCAGCTCTCTGCCTCGCAGTTACTAGTTCCATCCTATCAACCATTGACCATGACCTGGTAGTATATGAGGTGACCACTGAAACCATGCTGAAGAGGGTGCATACTGCACTTAACAGGGTCTGCAGACTAACCCTGGATGCAAATCGCCTCACCCATACCTGCTCCCTTTATGAGAAGACAAACTGGCTGTCTCTAGGGAGCTGGATCAAATTACTTACAAACCTGCCTCCTCGGAAAGAAAGCACTGCTAGGCAAAGTACCCCTGAGTGTTTCCGCCTTCTTCTCCAAAGTGGACACAGGATACGGCACCAGAAGCATGATGCAGGGGGCACTATTGGCACCAATCCAACAAACCACACTTGGCCAATGCACATTTTCATACAGAGCACCCCTCTGGCTAAATGGGATTCCTGAGGCCACCCACAAGATTGAAAGTCTCTCCCTTTTCAAGTCTGAACTCAAGCACTACCTTACTTCCCACAGTGCATGCAAGTGTTCTCTGGTCACCTGATACACCACCCCCTGGTAGCCTCTATAACTGTCGCACGGTGCCATCACTCATGCATGGCACATGGGTAGCTGCACAGTCTCAATCCCCATCCCTGACTCTCTTCCCTGCAATCCTACCTCCCCATTCTCTCCACCTCTACCCTGTCTCTCTCCACACCAGCCCCTCTCCTATTTCTCTCCTCCCCTCCAGCCTCCATGCCATATCCCTCCATGTGCTTTTCAACAATGCCCACATTAGCTGCTCTTCACCATCTCCTCACCCACTACCCCCTCCTCCCCCACACTTCTCAGGTGTCTCCACCAATTTCCCTGCTCAGACCCAGGGCACATCGTAGGGCGGTCCCCTCCTTGCACCTCAACCAAAACTGTAGTCATTCCGGCTTCTCTGATGCCTCCACTGTAAGATTCAATGACAATTTAGAATTAGCATTTTTGTAACTTGCTATGTTTTCAGTGATAAATTCCCATGTACTGTATGGTTTTTCTGTCTGTTTACTGTTAAATGATGTGGAACCTTTGTAAAAGAGCCTTGGCTCAAAGGTTGTATCCGAATTCCTGAATAAAAAACAAAGGCTGCGATCAGCGGAAAAAATAAGTTAAAAATAAAAAATTTTAATAAATCCAGGAAAAGACTGGAAGAACAGGTGAAAAATGTCAATAATGTCCTGGAAGATTCTAAGCCTTTTAAGGACTCACACCCAACAGTCACTGAAACAATTAGGGAAAACAGAGGTTGAAACTAGGGAGCATATGCAAGGAGAAGCTACTAGGCAGGAGACAGATCCTAACATAATGAGAGAATATTGGATGAGGCTCTTGGTACTTAATAATGGTAACGGTGTAAGAAAAAAATACATGTAGTGGTAATTGGGCCCCTTCAACTTTTCACAGGATCCCTGCAATGCTCCATATGGCGATGGAATATCTTATGCCCCCCTGAACCCTCCGTTTCCCCCACATTGGACTAGTTTTGCTTGTACAGACCTTATAAATCAAAATCCACCCTCCCAGACTCAGACTGCAGTCCAAAAGGACCCACACTCTCCCCAATACCCAGAGAGGATGGGGGACAACCATGTAACTTCTCACAGATCGAAACTCAGTCATACCTTTACCAACAGAGAGTGACAAGTTACTATTCCTCAGCTCTTGAGGGAATTGGATTAATCCTGCTGCAACTGACCCTGAAGGATTTAGAGAGTATAGTAAAGAATGTCAAAAGGGTGGATCAAGAGAACAAGTAGATCATGACATGTGGAGATAGCAATGCATTCAGGAGTAGGAAGATAATTCAGATTGGAATGAAAAAACAAAATTCAGTTTTTCTGGTTTTGTACGGAACCAGAAGTACGGGATGAAATAGTAGAGACTGAGGGGGACAGGGAGATCAACAGAGGATCAACCACTCTCAATACATATCATATGGGGGGGCAGATCTAAAGCATATAAGATGAAACAGCAAAATGATGAATTCCCTAGACAATTTGCAGATAGGCTCAAATCAGCATAATTCAAGGAGTGAGCAAACAAAATCTGAATGACAGGGAATTTATTATGTGTTTTGTCAATAGCATGAAAGCCACAACATGTTTTATGTTTTCACAAGGATTTGTAATTCAGTAATGTAATTCTGCTGGCAAAACAGTATGTTGAAGATAACTGGGGAAGTGTGAGGATTCGGAAAGCATTTCAGGACTGTAAAGTTAAACAGCTTAGAGAAACCGGAGGCAGCAGCCAGTATTACTTGATGGTCAAAGGTAATTGTCGGGCTAAGACAAAACAACGGCGTAAAAGGTTTCTGGGACTCATAGAAGCTGCACTAGGATTGTTTGACACTTATTACTTGTACCAGCAAGGGAAAACCATAGATGATTTATTTAAAACATCAGAATCTCTCATGCAGGCTCTCAGTAAAACTGATAGGAATCTTAGGAAGCTGGCCTAGGGAATGGAAGTCTTCTTCAATATTACCCAGAAAAACATTCTGAAACCTCAGCATGATAGTGTTATAAGACTGCTATACACTTACTGATGGAGACCTCAATCTCTGACCAGCAGAATGTGCTAATACCAATCGAAGTCCTACTGTAGGACTTCAGTTCCTTGAAACATTATTGCATAATTCCTGTAATGACTTCCTGTCAGATATGGAGATTGATGACATGGCTTATGCAGCCACAACATACCCATATCACTCCGTGTCTGCAACTGAGTACTAACAATTAGAATTTGTAAGTCAAATACCAATTATCTATACAACACAGTCCAGTACCGGCTTTTCCGTCCATAATTGGGATTCTATTCACCCGACTATAGCATGTTTGCAAATTTAAAGTTCTTTATAACTTATTATGATTCTGTTTGGAAAGGTTTGTCTAAGGATCAATGTGTTACATGGTGCAACAGGATCACTATGCTCTGGAAAACCTTTTCAGTTATGTGACCTATCAAAAACCTGTACTCTTGTTGTTATGAAAAATAATAATTTTCATTTCAATACAATCTTTTGCATTGTGAATGACTCTTACATAATTCTAGATCCTCAGTGCAATTTAGCATTGGGATCCCCAACACCTGCTGTATCTGTTTTACATTCTGAACCTACTACATTGCTTGTATAGTAACTTTGATTTTTTTCCCCTGCCCCAGTAAGTAAGGGCATATACTACCTCTCCAGCAGTCTCCCCCATACATTTTATTGAGGTCCCCCATGGTCTTAAATATTGTATGCTTCTAAAAGAAATTCAGGAACTTGAACCTACAGGAACTTAACGAAAGCTTTGCACAATTTCAGTCAGCTCAGTCTCATGAATCAAAACCTTCTTTTTAAGCCTGAAATCCTATGGAATACCATCTCCAAAGTAACATCTTGGTAAGGCAACCTTACATCCTTACATCTGGCTTAGGTAGGTTATAGAAATGGCTATGGATCATATTGGGTATGATGTCATTCTTGTTCGTAATCAGATTTCCTGTTCTCCAACTGGGAAGACATACTCATCTTTACATCTGCAACCTGAAAGGTCAGACCTGCCTGCACCCTCTACATCTATTTACTATAAATCACACTAAACCTTTTCAGGAACAAAAGAAGTTTTCCTCTTGGCATCAGAGAAAGAACAACCTCAGATATAACCTTAGTGTATAAGGTAGTATAGCCTAGAAATTAAAGTTATGAGCTGTTAATTAGTTTGGTACATCCAGCAAACCTGGGTCTGATTCCCACAACTTACACTTGTATACTGCGTGACCAGGAGCAAGTCACTTGACCTTCCCAGTGCCCCCGGGTTGCCCCTAAAAACAGGCATTGTGCCTTATGGGCTTCACATGTTACCAAAGAATATACGAAAAAAAGTTCTCCATAGATTTGTCAGGCCTCTTTGTGTTGTACAACTTTAACAGTGGGGATGTAGCTCAGTGGTAGAAAGCCCCGGTTTCAATCCCTGGCATCACCAAAAGTCAATTTCTTACTGGAGGAAGCCATTGGCAAGATGGTACAAAAAGAGGGAGGTGCTGCTGATAGGGGACTTCAGCCTGCCAGATGTAGATCAGAGCCTCCCAGCAGTGGCTTGCACTAGAAGCTATGACATCCTAGACTTTCTACTGGGGGCATTACTTAGGCAACAAGTCAGTGAATGCAATTATAATGAGGCAATACTGACTTGGTACTCACTAACAGGGACAGTATTGCAGATGCCAAGATGGGAGGCCACTGGGGACCAGTGATCATCATATAGTGTGGTTCAATAAAAAGACAGCTGCAGAACTGAAGCACACAAGGGCCAGGGTCCTGGACTTCAGGAAGGCAGATTTTATAAAGATGGATGAAAGCCTCAGGGATGACCTGGGGGGAGGGGGGTGGCTGGGTTGGGGTGGAGGAACAGTGAGTGTAGGTAAAGAGGAGCATAGTAAAGACAACACATCTCTACATCAAACAAGTGAGCAAAAACAACAGGATAAAAAAGACCACTATGGTTCTTGAAAGAGGTGTCTGAAAAGGTAAAGGCTAAAAGGGTAACACTTAGAAGGTATAAGGAGATACAGAAAGAGAGATATAAAGATCAAGGGTGTATCAGGAGGGCATGGGGTCAATACCGCGTGCAACATTATGCTGCATGGCATAACCGTGCTGCTGATACAGCGCGATTCTTGCCATGTGGCATATCTTTCTATTCTGTGGGAAACCTAGCCACCCCGTCACAGAGGGTTATGTCTCTGAACCCCCAATATAGACTTCAACTCTGGGGGTTCAGGTCAGGAGTGCACACAAATTAAAAAAATAAGCACTGCTTGGGTTTCCTGCTGCTGTGGCTCAGTCCATTGATCCACAGCAGCTGGTCAGCAGAACCCACTCCCAGCAGAGGTCTTATCCTCTGCCTGTTAACATGGGAATTGTGCAATACCACATATAGCAGTATATGCGGTATTGTACCATTTGCTCAGTACTGCAGCACTGTACTAGGTTAGCCATAATGTTGTACACTATTAAGCGTGCAACATTATGACCCAGTAAGTATCAGGAGAAACAGAGGGAAGCAGCAAAAGCAGTAAGGAGCACAAATGTACAAACTGAAGAGAGAATAGCCCAAGAAGTAAAGAAAGTGGACACAACATTTATTTAGGTATGTAAGAGAAAAGAGGAAGACCAGGGATGGGATTGTAAGGTGAAAAAGGGAAGAGAGGGACTGCACAGAGGGTGACCAGGAAAAGACAGACATTCTGAAAAAAATATTTTGTTCTATGTTCACAGAAAAAAGAGAAGGGGAAGGAGGGCCACAAAAAAGTAACAGAAGTGTTGGAGGGAGGGAGGGAGGAAACTGGACACTAGTCCTTTTTGGGAGGCAAGAGTCCGAAAGGGAGTCACTAATCTGAAGGTGAACAAAGCAAAGGGGCCAGATGGAGTTCATACAAGGGTATTGAAGGAGCTCAGGAAAATATTGGCTGCACCTCTAACAGGTCTACTTAACAGCTCACTGGAAACAGGAGTGGTTCTGGAGGACTGGAGGAGGGCAGATGTAGTCCCACTACACAAAAGTGGTAACAGCAAGGAGTCTGGCAATTATAGGCCAGTTTGCCTGGCATCAGTGGTGGGAAAGTTAATGGAACCACTGTTGAAGGAAAGGATTGTGGAATATCTAGAATTCAGTGGGTTACAAGACCCAAGGCAGCTTGGTTTCACGGAGGGAGGTCATGTTAAATAAATCTAGTAGATTTCCTTGACTGGGTGACAAAAGATTTAGATCAGGGTGGAGTGGTGGACATGGCATAACTGGATTTCAAATAAGTCTTTCACACTGTTCTACATACGAGACTAGTAAGCAAGCCTGGTTGCATAAGAGTTGGTCCAAACTGGTAAACAGGATAAGAAATTGGTTAGGGGATAGGCAACAGATGGCGGTGATAAGCAGACTAGAGCTCACTCAGAGAAAGGGAGAGTGGCCAGCAGAAAGCTCAGGGATAACTGCTGGGACCAGTCCTCTTTAATGTCTTTGTAAGTGACATTGCAGAAGAACTGAAAGGGAAGGTCTGCCTCTTTCCTGATGGCACCAAAATCTGCAATAGGGTGGACACTCTGGGGCTGGGGGTGGAAAGGATGAGCAGAGACCTAAAAATGTAGAGGAGTGGTCAAGGGTATGGGAGCTGGGTTTCAATGTGAAAAAGTGCAAAATAATGCACTTAGGATGCAGAAACCTAGGGGTGGAGTGGTATTGGCAATCCCAAAGCAGGAAAGAGATCTGGGGGTAATCATATCTGATGACCTAAAGGTGGCCAGGCAGTGGTACAAGGCAGATGAGGAGGGCTAGCCAGATGCTGGGGTGCATAGGGGGGGAGGAGTATCACCAGCAGAGAGATGTGATGTTGCCTCCTTATAGATTGCTGGTAAGACCCCACCTAGAGTACTGTGTCCAGTTCTGGAGACCACAGTTCTGGAATGACATAGACAAAGTGGAGGCAGTCCAGAGGAGGGCCACTAAAATGGTGAAGATTAAAAATATGAGCATATGAGCCATAAGTCTGCTGGGCATAGGAAATAGTAATTTTGGATAATGCTTTTGCTGAATAAAGAAACAATAGTTTTTTGTCATATACTTTGGGTAAGTCATTCTGATATGAGATTGTAAATATGTCCACTCATATTCAGTGATAATAACATGCAATAGTAGTGAAATCCATTTGGACTATGCCAGTAGTCACTAGGGGCATGATTTTAGAATGTATTTGGAGCACTGCAAGGGACTTGCTTCGAGGAGTTTGATGCAAGGGACAACTTATGAAAAACATTGCGGCTAGTGTGATTTTGTAAAGAAGCCTACTGCAAATACTGATGCAAGTCCCTTGTGCCGAATGCTGCAAGTTAGACCTGCTCCCCCAGTTTAACTTTATGGCATGCAGGGAGCCATTTTACATTCTTGCACAACAGCTTTGGTGCTGCCGTAATGTTTGCTGATGACTGCCGAGTAGAGGCAGTTTTTAATTTGATACAGGATCAGATTAAGCTCCAAGGCACCCTTAACTACATCGAGGAGTGGACAAATAAGCATAAACTAAAACTAAATGAAGAAAAGTGCATAGTTCTGCATATGGGAAGGACAAATTTAGAACTACAATATGTCATAAATAAAGGAATACTTAAAACATCAGTAGAAGAAAGGGACCTGGGAGTAACTGTCAAAATTTATTTGACTTTTGGATCACATTGTGACTAAACTGTAAAGTAAGCAAATAAAACACTTAATTGCATCCTTAGGCATATTGCAAGCAGAAGTGGAGAAGTCCTAATGCCCTTGTATGGGTCAGTGGTGAGAAATCTGTTGGAGTACTGTTCTCAGGTCTGAGTACGATATAAAAAGGGTGACGTGGCAAGACTGGCGGGAGTACAGAGGAGAGTGACCAGAGCAGTCCAGGGCTGGGGGGAAAGCCCTGTGGGGAAAGAATGAGGGCTTTAAATCTATATTTGCTTCAGTGTGCTTATGCAACTGGGTACGATATGATAATGCATGTGTAACTTGAGTAACTTGCATTGAATGTGGCTTTCCACCTCTCTATCTGTGGGATATATCTCCTGTAGAGGTACAACGCAAGGAACCCTCCCTAGTGAGGGTTCCCCCTCCTACAGGTGCCGGAAATTAATGAGTCGGCTAAAGGTAGGTTAGGAAGAACCCCACAGGTAAGAGAGGCTAGCCGCTGGAGAAGGAGGGATGGATGGAGGACAACAAAAACTAATCCTGAGGGTGTCCAGAAAAAGTGATGTCTTTAAGCTCAATGGTGGAGTGACATTGTTGCTCCACCCATTGAACCTCGGGCTTAAAGCCCTCCCATTCAATGTGCTTACGCAACTGGATACGGTATGATAATGCTTGTGTAACTTGAGTAACTTGAATTGAATGTGGCTTTCCACCTCTCTATCCGTGGGATATACCTCCCATAGAGGTATGACGCAAGGAATCCTAGTGAGGTTCCCCCCCACACAGGTGTCAGAAATGAATGAGTCGGCTAAAGGTAAGTTAGGAAGAAGCGCAAAAAGAATACCTGAATTGTTGAGTGTTGAAGAGAGAAGTGATTAATGAATTCTGTGAGAAGGGCTAACTTCCTGAGGAGAGAGGGGAAAGCCGGACCACCATTTACCTCCTCCAACAGCGGAACCTAACTAGCTAAGAAGAAAATCACTAATTCTAACTAATGTTATGACCATTGGCATGGAGGAGAGGAAGACCCCCCTATGAGGAGAAAACCTCTGGGGACCCAAGGCCTAGGTCGCTTTCCCTCCAGGCTGATGATGTTTGAATTGAGGATGTATATTTTTAGAAAGAAAGGGTTCAGTAACTAGAGAGATATAAGTAGTGAGGATGATGAACATGAAGCTGTGCGCAGATCGAATGTGAACATGAGGCATGATTAATACTGATAATGATGATCACTGCAAGTGATCGGCAGGTCGATGAGGTGGCGTAAGATCTAAGAGAGGTATGATTGAGTGAGGCGAGGAAGTTGAAATTGAGGATAATGAGGCATGAATGATTAGATCCTGCTGTTGTGGTCAATGAGTAGCATCAGAGTGGATGATGGAATGCTCAAAGGAACGATAAACTAGATACACCTTGTTGGAACTAAGAAGGGTATGCTCGAGTAGTTGATGTAAGATATTAGATCTAGAAGCAAGGATAGGAAGGAGTAAGTCCATTTATGAGTCAGAGCAGCAAGGGGTATCTGGATGTGCTCATGAGGATATTCCAGATGAGTCAATGAAAAGACCAATAATATTGTAGACTAGCTTGATGGAGTGATGCATTTGGTAGAGTTATGCAAGTGAGCAAGTACTGAGGTTGAAGAGACATTCTTGGTTATGCAATGTAGACGATTAGACCCTGAATGATTCGATCCTGTGGTTGTAGTCGATGAGGTAGAACAGTAATGAGCGATAGGAATGTTAGACTAGACTATGTAAATAGATGAGCTGTGAAGTAATGCTGAGAGGAAGATGACTGGATTCATGAACTCGATATGACTGGAGTTATGAACTCGATGCATACAGCAGGATGGCTGCAGCCGATAGGTGGCATAGGAGGTATGCCCAAAAAGAATGTTGAGAGCAAGCCAAGAGTGGAGGGAAGCCTGGACAGCTGAAAGTGAACTGGAAGAAGGGGAGATGGAAAGAACCAAAAATGAAACTGGCACGAAAGTAGCACACCAACGAGGGTCCTTGAAAAGAGGTAGATTCTGAGGCCAAGAAGGGAGATCAGGAATCAGAGGCAACTCAGCTGAAGCGATCAAGAATCAAAACTGGACAAGGTAGGAAAAGGAATGAGCAGAATCGAATGAAATATGATGACAAGTGAAGAGAAGAATGGAAGGAAGCTTATGAGGGCAGAATTCTGGAGATTAGGTATGGAACCGGAAGAAGAGGAGATGGGAATGAACAGGAACAGAACTTGAATGAAGGTATTAGGCACCAGGGAGTGAGATGAACGATGATGCTCCTTAAAAGGAGACTGACACCGAGGCCAAGAAGGCGCATCAGGAACCAGATGATCTGTGAACCAAGAAGGTGCATCAGGAACCAGATGATCTGTGAACCAAAGGGCAAGCACAGGATGGTGATTAAAGGGAGGTAAATTGGACAAAATACTAGGAGAAGGGAAGTCAAGAGTGGAAAGAATCCATGATGGTCTGGACGAGAAGAAGTGCTAGGCTGAGGAAGAGAACAGGAATGGATGAGGTATGATGAGTGAAGGACACCATGAAGACATATACTGGAGAGCGAGGTATGAAAGGATGAAGGACGATAGGGAGGGTAACAGGGTAGCACAGGACCCAGCTGGAATGGGAGGAGAACTGCATGGGGTGAGTCAGATTAGGCCATGCACAATTCAGGATAGGCAAAGCCATACGGAGCAAGGGAACAGCGTGGACTTGGCAGCAAATGAAGCAAGGCATGCTGAGAGAGGGATTGAATGAGAAGAGCAGGTTGAGGCCAGGCATCTTGGAACTGAGGGGTTAAGGAGAAGAAGGATCACCTGATGAAGGGATCAACTACGGATGACATGGAGCAAAAGACTCTTGAAGGAGGAAGGCAATGCAAGAGGGCAGGAGGGCGAGCTGGTTGAGGCGGCACATATGCCCGGGTCGACCAAAGGGTGGATGGAGTCAGCCAGGGAAGGCAAGAGGATGAATGGCAAAGGAAATGAATAGATATGACGTGGCATGATGAGATAGAAGCCATGACTGGATGGAAACCAGGACAGATGAGTTTGCAGAAACAGCCCAGGAGATGGAGCAGAATGAGGGACACCGAAGCAGGAGTAGTCAATGGGAAAAGTGAGTTAGAAAAACCTAAGCTCAGAGTCAATGGGAGTAGATGAGCATGGGACGACCAAGATGACTGGCAGCAGAGGAAACAAGAGCCATACAAAACCCAGGAGATATACAAGTAATCAAACCTAGTAAAGAGACAGGTGAGGAGAAACATGGTCAAAAAAGGTCAGAATATTACGAGGAAGAGAAAGGGGAAGCATACATACCTGCTGAAGCTGGTGAATACAAGCAGAACTATGGGGCATATCCTCAGAGCTGGGGGGGAGAGAAAGGGAACATCAGAAAGCATCAAGATGCGGAGAATGCAATAATCGGCACGTGAAGCAGTCTACAAAGGGATAGACTGGAAACTAAGAAGGGTCAGACCTGCGGTGCAGAATTATACAGACTCCCAAGGGAGACTAGTGCCAAGGATAACATAGAAGGATGCAGCTGGTAGATGTCAGTTTCTAGCGTAGCAGGAAGGTGAGGAGGCCAAAGGTGGAGGAAGAGGGGCAGCATCCAAAAGCCGGCAAGATGCATGGTCAGAATGGTCTGAGAGGTGGCCGTGATGGAAGACCCCAAGGATGTGGAACTGGTCGGTCTGGAAGTAGGTGTGCTGGTGCACTGGGAGGTTGCAGAGCTGCACGGAGGTCAGAGGACCCGGGACTGCAGCCGCCACTAGGTGGGGTGGCATGAAACCTGAAGCAGGGAGCAGAAGATCGATTGAAAGGTTAAGCAAGATGAGGAAGTAGACGCTGAGGCCAATACGGCATGAACAGGCGATATGAACGAGTAGATCCGGATGTGGGAGGAGGAGAGAACAGAGGATTCAATAGAGTGATGCAAGTAATGAGGCTCCTCAAAAGGAGATATGCTTCAAGGCCAAGAAGGCATGTCTAGGACAAGAGGATATGCGACCAGAGGGGAGGTATGCTTGATAGAGCGACGTGACCACATAGACATCTCAAAATGAGGTAGATTCAGAAATAAATAGAGTGATGTGATGAAGTAGGCTCCCCGAAATGAGGTAGATATGGAAATAAATGTGAAAGAAACCAGAATGATGGAAGATAACTTCCAGCCAGCCCGTAGCAAGGGGTGATGGACGAGAAGGCATGGCCGGGAATGGAGACAGAGTTGAATCGAGGTGACTGACACTGCAGGCTAGAGGGAGGTGGCCAAGGCATATCGATGGAGTGATTGAAAGAGATGAGCATGTTGAGGCAAAATATGGTGGAAATGGGAGCAAATCGGATAAGAAGGAGGGAAATCATGACCGAAAGAATCCGGAACAGCCGATGACTGAATGTATCCAGGAAGGGAGGTTCGATGAGACAATTAAAGGGGCAATGAGGACCGGAGCCAGGAACCCCATATATGGGCTGGATGTCCTTGGATCAAGAAGTTGGCATATGAGGTGTGATCGGTATGCCCCAAATAAATATTAAATGCAACTGAATAAGGTGACATAGGAACGGATGAAGTACTTATGATGGATAGACTCCATGGAGACAGGTACTGGAAAGCAAGGTGGTATGGGAAAGTGAGGTAAGAAAGGACAAAAGACAGAGGGAGGTCAAAAGCAGACCCAGAGGGCCAAAACTGGGTGGAAAAGGCAGCAAGTGCACAGGATAATCACGAGCACATCAATGAATGCCTGAGTCGGATAAACTAGAGATATCAGCTATGGGCAATAGGTCAAGGAGGGATAGCAGTCAAGGAGCCGAAGAAGTAAGGGCAGTGCAGGAACCCCCAAATAAACTGCGGAAAACTAATGAAGCAGAAAGGGGACTAGCAGTATTTTTTAATTTTTTTTATTTTTGTAACACAACCCAGAGACTAAACTGGAATGATAAGGAAAACTGCAATCTCAGCACAGGTAGCAGCAGGGAGGTGGAACTGGCAGTCCTAGGAGGCAAAACCCTCCAAAATATTCAAACCCCCCACAACATACAAGCCAGAAATATGTTAGAGGAATTAGAATGGAGTACTTGCCTAGGGAGTCCCTGATGTCACCATAAATAAGGACTTGTTGGGACAAAATTATGCTGTGACATTCGAACTATGTGCCGTGAATCTAGGTTGAGGTGTTCCGAGAGAGGCATGAGATACTTCTGACTGGTTTGCCCCCACACTGCACAAAAGCCACCACACCTTGCGAGATATGGTACGTGGAGTGGACAGGTGATGGTAGTCATGGGGCATCCCGCGAACGGGGCTATTTTCGGTAACTGAGGAGGCTCTACAGTGTGTGGAGCAACAAAACAATGGAGCCAGAGATGACATTGATGGAATAACAGCAGCAGGGTAACCAGGTCAGAGATCGAAGGAGAAGGCAGAACAGGAGGCAGGGACAGCAATGAAAGGTACGGCGGAGGGGATGGAATGCACACCCAGAAAATTAGATGGGAAGCGAGCTGAGGCCGACCTGGAACTCCCAGGCTGGGAGAGGAGGCAGGCAGCACCAGGAGCAGAGAGAAACAAGTGAAGTGGATGAACAGGAAAGATGCCCAAAGGCTAGGGAAATGGAACGAGGAGACAGCAGGGCCAAAGCACACTAGTGAACAGGAAAGGAATTCGGCGGCAGTGGGCAGCAACCAGGATGAGGTGGTATGAGGGGGAGGGAGGAATAGAGGAGGGAAGGGAGATACAGAGCTGTATGAGGCAGAAAAGGTAAAAACAGACTGAAGGAAAATATCCATATGGAGGGCACTGACAAATGTGCACAGAGGAGCAGGCAGAGTGATGAAAGGGCAGGCAGCTGGTGGCCACCATGAAACCAATTGGATGAGAAAATAAATGATCGAGGAAGGGGGCACCACCGACCACAACAAAAACAAATCCTGAGGGCGTCCAGGAAAAGTGACATATTTAAGCTCAATGGGGGAGTGACGTTGTTGCTCCACCCATTGAACCTCAGGCTTAAAGCCCTCCCATTGCCTATAGGCAATGGAGGGGAGATATGACCCTAGTATATAGAGCTTTTCAGGACTAGAAGCTCAGAATTGATCTAGGTCTGGAACTTAAACAAAAAAAGTACAATACCAGAATGCATGAGCTTCAACTAAATCAACAAAAATGGAATTTACTTAAATGGAAATTCTGGTTCAGTCAAAGTGTGGTTCTTTATTGGAACTCCTTCCCAATCGCTATGGTGGAAAGTCCCAGTACGGAAACTTTCAAAGCTAGACTAGATAGTTATAGTCAAAACAAAATTAGAAAATTCCAAACAAACAACAATCTAAACTACTTTTGGGAGTCAGCAAGCAAAATGGACAGAAGTCTATATATATGCTTTGTATCTACTAGGAGACTATGAGGCCGTGTAGAAAATGTCACAACTTCACCAAACCTTCAAAAATCAGGGTGGGCTGCATCCCATAGGTTTGGTGCAGCTGCGGCAAACACTGCAGTTGATGTAAGGCTTGATGTAAGCCCTGCATCTGCCTTCTAAAATTGCTCCCAGGTCTCTTTCATACATATACTTGTAAAACAGAACCCTCATAGAGTGTTCTTCTGAACCCGCTAATACATCATCATGGCGAACAACACCAATCACTCCATCAAGATCAATATCTAAATCCATTTCCTGTTTAGCAACAACATGACCTTGGATTTTAATATTTCATGGGTCACTGAATCCAATTTTGAGAGGCCTCTTAACCTCAAAATAGCTCCTTCCAATATTTCTCTCTTTTTACTATCAGCTAATCCCTTAACTAGTCTAGTGTAAGCATTAAAAGGAGCCAAAGGCAAAATCACCTTAGAAATGGAAGGTGTGTTTATACCATTATTAGGGTGTGATTTGCCTGATGCCACAGTATTAGCAGTTGAAGCTATTCATTCCAGCATAAGATTTCTTGGGCGATTGGTCCGTCTTATCACTGATTCTCAGGTGTAAATTCTCTACTTAATACCTCACCTGTACCTTCACACTCTTTTCTTTGGTTCTATAATCTCTGTGTCCTCCAGAATCCTGTTTTTCTATTTTTGTTCTGCTTTATATTCTTTATTTTTTTCTGTCAGTTTAGCACAGCCATTTGCCAGAAATGCCATACTGGATTCTGAGGAAAATAGGGAACTGCCATTCTCTCACTGGTTATTTGTCTGATGTAACAGGTATTCGCCACCCTTCCTTTGCCTGTTGAGTGTTTATAGGACAAGCAATGTAAACAAAGAGTGAAAAACAATAAATGGTATGGGGGTTGCCATATTTCCTGTGGATCCAAACAACATTATAAATAAAAATCAAGGGAACCAATTATCAAAAAACAGTAGTAAATAGCAAAAACTGCATCTGAAACTTTAAACTACCAGGCAGCGTAAAAGTCTGGGAAATGATGAATAATTTCTGGTTAACTAGTACTGCTGTTTTAAATCAATCATGTTTCCCCCTCACCATTTCTTCTGTCTTTACCTTTTGCAGTTCCTTCCCTTTCCAGAACCTCCTTCAGAATTATACTTTCACCTTTGTGCCATTCTGTGCTCTTAACTCCTAATTCCTGTGTAGCTAACATTGTATATTATATATTAATGCATTCCAGTCACATATTTGTTTTGTCTCAACTCTGACATGGAACCTATGTAATGAGCTTGTTCTCAAAGGTGTCAATCCAAGATCACAATAAATAAATAAATAATTTATCAAATCTGGTTAAGACATCATCCAACCTAACCCCATTTATTGCATTATCTTCCATTAAAGATGCGATTTAATTCTTAATTATCATTAATTGGTCCATTTTTAAAATGTTGCCTGTGTGGGCATATTTCAGTAGTTTGAAAATATTTTTATCTAAAAAAGAACAATATTGCACTATAGTGTATGGTGGAACGTTGTTCCAACCCGATTTACATCTTTGCTCAAACACTGTTGTACCACAGTTCAAAGGTCATGGAATGTGTTTGTACCCTTCTGTGGTACAACAGTGTTGCAGCTGATTTGGAATGTGCATGACCACACTTTAAAACAGATAAGGCAACAGAAACTGCAGGAATAAGTACTGAAGGAAAGTACTGTGGAATAACTTGTAACCAGTGGATTATGGGATCCAAGGCAACATGGTTTCACAGGGGAAAGGTCTTGCCAGACAAACCTGATCAAGTACTTTGACTGGGTGACCAGGGAACTGGTGCTACTAAGATCTAAACTGAAAAGCAGGAGGCCCAGCAGCCACTGCTCCCTGTCCAATGAAACTGCAAGGCAACTTCTTTCAACAAACACTACCAAACTGTATGATAGGGAGTACAGAGCAGAGAATGTAAGGAATGTGAAAGGGGATGTAGAAAGACTGGAAAAATAATTTAGCATATGGCAACTGAATTTTAATGCCAGGAAGTGCAAGGTCATGCACATTGCTGACAGTAATAGTTCAAGTTCAAGCTCAAGTTTATTGGCAGGAAAAAAAAACTCTGTTGAGCAAGCTCATTTACAAGGAGGTCCTGATTAACAACAGGGACGGTATACAGATATATACAAAGTTATACACGGTATATAGCCAGATAAGCCAGTAAAAGATAGGACACTAATATTTACATCATATATACATAGGCGTGCTAAAACTTGGAGATAAATACATGGTTAGCTCTGGGTAACAAGACAGAACCTCATGAAAGAGGTAGACTACAAGGCCAGCAAGGAAGGTAAAGATAGTGGGCACAGGCAGGGTGTAGACATAACTTGGGATAAGGTCAGAGAGAAACGGGAACATATAGGATGGCAATGATGGTGTAACATGGAGAGAGGGAAGGATTAGAGAGAGAGGGGAGGAGAAGAAGGTGAGGGAATGGAAAGATAATGGAAAGTCAGATAGGGGTGAGGGGGTGGACAAGAGGATAGAGTGATTGTTACAACAGACCAGGTAGGGAGTAGGCCCTTAATTACCTGCAGTCACAGAAGTCCCATAAATTGTCATGAGCAAGTCTTTTAAAGCTATTCAGGGGGATCAGGCTTTTCAGTTTGATCCCGAGTTGTGCTTTATTCCAGGCAGCCAGGAGGGCACGGCTTATAGCCATGGTACCAAACCAGGAGTGGGAAGTTGGAACATCTAGCATAATGAAGGAGTTACTGCACAGGGCGTAGGTAGGGGCAGGCAGTTCATTGAAAGAGGTTGGGAATACAGGGAGACAGTTTTTCCAGCAGGGCTTTGTAGAGCCAGGTGATAGAGCGGAAAAGACACCTGATTGCTGGCTCCATGCATGAAAAGGGGTTACCAATGGATCCTGAAGTTTGTAATGCAGTACATATGCAGGATTTTGAGTATAATACAGTCATTGATATGGGCTTTTTAAGTAGCCTATGTGGAGAGATACATAAGATAACATTAATGGAATCAGATGATTCCATATTAAAAAAATGCACTTTCATGCATGAACATTTGTGGACTAATTTGTGACATGGCTACCCATGTGTGTGAAATAGTCTCTCAGTGTCATTTAACTAGACTTTTCTGGCAATAAAAATATTTTTATAACTAATTCCGTGTCTTGCTCTCATTCATCACACTTCCTTATTGTGCTACCTTGACTCTCACCCACCTCAAGGGGGCCCTAAAGATGTGGTCTTGCATGTAACCATTAATGTCCCCTTGTGTTACCTCTGAACTTTTGTAATAATCTGCACTTTGATGCAATTTGTGTTGTATTTTTGTCCCCAGGTTACTTGCTGTATTTGTTTAGGGTACTACAGTGCATTGCCCTGTTTCTTTAAGTACACAGCATGATTACAAGCTGTCTCCTTTGTTCACCTGATCCTTTTCTTTCCCCCACCACCGGATGTTCACGCATGACAGCAGGGGTCCAGGGGAGCCACTTGTGAAAACATTGGGGCACTTGTATCAGTGTGAGATTGGGGCAGGCCATGGAGGGATTTAAAAGACAATTCCTTGCAATTTCTAGTCCTTTCCTCCGACTGACTGTCTTGTCCAGAAGAGCTCTTGCCCTCCTGTGTGACCTTTCATTACATCACTATCCTCACTGTAGCAGGTAAGTACCGATCATGCCTGCTGCCAAAAATACTGTTTTTTTTGTTTGTTTTTTACTAGTTTTGATAATGTAAGTGAGCTGTTGGTGGGTGGGGTTCATTAATAGTGCAGATGGACCCAGACCCTGGATTTCCCTTTTTGCCTTCTTGATTTGGTGTAAGGGGTGACATTTGAATTAAAATGTGAATTTGGGACCTTAAACTTCTTTATGTCCCTGTTCACCATGAGGTCTTCTTGAAGGAGTTGATAGGGAGGTTGTATAGATCAACTTTCTAAGTTACTATGCTTTATTTTAAATGCTGTTTTCACATTGGGACTGTATTTTACATGCTGCTGTTACAGTCAATTTTGGGGGAGGGATGGAGATTGAGTGGAGTGTCTGGGACTAGAACACTGCACAATTTGGTTATTGGGGAGGGTTTGGTACCTGTATTTAATCCCTGGCTCTTTATTTTTGGGATGCTGATATTTATTTTGTTTTTTGGTTCCAAATGCTGTATTTTAAATGTTCTTTTCATATGTGGAGATGGTATTTTATATACTGCTGTTACAACAATTGTTTTTCTTGGGGGTTGTTAAAAAGATTGATTGCAATGTCTGATATTTATTGTAATTTTTGGTATTTAAAAAAAAAATACATTTTCTGTATTTACCTGGGCACTGCCAGTACAACCCACCAACACTCCTGAATGTGCGCTTCTTCCTACCAAAGAGTTGTATGAGCACTGTACCTCAGTACATCCCCTATATGTGAAACACTGTCCCTTTGAATGTGGAACACTTCATCAAATCTATTACTCAGAAGCTCAGACTACTGTTGAAATATGTGCCTCAGTATTCACAAAGTTCGCAGTTAAATAAATAATACATATTTCATATGAACTGCTTTGCATTATTGATTTATAATGTTGCTGAACGTTGGCCAAACCCTCTTGATGTGTAACAAGGGGCTTTTGTTAATAAAGTGAGGGACTGTTCCTCATTATGCGATACAGCTGAGAGGTGTGGCTTGATCAGATGTGCATGTTAGTTTGGTGCGCCCAAATTAGACAACCACAAGTGTTATTCTTTTTACCTTATTTGATTCTCCTTTGGGCCCCACCTGTTGGCATCTATTTTTACGCCTGCCACCCAGCCCAACACCCTGACATCAGGCAGCTAACCTCTTCTTCCCCCACAGTTTACACTCCATGGCAGGGCAGTGAGGAGCCCCCCCTTGCTCAAACTCACCTTGACTAGGATTCGGATTCTGTGGGGTGCCATTCAGAGTCGGGGCCTGCAGTGGGTGGCTGTTATCATCCTGCTTGACCTGGGACCTCATTTTTCCTTGTCCTGTGTTTCCCCCTGGGTAGAGCGTGGAATATTGGCAATGGCCAAACAATGCACACTTCCTCCCATGGCACGCTGGCTGGTCACCAGCGTGGTAGTAGGTAAAGCACGGATGCCTCAGCCCTCCATGACACTGGGCTGGTGGCAACCAAAAATTTAGGTGTAGTGGTAGGTTTGCCTGGCACAATTTTGATGTTGGTTGTGATGGGCTATTGCATTGCACAATGTGTTTGTTACTGGCTTCTTTATTGGTGGGGTGCATCACTTCTCTTCTGTCATTGTGCATCAGAGGGCATCCACAGCATTTTTTGTTAATCTGGGTACCAAAATATGTGGTCACTGATTATTTTTTTTTTTTCTGGGGGGGGGGGTTGGCGCACTATTTGGTCTGTGTGTATCAAGTCTGATGACAGTTTTTGACTGAGTCCCTGTGGTATGTTTTGCAGTGTACCTCCGTTTTTGGTCAGCAGACATCTGGAAGCATGCTTCCATTTTGTTTGTAAATTTGTGTATGATTGCCTCCATTTTGATTTGCAGATGAGTGGATGCATGCCCCCATTTTGTTTGCATATTTGTGTATGATTGCCTCCATTTTGATTTTCAGATGGGTGGATGCATGCCTCCATTTTGTTTTCAGATTTGTGTATGATTACCATCCATTTTGATTTGCAGAGGGGTAGATGCATGCCTCCATTTTGTTTGCAGATTTGTGTATGATTGCCTCCATTTTTATTTGCAGATTGGCGAATGTATGCCCCAGTTTTGTTTGCTTATTTGTGTATGATTGTCTCCATTTTGATTTTCAGATGGGTGGATGCATGCCTCCATTTTGTTTGTAAATTTGTGTATGGTTGCCTCCATTTTGATTTGCAGATTGGTGGATACATACCTCCATTTTGTTTATAGACAGATGGCTGCATACCTTCATTTTGTTTGCAACCGTGTGCATGCAGGGCTTCCTTTTGTTACCAGATTGGTATATGCTTGCTGCAATTTTGTGGCAGACCTGTGGATGCCTGGGTTCAGTATTTTACTTTTTTTTTCTTTTTGGCAGATGGGATGATGCATGGCTCATATTTCGTTTATTATGTTTTTCTCCTTTTTTGTCTTCACTTAAGAAGTGATTTAGTAATTTGAACAGCTTTGTTAGTAAATTTATGATTGTTTGAACATTGGATTAGGATTTTGGTATTTGAAAACAACAACATGAACAAAATGAATTTATTTATTTAGTTTTTTTAGCTTGGACAACACCATGGTAACCCTACCTGCTATTTTGGTTTAAATTTCAAAATCACCAAACAACCCCAGATATGCGCTTTTTGTATTCAAACAGGTAGCTTGTACTGGGCTGGTGATCTTGGCAAAACCCATTTTGTGTGTAACTATGTCCACAACCCCGCCCCCCAAAAAACAAACAGTTATGCATATTACACATGTATTTGCTACACCATATACAATTACCTGTTCATGCACAATTGAGTTGTATGCCTAAGTAGACAACAACTAATGTTGGTGGGGTGGCTGGTTTGTGTGCAGTGATTCAGATGGTGTTTGAGTGATGCTGCTGCATTAGCTAACTTGTCTGACGCTGCCTGTAGTATTCTATTTTTTGAACATTTAAAGTGTTTATTATTGTGCCTTTGTGGATTTTCTGGTTGCATCGCAGGGTAACTACAGCGTATTGTTAATCATAGCACAAAACCATATGGTTATTGTTTTTGGAGGGGTGGAGCTTAATGTTAAAAAGCACATCCCCATGCTGCTTGTTGTGGTGCCCTAATTAGGATTAATTGTTCTCTGGGCCATATTGGTCAGCCATATCATATGTGTGTGGTGGGTTTACACAACTTTGCCTAGCAAACTATAGATGAGTGGTGGCATGCTTCCATGTTGTGTGCAGACAGGTAGTGGTGTGCCTGTGGTGCTTTTGTGTCCCCAGTTACATTTGCAGTCCTGCTTTTATGTCTCCTGTTACATGTGCAGTCCTGCCTTTATGTCCCCTGTTACACATGCAGCCCTGCTTTTATATCTCCCGTTACATGTGCGACTTTGTGGAGGCTTCTTCTCAGACCCCGAAATTGGCATTATCCCACACCACACTACATTTTTATAAAGTAAGTCAAAGCATTAAGAAATGATTATAATAATCGTCATATAATAGAATTTTAAAAATGACACTAATGTCACACTTTAGTAGCCCTTTCTCATGCAGACACCCTGCTAAGGAGGCCCACCCAAGGGAGGCATACAGGTCGCAATGACATGTCTGACAGTGAGCGTTGGAGACGAAACACAATACTCTGTGACAGAGAGTGTCCAGTTGACGTAGCAGGGCATCAGAGCATCTGCCATATGGAATATTGGCACAGTCAATAAGTGGTATAAAGTTTGTTTGGACCAGACTCAGTCTGGATTCAGAATTGAACAGAGATTTATTCCTATAGAAGAAGTCAATTCTTTGACATAATTTCTTGACAAGGGAGTCGATGTGAGCTGAAAAAGTTAGGTGTCAATCTAGTTCACAGCCTAGATATTTAAATTTGTGGACTAACTTGAGATCAGTACCAAGGAGAGTCTTGATGGGGGGCAGGGAAGCAAGCGTGAAAGGGATGGAGGGCAAGTGGTTGGAATAAAAGAACATCACTTTTGTCACTTTTGAATAAAAAAATGGAGTACTGGATCAGTGAGGTGAAGGTGGAACAAACAATGAAAGAAAAGAACTTGGGGATAATCATCAGTGATGGTATGAAGGCCACTTCACAATGCATCTTGGAAAGACAGTAGAATTCTGGAGTGTAAAGTGAAGGGCTTTATCAGCTGCAAGAATGAGGTGATTTTGCCACTATATACTGTAGGTCTATGGTGAGGTCTCATCTCAAGTACTGTTTTCAGTTCTAGAGCCTGCATCTAAAAAAAAGACAGGGATGGACTTGAGACAATCCAGTGGAGGGCCACAAAAAGGATCCAGGGACAACAGGGTAAATCATATGATGAATGACTGGAGAGCCTTAAAAGGTACTCTTTGCTGGCAAGAAGGGTGACATGCTAGAGACCTTCACATTTTTGCAAGGACACAATAGGATCAACTACTCCAAACTGTCCAACTGAATCAGAATTTGACCACACGGGGCCATAACTTTAAATCGGTAATGGTGATGGTGGGGTTCTTCTTCATGGCGAGATAGTTGCAAAAGGCGGAAGAAATTAGGGGATAGAAGGGCAACAATTTCTAGGTATTTAAGAACAAGCTGGATAGACTCAGTGGGCCTGATTTTCAAAAGACTTGTAGATGCCGCAAATCCCTGGAACCCTGAACATACGGCACAGGGGGCTTGCTGCATTCTTTTGGCACTGATCATGATTCTCTATCAGGTGTGCCAAATGCTACAAGTTAGACAAGCTTTCCCCATCAAACTTGCACCATTTGGAGGACACTTTTATGGGGGTTGTGCCAAATATTGCAGAAACATAATACAATGTTGTCACCCTTCCGGCGATCGCTGTTTATCCACGGTTGCCCATTGCAGCCTTGCTCTTTTGCTATAGACGTTATTCCTTTGCCCTCTTGCTTTCACTCTTAATCACATGGAATCAATGACTTCAGTGTCCTTTTTGTAATATTATGACAAGAAATGAATGTGGTACTCCAGGTGTGATCTCTTTTTTCAATTTTATATACTTTATTAAATTTAACAAACATCAAACAACAGACATACCAAACATCAAACCATAGCTAACACAGTACAAATGGCATTAAATCTGAGACAAGTACCCATATCAGTTATTTAGAGCAAATAGTAAAGGCCAGCTGGCCACTCCCCTCCCCCCCAAACAAGACCACTCCAGGTATGATCTAATCAGGGCTTGTACGGGGGGGTGGGGATCAACAGCTTTGACCTGGTCTACACCCCAGTTCATAATATTTCCCAACATAGCATTTGCACTACTGACTGCAGTAGGGCACATAAGAACACCAAAACAACAGGGGTAGGATTTGCAAATGTGTGTTGCACCTGTTTCAGTATCCACTCAAATGCATCCATACAGCCCTGCTGCTATTATTAAAAGATGAATTTGTTTGAGACAAAAAGTTATAATTTACTCTGAAAAAAATGGGCACAAATGCAGTTTGTGCCATTTTGTGCCGCAATTGTTATTTATTTTTCTTCTCAAAATTCAGATGCTGTTATTAGACCATCTAATAGACAGTCCGATTGTCTGGATGCATTTCTGTTTTGAAAATAGCAGCAGATGCCTCATTAATGGATCCCTTTGAAAATCTTACCCTAATTGTTTTATTTATGGTTGGTCAAAACCTGCCAAACGGAATCAGATTTGCTGGATTCTGATCCGATTTCTGGATTTAATATTTTCAGAATTGAAGTCCAAAAATCTTTAATTTCTAAATGGATTTTTTTAACATAGAAATTCCAGATTTCAGACCTTAAATTTTGGATTTTCAAATCTGTATCTGATTCCAGTTACAATGTCCTTTTATGAATTAAACTGGAATCAGATAAGGATTTGGAATTTCATAAAATCTCAAACAGTCCGATTGGATTGGAATTGGCGGGATTCTGAGCAACCTTATTTTATTTATGTTTCTTATACTCTGTGTGGTGCTTTGATACTAGAAATACTCCAGAAAAGTTGACTTTACTTTTACGGGCCAAGGAAGATTCTTCTAGTAGACTGACTAGGTTTTATGAACATAGGAAAATTCCCACCAGAAAAAGGCCTTCTGGTCTATCAAGTCTGCTTGATTGTGCAACTAGCAGCACTTATTCTGCAGAGGCCCCTCCTTCTCTTCCCCCTTCCCTGATCCTCACTCCATCAGCTCCCACTCCCTCCCTCCCTTCCCCCCTTACCATGACCCTCCATCTTGCTCTGTCCCAGCCCCTTTTTGAAGCAGCCCACTGTTCTACATAATACCACTTCCACCGGTAACACATTCCACCTGGCCGCTACCCTTGCTATAAAAAAGTGTCTTCTCATCTCCCTCCTGAATCTTCCTCCTTCCAATCTCATATCATGGCCTTGAGTGTCCCCCCCACCCTTACTTTGAAAAGCCCCTCTGTACCAGCCTTGTTTGTTCCTGTCATGTATTTGAACATCTCAATTGTATCCCCTCCGTCCCTCTTCTCCTCCAGTGAGTACATGTTCAATTCCCTCAGTCTACTCTCAGATGATCAGTCCCCATACCCTGGATCATCTTTGTTGCCCTGAGCTGCACCCCCCCCTCCAGTAACTTTTAGAAGCTGTAAAATGGGGGTCTGTTTTTCTGATTGCACTGTTTATGCCCCCTTGAACAGGCCATGCCACTTCTAGTCCAGCCTCCCCAGCCCTGTGACTTGGCTTCTGGCAGGCTTACCTCTACTCCATTCCTCACAGCTTGTCTCCTGTGATGGAAGGGGAAGGACTCCCCCAACTTTCACTGCAATTCAGGATGCAGTTTGTAGGAGGGCCACATTGCCAGTGTTTGGCCTGATGGAGGCAGGATTGTCACCGTGCTACTGGTTGGGTTATTGTCTGCTTTTTCTTCATCCCATTCCTTGGAATGTTTGAAACAAGGTATGCTTTTGGATGCATGTCTAGCATGGCACCTGCCAGCATCTCCCCCCATGCTGCTTGGGATGCACTGCAACCTGTGGTCACCCAGGCGGCTTATAGCAGTGGAGCTAGCCTTTCCTCGAGGAGAAGGACAGCATCCACTAAGATGCTTTATACTCCTCCCCTGGCCAGCCCACAATAATCCTGGTGCATTCCAGAACCTGAGTTGCCTGCGTACCAAGTGGTTGCCTTACTACTGTGCCAGCAGGCTGCTGAGGTCTGCTTTCCAAACTAGCAGCTTTGACTTATCTTCATCCCATTTTGGGGCAAAATGCACTCTGGTGCTTCCCATGTCTATTCATGTCAATCATGCCATCATCATCATGGCCAGCTATGCATTAAAATGGAACTCAGCTCTGTTATGGCTGAATCAGGAATGCCATTATCAAATCAAATCAGATCAATATTTATTTGTAGTGCGCTTTTCAAAGTACCAAAGTGCAAATACATAACAAGGATAACATACATCAATAATAAATACAAATATAAAAACATTTAAAAGGCAACAGGATAGACTAGATGTTATATTCAAAAAGCTAATTAGAATAAGTAGCTCTTCAATGAAGCTTTAAAAGACTCAGTGGACAGGTGCTCTCTGATCCAATGAGGTAGAGAATTCCACAGGGTTGGGGCCATGAAGGAAAAAGCTCTGGCCCCAAATGACTGAAGACGAACCCTGGGAATCTCTAGCAATCCCTCATCAGCAAAACAGAGTGGGCAGAGAGGGTGGTAGGGCCAAAGGAGATCTTGCAAGTAGCCCGGTCCCAGTCCCTGTAGGGTCTTATAGGTCAGCAATGTGACCTTGAAGGTGATCCTCCATCGCACCGGCAGACAGTGAAGTTCGCGCAGCACAGGTGTGATATGGCAAGTTCTTGGTAACCCAGTCAACAACCTGGCTGCAGCGTTCTGCACCAGCTGCAGGCAATGGAGATCCACCCCTGTCAACTCTAGATACAGAGCATTGAAGTAGTCCAGACGTGAAGAAACAAAGGCGTGAACCAACACAGGGAGATCATCATGCGGAACAAGGTGTTTTATCTGGGCTATATTCCTCAAATGGTAAAAGGAGGACTTGACAACAGCTGACACCTGTGTCTTAAGCGTCAGCTCGCTGTCAAGTATTACGCCCAGATTCCGCACCTGTTCAGAAGGTTTCAACTGGTTACCCCCTAACACAAGGCCAGAGGGAGACCCAGGAGTCAACTTCTCTACATGGTGACCCGGGTCCACCACCAACACCTCAGTCTTGTCCGGATTCAGTCTCAACCAGTTAGCACTCATGCAGTCCTGAATCTCAGTGAGGCAGTTGTTAAAGACTGATAAGGAATCATTCTGTTTGGGTACAAAGGACATATAGAGCTGAGTGTCATCTGCATAGCAGTGAAAACTCAGCCCATAACACCTTATAATGTCTCCCAATGGCAGCATATACACTGTAAACAACATGGGGGAAAGCACAGAACCCTGCAGCACCCCACAAGGCAGAGAAAAGGGAGCAGGGGAAAAAATTCCTGATATTACCCTTTGAGTGCTGCCCATGAGGAAAGAATGGAACCATCTGAGGACTGTCCCTGACAGTCCACAGAGTAGCTGAAGGTGTTCTAGCAACATCCCATGGTTCACGGTGTCAAATGCTGCAGAGAGGTCAAGGAGGACCAAGATAGAATGGCTCCTCCAATCTCTCGCTATTAGGAGATCATTCAGTACTCTAACCACTGCCGTCTCGGTACTGTGCCTCTTCCCGAAACCGGACTGGAGAGGATCATAGACTTCATGGGTGGCAAGAAAGTCATCGAGCTGCAATGTGACTACTTTCTCAATAACCTTGCCCAAAAAGGGCAGGATAGAGATCGGTCTGTAGTTAGCGAGACATTCTGGGTCAAGGGAAGGTTTCTTTAAAAGGGGTGTCATGATAGCCTCTTTCAGAGACTCCAGGAACACCCCTTGGTCCAATGAGCACCAGACTATCTCAGCAAGGACTGGAGGCACGTAGGACCAGGATCCAAACTACAGCAAGTCGGTCACAAGCCCTGGACAATATTCATGATATTCATGATCGCTAGCTGGTTGAAATCTGTCCAGGCAGACCGAGGGCCTGTGACCTCACATTGATCACTGCCATGCTCATTTGAATGCATTTTATGGATCTCTAACCTGATTGATGACACCTTACCATCAAAGAACCAAGCAAACTCATCACACTTTATTTGTGAAAAAGCTGTCCGACCCCACAGGCAGGCTGGATTGCACAGCCTGTCCATGGTCTGGAAGAGCTGAGCTGGTCAATTCCTTGATACAGCTATCTCCCTGGACAGGAACTCTGCCTTCTCATGGGAGATTTCTGATTGATAGTCCATATAATGGGCACTCAGTCTAAGCCCGTGGCTTTCCAGGCTGGATTTACGCCAGCAGCATTCCAATTTTCACCCTGCTCTCCTCAATTCTCTCAATGCCTCATCAAACCAAAGGGACCTAGGGGTAGAGGGAGATGGGGCAAACACAGATGGGTGCTATGGAATCCAGAGCCTTCAGTACCATATTATTATAGTGCACTACTAAGACATCTGGTTCCATGCACTCCATAGGCCAACTCGATAAGTCCAGCACCACCATCAGACCCTCAGAGGTTACATCCCTCAAAGGGCAATGCTGGACCATCTCCGAAGGGGTTGGTCTCATGGGGGGGCCATGAAATTAAACCTTATAGAGTGATGGTCTGATCACCCAACTGGTTCCACCACCAGTTCCGTGATCTCCACCCCAAGGGTAACACCAGATCCAGAGAGTGACCCTGAATATGGGTTACAGCGGTAACAACCTGTGTAAAGCCCAACAAAATCATCAGTTGGAGAAAGTTTTGACCAAAATGTGAGAGTTCATCATCGACCCAGGCCTTGAAATCCCCCAGGACCAACCACCTGGAGGGTTCCAACACCATGTCGACAATGAAGTCTGCAACTTCCTGCAGAAAAACCTTTCTCATCACTGGGTGGATGGTAGATGAGTAAGATTCTGCTGCCCACACCTGCTCCCATGATATGCTCAAAGGATCTAGGGGTCACCACTGGAAGCTCTACAAGGTCCAATTCCAATTTAAAATAAATAGTGACCTCCACCACCTTCGAGCCAATCTCGGGCGATGTATCACAGAGTACCTGGCTTGAACAGCTGACTCCAGTATGGGACCAGCATTCTCATCCAGCCAGGTCACTGTGATGCAAGCCAGGTCAGATGAGTCAACAAGATCAGCAATAATTGCTGTCTTGTTCTTTATAGACCTGGCATTGCATAACACCGCCTGAGTTGGATGAGAGGCCTTGGAGCAGCGAGCCACTTGCCCATTATCAGTGGAACCCTTGGGTATGGGAACCAGGCATCATAAACCCCTGTTCTGGACCCATTTCACCCCAGGGCATCTCTCTGACCTTATCACCCTTATCCACCCACTCCACTCCTCCACCCAGCTGAAGAACCCCTCTCCCCCTCCACCTCCTCCATGCAATCTCCAAGGCATGACGATGCCTAAATACCTCGGGTTGCAATGGGGGGCTGTAGAAGGGGCACAGGTCCCTCAGCCTGGAGGGGGAGTAGCGCCTGCCCAATGAAACTTGGTCCCAACACATGTTGCCTATTTTAAAAACTACTGTCGATCAACAGATTTTAATTAGCACCATCAACACCACTACCCTATTTAAATAAACTTATACAACAATTTAAAAAAAAAGAAAAAACAACAATAAATTAGACTATTTTAACTAAATTAAAACAAAGCCCCCCCCACCTCTCACGTAGCGAGGGAGAACTTTAACAAAACCAAATAAAACAACTACCCTTCCCCTTCAAATAGGTTTTTAGTTCTACAAGAATAGTTCAGAGGATTTGAACATACAACCCCAGTCAGTTTCCTGCTTATATACCACTGTAGAAAACTTCCAGTCTCAAAATTGATGTATCTTGTATAAGTCTTGAAATGATAGAAACCCTCAGAGCTCTCACCTCTGAAGATTTAACCAGTCAGTGGTTTCACCCCCAGGTTAGCCCTCACCTTAACCTTACAAGAAAAAATGTAAATATAAGCAGAAATTAAAAAGGTTCAGTCACTCTCACTGCCAGAGAGAGTTCCTTGAAGTGAAATTGCAAATAATGATTACAAATGAAAAACTTGATAATGTTGTTGAATAGTAGCAGTATCAGGCACTAAAACTAAGGCTTTTCCTGCATGTTAGAGCTCAGAGTCTTTGATCTTCATTGAACTCACAACTAGAAAACTTTGATCTTGCTCATCACACTCAGACATATTGAATTACTGGTTGCTGACATCCAGAAATTGAGACTGGGGTTTGCCAGAACAATATAGCCCTTTTGTGTGATTTCCTGGAATTCTTGGGTTTATTCCTGAAGAATTCAAGGCCTTATACTAACAGGTACACTCATTGATTTCAGCTTTTTAAGTGAGCGTGTTGAAGCTTATTGCCTGACTCCCAGTCTATAATGGGGGAGGCTTTTTAAGTATGAGATGACAAAGCACTGAATGAAAACATCAGCAAAGACAATATCAAATGACAGCATGTTAAAGCTAGGACCAGTTTACAATATGCACTGTATGAACAAACTCTAGGTTTGTGCTTCACTTAAGCAAGAAGGCATGATAGGGGGTGTATTATTGTGGAATACCTGCATGCCTTGGGAAGTGAGGCATGAGAAAACATTGAATGCCTTTACGTATATTAGAAGTGCTGTTAAATCGCTGTTACCCTGGAGTGCCTTATTGCAATTGTTTCAATGTTTGGGGAATAGCAATGTGGTATATAGTGCTTGTGTAACTTGTAGTACTTTTTGTGGCTTAATTCTATTCCTACCCTTAAGTAGTAGGTATGTAGGTAGTGATCTGTAGGGAATAGAAGGCCCAGGAATGAGGGTGAGAAGAGCACCGGAGAAGGAGGAGCAGGGTATGGTGGTGGATGAAAAACACTCCCTAAGCATGGGCGATGCAGTTAGCGTAGAGCTTAAGTAGCGGTTGTGGGAGGAGCTATTCCCCACATTGAACCATGGGCACAGCCCTCCCACTCAGTGTTTGGGGACTGGCAATGGGGTATATAGTGCTTGTGTAAATGGTAGTACTTTTTGTGGCTTAACTCTATTCCCACCCTTGAGTAGCAGGTATGTAGGTAATGATTTGCAGGGAATAGAAGAGACAAAAATATACCTCCTCCAACTCACGGAGAGTATAACCCCCTGGCACTCAGGAAAGGAAAACCCCCCAGGTGGAGGAAACCTCTGAGAACCCATGGCCAGAGGTCTGCCCATCCTCCAGGCATACTGAAAGGAGAAGGGCCTAGGTTCTAGTAACCATAGCTAATTTGAGGTTGATGAGCTGCTTGGAGAGACAATAACCCATCCTCGATCCATGGATGATGCCGATTGCAGGATGATCCTGAGGTTGAAGAATAGGTCTGTTCTGAATGAGTGATAGAATCTGATGTATGAAGGAAATCCGGGTGAAGGAGGGTGAAGGAAATCCAAGTTTCCAATATGATGAATGATGCTTGTCACATGGAAATGCATTGGTGTAATGAGCATAGGAAGCATGACTGGATCAATGAGGTACTGAACTGGAAATGGTAGAAGTGCAATGGCACAAGAAGTTATTGATGAATGATCCAACTTGTGAAAGGGTTGAGTGTAAATGTATGGTCTGGAGGCAAGAAACTCAGTAATGAAAGAGGAGTTACTAAGGAAGCTCAGTAATGAATGAGGAGTTACTAAGGAAGCATCCATGAAGTAGAAATGAGTAGAAGAGAGACTTTGAGTGCCCTGGAGATGATGGTTCATTCTCGATCCAAGGACAATGCAGACTGAATGATGATCCTGAGGATGAAGGGTACTTCTTTCCATAGGGGTGGTAGAATTCTATGTGTGGGGCTGATCTAGTTAAAGAAAGGCTAATGTAATCCATATATCCAAAGGGATTGTAGGGGCGTAATGAGTTGGAAGAGCATAATTTGATCGATATGAGATCAGACAATACACTGTGGGATTTGTGATGATTTGTAAAGTTATGGGTGAGTGATCTAATTCGTGAAAGGTTTGATGTTCAAGACAGTCTGGAGGTAAAGAATCACTTAGTGAGTGATAAGTCACTAAGTAAGAATCCCAAAGTAAAATGAGTATAGGAGAGGTTGAGTGACCGATGAGAGTAATGCCATAAGTGGCTAGTAAAGGAATAGAAGAAGAGCTGTGGAGCGGTCCAGATGGTAGCCTAATGTATATAAGATATGATTGGAATTTTGGTATTAGGGATGGACGTCTTCTTTGGTGATGATGTTCGTGACTTTATATGTAAATACTCTGGCAGTAAACTGCCTGAAGTAAGAGCGGATATTTCTGTGGTGGGATCGTCTAGGAGATGCACTGTGATGGCATAGGTTGGTTAAGTGAATAGGTAATCCTGATGCCGAAGTACTTGAGAGAAGCTTGAAGGCAGATGTAAAAAGTCTGTGGGCTGGATTGGCAGTGAGATCGATTAGTGCAGGATGTTATAGGATCTTAGTGCAACAGATGATTAATATCATGTGGGAGGCAAGACTGGGTAGGTGAATTTGTTTTGACTGTTACAGATTGCTAGTTAGATGAAGGAGAGCCAGTTCTCAGTGATGGTCTTTACGCAGAGGAGCAAAAACGATGGTTTGGATGGTGTGGAGTTAGTAATCAGCTATGCGGTGGAAATTCCACGATGATATTCTGGGAGATATCTGTGAAATTCATAAAACAAGCAATGTCTGTTGAGAAATAGAAGTCGAGTAACTTGGTGACCAAAGACAGCGTTGGAAGACAAGGCTGGGAAGGTAAAATGGATGATGTCCTTAGTTGAATAAGTTATCTTGCGATTCCTGGTGACCATCGAAGTGATGCTGAGTATGAAGTCAGAGCTTAGCAGAAGGATATCAATCTATTCCATGTATGAGGATAGCCAGTGAAACGAGGCAGATTGGGAAGTTGCTGTAATTGAATGGACAGGATTCAGAGGATAAATCCAATAGAGATGGAGAAGATCCTCCGTTGTCCAGGTGAATGGGATTCAATGAGTGATTGTGAGGAGCTGATTGGGCAGTGTAAAAACTCTATGATGGCGTAAGTGTCCATGAGGTATGTTAGCTAAGGGATGTTTGCTGACAGAAGTACTTCTCCAGACTAATGAATGAGGGATCCGATGAGTAGTAGAAGGGTACTGGTAGAATGGCTAGACTAGGAATAGGAGATGGATCATATGGAAGAGCAGATGACCGGGTAGGAGTACTTGGCCTGAGACAGGGTACAAGGCCCAAAAAAGCCACAGCATACAGTACGAAGCACTGAGACTGCAAAGCAAAGATGAAAAGGCAGCCATCCAAATGGCAAAGGAAGTCCGGAGTGGATCCTGAGGAGCTGAAGGAATAATCAAGGGAAGCTATGGGCTAGGCGAAGCCGGATGACATCCAGAGCAGGAAGGTACAGGACCAGTCAACTCAATGGTGAACAGCAGCGTAATGCAAGAAAGCTGAAGCAAGGCATCAGAGAATGATCCACAGAAGGCCAAGGAGCCAAGCCAAGCATCATGAGTAACTGAGGAGAGATGCAGGAGTCCCACATCTGACGAGGCTGGAACCGACTAGAGAAAAGGAAGGAAGGTGCTGACAAGAAGAAGGACGAGGTTCCCAAATCTACAAAAGAAAACAAGTTTGTACAGCAGCCAGACAGGAGACCAGCAGCAAAGAAGTCCACGAGGCAGCTGACCCGGATTGAGAGAGGGACTAAACAAGCTGGCAGGATCCATATCATGAGGGAAATGAGGCCAAAGGGGTCAGAGAACGAAGGTCCATGAAATAACAGGATGGCGAGTGGGTTCATTTGAAGTAGAAGGGTCCTGTGACTGAAGGCAAATCAGCAGGATGAAGGCAATCAAGTCGATGAGGTCCTGGATCCATGGTCAAAGTCGCAGGCAGAGCTGAGAAGTGGAAGGTTGGTGGAGTGGAAAGGCCCCGTTCCTGAAAGAAGCGGCAACCTGCATGGGTAGAGGAAGCAGACAGTGGACACAGTGATGCGAGCTCAGGCTAAGGACCAGGCAAGATATTAAGGTGAGGCTGGAACAACAGCTGTGGGCAAGGAGAAATGAGGACATCTAGCAGTAGGAGGTCCAGTTACAGAAGGGTCATGGCATCGAATAGCAGATGGATGACGCAAGAGAAGAAGCGGAATGAAAGGACAGGCATCCAGGTGGGACATTCGAATGAGATGATCCTGACTGGATGTGGCTCTTGAAGGCAGGATGAGGAGAACACTTGGTGAGAAAGTTCATTCCCGAATGGAAGTGGCAATCCACGTTGGGTTCATGATGCAAACAGCGGAACAGTCGATGTCAGAGTCAGGCTCCCAGCCGTGAAAATTGGTGAATAGGATGATGAAGCGAGGCTGCAGACAGGGTCAGATGGAGAAGGAAAGTTGAGCAAAGTCATGGGCCTGGAGGGAAGTAGGATCTGGGCAATAGGCTGAGAACATAGATAATGAAGCAATGGACTATAGACCCAGGCACTTGTCGGGTATGGCAGAGATGGATGACGATGACTTGAGACAGACAGGCATAGTTAGAGTGGTGAGGGTACGTGGAGTGTAAAAATTCCATTCACAAAGGGAAGCGGTATGAGGTAGAGAAGTCATGGCATGACTCAGTAGGTTGTAGACATGGCTCCCATCCCTGGTAGTTGGGGCGAGCTAACCTTCACTCGATGCTGCCAGCAGAGTTAGGGATGCAGGATGTCAGGCTGGGTAGTAGTATGAAGTGGTGAATGTGATGGAATCCCATCCCTGGTACAGTAGATAGGGGAAGCCTACCTTTGCTCAACACCTCAGAAGACACGAGTTAGGGACGGAGTCTGGAAAACTGCTGGCATTTACTGGCTATGGTGTAACACTGCTGAAGAGGGTGAGAAGAGTGAGGAGCTGTAGAACTAGAAACAGGCAAAAGTCTATGGATCAGTGATTAGAGGTTTGGAATGTTACAGGTATGGCAAACATAAGGTGGAGGATGAAATACATATGTCGTGATGGGTATGGAAATGCAAAATGGCAGTAGGATATGGTGAATGTTCCAGGGAGTACGATGGGGTGGGAAGAACTGAGGTAGCTATACATGGAGAAGGCACTGTACATTAAGATGGAGTAGATATGACATGAAGGGTTCAGCTGTGGGAATGTAGCTGTGATGCGGTCCCATACCCCCCCTTCCCCTTTAAGGTGAGTGAGTCTGGAGACGACATCTGTACTAGGGTCATGTAGTTTGCTGTTGTAGAGCTGGATCCCTAAGCTATGCTATCCTTTTGTCCTGAAGGTAAAACGCTCATTACTTCATGAAGATGTACAGCAGGAGTTGATAGACACTGTTCTACATATCCTGCTGATGGTCTGACCAGTTACCATAGCTGGAGCGAGCAATCTGTATTATTGAAGCAGGACATCCAAGGGAAAGGTGCACGACTGGATTTAGAAATGTAGGCCTTGATGTGCCCCCTCCCGACACACACTTATACTTTGTATTATGAAGAGTAGCACAATAGTAATCAAGTTAAAACACAGTTAATAAGCGCCGGTATGAACTACAAATGAGCGAGGAGAAAGTCAATGCTGGAGAAGGGGAGAAGGAAGAGTGGATCCAATCTATCATTGGGGACTGAGACAATGAATGAAGCAGAGGTACTTACAGATAAGTAGTTGTTGTGAGCTTGGTCACGGAGCCATTCATCCGTGTAGGGATTAGGCAGGGCAAGTACAGATGAGAAGCCTGGGTAACGTGAGGTCTGGAGAAGGGGAGGAGCTACAGTGTAGTGGGGAAAGGATGAGCGAGTATTCCAAGCGGTAAGTGGAATGTGCCTTCTGATTGAGAGATGCTCTGAAGCTTGGTAGTAAATGCCATGGGGAGGCAGAAGAAGTTGTATGAATGCTAGTTGGAGCTATGAGAGGACTCATGTGAGTAGTGTTTGGTATAACAGTCAACATGAGGCTATTTAAAAGTAGGGGGAAAAACGGGAGGGGGAAGAGACACTGAAAAGGGCAATGAGGATGAGTGGAGTAAAGCAGAGACACCCGCAAGTGTTGTCGGGGGGGCTGGAGAAGGCCCAAGAGGAAAACAAAAGAAACAAACAGGGAAACCCTTGGACAGCAAGGGAGGAAGAAAAAGAGGTGGGAGATGGCTGTGGTGGCCAAGGAAACAAACGGGGACAAGGCACAAACATCAGAAATGGGACAGAGGGAGGGAAGGGAAGACAGGAGGAGAGTGCAGGAGGAAAGCAACCAGGCAGCAGAATGCAAGAAACAGCACAGCCACACAAGCCATGCAGAAAGCTTAGGAAAAACACTCCCTAAGCAAGGGAGGTACAGTTAAAGTAGGGCTTAAGTAGAGGTTGTGTGAGGAGCTGTTCCCCACATTGAACCATGGGCATGGCCCTCCCAAAAATGGTTCATCTTATTTTAATTTCAAAAACTGAGTAATGAGGTTTAGCAAGTTAAGTATTTCTGACTTGCTCTGTTGGGCTAGGATAATGCATGGTCAGGTGATCACATCTGGCCAACCACAGGTCTTATTTTCTCGTACCCATTTTATAATGCCCATTACGAAGCCACTGTTGTGACTTCAACTGGTTGAATGCTGTCAGCTCTCAAATGTTTACCCTGGAGCTGTCTTCTACAAAAGTGATCCACAGACTCTGACCGAAGCTATCTCTAAGACTGCTTTGAATCTTTATTAAACAGACCATTTTCTGCCAACTTCACTATTTCACTTACTTTTCACCCATTGTGCTAACAGTGGGGTTATAAGCCTTTCCCTGTGTAGTTGCTTGAGTTGCTAAGTGAATTGAGACTGGGTGGGGAAAAGGGTGAGTCAACCATGTAAATGAAGAGGCCAGCATGGTAATGAGGATTAGCAGTTTATTAGCCTATGTACTCCCAGTTACATAGAAATATAGACAATGATAGCAGAAAAAGACCATACGTCCATCCAGTCTACCTGTAACACCCTAAAATACCTCAAGACCATTGTCTATATAAGGTTTAACCCACACTATCCATGCCCCATGCCCCCCCAACCAGTTCCCACTCATGTCCCCATGTTCTTGATCCCATGCAGGCATTATAGCTTAGTGGTTAAAGGCACTGAACTGCAAACCAGGAGACTTGGAGATGACCTGAAGACCTGGGTTTGAATCTCATCAACCCCCACTTGTATATGGCATGATCCTGAGCAAGACACTTAACTTCTGGGGTGAGGATATAGCATGCACCAAGGGGAAACAGTGTGACAAGGCAGCAGGTAAAGCAAATAGAGTGCTGGGATGCATAGGCAGTGGCATCACCAGCAGGAAAAGGGAGGTCATAGTTCCACTATACAAGATACTAGTGAGGCCCCACCTGGAGTACAGTGTACAGTTCTGGATACCTTACCTACACAAGGACATAGGGTGGAGAAGGTTCAGAGGAAGGCAACAAAGATGGTACAGGGATTGCATCACAAATCCTAAGAGGACAGGCTGAAAGACTTGAATATGTACTCCCTGGAGGAGAGGAGGGAGAGAGGGGATATGATAGAGACATACAAGTATCTTACTGGTAGGAACAGGGTGCAGGAATACACTATTTTCTAGTGACAAAGATGTCCTGGGATTAGTGGGCATGGGATGAAGTTGAAGAGAGGGGCAATTCAGAGGAAACATGAGGAAGAATTTCTTCACATAAAGGGTGGAGGACAAGTGGAACACTCTGCCAAAGGAAGTGGTGGGGGCTGAAACAATCACAGGATTTAAGAATACATGGCATAGACATAAGGGAATTCTGGAGGTCAACAGACTTCTAGAAAAATGTAAAGGGACCTTACAAGCTCAAATGAGCAGACTGGGTGGGCCATAGGACATTATCTTCTGACAGTGTCTATGTATCTATATATCCACTATTTCTGCTGAATAGTTCCTCGCAGTTCACTTTGTTCATTCCTTTCAGGAATTTGAAGGCCTCTATCATATCTTCCTTCTCCTGCCTGGCCTCCATTGAGCACTTTCTCAATGCTTAAAGCCAATCCCCGTAAGATCTACCCTGCTGGCCCTGAGTCATTTTGGTTACCCTATGTTGCACCATCTCCAGCCTGTCCTCATCTTTCCTCAGGTGAGGACTCCAGAACTGGGCAAAGTACTCCAGGTGGGGCCTCACCACTGATCTATAGAAAGGTAGTAATACCTCCTTTCTTCTGATGTCATTATCCCTCCCAATGCACCCTTGCATCATGTGTGCCATAGGCTTGTTACATTGGCTAGATTGTGTAAGGGAGTCAATTATGATGACTCCTGCTGTAGTTCTCATTCCTCAGAAGTTGTGCCCAGCTTAATCCCTCCCATCCTGTACTCTGTCTTGGAGTTTTGGCAAACCACAGCATCTTCAGGTTAGTTGGACTATTTAGCTATTCAGTAACGCAGTTATTTATTTACTTATTTATTTATTTGTTTGTTAACCAGGTGGGTACACTCATCCCAGGGATCATTTTCAGGCACAATCTGGGCTGTAAAGGTGGCACAAGCAAGGTAAAAACAATACAAGTGCATATTATTGAAAGCTGTCCTACAACGTTGTGTAGGCTTGTGAACTGCAGTGACAGTTCCAGTAAGGGATGGGGTTAGACAACATGCAGAGTGCTATTGACCTGCAAATAAAAGGGACAGGGCTATTGATGGGATAACCAATGGACAACAGGAAACTGCAGAGGAAGAGTATGTGCTTGGGTGGGGTGTACTGGACCACCAGAGATTATCAGAAATGATCACTTTTCATTAGCTATGAAGAGGGTATTAAGGTGGGGGATGACTACTGTAATAGCGCTGCCAGCCTATGGCTCAGGGTGTAGCATAGCACCAGACCCCTCCGGCTATTGTAATCCAGCATGTGAGTTGACACAGCACCTGTTTGCACCCTTTAACATCCAAGTAAATTTACATATTGTGCTGATAGACACTCCTGGAAGGATACTGCACCACTGAGCACCAACTTGTCAGTCATGAGCATGGCAATGAAGTTTGATGGCATTATGGAACAGCTGTGTGCCCCATTTAGTGCAACCACACTTTCCTGACACTGTGTATTGCACCCCTGCCCTTTAAGATTGTGTACAGAGTCTTTGCTACATGCCTACTGTACTAAGAAATGGCAATAGACTGTCAAACACATTGAACTGCGAACAGAGCTACAATTTGAACTCAATCCCCCTCCAGTACTGAAAGGTCAGTGCCTTAAGCAACTGACCTGTCACCTCCCCCATCTTCATTTTCAAACAATACTTTGCTTTTAGAACACTTGAATCAGTCAAAACAATTTGCAGCCCTCAGTCACATAACATCATCAGTCAACGCCGCATATTCTAATCTTACAAGTGTGCCAGCCTTTTGTGACTGCAGTACTTGTTCCTAACAATGCACTAAAAGAAACACAATTACGCTGATATCCTTTTAGGTTCCTCAGGAAGGTGTGTTTTGGGGGGACAGTGATGTCAGTGTTTCATTACAGGGTCAGTGTGTGTTCAAACAGTAAACAAAACATGTATTAATCTATCTCTACCTATTTCCCCTCTACATTACTGGCCTTATGTAAGATCAGAACCCACATACAGTAAAACGTCTGAAAGGAACAATGGTTGTTCTACTAGCAAGGAAGTCAAATTGATCTTTTTTTTCCCTGAGGGACAGCTACAGCAGCAGTCAAATCCTACAGTGATTATAAATTCAATTGTTCTCTCAGATTGCAAAACTTCACTTAGTTTAGTGCAATGTATCAGGGAGCTGGAGTTTGATTTTGAAAGAAACATACTTCTAAAAAGCGAGCAAATTTTTGCTTTTACATCATGGTAGCTTTGTAAAGATACCTGTATATCATTCTCAGTGGCACGTTTTAACACCGATGTAATGCTTGAAGAATTTGTACTGGACACTGGGATTTTGATGATTCTGAAATTTCTAGGCTGTTATGGGTTTATTTTGTTTGTGTTTTAGCTAGTTTGACTTTAATTGAGACTTCAGTGGGTACTATTCAACTGTTGCAGTATTGTAGTGTTCCTTCTAGTTGTAGTATATGCACTGATATTCAATAAACTGTTAATCAAAAAAATAAAAGTGAGAAAGCACATAAAAAAAAAAATTGGTCAATTTTTTGAAATTGGATTTCCACCCCCAGATTTCTCCCGTATTTTATTTATTCATTTGAATTTTGGTAACCGGGTGAGCCCACTGAGGCTAGATCCCTTTTTCAGGGGCGACCTGGGGGGAAAGTAGCAAGTGGAGCAAAAGGCAAGTGTATGCAGACACTATACATCTAACACAATACACTTACACAAGAGCAAGTAACCAGGGAGTTAAAAGACAACTCTTAAAGCAGCAGTACTACGAAATCAGGAAGTGAGCTATCAAAATTCTGTTTTTGGTGTAAGCATGCCAGCCAAAGTTCCAGTTTCCATACCTGTAAATGTTTTTTTCCAGTCATCTTTAGTTTTTTAGATATTTGCAATTTATTTGAATTGTTGTAGTGCTACAACAAATATGGCAGCTGACTAATTTTCAGCTGCACTTTTTCTGCCGGTCACACCACATTTTTTGACAACAGCAGAGGGACCCTCTGCTGACCATTCCAGATGTCCCTGCAAGTCATACACATGTGCAGTTGGCAGCAGAGGGGGTTCCAGTGCAACATGCTTAGTGGCAGAAATGTAAACAAAAGCAGAGAATAACTGAACAAATTACTCAGCGATAGTACAATGCTGGCGAGAAAGAGTACCAGATATATGATTAACAGGGCATAGGAAATAAACTGTCAAAAAAGTGCAATTTTTTTTCATAGTACTGCTGCTTTAACGGTTAGCATATAAAGCAATAAAAAAGCAAATGTGCAGATAGAAGAGTAAACAATGGAACAATTAAATATAAATACATACTGAGTAATTAAAAACATCAAATTCATATTGATGGAGAAGATTCAGACTAACTTCTCCAGATCTTTCATGGTTTCAGTGAAGCATGCTGTGCAAAAGGAGCATGAAATCCATGTTGTACAATCACTAGAATTATCTAGATGGTGCAGTAACCACACCATTCACTTGCCACTAGGCTGCCTAGTTATCCTGAGTTAACCTTACTCTAAAGTAGATTCACTCCAGGGCAAGTTTTCCAGATAATTTTTACCATACCCATAATTAGTTATTCTTATCCATTGTCATTATCCTTCATAGTATCACATCTGGACAACTGGCAACTGCAGTATTAGACATGGATTCATTTTCTCTGGCAAAGTTAATATATAGTTCCCGTGTTTATGTTCCACAGTATAGTTATGGAAAGCTTCAGCATTAAATGTAATGGGATTCAGTGGAAAGGTACTGTATGTTATCCATTAGATTGAAACATAGAAACATAGAATCATACACTTTGATGGCAGATAAGGACCGCTTGGCCCACCTAGTCTGCCCATTTCTCTACCTACAGGATAAGTTGCAGATCCAAGTTAACCAACAGCCTATTTCTTCCTACCCCCCACAAGAATTGCCTTATGTCTGTCTCATGCATTCTTGAATTCTCCCACAGTTTTAGACCCCACAACCTTCTCAGGAAGGCTGTTCCATGCATCCACCACCCTCTCTGTGAAAAAATACTTCCTCAGATTGCTCCTGAGCCATCCCCCCTCTATCTTCAAATTGTGTCCCCTTGTTCTTGCACATCTCTTTTTCTGAAAGATGCTACCCTCTTGGACTTTGTTGATTCCACTGAGGTACTTAAAAGTTTCTATTATGTCTCCCCTCTCCCTCCTTTCCTCAAGGGTATACATATCAAGCTCCTTTAGTATTTCCTCATATGGCTTCTCTTGCAGACCCTGCACCATTTTAGTTGCCCTCCTCTGGACTGCCTTTATCCTGTTTATGTCCTTGTGGATATGGGGTCTCCAGAACTGGATGCAGTACTCCAGATGGGGTCTCGCCAACTGTCTGTGCAGTTGAATAAAAACTTCTTGTTTTCTGCTGGTGATGCCTCCTTCTATACATCCCAATATCCCCCAGCCCTCCCTACTGCCTTCTCACATTGCTTGCTTACCTTAAGGTCATGTGATGTGATTACCCCCAGGTCCCTTTCCATTTTTGTTGTTGTTACTACCTCCTCCCCATTGTGTAATCTTCCCCTGGGTTTTTGTTTCCCAGGTGCATTATTTTGCACTTCTTTGCATTGAATCCAAGCTGTCATGCTTCTGTCCATTCCTCCAACCTTGCCAAGTCCCTTCTCATCCTTTCCATACCTCCTTGTGTATCAACCATGTTGCAGATCTTTGTGTCATCTGCACAGAGGCATACTTTTCCTTCCAGTCCCTCTGCAATGTCACTTATAAGGACATTAATATGGACTGGACCCAGTACTGAACCCTGCGGCACCCCAGTAGTAACCCCTCTTTCTTCAGAGTGGACTCCATTTACAACTACCTTCAGTGTCCTGTTGTCCAGCCAATGTTTTACCCAGGCTACCACTCTGGGACCCACTCCCAGGTGGTTAATTAGATTATTAATCTTTTGTGTGGGACTGTGTCAAATGCCTTGCTAAAGTTTGGGTAGGCCATGTCCACAGCCCCTCCCTGGTCTCCTACTTTGGTCACCCAGCCAAAGAAATCAATTAGATTCATCTGATAGGACCTTCCTGTTATGAACCCATGCTGCCTTTGGTCCCATGCCCCACTGGCCTCTAGGTACTCAACAAGTCTTTCCTTCAGAAGTGTTTCTATCACTTTCCCTACCACAGAGGTCAAACTGACAGGGCTGTAGTTTCCTGCCTCTGTCTTGCTCCCACTTTTGTGAAGGGGAATCACATCTGCTTTCCTTCAGTCCTCAGGTACCACAACATCCTCCCATGATTTATTAAATAGGGTAGTCAGTGGTGTCACTAGTTGTCCCCTTAATTCTTTTAGAATTCTGTGGTGAAGTCCATCAGGCCCCATTGCTTTGTCCACCTTCAGTTTTAGGAGTTCTTTCAGAACCCTTTCTTCTGTGAAAGGACTGGGATCGACCCCCCCATCCAGAGTGCTTCTGTTAATTGGATTAGGCACCTCCCCCTCCTCCTCTTTTGTAAATACTGAGCAGAAGTATTCATTCAGTATCCCTGCTTTTTCACTCTCTCTCTCTCTCTCTCTCTCTCTGCCCACCCACTGTCCATTCTATTCAGCCTCACTATCCCTCCGTTTGTCTTTCTACACTCCTGATGTACCTATAAAGGTTTTATCCCCTTCTTAACGCGTTGGCTATCTTTTCCTCAGTTTGGGCCTTTGCTATTCTGACTTCCCTCCCTGCTTCCTTCTGCCTTAACTGGTACAGTTCTCTGTCCTGCTCCTTCTGTGTGTCCTTATACTTCCTAAAAGTTATCTTTTTCTCCCTAACCTTCTCCACCACTCTTTTGGGAACCATAGTGGCTTTTTACTTCATTTTGATTTGATTATTTGCTTCACAAAAAGGCTTTTTGCCTCTATGATGGCAGTTTTGATGTTTCCCCATTGTTGCTCCACCCCTCCTTCTATCCTGTTTGCTAGTGCTTTTCTAAAGCACTCTCCCATCTTGCCAGTCAGCCCTCTTAAAGTCCAGTACCCTTAGTTTTGTATAGCTTGACTCTGTACCTGAGTTTATCATGAACCACACTGTTTGGTGGTCACTTGTTCCCAGATGGCTACCCACTTCTAGATCTGAGATCCTCTCACTGTTCCCATTTGAGAGTATGAGGTCTATGATTGCTCTCTCATGAGTGGATTCCAAAATTAGCTGTCTGAGGCATGCCACCTGTAGGGCATCGAGAATGGCCCTGCTCTTGGATGTGGCTGCAGCAAAGGTGCTCCAGTTAAGATCTGGCATATTCAGGTCCCCCATCAACAGTATCTACAGTATCTCCCCTTTCTCTGTCATCCTAAGGATGCCTTCTATCATATCCTTATCCATTTCCTCCCCCTGACATGGGGGTCTGTATACAACCCCTGTTCAGATTGTGGTGCCATTTCCAGTCTCTAAGGTGATCCACAGTGCCTCCACTCCTCCCTGTTTACTCTTTTGTTCCATTGCTTTTATCCCTTCCCTTACATAGAGAGCTACTCCTCCCCCTCTTCTACCCTCCCTGTCTCTCCTGTAGGTTGTGTACCCTGGTATGTTAACATCCCAGTTATGGTTCTCTGTGTACCATGTTTCTGTGACTGCTACGATATCCAGTCATCCCTCTTTCATCAAGCCCACCAGTTCAGGGAGCTTGTTACTCGGACTATGGGTATTGGTACTCATTATCCTCCATTTCTTGATTGCCTTACCACTTTTTGCCCTATCCCAGTCCTTATTGCCTCTGTCATTTTCTCTATTTACCCCTGCCCTTCTTCCTATCGACATCTCTATCTTGGTGTTTACCTCACTTACTACCCTGATTTTTTTGGGGGGGGCTAGGATTTTCCTGCTCCTTTCCAGTGTCTCCCCCCCTTGTCTAGTTTAAATGCTTGCCAGTGAAGCATTTAAACCTATCACCTAGGATCCTGGTTCTCCTTCTGGACAGATGCAGACCATCATGCCAGTATAGACCTGCATCACTCCAGATGGACCCCCAGTCCCCAATGAAGCTAAATCCCTGAGCTCTGCACCAGTTATTCAACCACTGATTGAATCCAATGGTGTGGAGCACCCTAGCCTCAACCATGCCATAGACAGGCAGCATCTCCGAGAAGGTTACCGTGTGTGCTACTTGTCTAAGGCCCCTCCCCAACTCCACAAACTCTTCCTGCACTGCTCTGATCCCTTTCTCAGCCAGGTCATTTGTCCCTAGGTGGACAATGACATCCAGCTCCCTCCCCTGTGCAGCTGCTCCAGCTATCCTGAGGATTTGTCTCCCTGTCCCTCCAAGCCATGGCACCAGGCAAGCACCTTACCTCCCTCTCTCTTTCCTCCCCTTGTTCTACCCCCCTAACAATGGAGTCCCCCACCAGGAGTTGTTTCCTTCCCCTGTGGGTTCCCATGCCACCCTCCTGTGGGTCTCCTTTGTGGAGGTTCCTAGCATCCTCCTTGGTCTCCACTGCGGCTGCCTATATAGAGGAACCACACTTTGCCAGACTGGCATATGAATTGTGGGGAGGTACAACTGGATGGATGTGCCTCTGTTCCACCACCCTCACCCTCCCTGAGCACACTGTGGTCCAACTGCTCCTTTTGTGGAACTAAAGTGCTAGGTGCATGTACTTCAACAGTGAAAACCATGGAAAACTTTCTAGATTTAATACAGAATGTCATGGAAGTCATGGGAGTATGTATGTTTTTACAAGCTCTTATTCCTTGGTAAGTACCATCAAAGTCATTAAAGATTTAGGGATGGGCATACATGAAGATAGAAGTGGCGAGACAAAACAAGGCAATGGTATTTTAGTTGTATAAAGCCCACTTTTCTCAGGGGCTTGTAGTAATTTACATAACAAAATTGAAAAAATAATCAATTACACCACAACAAACATCCTAATTGCATAAATTAAGAAAGCAATAACACAGAACAGAGCACGAGTTGGGCTATATGGATGCATAACACATGTGCATTGTGACCTCTCAGAAAATGCCTTGTTTTAGATCAATGCAGGCCCTTAACTGTATTATTGATTTTTTAAAATGGTATTTTAATGGAATGCATAGTGTTGTGTGGAATACTCAAATTCCGGGGGAATGAAATTTCATGGAATTTTTGACATTCCATCGAAATTCCCTGGAACCAGATTGGTGGAATTCCGCAGCTGAAGATGGTTGCAGAAATATTTTCGACAGGAAAATTGCTGTTCTGCAGAATATTATTCAGCGGTTCTCAATATTTTCAGTGCAAATGATTGTGGAATGATTTCCCATGAAAAATACTGTTCCAGGGACTATTATTTCACAGATCACAGCAGACAAAATTTTGCAGAAGAACCAGCAAAATTCCAGCAGAAATTCCTCCGCAGAATGTTCATTCTATGCTAATTTCACCTGCAGAATTCTGCATTTCATCCCCAATATGCAACAGATGAAATAGTGACATGGGTACTTTGTTTCACTTGTTCTGGGCTTGTCCCAAGATCTCTCCTTTGTGGGACCTCAGCAAAACCAAAGTAGATCCCCGCCTAGGCCTGTAGGAATACTTTACTCCAGAAGCATGCTTGCTAGGAGATTTCATAGGCCTCCCATTAATGGTGTGCCATTATCATATTCTGATGATCGCATTGTCTGTCAAAAAAGTTGTCCTATGACATTGGAAAGACTCGATACAACCTTCATATGCGGAATGGCTTCAGGAGTTCCTTCACAGTCTAAGGGTTGAGAAGATGATGGCCAGCCTTTCCAACCGCATGGGGTCCTACAAAAAGAGATGGGAAAGGCTACATGTCCTATACTCCTTGTAATCCATTTGATGACCCATAACCAGTTGTATCTCCTGCATTCTTACAATGTACCTCTTTGTCAGATACTATTGGCACTGGGGGTTTGGGGGTGGGGATGGAACTAGGGCAGGTGGAGGGAAGGGGGTTTGGGGAGGATGTTCATTTCTGTTTCATGTTACTGTATTACAGCTGTAATATAGCTGTATTGAGAAAATCAATAAACTTTTAATTAAAAAAAAGAATTCTGCATTTCACACAGCACTAGAAATGCATTTTTAAAATTATTTTTTAATTGCAATTCAAATGTTAACAAAAATAGCTGATGCAAATACACTGGAAAACAGACGTGCTTGACAAGCAATTAATATTAGAATAGGGTATTATGCACGAATTAATGAGAGGTGGGGGGGTTTCAATAAAAGTAGACTCAAATGTTTCAACAGTGTAGGAGCTGCACAAGGCGCAAGACAATGAATCTAACCCTAACTATATATGGGAGACTGTGTGGTTAGAGCACTGGATTGGGGGTAGAGATGTTGCAAAATTTTGCACTGCATAATAGTTCATGAAAATTAAATAAGCCCTTATGGTGTAATTTAACTATGAATTTCGCTGGTAAATTTCACTTTTGCCTGTAAATTTTGCCTTGTAGTACTATCATGCGAAATTAGGGGAAAAAAGGTTTGTCACATGACTTACTCTCTGCAGCAGACTGCAGGTCACATGGGTGACTGCACTTAGGCAGGAAGGCACTAGATCTGCTTTCTTTTCCTGGAGCTTGCAGGTAGAGGTAGTCTGAGTGCAGCAGGAAAAACCTTTAGAAAAGCAATTTAGTTTGTCTGATTGTGTGTTGCTCCCCAAATTCTTTGGTTTAAAAAAGTTAATCTTTCTTTGTTAGGTCATTTTCTGTTGTCTTACATTTTTGTATCTTTAAGTTTATAGTGAGTGTGTGTGTGTGTGTGTATGTGTGTGTGTGTTTGACTCCCTCACTCTCTCTCTCCCCCTTTTTCATTTTTTCAGTTTTCTGTTAAGAAACCTTTTTTTTAATAATATGGATGGGAAAGGTAGGGCAAGGGGGACTGGGCAGAAGGCAAAAGCAGGAATGGGATCTAGTGTTCACCTTAACAGGTGGGCATTTCTGTCAGGCCCCCCCCCCAGCAGGAGCATGTTCCCCCCACCCTCCAGCAGCAGCAGGTTTCCCAAGCCCCCAGCAGCAGGAGCACCTTGCCCCCAGCAACAGCAGCTTGTGCCCCTGCCCCCAGCAGCAGGAGCCGATTGCCACCCCCCAGCAACAGGAGCATGTGCACACCCACCCTCCCTGCAGGGGAAGGATATTGAGGCCCTCAGTGGGACATCAGATGGCATCCCCCCACCAGGCAAGATTCTCATTGGTGTAGTCCTTTTTTATCACAAAGGCTGGAGATGACAGCATTGTCAGGTGCAAGTGAGAGTCCAAAGAGTTTGGTCCAGGCATTTAATAAGGCCATGACGAAAGCCCTGTCGGTGTTCATCTTCTCTCTCTTTGCTCACGGTCCCTGTGGTTTGATGGGACCTTGAAGGAGTTGAGATGAGTTGGACGAAGGTTAGAGTGACACTGGCAGAAATCTGCCCTGGATGCTGACCACCTTATATTGATGAAATATTACCTGGTCTATCAATCAGCAATCACCTGTAAGAAGGCAGAGTTCCTATCTGGTGAGATAGCTGCAGCTCAGAATTGACCAGCTCAGCTCTTTCAAACCATGGACAGGTTGTGCAACCCAACTTGTCTGCAGGTTCAAAGTACATTTTCACAACTTAAGTGTGACGAGTTTGCTCAATTCTTTGCCGATAAGGTGGCCAACATCTGGGCCGAGATCCATCCTGCTCACTCTATGGGGATTGGTGGTGGTCAGTGCCTGGTCACTACTCCTCAGTTTTTTTGGTCATCTTTCGACCAGCTGGAGACTGTGGATATAATGCAAATTGTCCAGAATATGTGGCCAACATGCTGCAGTTTGGACCCAGGCCCAACATGCCTTATAATAGGGTGTGTGGATTCGATCTGCCCTATCCTTGCTAAGATTGTGTGGTGCTCCTTAGACAGAAGTGAGTATCCTAGCTCCCTGAAGGAGGTGGTGGTGACACCGCTCCTTAAGAAAGCTTCTTTGGACCCAAACTGCTTGACTAACTACAGACCTATCTTTAACCTTCCCTTTGTAGGGAAGATGATTGAGAAAGCAATTGCGCTGCAGCTGGAGAATCACCCTACTATCCATGATATCTACGATCCTCTTCTGTCTGGTTTCTAGAAGAGGCATAGTACTGAGAGTGCTCTGGTTCGAGTGCTCAGTGATCTCCTGATGGCTAGAGATCAGAAGCACTGCTCCATCTTGGTGCTTCTTGATCTCTCTTCAGCTTTTGACACTGTGGATCATAGGGTGTTGCTCGAGCACCTGAGGATCATCTGTGGCCTTGGAGGTTTGGTCCTCAGATGGTTTCAATCATTCCTCACTGGCAGGTCTCAGAGGGTGGTTTCTGGGTTGTTCTCCTCGGACTTATTTTCTTTGCCATGTGGGGTCCCTCAGGGCTCGGTGCTTTCCCCAATGTTGTTCGCGGTGTACATGCTGCCTCTAGGAGACATTGTGAGATGGTAGGGGCTGAGGTCTCACTGTTATGCAGATGACACCCAGCTCTACCTGTCTTTTGCAACTAACCAACCTTGCAGAAATCCAGGACTGGATGAAATCCAGTTGGTTGAAGCTGAACTCCAGCAAGACTGAGGTGCTGGTGGTGGATTCAGGTCTCCAAATAGAGGGGTCGGTGGCAGGGTTCCCCTCTGGGCTTTGGCTTGGGGGTAATCAGCTGCCTTCCTCTGAATGGGTGCAAAACCTGGTGGTGATTCTGGATGATGGGCTGACACTGCATTCACAGGTGTCAGCAGTTGTCAAGTCATCATTTTATCATCTGAGGAACATTGCTCGGATCAAGCACCTTGTTCCATCCGGGGACCTTGCGACGTTGAACCATGCCTTTGTGACCTCATGCCTGGACTACTGTAACTCCCTCTACCTAGGGCTTCCAGGGGTCAATATCTGCCATCTGCAGCTGGTGCAGAATGCTGCAGTGTAGCTGTTGACAGGGGCTCCTTGTTCAAGTTACATCACTCCTGTGCTGCGCGAACTGCACTGGCTGCCTGTTCAGTGGCGGATCACCTTCAAGGTTGGTCTTCTGACCTACAAAGCCCTGCACAGACAGGGTCCAGGCTACCTGCAAGAGCTCCTGCACCATTACTGTCTCAGCCATCCACTCCACTCAGCTGACAAGGGGTTGTTAGATATTCCCAGGGTACGGCTGAAAACCTGTAAACATGTATGCAGCCCCTACCCTGTGGAATGCTCTACCTCATCAAATTCGAGAGTGCCAGTCCATGGAGAGCTTTAAGATGGCCTTGAAGACCCATCTGTTCTGCTGGGCCTTTGGGGATTTTACATAACATCCTGGTTCTGTATCTGTATTTGTACTTTTATATGAGTGGAAATTGGATTGTTTTATCTGTTTTAATTGTCTTATTTAAAAATCTGTACAGTGCTTTGGTTTCGGAAGTTGCGCTTTATAAATAAAGGTTATTATTATTATTATTATCATTATATCCTCTTGTTTCTTTTCCTTTTTCAGTGGTATTGTGTGTTATTTGTTATGCAATGTTTATGCTCCCTCTCTTCCCCTCTCATATGAATACCCTTGCCCTGACTCTTTGTACCTCCTCGTTATGTGTTACTGTCAGTCACTGTAGTATTGTACCCATATACTGTATCTTTTTTCTTGTTTTATGTTACTCCTTCTTTATATGTTTCCTCCTCCTACCCACAAATGATAAGTACTGTAAATTGTTCTTATGAACAAAACTTTTTTCCCAAAGCTATGTGATATTGTGTGGGCTTGTGGCAGTTGTTTTGGCTGTGTGCAGCATCAGTCCGAATACGTACACAACAATCATAGAAACACAAGCACTTTTATTGTGAAGTTAAACATAAATGTTTTTTGTGCTTAACAACATGTGTCCCCTGGCCTTGCTGCCTGCAAATGTTAACTTTGTGTCCCTCCTCTCCAGCCATGATGATGTTTTATAGTGCCCCACCACCACCCCACCAGCCAGTCCAAAATATGCATGTGGACCACAGTTTAACAGCCTCTGACCGCCATGCTGTGCAGAGCAGGCATGCTAAAATGAGAAATATGACAGGAAAAAGGTAGGATGAAATTGAGACATGAATCTGAACTCGGTCATGATGTATTATAGTGCCGAGCCACCACCCATACAAATAAAATGCTGTTTTCTCCACTGTTTACAAAGGATTTCAGGCCGAATATTGTTGTTGCTGGTGCAGAGCATGCCATACAAGTCCAGAAATGTTACATGAGAAATGTTGATAACACTTAGGCAGAAATGTGGTCTCAATCCAGAAGTTTTATAGAGCCCCGCCCCCCACCTCCTGGACCAATAAATGCTGTTTTGGCCACTGTTTACAAAGGATTTCAGGCAGAATCGTGTTGCCACTAGTGCCGAACAGGCAGCGCAAGTCCAGAAATGTTACATGAAAAATGTTATATAAAACTGAGACAGAAATCTGCTCTCAGTCATGATGTTATATAGTGCCCCACCACCATCCAGACAAAGAAATGCTGTTTTATTCACTGTTTACAAAGGATTTCAGGCTAATTCTTGTTGCCGTTAGTGCAAAACAGGCTGTACAAGTCCAGAAATGTTAGATGAAAAATGTTACATAAAACTGAGACAGAAATCTGCTCTCAGTAATGATGTTATATAGTGCCCCACCACCATCCAGACACAAAAATGTTGTTTTGTCCACTGTTTACAAAATATTTCAGGCTGAATATTGTTGCCGCTAGTGCAGAACAGGCTGTACAAGTCCAGAAATGTTACATAAGAAATGTTACATAACACTGAGACAGAAATATGGTCTCAGTCCAGAAGTTTTATATAGCCCCCCCCCCACCTCCTGGACCAACAAAATGCATTTTTTTCCACTGTTTTTAGAGGATTTCAGGCTGAATTTTGTTGCTGCTAGTGCAGAACAGGCCATACAAGTCCAGAAATGTTATATGAAAAATGTTACATAAAACTGAGACAGACAGTGGTCTCAGTCCAGAAGTTTTATAGAGCTCTCCCACATCCTAGACAAAAAAATGCTGTTTTGTCCAATGTTTACAAATGATTTCAGGATGAATCTTGTTGCTGCTAGCTGCTGTGGTGTGCAGAGCAGGCCTTATACAGCAAGTCCAGAAAAAACACATGGCAAAATTGAGAGAGAAGGGAGATTACAAAATAACCAAATGGGGTGCCATGCTGAGCAAATGAATTCCTCCTGCAAAATGGTGCTACTACTTGCACTTGCTTCCTCCTGCTGCTGGTTTCTCAATTGATTGAGAAATGTAGAATTATCATTTCCCAATGCTGCTGTGTTGACTCTGTGGTTGTAACTTGTACGGTGTGGAGGGAATGAGATTTTGGCATGCTGTAGCTTGCTGCCTACTGCTCTGACTAGTTGCCAGATCTGTTATACTACATGTTAGCCTTGCAGCCAACATGACACAATTTAGTCCATTCACAATTTCTGAAACTTACTTCATTATTGCCTCTGTAAAGTCTAGAAAGCCACCTTGTCCTAATCTTATCCCGTCCGAGGTATTTTTAATTTCCCCCACCTTATGAGCAACTTTGCTTATGGTCTATTTTAATCAATCCTGTCAAAGGCTGAACTTTCTTTCCTCTTGGAAAGGTGCCACAATATTTTCTATTTACAGGAATGGGGACAAAACTGATCCAACCTTATATAGGCCCATTTCTTTGCTCAATGATATGGGAAAGATTTTTGCAAAGTTAATTTTGGATATACTCAGAACCCAACTAGCCCAGTTAGGTGAACTTTCAGAAGTTCAGGCAGGTTTCCAAGCAGGTTACTGTACTACAGACAATTGTTTCATTATTAAACACCTATACAAAAAAAAATGTAGCCTTGTACAAACAAAAGGTTTATGCAGCTTTTATTTATTTTGGCGCAGTGTTTGACACTGTCTCCAAAACTCTCTGTAGAATGTGATGAAGGATAAGGGTTTCTCACATGAGATTGTATTAGTTGTTAAGGAACTTTACTCTAACACATGGGCCCAAGTAAAGCTAGGCACTGCTGGCCAGCTTTCCCCAACTTTTCCAGCTAATATGGAGGTTATGCAAGGCTGCGTTCTTCCACCTATTCTTTTCTGCATATATAGGGTTTGGCGGACCCGAAAAGGTCCTGATCCTTTTTATCTGAATCAGAATCCAGGCCAAACTCCTGATAAGTTCTGGTTAGTCCTGATTTAAATCAGAACCTTTTGTAGAATGTGGTGAAAACTGCAAATCTACTATATAATTGCATAAAACGACACTGAGATCTGTGACACACACATAGAATTGTAGTCAGCATTTCAGAGTATGAAAACTGTGAGTTTATAGCACTGACATGCTGGTCAATTGAATATAGCAGTTATGCAGTTGACCTCTGTCTGTTTCTTGTGTCAGAGTCAGTAGTATTAGTGCTGCAACTGTAAACTGACCTGTCTGGCCTCAGAGGAGGAATCCCATTCCCATTTAGCAGCACACACTATACAATGGACATATCATAGAAACATAGAATTTGATGGCAGATAAGGAATGCTTGGCCCACCCAGTCTGCCCATTTCCCTACCTATTTGATAAGCTGCAGGTTTTAGTTAACCAACAGCCCACTTTCTCCTAACAGATATCAGTTTGTTATTGTTGCACCCTCCATTCCACTGAGAGTCATCCAGTTATTTTCTATGGCATGGGGTCCCTCTACCCACCCACCACCAAACTGATGACACATTTAGGGAACCCTACCAAAAAGTAACTACATGTCCTTAGGAATCCAGAGACCTAGCTACTGTGTTGGAAGGGGGTGTGTGGCTGTGAGGTCGAGCCTGTACTGAGTGGGTAGAGACCTTCATTCAGGTAATCTAAAAATCCAAAAATTAGACAAGTCCATTAGTACATACTAAAAAAAGTGTGCCGTTATGTTCAGGCAATCCAGAAATTAGGACATACTGAAAACATTCTGCCATCAGTCTCAACTACAGGCAGTCCAGAAATTACACAAGTCCATGGGGACATGCTGCGAAAAGTGTGTCATCAGGTTCAGGCAGTTCAAAAATCACACAAGTTCACGAGGACATGCTGTGAAAAGTGTGCCATTTGGTTCAGGCAGTCCAAAAATTACACAAGTCCATTAGGACATGCTGCGAAAAGTGTGCCTTTTGGTTCAGGCAGTCCAAAAATTAGCAAAGCATGTGAGGAAGACATGCGGAAAATATTGTGCCATCAGTCCCAACTTTGGGGGGTCCAAAAATTAGAGAAGTGTATTAGAACATGATGTGAAAAGTGTGCCATCAGGTTCAGGCAGTCCAAAAATTAGAAAGGTCTGTTAGGACATACTGAAAACATTGTGCCATCAGTCTCAACTTCAGGTAGTCCAAAAATTACACAAGTCCATTTGGAAATGCTGTAAAAAATGTGTCATGAAGTTCAGGCAATCCAAAAATTAGCGAAGTCTGTGAGGAGAACATGCTGAAAACATTGTGCCATCAGTCTTAACTTCAGGCAGTCCACAAATTAGAGAAGTCTATTAGGACATGCTGCGAAAAGTGTGCCATCAGGTTCAGGCAGTCGAAAAATTACTCAAGCCCATTAGGACATGCTGCAAAAAGTGTGCTGTCAGGTTCAAGCAGTCCAAAAATTATGCAAGCTTATTAGGACATGCTGTGAAAAGTGTGCCATCAGGTTCAGGCAGTCCAAAAATTACACAAGTCTGTTAGGACATACTGCAAAAAGTGCGCCATCAGGGTCAGGCAATCCAAAAATTAGCAAAGTCTGTTAGGACATGCTGACAACATTGTGCCATCAGGTACAAAACTTGTGTAGGCCACATATGGGCTTATATGAGTACTACTGATTTATTTTTCTGAAAAAATGGTGACCTAAGTTCCTACTCTTCCAAGTAGTCATCTTTGAGGTCACTGCTAAATGTATTTGCTGCCTCTGGGTCATAGGAGTAGCCAGTCAATGGAAGGTTTACTTTTAAGAAAGTTAACTTTTCAACATTTTCTGGTAGTAGCCTAGATAGTGTATCTGTTACTACACTTCCTGCACAGCTAAAGAGTTGCTCTGAAAATACGCTGGTTGGGGGACAGACCATATACTCCAAGGCTACCTGCACAAGTGCAGGCCATACAGGCTCCTTGATTTGTCAGTATTTAATGGGATCTTCATTCCATTCGATAAATTTTTTCTGCTAAATAGCAGTCAACCGTAGCCTGGGCAGAAGCAGTGACATATGGAGAAGGAAAGGCTGATTTTTCAAGGATGACAACATCCAAGTGACCCCAAAGATGACTGCTGGGTGTAGAACGAATGGCAGCAGCTGACTGTTTTGTAGCCTGATTGAGAAGAGAGAGCTGTGAAGGTGCAGGAAGAATGGATAAGGGGACTGCATCATTTGTTATGTTTTTTCTCAAAAACAAATCTCTTATTGAATGATTTCACTCTGCAGTTTTGGAACACATTTGGGTCACACTGTGAGAGGTGTTTCATCTTGTACCGTGGGTCTAGTACTGTTGAAATAATGTAATGTTCTGCCATGAGCATTTCACAGAGTTTCTCATCATCTCTGACATTTTTAATCATTCTATGTACTATGTTTTTTTTTTATTCTGGGTGGCAAGTCCCTTTCAGTTGCACTAGATGCTCCCATCTGAAACTGGCGTGTTGTACCTTCCAACTCATCCCTGATTGCATTCAGCTGAAATATAAGAATCTTGATCAATGGGATTATTTGACTGAGTGTGGCACTGTTGGAACCCACTTCCCTAGTAATTTCCTCAAAGGATTGCAGTAGCTTGATGAGAAATTGTAAAATAGCCCACTGCTGAGGAGTAATGTACACATCAGCATCCCCTATGTTGTTCTCTAGTGTATACTGTCTTACAGCCTTTTTTTGCTCCAGCAATCTTTGGAACATGAAAAAGGTAGAGTTCCACCTCATTGCAACATCCTGAATGAATGTATTAGGAGGCAGTCCATGTTCTTCTTGTATGGCCCGAAGACTTTGACATGCTTTGCAGGAGTGACTGAAATGTGTGCATATTCTTTTTGCCACATATGTGAGAGCCTTTGTATCTCTGTCCTCTTCCATAAATGCATGCACAATCAAATTTAGGCAGCATGCAAAACATCGAATGTGGACAAAGCCCCCATCAGACAATGCTTTCTTTATGTTTGAACCATTGTCAGCCACAATAAAACCTACAGAAAGCCCTTGTGATGTCAGCCAGTACTGTATCTCTTTATTTAGCTTATCCAAGATATTGGAAGCTGTGTGATCCTATGGGATATACTGGATGCGAAGGGAAGCCAGTTTCAGAGGGGAATTGTCAGTGTCACTACAGGGAGTAAATAATACCCAATGCGCAGTCAGTGACATAAATGGTTCTGGCTGGCAGCTTGTCCATATGTCAGTAGTCAAATGGACAACCCCAGCAACTGCATCTTTTAAAGCATTTTTCAGTTTAGCACTTACTATATCATACATCTGTGGTATTGCAACAGTTGAGAAATATTTCCTGGATGGAATATTGTATCATGGTGACAGATGATTCAAAAGCCTTTTGAATCCTTCATGCTCCACAATTCTGTAAGGCTGTAAGTCCAGTGCTATCATCTCTGAAATTAGTGTTGTTATAGCAATTGCCTCAGGATGACTATGCTGGTACTTAGCTTTACGTTCAGTTGTCTCTGAAATCGTGAGCTGTCTTCTAGCAGTTGAAGTTTTCAGATGGCCAACATTAGGAGTGCTGGATGATGAGAAGGGCAACAGGGGAAAGTTTGTAATACTTATTCTAGAAGAAGACTGAGAAGAAGTTGACAGTACAACTGAACTAGCAGGGCGGCTGCTGCTATCACTTGATATAACAGGTGCAGCAGGTGTAGTCTGACTTAACTCGGCCTGCATGTTGTTGTCTTCTTTCTCTCTGACCAAAAAATTATGCCTGAGATGTAATAGGTGACATCTTTCTAAATGTATTTTTAATGCCGAGGTACCCAAAGCACCTTTTTTACTCCCTCTGCTGATGGTCTTTTTACATGTAGAGCAAACTGCTCGTAACTCATTATTGGCAGCCAGAGAAAAGTAAGACCACACATAAGAGGTCACCTTTTTGTTTTAGTACCAGTCATACTATACTGTCCTCCTTTGTCACTTCCACTGTGTTGTTCTTTCTCAACACCGGGAAGCTGCTCATCATGGTCTTTTCCTGTTTCACCATTATCATCATCCAACAGCTCCTCCAGGCCACTAACAGAGCCTAAATCTGAATGCACTGCCCCCTCACCTTGTTTCTTCTGCACCTGCACCACTCTGTTCGTGCCCAAACTGCCCATCTCATTATCCAAGTCCAAATCATCACATGCATCCTGCGTTTGTGCAGCTGCCAGCTCTACATAAGTCTGGCTTTCCATTTGTTTCTGCTTTTCTCCCTCCTTGTTTACATCCTCCATTTCATAATCATTACTCTCATCAGAGCTAAATTTTTCCCCTCTGTTTCATTTAAATCTGTACCGGTACTACGGTACACATAGGTACCATATCTTGGCTTGCCACTCCTTGTGGTGCCGACTACTCCTTTAGTTTTAATTAAGGTAGTTTTGACCTTTCCTGTCTGTTTGGACAGCATTGTGGAAGAACCACTACTGCTACCAGATGAAGTACCAGAAACTGGTCTTTTACCAGTCAGACTGGGCAGTGTTGTTTGCTACATACATTTCCCCACACCTTTCCCAATTTTGGCCTCGTCCTCACCCTCTCTGGTGCACATTTTCAGCTTTTTTTTATTACACACAAAAATGTTTTTTCCTGTATGTGTTTTCTTTTTATTTAACCTTCTCAGATGTTTCCAAGTTCCTCTGCCCACTCAGTACAGGCTCAGCCTCACAGCCACACTCCCCCTTCCACCACTTTTTATGTTGCTTTCACACGTGTGCAAGAAACATAGTGCCATCATCCGAGTTTTCGGAGGTGTGTCAGCCCCTCTTCCAATGCAGTCAGTGTGTTTGCAGGCATGGCCCCAGTTCCCCAATGAGTGCTGCAGCTGTCTATGACAGCTCTAAAATGCAGTGGCATACAGTTGAAAGGCAGAGTGAAGAGTGAGCAGAGCTCTCCCCCCCCACGCACACACAGGCACAAGCACACATATTGCGTGCTGATGCGCTCCCCCCCACACATACACTGTATGGCTGACGGGGGGTGCCCAATCCCCATTGGCTCCACATTCCCCCCAACAGCTGTCCAGGTGCCACACTGGGAGCCCACCCCAGCGTGGCAACAACTGTTATAGCCGACGGGGTGCCCAATCCCCATCAGCTCCAAGGGCTGCCGCCCCAAAGCTTTCCGGTGCCATGCTGGGAGCCCACCCCAGCGTGGCAAATCTTGTTTTGGCCGACAGGGTGCCCAATCCCCATTGGCTCCATGTCCCCCCAAACAGCTTTTCCTGCTGCCACTCTGGGAGCCCACCCCAGCGTGGCAAATGTCCCGCATAGTCTTCTTAAAAAACAAAACCTGTGAATAAAAAACGGTCCCTTGTAGTCTCCCTGCCCCCACAACCCGCACCCACCCACTGCACACCCTGCCCTCCACACCCCTCACCCCATACTTACCTCCTGAGCTCAGCGCGATGATCATCGGTAGACCGAACACGCCTGCACTCCTCAAAGCTGACCACGAACTGAGGAAATGCCGGTAAGCTGTATAATGGGATAGATAGGGTTTTTTCAACTTTGTTGCATATCTCAGGCATTTTTGGGAATTTTGGACCCAAATTTTCAACATGGGGTTTTTGGGACCCCTCCTCATGAATTCTTGCACTGTCATGGCATTACTCTGGCTCGAAGGGTGATTTCGCAGTCACTGCACAAAATCACCTTTCCACACCAATTAATGAAACGACACTGCCAGTGTTCATAAGGTGGACTCTCAAAAAGCCTATGTTGAAAATTTGGGGAAAAAATTCCTAAAATGACTGTTTTGATTGACGCTGCTATGCAGTTCCTACGCACGCTTGTAAGTTTGCGAATTTTCAAATTTTACACTCCAGATTTTCAACATTGCCATTTTACCACACCTCCTTATGAGCAGTGCAGCTGTCATTTTTCACATCCTGCCCAAAACTGTATCCGCCCATGAAATGCACAATGGCACAGTCGGTGTGCAAACTCAATGTATGGGACACATTGAGAAAATCACAGTGACACTGTTCATGAGCAGAGGTCTTAAAATGGCTATGTTGAAAATTTGGTGAAAAAATTCCTAAAAATGACTGTTTTACGAGTGTGCATTGCGTAGTTCCTACGCACGCTCGTAAGTTCGCAAATTTTCGATATTTGCACTCCAATGACTTCCAAATACCTAAACAGCACATAGAAGCAAGCAACATTCGGCACTGACAAATGCTTGTTTGTTTTTGTACACACAATGCCTTTGTCCTGAATTTTCTTTTTATTTAGTCCTCTCACTTGTTCTCAAGTACCTCTGTTCTCTCCTGAAGTGTTCGATCTCAGAGACACCCTCCCCCTTCCACACTTGTATCTATTTTTTTTTTGAATGAAGCAATAAATGCTTTATACTGTAGGAATTTTCTTTTTTTTCACTCCTCTCACTTGTTCTCAAGTTTGTCTGTCCTCTCAGGACAGGCTCGACCTCGCAGCCACCCTCCCCCTTCCACCAATGTAGCTAGGTTTATTTGTTTTGAATAAGACAAAAAATGTTTTTTCTTTATGCAGGTTTTTTTTTTATTTAGCAGGGAGCATGCAGGAATGATATAAGCAGTAAACCGTGTATTCACAACAGCAGCGGGTAAACAAACACACAGTCAGTTGTTACAAACAGGCAAACTGGCAAGTGAAATTACAGTATACAGAAAGTCAGAAAATATTTTTTTTAATTAATGCCTTCCAGGCAAGACAAAGTACAGCACTGCAGTAAAGCAAAGTAGAATCTTGCAGCAATCTCCTCCCTACCTCAGAGGTTCACTTCACTTGAGACACGGGGTGTGGAGTGGGGAATAAAACTAACTCACTGATGTTTTCTTTTTTATATATAAAATTAAGGCACCTGCTGCAGTTTTAGGCTTTTTAAATGAGGCAATAAAAAGCTCAGCTAACTTGAAAAGAAAAAGCAGGAAAGATAGATTCAGGCACCGAGAGAGCAGGGAGCACTCAAAGCTTGCAACCTGCCAGGCTGATGCTGATGTGCTTTTTCTCTCTCTGTTCCCCTTTTATTCTTTTCTAGAAAATATACTACTAACCTGCTTGCTTTTGTTTTTTAATATAGTTCTGGCACTTGCACTTAGTTTGCAGGCTTTACGTTTAATAATCACAGAAAAGGAAGAGCAGAATAGACGAGATCTGATAAACACGAGGAGATAGGCCGTCCACTGTGAGTGAAGAACACTCAAAGCTCCATCTCCCCACCCCACCACATGATCAATTCTTTTATCTCCCCTTTTTCTTTTTAGTTGTGTATTTCAGTAAAAAGAAGTCAATCAGTTGGTAGATGTTTTTGCCGAAGGTAAACTGTGATCAGAATCATCAGATAATACAAAGTACTCAAAGCTCCATCTCTGTATCTCTCTCATAGGCAGTCAGCCACGCACTGAGTAATTCCCGCCACACACAGCTTTATATACCCATTACCTCTCTATGCCACCTGACTGACATACAGCTAGTCAGGTGGCAGAGGTATGTCACTGTCATGTGTGTCTGTGTGTAGCGCAAGCCCAATCACTTTAAAGGAGATGGTAATGTATGTATATCAGCAAACAAATCCACAAAATCAAAAAAGTGACTATTTCGCGAGTGTACTCGAGTTGATATGGCAACATGTTGACCAGCTGCCTCAAAGTATTATTGTTTCTGCACAGTGCACACACACACTTTAGTCTAATTCAATTTTGTGCAATAATTTTGCAGTACCTTCTGTTGTACACATAGGTTCATGACTGTGGACTACATCATAACTCATGCATTGTGCTTGATTTTTTTATTGGGCAAAATCTAATTAGACTAAAATGTGTGTGCAGAAACAATAAGACTTTGAGGCAGCTAGATAAGACACGGCAGGGCAACACTGGTTGCAGGTTCGGGGGGGGAATCATTCTAAGCAGAGTGCAACTGCAGACTGTAGAAAAACTAGAAAAAATGTCTCTTAATTGTATTCCACCACATTAGGCAACCATTAGCACTATGCAGCCATGGCACAGGGTCTAGATAATGTGGTCCATAGAAAAATAATTCCTCAGTTCAACGGTGGGTGAGGGTGGCACTGGTGGTTACCGTGGAAACAGTAAACTGTCAGGGGGGTGGTACATTCGGTTCGGACAGGCATACAAGCCTAGGGGGCCAATGGTCTACTCCAAACTCCATCTGACTGACTCTCTGACTATTGTCTTTTCTGGGGTCATCTCCCATAAAGTAGAGAGCAGGATGCAGTGGAAATTGTCACACGCACTGGCTGCCTGCACACACTGAGAGACAGATCAGTCAGCACAGGAAGAGGAGTCTTGAGTCTGGACTGAGGAGGAGAGCGAGCTTAGTAGCGCAGTGAGATGCAGACAGACACACAGGCTGGAGCCTGCCCAGCCCTGCCCTCCAAGACCAACTGCCCCCTCCATTGTCTAGTAACAATAATATGGTCACACTGAGCCAGTGACTGCCTGGCTGTCAGTGGTCCAGTCCATGGACACTTTACTAGGAGAGGAATTCCTTGAATTTTTGGGCTGGGGCCCCAAAGTGTGCTGTCTGAGGAAAGAAAGCCAGGAAAAGGGGAAACAAAAAAAAATTCTGGCTCCAGCCACGGGCTGGACATGTTTTAATCATCTAAATATACACAGCCAGTGGACCTGGACTTGGTACACTTGTGCAATGGGTTCTTATTTATCCGGGTCAGCCGGGCTGCTTTTGATCCGGGGGGGGTTCTGATTTTAGGTGGGTCGGTCCACCCATCCCTAATATTGATAAGCTTCTGAATGAATTAGAATGCTCTTAGTCAGAGTATCCTAAAATGTTAGGAAAATATTGTGCTGTGTTGGCTTAAGCTGATGACTTGATATTGCTGTCTTTTTGAAATTCAAAATTATTGGTTTTTCACAAATACACACCTGGACATGGATTTGTACAGATACATAAAGAGGAGATTAGATAGGTAACCCATGCAGATCCTCCCCCAGACCCTCCCTCCCTACTGGCTTGGCTGCTGAGACCAACCTCAAAGTAAAATCAGGAGAGACACAGTGTTCCTTATAAAGACAAACAATACCAGGTGAGGTAATACAATGGTCCATACCCTGTATAGCAGAAGGAACTAATGAGTGGGGTGTAAGGCTTTGGAACATAGTCCTTAGATGTCATCCCCCTTAACCATCTGCAGTGCCCTTTAACTGAAACATATAAAGTGTATGGAAACTCTCCCACAGTCACTTGTACCGAGGCAATGAGCCTCAGAGGCTAGCTTTCAACTGTTTAATTCGAAGATTAAAGAGAAGCTCTTTTATCCATTCAAGGTATGATATGGACTGCCCATCCAGCCAATGATGCAAAATAAGTTTTTTAGTGGTTAGGGACAGGAATGCCATATAATACCTTCGGATCCACACTGGTATCCTAGAAAAGTCCCCTAGCAAGCATTTCTCAGGGGTAAACAAATCTTTGATACCCAATAAGGGGTCAGCCCTTTGTTTAATCAGGTCCCAAAGTTTTTGGGTCTCCAGGCAGTCCCAAAAGATTTGCTTAAGGGATCCCTCCTGCTGTTGGCATCTATTACATAAAGCATTTGGAGCTCTTCCTACCTTCTGGAGTTTAATGGGAGTCCAATACATATTGTTCAATATCTGACATTGGATGAGTCTCAGTCTATCTTGTGGGATGTATTTAAAAGTAACATCCCAGATAGTTTCCCATCTCTCTACCACCCCTGGGAAATGATCTGTCCAGGTCCTGGGGATGCCAATGTAAGGGTCCAATGAAGTTTCCCGGAGAGGGGAATACAGCCTGGATATCGCATGGGGGTTACCACTGAGATATGTCATTTTCCGGAAGCAGTCCCTCATTTCAGGACCTATATTCAGGACCATCTGGAAGTGAACCAAGAGATGACACAGTTGGAAAACCCAGAAAACCCTACGTCTATCTAAGTTAAGTTTGGCCAAGATCTGCCCAGATTCTAGGCACTTCCCATCCAGAAAGAAATTGGTGACCTTATGGTCTCCCAAAACAGGTAGCCAGTCTAGAGGGATACTGTGGCCCCAATCTTAAGGCTGGGATTCCTAGCCACTGGTTGTCTGGGTTCTCTAATGTGTTTATAATACAGGAAAGTGCATAATTGTGCATGTATCTTCAATGAGGTGGCAGTTGGGGGGTTAGCTAGGGTAGCTGGGAGGGTTTTGACTGCCATGTGCAGTGTAGCATCAGGGGAAATCTGAGCATCCGCTAACAATTTCCTTTCCAATTCCAACCATTCTGGTACATAAAGAAGAGAGGCAATCTCTTCTGAGGAGGTGAGCCATCTCAAGTATTTGGCCTCCTAGCTAGCCCAAAAGTACAGATTAAAGTGGGGGGAGCTTCAGCCCCCCACTGGATGTGGAGGCTGCCAATTTCCGATAGGCTTGTCTGGGGTGTTTCCCAAGCCAGATGAAGGAAGAGATAATAGCATGCACCTTTTAAACCAGCCTACAGGGTTCATAATTTAAGCATGCTTAAGGGGTAAAATAGTCTGGGTAGGACATTCATTTTGATTATATTGATTCACCCCCAGATCAAGATTGGAAGAGATTGCCACCTCTGCAGTGCTTGTTGAATGGTAAGGAGGATAGGCTCCAGGTTTAGTTTCTTCATCAGCAACTCTGTTCTAGCTAATAACAAGCCCAGGTATTTAAGACTTTGGGGGCTCCATTGTACCCCTAGGGGTGTTACTGCCCCTCTGGTGAACCTGTGATTGAGTGGGAAAGCTGTGGTCTTTTCTATGTTAACCTTGTAATTAGAGACCACACCAAATTCTGTTAGGAGAGAAAAAACTATTGAAAAGGTCCGCTCAGGGTTGAGCAGATAAAGAAGGACATCATCGGCATAGGCCGATATCATAAATTCTTGAGTGTCCACTTGGACCCCTCTAACTTCATTGTGGTCCCTTAGTCTGGCCAATAAAGGTTCCAAGTAAATGTTGAACAAAGTGGGGCAAGGGAGCACCCTTGTCTAGTGCCTGAAGATAGGGAAAATAATTGAGAAAATACCCCATTACAATAAATACAAGTGTGGGGATGTTGGTAAAGGGAGGCGACCCATTGGATGAATGTCTGTGGGAAACCAAAATGGTTCATAGTTAGGAACAAGAATCTCCAGTTCACTCTGTCAAACACCTTCTCTGCATCGAGGGAAAGCAACCCTGCTGGAGTATCAGGAATCCCTGGATGCAGAGAAGATTTGCGCGAGTTTCCAGAAGTGGTTGGCTGAATGCCTACCCTCCATGAACCCCACCTGGTCTGGGTGGATTATATAGGGCATGATTTGTTTCAGTCTGTTAGCAAGGACCATGAATTAATATTTTAATATCACAATTTAATAGAGGAATGGGTCTGCAACTACTGACATTACAAGGATCTCTTCCAGGTGTGGGAAGCACTATAATCAAGGCTTCCAGCAGACAGCCATCCAGAGGGTTGGAGTTCAGGATCCACACAAATAGCCACTTCAACCAGAGAATAAGGTTAGAAAAGAAAACCTTATAGAAATTAAGGGGAACCCGTCAGGCCTGGGGGCCTTGTCGGAGACTAGAGAGGAGACAGTTGATTGTAGCTCCATATCCGATATCTGGGTTATCAGAAATTACTGTTGCTCCAAAGTAAGGGAAGGGAGTGGTATAGCTGCAAGGTGATCTTTGATACTGCCATCTATTGGGGAGTTGATCATGGGGCTGTAGAGCTCTTTGTAATAATTTGCAAATTCCTCTGTTAAGTCTTTAGGAGAAAGATACAGGGAACCATTTGCCTGAGACCTAATATCCTGAACCATCCTGGAATGTTCTACCTGTTTAAGTTATAGGGCAAAGAGGTGACCTGCCTTTTCCTCCGATCAATATATTTCGTACCCATCTTTAGAATCACTGATATTGTTGTCTTTAACTCAGTCTGGGCTTCAAACTAAGTTGAACATGCTGGATGACTATACTAAGAGATGCAATCTGAGGATTAATGAGCAAAAAAATCAGGTCATGGCTTTTGTGTCAAATTCTATAAGAAATATATGGCTGATTGGGACCAATAAAATTAAATCAACTAAGTATTATATTTATTTAGTTCTAGTTGTTTTTAATGTTGTAAATGATTTAGACATACCAATATGTTACTTACAAAGCTCAGACAACTACATCTTTGAATATTTTTAATAGAAAATATGGAGGAAAGTCTATTAAACCCCTACTGATAGCAATTAGAGCCAAGTATAATGCCCAGGCCCTGTATATTGGAGAAATCTGGCACTCTCATTCTGTGAATAAACTCGAAGTTCCATTAAACAAGTAATTAAGATCCTGCTTGGGGCTAAATAACTCTATACCTGCCTCTTTGATTCATGCAGAATTAGGTATCTCTTGCATCAGAGCTTTTTTTTTTGGGGGGGGGCAGGAAGGTAAATTATTGGATCATGATATCCTATCATAAACACACTAGGTTCACTTATTTCTGTTTAAAGGAGAAATATACTTGTCTTAACGTGGGACATTTATAGTCAGAATAGCTTTCTTTAGTTTTTCATATACTATCTGAAACAGGTTTAGGCTATTTAAAAAAACTACAGTGACCTTGGTGTTACAGTACATTTAAAATACCAATAATTTGTTACTAAAGGAATTGTAGAATACTTCACACTTAAAGATTTAGAGAATAACCACAGACTGAAAATCTCCCCTTGGACCAGACTGAATGATAACGTGCATTTTTATAGGCATTACCAAGATGTTTTAGTCGATTACAATCAGAGAATTCAATATACAAAGTATAAGTCAGAGTTATTTCCCAGTAATATACTAGATGCAATATACAGAAGAGATTCCTCTATGCAGGCTAGATTGTGTTCATGTACTTCTGCATCTCCATAAAATTTAAAGCATGTGATGTTTAAGTGCCCTTGGTATAAGATGCCAAGGGAGAAATGATTAACACCACTTTGAGACACCATTCAGACTTCTGATCAAGACCTTCTCTTGAGGTTATTTTTTTACTACTAATGATGAAATTATGAATAGCACAGTAGCCCACTATCTAGTGTGTATTTCAAGAGTTTGCCTAAGATTTAAAGGTGCTGAAGCAGATACCTAGGAATGGTAATATGATGAGTATATAATGCAACATGGTGTAAGATGTATGTGCAATTTATTATTTCGCTAATGAATTTAAAGCTCTAGCTTGTATGTGCAGTAATCCTGTTTATATAATTTTTAACTAAGTAATGTATATATTTTGCTGTATCTTAACATATTTGTGACTTCTTTATGTTGAAAAGGTCAATGACCGATCAATAAAATTGAAATTGAATTGATTGACTAGTTGCCAACTTCCCATGAGAAGTAATATTTTGGCTGGTTGATGGATTGTCTTGACAGAGTCCATACTGCTGCTGCTGTACACGTAAGAATCTGTCTGTATTTTGTTTTCTGTACAAGAGAAGGGTGTTGGTGGTTGGTATTGTGGTGTCTTGAGTTCTAAAATGTTTGTATGGCTTTTCTATTTTTTTTTCAGTTTGCTGAGGATTACATTATCTGCCAGGCTGGGATCTGGATCTGGGATGTTGGAATGCACCACATTTCCCAATGCAGACAGTAAGCATTTACTTTTTAACTACTGGGGTAGGTTACTGCAGTCTGGATGTCTGATTTTGATTTTAACTGTGTTACTTTTGCTTTTGTCAACATTCAGGAATTCCGGTGATGTTACTTCCCACTCCTGCTGCTGCTGCTCAAGACAGGGGAGATTAATTTATTTGTACAATGGTTCCAGTTTCACAGGCAGTCCCTGAGGTAAGAATTGTTTCATTTTTTATGGTCTTCAGTGGGGTTGGGGGAGGAGGGCTGAGGGGGTGGATGGGGCTAGGGATTCAGTGTGGAACTTTTAACAATCCTCAAAATTTGCTCTTTTTTTATCTTTTTGCCAGGTATGCAGTACTGTTAGGGGAATGTGGAATCTGGATGCCTGCTGCTGTGCTTCATGTTCCCTGCTCTGCATGTTCCTTCTGGGGGCAATCTCTGCAGTTTAATTACATTCACGGGGTAAGGTAAGTATACATTTTTTTCTCTGCTTCTAATTTGCTTGCTAACACCAGGTCTGCAGCTGGATGAGTATTCTTCATGTTTGCTGTCATTGTTTCTGCCTAGGTTATTTTCTTCAGGTGAGTTTTCATCCTATGTCTGTGTGATGACTACATCCAGACCGTGCAGGAGCTGATGTGTGGAAGACAAAGCGGGCTGCTTGATCTGTAATGTAGGCCACTGGTTTCATTAATGAGTAAACACAAACAGCACATCCAGGGAGGAAGTATGTGTGGAAATGGATAGTGGAGATGGTATTTAGTAATTAGGTGGAGGGGGGCTAATGTCTTGTCTAATCGTTTGAGATGACAGAGCTGCAGTAATTTGGAAAATTTAGAAGCCAAACTGCAGGCAGTAAATACCTCCCCCATAGGGACTATCACAGTTTAGGTACAAATACTATGGATGGTAGTACTGGTGGAGTTGGATGTTAAGCCTTTTTATGATTACTTTGTAATTAATAACTCACATCATTAAAGATGGCCACCATTCACCATTTTGCTAAATCTGTTCAACTGCTGTTAATGGTTAAATGAGCATGTTACAGTCATACTCTACTTGTACTCGGAGGGTTCTTCAACATGTCGCGGATAGTAAGCATCAGAAAATATTCATTTTTCGCATGGAGTGCATGGGAGTGTCATGTGGCAGGAGGGGACTGGTGGCCCAGGTGTGGCATATGCCAGCATAGGTACCGTTAAGGATGGCAAGACAACATATTTTGCTTTAAGATGGGGTTAGTCAAAATGAAAAGTAAAATGTGTATCTTGATATTTTTGGCAGTAAAACATTATAACTGTAATCATGCAAAATGTTTATGGTTATTGTAATTTGACTGCTGCTGCTTTATATAGGGTGGGGACCAAACAACAGTTTAGAGCAAAGGGTAATCAAATGAAACTGATTAACACTGCAGCAGATAACACAACCATAACAAATACAATGATAGATAAAAATAATTTATAACACTATACTGAGCTGAAAGTGGTTGAGGGGGGATTTCTGAGGCTTCGAGAACCTTAAGCCTTGTTCAGCTTCCACTGTCACATCCTCCAAGAAGCAGCCCTCACAGTCTTCAAGTTTTCACCAGGTGGAAATTCTCTCAGCATTGCTGCTTGATCCACCTTGCTACTGGTGGATGCCTTAGTAGAGGGATTGTCATCATCCTCATCACTGAGACACAGTTTGTGTGGCAACACCATTGACATCACTGTGTTATGTGGAATGTGCCCATTGTTCATTCTGATGAATGTTAGCATGGACACATTCTTGGGTGACAAATTGGTGCTACGGTCACGCACATTGGCCCCACCCGAACTGAACACTTGTTCCACACTGACACTGGTTGGTGGGCAGCTCAAGTATTTCACAGCAACCAATGTTAGTGCTGGCCAGCCAGTCACTTTGCTGCTCCAGCACTGCAGTGGCTCATCAGTAATGGCTGGGTGCTTTGTGTCTCCCATTTAAGCCTCCACCATTCCTTCTGCTGCCCTGAGTCCAGCTGCTGCCTCATCTGTTTCCTCCTCCTTTTTTCCATATCTTACACTCCCACCTGATAGAGAACATCCCAAATGGGACTGCTTGCTGTTTTCTGCTGCATCTTGCCCATTTTCATATATTGGGTTGCCTGTGAGCCGCTGGTGGTGGTAGCAACATTTGTTTTCTCTGCAGTGCATGCCTTATGTGCCTTTTTCATCTGTGCAGCAGATACCCATCTAATGAGGTTCTCTTTCAACTTTTGCACTTGCTGATGATCTCCTTCGGTTATAGAAGGCAGGCCATGTTTGTAGCATGGATCAAGCATGGTAAAAATTCAAAATTCATCTGACTGTACAATGCTGGATGCTGGATATATGGGTATTCGTGTCCACTATGTGAAGCATGTGATCCATTAGATCACAACTGCTATGATCCCCACTTGCCTCCATCTGGTGTTAGACATTAACCAGTGTCTGCCTTAGCACGTGTATGAGGGGTATGGATTGACTTATACAGGCAGTGTCCTCACGTACTGCCTGTGTAGCATCAGCATGCTGAAATGGATGGAGAATGCATATTAGCCCATCCATTTGGCACCACTGCTCTGTTGTTAGAGCGATAGACACTCCAGCACTGTCAAGGGTGGTGTGCACCAGCTTGCATTCTGAAACAGCCTTATACTGTTCATATAGCCAGTCAATCATGTACAGTGTAGAGTTTTACCTGGTCACAACATCAAGCTTTATACGGTGCTGTGGCAGATGGTTTTTGCACTGTAGCTCATGTAGATGGTCACGGACCTTTGCAGAATGGGCGAAGTGCACACAGATGCGACGGGTGACAGTCACAGTTTCCTTAATGTCCACATGGTTTAGAAACTGTTGCACAACAAGATTAAGGCTGTGTGCCAGGCAGGGCACCCTGAAAAAAACACCATCGCTAATGCACTTCACTACATTGGAGCCATTATCACTTGTGATGAATCCTGAAGTAAGTGACTGTGTGTATCCACTCATCAATCTCTTCCAGCAGAACATTAAGCATCTTCTCAGCCATGTTAGAACCAGTAACACTTTACATACTCAGGGCTGCATGCTGCTGAGTTCCAGGGTTGTTGCTATCACCACAATTTTGCTTCAGGCAGGTATTACCAGGCCCAAAATCAACTACCACCCCAAGTACCTGTGCCCAGTGTGCCATTATGCATAGATACGAGCTTGCTGCTCTTTGTCCACTGGTCCACATGATGGCCACTGCACTCTATGCTGGCTGAGGAAAAGGAGGCAGAAGCAGGTGCTCTAAAGGCTTTTAGAAAGGTTTTGGAAAGGTATGCCACCATTGCACCAACAGTTTCTACTTAGAGAACTTTCCAGACTTACTTGTGTAGCTTTCATGGACTTCCCGTTTGCTCTCTCTCTTCTTATTTTCCCCCAGCTACAGGTTGTCAGAGAGTCCTGACAGTGGAAGAGCAGGCGGTGGTTAGCAGGAGACATGGCCTTTCAGGCAGGTCTGAAAAAGAAGAGAGCTAAGGGGGAGAAGAGATGGCGTAGTGTCAGCACAGACAGCATAGAGACAGCATAAGGAGAGAAACGGAGGAGGAGGAGGAGCCATGGGAAGAATGAGGAGTGCTACACTGTGTACTGTTTTGGATGACTGAGCCAACTGTTTCACAAATCTATTGGGTTAAAGCTGAGACTAACTGAATGCACATTAAGCATACTGAAAAGGACTGAGGAGGAAAATTGATTTTTGAACTGTATGAATTAAATGAATTGCTTGGACTTTTTCAGGGTAACAGGAGATTAACACTATCAGGGAACAAGGTTTTGAATAATAACTGGTAGTCTGGTAGTTTGTTTACTTTGACCCCCTGCCTGTGTTTGACATTGTCATTGCTATTGCCCCTAGGTCTTTCAACAATACCTGCAAGGTATTGTATAGTTTGTATCTCTGTATGTGTTTGGGGAATATCAAGGCTGATAGAGTGAATAAGGTGAATAAGAAGGTATTATACCACTAAATCACATTAAGTCAATCTCTTCTGGGTTTTAGTTTCCTGATTGTGATTCACCACGTCATTGTGTAACAAACATGTAGATGTTATAGTAAATTTCAATCCCATCTCTTAGATACCTGACTTTGTGCACATGACTGGTGTTTTTTTAGCCATTGATGGTTGCCTGCAGACGAGCTGTTTTTTCTAAGGGTCTGGAAGTAGGTGGCAGCTGTTTGTAGCCATTTGCAGCCATTTTCAGTTTTCAGTTATCAGTTATTTACTGACTTTGGTCTTTGGGGTTATAGAGTTACATCTCAAGTGCAGTATGTGTTTGTGGCATGCAATATATAAAAGTTAAAGGCTCCAGCAGTCTGTTGATATGGAAGAGACATGGAGTGCAAGGTAACCAACTATACAGATATAAAATATACAAATACATAAACTGTGGTCAGCCTTGTTTTGTTAAGACAATGGCTGATGTATTTTTTGTTTCTTGGTGTCTCCCACGACAGATGCTGATAGTGTGTATTTGGGAAAAAGTCAGACACAAGGGGAGTCTTAAAATGGAACAGTGGAGAAAATACAGAGACCACAAGAACAATAGAGACTGAATAATCAGATACAGCCTACATAGGGGCATGGGGAAGGCCTTGTAGGCCCTTGGTAACAGGTACATTTCCTCCTACATTTGCAGGTGTCTGGAAGTGGCTGGGAAATTCTGGAAATATTTAGTTTTAAATATATAGAGCTGTTTTAGAGTGAGAAGGAGTAAGTGAGAAGTAGGTTAAAGGCAGTTTTACATTGTATCACTTTTATTTTTATTTAGAGATTGATAAAAGGGAGGAATTTAAGGCATTCCTGTAATGGTGTAGTGACTCAAGAGAATAAAGACAAAACTTGAGAAGGCACTGAAAGATTTTTAAGCAGAGTTCTCAGGAGGAACAAAACCCTAAATACCCTGGATTCAATTAATTCTCACACAACTAGATAATTTGCCAGTTGGAAGTTATATGAATTAGCCGCTACTGTTTAGTAATTTTGTAAATTGGCAAACTGTCTCTGGTTTTTGACTTTTACTTTAGATGTTCTGATTTTGAGATATTGGAATTTTGGTACAGTTTTTAGCAACGTGAAAAACCTTTTGGTGGCTGAGTACAATTTGTTTTACTTATATAAGTGAAAAGTTAATGCATAATGATGACTAGACTATCTAAAAAGAAACTGACTGCAAACCCTATATCCTATAAAAATCAGAAAAAGAATGCAAAGAAAAATGTAGAAAGAAAGACAAAGAAACTGAATGCAAAATTACCAGCTATAGTTTAGCCCCAGGGAGCCAAATTAATCTGGTTGGGAAAAAGGAGGTATTAAGGATCCAAAGTTCATCCTTACCTCCTTTAAGTTCATCGCCAATAAAAATTTGCCCAGAAAATCAACAACAGCTAACTGTAAATGAGCATCCTTTAATGTGATCTTTCAGAATGTTAGAATCAAAATCTGATAAAATAATTTTAGGTAGGGAAGGAAGAGAGCACAGAAATCTACAAGAACAAACAATAGTGGAGGTACACAGTATACAACAAACCACTGCACAAGCAGTAAAGAAAAAAAAGTGAAGAGATAGCAAAGAACAAAGACCAACGTGAGATGCAAGCACAGGATATCAACCTAGACATAGAAAAAAGGGATAAAGTGTCAGAGATGCTTCGCATCAATGCGCTAGCACCTCATTCCTGAGTGATTCTGAGGCTTTCCTCATTCCATATATGCTGAGAAACAAACTAGATCCCCCTACCCGCTTCCCTCCCGATATCCCACATATAATTCAGGATAATATTGAAGGGGAAGGGAAAGAAAGACAAGAAATTGTGGAAAATGAAAATAGTAAAGTAAAAAAAAGTGAACTGAATGATAGCTAAATTATAGAAATATTAAAGGACATAAGGAGTGGGATTCTTTTAAATAATGAACTACTTATCAGTTTTACAACAATGATTATTACACAGGTGTCTAAAGAAGGAGGGTAACATAAGACTATAAATCTGGAGAGATGAAAGAAAGGAAAGGAGAGGATGAAGTAAAAGAAAATCAGGACAGAATCAGGGCAACAACAGTAGAAAAGGGGAATAAAGAAATAGAAGAAACAGAACATCTAATTCAAAATTTACAGAAGAAGTCAAACAAAAGTATCAGAAAGGATAGGAATATAAAAAAAAGAAAACAAATGACTGATGAAGTAGGATTGAGTATTAATAATGGTCAACATGAGAAGAAAGATAAAGAAAAGCCAAATGTTAATAAAAATGAGAAAATTATAAAAATTGAGGAACACAGTATAATCAAAAGATATAAGATAGTGGAAGAATATACAAGCAAAGAAAAAAAACAGAGTAAGATAGAAAAAATAAAAGATAAGACTAATAATGTACAAAGCACAGGGACACAGGGGAGACAAAGTTAAATAGAACAAACATTTGTCAATGCCGAACGTTCGCTTGCTGGTACTTGCATTGGAGTTTGGCATTTGTGCAGGCTATCCCCCAGTTGTATCCATGTCCTTTCAGCATCCATATCCCAACAGAGTACCTCTCTGCAACTCCTCATACTTCTTAAGTGTCTGTCTTAGGAACTCTAACACCCTGGTTGTGCTCAAGGGAATGAGCCTGTGTGGAAACTGTGCAACCTGCACTTGTAACATAGTCATTCAGTTGAATTATTTCACCAAATTTTCAATATAGGCATTTTGTCACCTCTGGTCATGAACAGTGCCACTATGATTTTCTTACTGTGTACTGAACCCTGATTTCCCACAGTGACCATGGTATTCTGTGACAGAAGTGTGAAAACAGATTTCAGCCAGGATGTGAAAAATGACAGCTGTACTGTTCGTAAGGAGGTGTAGGAAAATGCAAATGTTGAAAATCTGGAGTGAAAATATGACAAATTCATGAAGTTATGAATGCGCATGTAAACTGCGTAACACACACTCATAAAACAGTAATTTTTTTAAATTTTTGCGCCAAATTTTCAACATAGGAATTTTAGGACATCTGCTCATGAACAGTGTTACTGTGATTTTCTTACTCTGCATTGAGCATGATTTCCCACAACTGCCTCGATATTGCATGCCGGAATTGTGAAAACACATTTTGGCCAGGATGTGAAAAGTGACAGCTGTACTGGTCATAAGGAGATGTGGTAAAATGGCAATGCTGAAAATCTGGAGTGTAAATATTACAAATTCACAAACTTACGAGTGTGCATAGTAGCTGTGCATGACAGCAGTTCAGCTGATGTATGCTAATTGCATACACTCTACCACCACTGATTGCAGTGAACCTTTTGTTAGAAGTGAAGACCAACACAGCTGAACTGCTGTCATACACAGCTCAGCATGTATTGGTCCCCTAGGGTCGCACCTGCTATACTGAGCAGTGCATTGGCAAGGAGGGTCACACACCTCCAAAACTCATACTGTTGCAAGATGTTCCTTGTGCATGTGCACAAGTGAATGTAAAAAGGAGAAAGATTGCCAACAGTATACCTGAAAGGCATTCCAAGAGCAAAAAATGAAGATCATGTAACTCTGAAACTGGCAGTATATAATTTGTGTAAAGGCATTGTGGGAAATGGATTTGCATAGAATGATATAGGTTCCACCAGTAGATACCATGTGGGGTAAAAGGTTGTATCTGTTTGGTATAAAAAACAAACGTGTCAGGAGAAATTTGCTTGAAGCTAAAGAACAAATGCAAGAAATAGCAATAGAAGCAAATGCTACCATATTAGAGGAGGAATTGGATGAAGGAGGTGGAAAAAAAAAATAAAGGAAACACTGAAAAGAGTAAATCAATTAAACCAAATGGGAAAATACAGCAGAGAATAGCCCATTACATGAAACCAGTTATGAGTGAACACACACTGGTAACAGAGTCTGAAAATAGGGAAACAATAAGAGGACGACTTCAGAAAGGCCCAAACATAAATAATAGTGTAATTCTGGAAGAAACTCTAAATAATGAAATATCAGATGAAAAGGGAAGTAGCTATGAAAGTACTGATAAAAGCAAAGAAGAAGAGGAAAGTGTATGATATGTGATAGAGGACACACTAGATAAAGAATAACTGGAAAACCAGGAAAATGTTATAAAAAGAGCAAAATATGTGCATCATATGTTGGAATATAGCAGGGGCTATAGGGAAGTTCAAAGACAATGGACTGCTGAAATTCCTAAATGAAATGCACAAAATTATGCTGCAGGAGACATGGGCAAATTCATTAGATGGCTTCCACCTGGAAAGTAATCAAGGGTGGCATATCGCAGCAAAAAAAATCGAGAAAATTTGAGAGACCTGCGGGTGGAATCAGTACATTTGTAAAAATGATACCCGATCTGATATGTAAGTGTATATGGAATGATGATTATTTTAACATCCTAGTCATAGAAGTAATATAGGAAAATAAGGAGAAATGGCTGTTGATGAATGTCTATTTTCCTCCAGATACCACTGAGTCAACCATTATTGGATGCATTAAAAAAAGTATGCTGAAGTAATAGAATAATTACAGTCCCAATTTCTAGGCATTATGTTAATTGTGGCTATGGATTATAATTTAAGACTAGGTAAAGAGCAGGCAGATAAAGGAAATAACTGGAATTTGGATGATGTATTTGCAATCCCTATTAGAGAATCATGTGATACCAAAAAAAGTAGGGCAGGAAACTCCTTTTTAATAGAATTATGTACATTGAACTTACGCATCATAAATGGGAGATGCAGTGGTGATAAAACCAGATTGTGTACATTTGCTCACCCAGGTGGAATGAGTTTACTGGATTATGTGATTGATATATATTCACATAAAAAGATCCAAAAGATGGACATTATGGATAATTGGGATAGCGATCATAGGCCTATTTGGGTCTATTTAGATTGCCCGGTTGAAATATCTAAGGAACGAGTGTAAAAAAGATGTCGATAGACCAGAATATGGAGATAAGAAGAAACAAGAGAATTCAATGGAGTAAAGTGAAAATGGAACAATTGAAGGGTTATATTAATTCAGAAGAAATAGATGGATTAAAACATAAATGTATGACAACACTAAGACTTAAGCTGCATTCAGAATTATCAAGTAGATAAAAAGAGAACTTGTTTACAGAATACCAATTACTAGAGGAAACAATATATAAGGAACTAGAAAGTTGCCAGGAAAAAAGAGAGGAGTAAGAGAGGTTTTTTTTGAGCTAACTGGTATGATGCAGAATGTATTAAAATGAAAAAAATAATACATCAAATTGGCAGAAGAGTAACTAAAATGAATAAAGTGGAAGATCAAAAAGCCTTAAGAAATGTAAACATTGAATATAAAGCTTTGATTAAAATTAAAAAAATATAGCTATGACTTATGGGGGAAATTACAAACAGCCATACAAGAAAAGAGCAGTAGTGATTTTTAGAAGTTAGTGACTTATGAAACTGATGATATAAGATATAATGCGATGGCAGTTATACCCCAGGAAATAAGGAGACAACATTATTTGTCAATTTTCAACAATAAAGATATGTTTATGAAAGACAAAATTAACTTTATAGATAACATTGATAATTCAAACTGGATTGAAATTACAAAAAAAGAAGTTATGATGGTAAAACAAAGTCAAAGGAAAAACAAAGCCACAGGAATAGACAATCGGGGTGCTGAATTATATCAAGAAGATGCAGATTGGTGGGCAGATTTATTGCTAAAATTGTATAAAAATATAATAGAACATAGAACACTTCCCAAAGGTTAGAATATGGGGGTAATAGTACCGATCCATAAAAAAGGTTTAACATCACTCCCTGAAAATTATAGTCCAATAACTTTGTTAAACACTACTCAAAAGATCTTCTCAAAGTTAATTTTAAACAGAATATTAATAAGGATGGAAAATAATGATATTCTCTCAAAGTTTCAAGCTGACTTTTGCAAAGGACGTTCCACCATTGATCAGATACTTACATTCCGGTATATTCTGGACAAGCTGGTAGGTCTTCAGAAAAGAAAGATCTCTACTCCATTCATTGACATTAAGTAAGCATTTAATACGGTCAATAGATTAACTCTCTGGAAAATATTAAGTGACCTGGAAATGGACACCAAGTTGCTGAATATTATTATGTTATTATATAAAGAGAATAGCCTGGTCATAAGATATAGCGAAGAAGGTGATATGAGTGAAAAAATTGATGTAAAACGTGGAGTAAAACAAGGATGCAGCTTGGTACCAACTCTTTTTAATATATATATTGACAAGATAGTGAAAGATTTGAAAGAAGTGGATACCTTTGCACCAAAAATAGATGATACAGTTGTACAAATATTGTTATATGCAGACAATGTGGTAATAATTTCTCAGACACCACTTGGATTGTGGAGAGCAATGTCAGCTACAATAGAAACTCTAAATAAATTAGATATGAAGCTGAATTAAGATAAGACAAAAACAGTAGCATTTGGAAATAAAAATAAAAATAAACATACATGAAAAATCATGAACTTTGAGATCGAGGAAGTTAGTGAGTTCTGTTATCTAGGTGTTATTTTTTGTGAAAATTTAAAATGGAAAAAACAGAAAAGATTTATGAGAATGCCCTAAAAACATTAAATGGAATTAAATACTTTGCAAACAGAATGGGAGAAAATTCATTCATCGCCCAATATAGATGTTTAAAAGCTAAAGTGAATGCTGAAATATTATACGGCTTGGAAGTGTGGAGACTTATGTGTAACTATGGAACTCTAGAAATAACCCAAAACAAATATTTTAAAAATCTTTTGGGAATACCAATGGGTACTTCTGGTGCTGGAGCTAGAATGGAAATGGGAACATTGTCAATTCAAGTTACAATAGTTAAAAGAAATATAGCATATTGGAAAAAAATATTACAGCACCTAGAGATACTTTGATCTACAAATGCTGGGTGGATTCTGTCAAAAGAGATGTCAACTCAGACATAAATTGGTTTAATAAGTTAAATCAAGAATTGAATAAAGTTGGGATGACTTATAATTACATCCTGGGGCATGTAGAAGGTGTGGAAAACCACTAGAGTTTGTGCAAGAAGCTATACAAAGAATAGAAGATATATAAATCCAGGCTGATTTTACAAAAATAAGGGACTCATGGAATAATCCCCAATTGAAAGAATAAAAAAAACTTTGAAATGGAGAGTTGTCTGTTAAAATGCGAAAATCAAAAGCACCGCAAAGCAATAACCAGATTAAGATTTAGTGAATTTGAAAGAAGGGGGAATAGAAATAGAGGACCTCTTCCAATGGAAGTTTGCCCATGTTGTAATAATGCCCTGATATCTAGTATACATCTGATTCTAGAGTGTGAAACATTTATTAATATAAGGGAAAAATATAGAAATCAAAATGTTTAAAATGGTGAAGATCTGAATAAGATGGAACAGCTTGAATGTGTACTGAATTGTAATGGAACAAATAAGGTGTTTTCTCTTGCAGGTTTTGCTCATAGAATACAGTAGCACAGGCATTAAAATGGAATATCTGACTAAGATAAGAATGGATAAATTATGCAATTTTTAATGCTTAGTACAAACATGTAGCTGCATAAAACTTATACTTTAGCTGTTGGAACTTATAGTAGTGAGTGGAAATTTTTACTGTGTTTAATGTATTATAAAGCAGAGAATGTACTGTTTTTTAAAATTTTTGTATGTAACAAACTTGAAGATTTTTATACATACCTACAAAATAAAAACTTATGTACTACTACACTGGTCCGCATATCCATGCTAAGATGGATATATTCTGACACACTATGCTTTATTACATGTCTTATGGAATAAGCAACTCTACTGTACAGCTCTGGCATGCCACACTTAGAGAAATAGGTTCGCAATGGAATCTACCATTTGGGACAGGCAGGGGCCATCAACTTGTGGAACCCAGCATTCTCCATGAACAAGAATTGCAACAGATTGATGACCAAGAATTTCAGCAGTGGCAGCATTTAGCTTGCTTGCAGCAGCATGATGGGGGAAGGGGTTACTTTGTGTGCCACTCAAGGATGCTCTTCAGAGTGGGCTGCATCGTTGGGGCTGTTCAACCAGAACATTCTACTTGTGGCACCAAAGTTGTTCCTTTAGGGGTAACTGTTGACTCTTGGGGCTGTGCAGATCGCATGAAACCAGTTTTTGGGGTTGATTTTGGGTGTGGTGGTGTACTTTTCTGAGTCAAGGGACTGGGAGTGGCACCTCCACTGCTATGCCCACTACTTGAGAGAGCAAAGGATTGCTCATACTCCTCTTCAACTGACCCACTCTGCCCTTCCTCCTCCTGCTGTATTGAACTGCTCTCATTTACATTTAACTTGCCAAGGGAGATCCCACCAACAGCTCTGGCATCCTTCTGGTGTTGCTGCCACCACAGTGGGTGACTGTTTTTCAGGTGGGCTTGTTGGCCACCGGTGCCTATGTGGCTTCCCTTTTTTCCCCCGACTAACATGTGCTTGACACAGTTGATATATCCTTATGGTTTCATCAGCTGGATCAAGCCCAGAAGAGTCCCAAACTAGGGACTTCTGACCTCTGGATTTAACATGCTGCTGGTGGGACTGGGAGAACTGAGAAACAGGTGTGAAATGTGTGCTTTTTGAGATGCTTTCATCATTTCTATAAGACTTCTTTTGGGAGGAGGGTGACTTGACTGCTTGGGTCATTGCTGATAGACTTGGTGATAGCCTGATCCACTGGCTGTGCATGTCAATGGCCTACATCACCCTTGACCTTTTTAAACTCAGGCTCCCATGAGGGATCATCCCAGTCATCGTCATCAGCACTGATGCTAATGATGTCCTTGTCCTCCTCCTCCTCCTCCTCCCTATCACTGTCTTCTTGCACAGCACATTTTTCTTTCTCTATAGCCATCTCTTCAGGGGGCTGACTACCCATATCTCCTGGATTACCAGACTCTGGCTGAACACGATCACCACCACCAACTCCAACAGGACCAGACCCTGGGACAGTCACACCACCAGACTTATCGTCCTCCTCCTGGACCACTGTTCCTGTGCTGGTGTCAGTGTCTCCCTTTATCTCACTATCATCCCCCACCAGCATGGATGCAACAGTTCTGGCCATAAAAAACTGAGACACAGGAATGCCATTACTTATTTTAACAACTGTTTTGCTAATAACTGCCACAGCACCACCACAGCCCACAGAAGACACTGATGCAGACATATGTGTGCTTTGGGGAACTGGAACTGAAATTGTACTCTCCTCAACAGACTTCTTAGCTGCCTCATCCCCCCGGTACGTTTTCCTGTGCTGGACTGTCTCTTAGCAGGCATTTATATATGCTGCTTCAAAGCTTTGCCTTTCTCTGTGAGTACAACAAGAAAGAATGTATTACTAACTGCAATAATAACACCCCACACCTGCAGTACTGGCTTTCTTCCAAGTCCAAACACAATCAGGACAGGTAGCAGCACTCTGTACAACTAATACCGTACATGGTAGCCTATTCTAGTAAAAACAAAAAGGTAACTTTTTTCTTTCCCCAAACAGGAAATAAAGCAACACAAGGAAAAAGGGCACAGGTAACCTACTTTAAATACATATCACCTGTGTATGGGCAATTGAAGTACAGTAATGTGTTAGCACTTATTAGTACAATTTTTTGTTATATAAGGTCAGAGACAACCACATAATATTGACAAACAAAGGTGCCTACAACAATATGGATGGGCTCAGCAATCTCTTGTTAACTGCTATATTAATATGTAGTTTTTTTATATTGCATGGGTCAGGTAGTAAACAATGCTGTAAGGTAAAGGGTAAGCAAAGTCAACTGAAACAGGAACACTGCAATACAGAGGCAAGCTCCAGCAATAAAATACAGGGAGCAATTTACCAAAGCAGTGAAACTGTTTATGGACAAGTTCAAGTGATCAACTAAAAGTATTTAAGTTTCCATACAAAAATATAGAACTGTTGCTTTTCACAGTTTAAGTGACACAAGTTAACAGCAAACAGAACTGACCACAAACAAAAAGTAAAAAATAGAATAGGGGATCAGCACTGTGTATTAAAAACTTTAGAATTCACAACTAAAAGCAGAAGAGTGGTGTATAACACAGTCTAACAGGAGCAGGAACAATCAGACAGGAGTAACTTTTCAGAGAAAGAAAAAAATGCGCATCAAGATACAAGGAAATTAATACAAATAAGTAGAACTCCAACAGAAATATAAAGACTTGAAAGAAATAACAGTAAATCACTCATAATTTGTGAGAAATCTGTTAGTAAAATGATAGAAATAGCCTGCACTGGTTTTACACACCTACCCTAATCCTACCACACGCAACTCCTTTGCAGACACAGACAAAACTAAAATCTAATTAAATTATGTATTAAGCAAAAGTCCACAAAATCAGAAAATGTTCCCTAGCAGCACAAGGAGCAAACTGTATATTTGGGAGCAATTAGCTCTCAAAAGCACATTTTAAAGAGGTTTTAAAAGGGTTTATTAGCTGTGATGCACCACAACAGACTGCTCTTCGACTCAACAGTCAATAGACTGTGCTGTAAATAACCTGCCCGTGATATTTGACCTATATACCCACAATGCATTGCAAATTTCACCTTTGGTGCATAATTTTGCTGGTGAAATCAAAAGTTACACCCGGGAAATTTTCTCCACATGGTGAAATTTAAGCATGGATGGGAGAAAATTGCTCAGTCAAAGTATATTACGTGATATTTCGTAACTGCATGAAATCGAAATCACAGGCAAAATCAAGACAAAAATGTGAAATTTCAAAATTACATGAAATATTTTGCCTGGTGAAATTTTCAATTTCACACAACACTAATTGGGGACCAAGAGAGCACGGGCTGGATTTTTAAAAGTCTTGAAGCAGGTACAATGCATAATTTCTAGCTGTGCATGCATGAAAAGAAATGTGTCAAAATGTTGGATTGTTATTTTTAAACATTTGGGTGCCTTTGCATCAGTTTTATTTATTTATTTAAATTTCAGATTAACACCCCTGAGCCAGAGGCCCTTTTACATGGGTTCCACATCAATGGTTCATAGCCAGGTTAAGACAAGTTATAATACAGGGACACACGAGCATAAGTACATAAACAGGCAGAAAAGACAACTTAAATTGAGCAACGGGTTGTAAACAGGCAATTGGACTAGTGATTAATAACTTAGAGCTAAAACAGAACAACATTACTGTAGTTGAGCATAAGTATATTGTACGTGGGAGGAGTGCAGCCAAGAGGCCTTGTCAAAAAAATTAAATAAGAAGCAACCAAACTGTACACAGGCATTGAACAATGTATGCCTGAACTAGTGACTAAAAAAGCTTGTCCTAAAATAAAGAGTTAAAAAGAAGAAAAAAGAAAATGCTGTCCAGAGGCAATGTCATGGTAAATAGGGAGGGATACAGAGTAGGGGGAGGATTAGGTGAGAGAGGGAGGGTAGTAAGGAGGAAGGAGAGGAAGGGGGAAAAGGATTCTGTGTTTAGGTGACAGGAGGGATGGAGAAAAGAGATGAAGAGACATGGAAAGGAGATATGAGTGGGGGTAGGTGAGGGGGAATGGGGAGGTGGCAGAGAATAAGAGAGAAGGGGTATAGGTGGGGAGAGGGAGGGACGGGGTAATTATTGGTGCAAATAAAAAGGGGGGGAGGGTAAGAAAAAAAGGTGGGGAAGCTTGTATAGGATATAGGCTAAATAAGAGCGGCCACCACAAGGTTTATGTGAAACAATTACAAGTGGCATAAGCCACAAGGAGTTGACAGAGCTTGCGTTGAAGTTGGCCTAGTGTGGCTGTGTTTGCAACATCACAGTGCAGTGAGTTTAACCCCTTTGGGGCTCTGACTACAAATGACTGCTGGTCTTGCATAGCATGACAGCAGAGAACTTGGAGTGTTAGGTTTTCAGAACATCTGGTGTGGCAGGTGTTGCAGGAAGGGCTGAGGAACTGAAGAGACCAAGGGATGCCTTCTTTGCTACTAGGCAGGTTTGATAAGAAATTCTGCTCTGAAGCTAGAGACAGTTTGCCTGCTCAGAAAGTTCACAGGTGTGAGTGCGGTGAGCAGCTCTAGTAAGGTGTTGGCAGGCCTTGTTCAGAGCAATAGAAATATGCTGTAAGGCAGTGTCCGTGGCAGATCCATAGATCACAGGCCTGTAGTCTATGACGGAGACAATCGAGCATTGGATTGCTTGCAAAAGGGCTTCAGCAGTCAGGCAGTGCTTATGCTTGTACAGAAGGCCGACGCAGATATTCACTGATTTGGCAACAATGTCTATATGATTGGAAAAGGATAGAGTGCTGTCCAGAGTCACACTAAGGTACTTGAACAGTTGCAGTTTCTGACTGTCAACTGTTTGGTTTTATGATTATTGTGCAAGACATGGAATAACATCATTTATGTTTTTTTGTAATTGAGTATGAGCTTCTTTGAGATAAACCAAGCCTCTACATCTGCAAAACTATTCTGAAACTGGTTCTCTAGGTAGGATGGGTCAGAGTTCTTTGTGAAAATTACTGCATCATCTGAATACAAGAGAATCTGTTCAAGGCAGTAGGTAGGGAGTTTGTTTAGGAAAATGATAAAAAGTAAGGGCCCCAGGATTGACCCCTGGGGGACACCTGAGCCAACAGGTTGCTTAGGTGAGAGGATATCACCAATCCTCACCTGTTACAAGCTGTCAGAGAGGTAGCTGTTAAACCATCTTAAGGTGTCCTTAGACAGCGCTAACTTTGTTAGCTGTTCAATCAGTAACGGATGATTGACTGTATCAAATGCCTTGGTAAGGTCAATATAAGTGGTGCCGATGAGTTGGCCTTGGTCCAGTGCATGGTGGATATAGCCCAAAAATTCAAGAAGTGCAGTAGTGGTACTGTGTCCTTTTCTAAAACCACGCTGCTGAGGACACTGCATGTTGTATTTCTCCATGTACTCTATCAATTGGTCAGCAACAATTCTTTCAAGTGCTTTGGATATAGGGGGGAAGAATGGAGATGGTCCTGTAGTTTCGATGTTGTGCCCTGTCTCTGCTTTTATGTACGGGGGGGTCACCAGGGCTAACTTCCACTTGAGGGGGAATTGGGAGAGCATGAGGGAACAATTGATAATCTTGGTAAGGAGGGGACAGAACTTCATCAAGGGTAGGGGCAATGAGTTTCAGGTCAAGTGAATCCCCACTTGATCTGGTTCTCCTGGGTATTTTAAGTAAATATTTATTGGCTTCACTTTCAGTCACTGCTTTAAAATAGAATGGAGGATGCACCTGTTCCTTTTCCAGTTTATGATACTTTTCTGCAACAGTGTTGGTATTAAAGAAATTTTAGGGTAGCACATAACTAGGGCTGGGGAAAAGCAGAGTTAAAAGTATTGGCAATTGTTGTGGGGTCAAGGGTAATTGTGTGATCTATGTTGAGCATGGAGGGTGCCATATTAGAGTCTTTCCATATAACTTCCATGAGGTTACTCCAAAATATCTTTTCATCTTTCCATGAATTGGCTAGGGCATTTCTGTAGTAGCTTTCTTTGTGTGAATGGATAGCCCTGGTACAGGCATTCCAGGTTGTCTTGTAAGCCTGAATATCTGCTTGCCTGCTAGTAGCCCTTGCCCAATACCACAGATGGTCATGAGATTTCATCTGTTCCAAGAGGTCAGACGTAATCCAAGGATTGTCTACTCGCCTGATTTTTTACTTTTTGTATGGGGCATAAACATCACATGCTGCATTGAAGCTGGTGATGAAATATTCTAGTGCAGTATCCATGTCAGAAGTGGTATCAATTTGCGACCAATCCTGTTGTCACAAAATTGTTTTTAGTGGTTGAAGGTGCCCACTGGTAAGTACCCTGCTATAAACAGTTTTAGCTGGGGGTTTAATGAATTTGTTTGACCATTGTCACAGGATGGGGGAATGATCAGTTATAGAATCAGGAAGGACTTCTGTGTGTGTGTGATGTGACAAAGGTGGTTAGTAAGCACTCGGTCCAAAAGCGTACTGGCCCCTGTCCTGTAATGTATCCTAGTAGGTGATTGAACCAGTTGTGTGAAGCTTGCTGCAGTTAAAGCATCCTTATAGTTACTCGCACTAAGAGCCAGTTTACATTGAAGTCCCCAAGCATTATGACTTCTGAGTTGTGTTTTAAACTGTGGATGCAGTTAAGGATGGAGTTTAGGCTTGGTACCGTCAGCCTGGGAGGGATGTAAACTGATGCAACAGTTAGAGCCTTGTTGTGTGCACTGAGTAGTAACTTGATAGCAAGGACTTGTATATCAATCCCAGTGCTGGACAAGGACAAGGCATGTCCCATTAGAGACTTTTTAAGATTTAGTGCACAGCCACCACCAATTTTTTACAGGCTATCCTGCATTAAGACAGAGTACCCCAATATTGCAATGGCGGTATCAGGGATTGTGGGTGACAGACACATCTCAAGCACTGATAGGACATCTGGGTTGTTCTGGGTGACCCCAGGCAGTAAGGACATCACATTTTTTAAGAAGGCTGCAGATGTTTATGCTTGTTAGGGAGAGTGCCCCAGTTCTACATTTGTCATTGGGACTGTTTTGAGGTGGGCCAGGATTAAGGTGTATGTTGCCTGAGATAAACAGAAGTAGTAGCAGCAGTCATTGCAATAACTCCCTGAGGTACTTTCTATGAAGCAAGCACTCCCTTTTTCCTGTTGGTTCTTTACTGACTTTATGCTGTACTGAACAGTCACTTGAGATTAGAAAGGGAGTACAGTAGAGAGTGGGTATACCAATGAAGGGCACAAGAATAACCCTTGGGAAAAGAAATTAGCACTGTTCAGGGAATCCCCACTGGTTACAGTCCCATAGCTATTCAAGGGATATTCTTCATTGTGTGCTAAGGGAGAGTGGGGTGAGCATTTATTGATAGTGTCTGAGGGGGAGGACAGTATGAACGGGGTGAGCAAAATGAGCAAAAGGAAAGTTGTTGCCATTGTGTTTCAAAGCAATAGATTAGGAGAGCAGTGACTAGATCTTAGGGCTAAGATCTATAGAGCTTAGGATTTAAGGAGGCAACTGCACTGGAGAATAAAATAAAAACAAAAGTATCAAATAGGGGTTTAGCGCTGGTGCAGCTACGTAAGATAACTTGCAACAGCAAAGGCAAAGAGAATCTGGAGCTGAGGTTGGTGTGGACCTAACTGGATCGGAGTGCAACCTTAGGATTAGAGCCAATGAGAGGGGAAAAGAAAGAAGGAAGGAGCACAAGTGTATTTAAAAGTGGCCTGGGGTGAGAGGGCAGGAGAAAAATCAAGTTTCAGAGAGAGATGAGTTTTAGAGGGCGCTGCGGTCCCTTAGGTTGAAGCTGCAGTCCCCAGTTCAAAAAGTCCTTAAAGCTGCCGAAGAAAGAAGCAGCCAATAGTGGGAACAGTGAAGAGAGGAGCAGCCAATGGACAGGCAGAGTCTGCAGAGCAGGAGCCAATAATATTGGTGGCCTCCGATTCTCTGTAAGCGTACCTGAGTTTGGGAGCTGGCAGGTGGGTGAAGAGAGCACGACTGGCTGGTGTGGAATAGAGGCACAGCTGCAAGATGGCCTGGAGTGCTCTGTCAGAGGAAGGAACCTAGAAGAGGGGGTGAGAGAGATAGGGTTAATCAGTAGTTATAATCAGGAGTAGCAGAGCAAGTGATCAAAGTTAAATTGGTGGGAGGGCTTACGGCTAACAAAGGAGAGATAAGGAGAAGGGCGAAATAGGCAAGGAGAGGGGTTAACAAAAGGGTTCCGGGGGGGTCATCTGCCTTTTGGCACCAGGGGAGATTTAGAACAATGGGGCAGGGGCAGGTGAATGAAAGCAGGGTTCTTACAGTGAGAAATTAAAAGAAAAGAAAAAAAAATAGTAGTATGGCAGAGAACAAGCAAATAAAAGTGGCAGGAGAAGAAAAGGAAAAAAAAAAAAAAGAAAGAGAGTAGTTTCTCCCAGAAAGGAAAAGAATACAGCAGCCGTTCAAATACAGTGCAGGTTAAATCTAAAATACTCTATGCATGTAACAGTAACAATTAAGCTTTAAAACAGTGCAGGCGTACACAGCACATTTTTAAAATTCAAGTTTCAGAGAGAGACGAGTTTTAGAGGGAGCTGTGGTCCCTTAGATAGAAGCTTCAGTCCCAAGTTCAAAAGTCCTTAGAGTTACTAAAGAAAGAAGTAGCCAATAGTGGGCACGGTGAAGACAGGAGCAGCCAATGGACAAGCAGAGTCTGTGGAGCAGGAGCCAATAGTATTGGTGGCTTCTGATTCCCTGTAAGTGTAACTGAGTTTGGCAGCTGGCAGGCAGGTGAAGGGAGCATAGCCGGCCAGTGTGGAACCAAGCTACAGCCACAAGATGACCTGGAGCACCCGGTCAGGGGTAAAGACCTGAGTTTGTGAGCATCTAATTTATGGAAAATCAAACAATGCAGTCATTATTGTTTCGCCACAAGGATTATTTTCTGAGTGCAACTTGCACACTTTCGACAAGAAATTAGACCATCCTCTATGTGGCTTAATCTTCTGTCCTACAATTGTCATATAAGTCATCACATGCATCTGGAGGGCCTTAGAAAATCCAGCTCCATAGGTTCAAACCCATCTAGAGCCAAATACTCCCCCTGTGACCTGAGGCAAGTCAGTTACCAGTACTCCAGTCCACCCCACTGTGAAAATAGGTAGACACAGGACCCCACGTGGGACAAGAGGCTGCATCTCAGCCAGGCTACACTGGGTAAATAAATTGCAAAACAGTAATCAAATAAATGAAACAATGGGCCAGTTCAAGAAGTTTATATCCTGAGCAAATAGTAAAGCTGTTAACATTGGCTGAAAGATCTAATATCCACCCTAATTAGCAACGGCATATTTTTTTGAGTCTCAAAAGAGTTAACAGGCAAACTAATTACAGTCTTGATTAATTGTTCTACAAAATCAATCACATTTCAAACAGATACGTTTTTGATATAAAGCCACAAAACTTCTGTATACTGTAACTGAGAAAATGAAGCATTACAAATTGCAATAAAGCATTACATGGGCAACATGTCAGTAGAAGAGTTTTCACTTAACAGTTGCTTTGACAGCGGAAAACAATGAGCATGTACCTTTCAGGCATCATGTGGAGGTAGCGATCTTGACTCTCTTAGCAATGACCAAAGGCACCAAGGATAGCTTCATGGCAACCACCTTTTCCTTTATAGAAATGCTAAAAGGCAGAGCTAATAATAGCAATGACCAAAGGCACCAAGAATAGCTTCATGGCAAACCACCATTTCCTTTATAGAAATGCCAAAAGGCAGAGTTAATAAATCAATAAATTTCAATGACTGTAGTTCATATCTTAAGTAGCATGGCTAAACTGACAGAGTTACAGTATGTATGTTGGTACTGCTGCAGAGACCAATCTTATGATTGTAAGAGTAGTCCCATGTGCATTCTTTGGGTATGTTTGTTTGTTGTTTGTTTTTATTTTGATGACCATGTGGGATACACTGGTGCCAAAGGCATCTTTTACAGGTATGACCCAGTGTACAGTAGTACAACACACGACAGTATAATAGCAAACAGTTGAGTTAAAATATGAACAGGTACTACAATACATATTTGGGGCATGGTTGTGCCCCAGGACAGGGTTAAGGCAAGACAAGGCACATTTTATTTGCATAGTGCCCTATCCAAGGGCTCAGAGTGCTTGTATAAACAACGATAAAAATAAAACAACCCCATCATAAATAATTCAGATCAAACTAAAGGCTTTTTCAAAAAGGTAAAGTTTTAAAAGAGGCTTTAAAGGCTACCACCGAGCTGTCAGCCTTGATCTATTGAGGAAGAGAGTTCCAAAGGAGTGGCGCCATCACCCCAAAGGCCCTATCTCCTGATCTTTTTAGATGAGAAGGTGGAACAACTAATAAGTCTACTTCAGTTGCGCTTAGGGGGTGGACAGGAGAGTATGGAATCAGGAGCTCTTTAAGGTAGTCAGGTCCCAAACTGCATAGAGCCTTGTATGTTAACAAGCCTATCTTGCAGGTGATGTACGCACTCACAGGCAGCCAGTGCAGAGAGCATAGGACAGGGGTGGCATGGTCCCTTATAGAGGTGCCAGTCAACATCCTGGCTGCAGCATTCTGCACTAGCTGCAGGCGATGAATCAGACCACCAGACAACCCCAGGAACTGGGCGTTACAGTAATCAAGTCAACTAGTGACAAAAGCATGGATAACTGTAGCCAGGTCAGAGGGAGTCAGTAATGGATGGATCCTGGCGACATTCCGGAGATGGAAAAACACAGCCCTAACGACCGACACAACTTGTTTTTCAAGGTCCAGGTTAAGGTATAGGCATACATAATGCAATGATCAAATTAAAATAACAATTTTCAGCACACAGATAAAGAGGCAGTATTAAAACAGAGAAAGAAGCACTAGTAAAACACAAAGGACTTCAGACAGAACACAGGCAACAGAAAATGGCAGAAAACATTCTTTGGGTATGACCACTATAAACTGAAGGTGAGCAGTTCTGTTATCCTGATAATGTAAATGAGACCACTCTTACCATAAGAATGGTCTCCACAGCAGTATTAATTAGGGATGGTAGGGTCAGCTGTGAGGTTCTGTTTGACGCTAATCTGTTTTTAAAAGATTTTGATTTACTCTGATTTTCTCTGGTTGGTCAAAACAGGTACATTTTTCCAGACTGAATCAGAACTGGGTCAGAGGCAGATCAAGACTAAATGGTAGAATTAAGTTGCCTCTATTCCCTCAATGTAAGCCTTTTCTTGATGTCATTTCATGTGTAAAATAATTATTTTATGTTTTTGTTTTTCACCAGTTTCTCAATTTTAACAAGAATAAAGTTCCAAAGTCACTTACATCATCTGGGCCAGATCAGGACTGGATCACTGGCAGATAAGAACCTTATTAATACTCTGGACTAGTGAAATCAGCGTCAAGTCACAAATGATTCTGATTTCCAGAGTCAAGCAGAGGTGGACCATTTTGGGGTTGGGGGTCCTGATCTGACACAGAGCTGGCCCTCCCATCGCTAATATTACTATTTTAGTGATCAGGGTTGATCAATAATATATTAAGAATTAAACAAACCCCCCCCTCAAACAAGTACATTTCCTGGGCACTTGAATGCGAGACACACTTTACAGAATAAATGTCTCACCCATGGGGAAAGGAATGCTTCAGTTTGTTGGAAGCCTTCCCTCAATCTATTTATTTATTTAAAATTCGGTGACTGGGAAAAATAACTTACATAACATTGCCACCCAGTAGGTTCTCTTCCGCAGCCCCAGAGAAGCTATAGAAAATGAAACCAAACCATACTATTAGAGTCAGCCATCCAATTGTGACTTCTGTTTTCCTTTCCTTGCATCAAAGTTGACTCTTAGAGTTTCAGCATGTTTTCCTGCATCTGTCAGGTCACTGAAGAGATACTTGCCAACGTAGAAAAGTTTCTTTTTTGCAGAGAGCTTTAATGAGTGAGAAATGCCAGGTTTCTGAAGGGCAGCTTGCATGGAATCAAAATTTATTCCTAATCTGTCATGCCCTTATAGCATAACTAAGACCTAGAAATAGGCATTCTGTTTCCCTTGATGTCAGAAATAGTTTCTCCAAGTGATTTGCAATCCTCAGAGCTCTTTACGCTCTTGCACCACCCTGTGATAGTAAACAGTGTGAGTGGAATGCCTGGATTGTTTGGCTTTTTCAGAGGGGTTATTCTATAAACCTGCTGAAAAGAGACTGGAGTACTGAGCTGTAACAGTGCCTGTAACAAGTCCTGAAGATAAATGACTGGGTCTAAGCCTTCCTAACCTCTGGGAGTCCTAGCAGCCATGCATGACCCAGGTGTTGTTCTTAACCTGCTCAATGCAGAAATAGAGGAGCTTGTTCTCCTTGGTTACACTTGTGGTTGCAGAGAGTGCCCTTTGTGCTATTATGGCCACCTACTTTGGGAATTGCTACCACTGTGTCATAGAAACATGTGCACATAAATGATGATAGCAGAAAAAGACTACGGGTCCATCTAGTCTTTACTCAATCATACCCCGGGACCTATTGTCTCTGTGGGGTCTATGCTTACCCAATCCTCCCCGTTTTCTTCTCCTTGGGGCCTATTCATTAATGTTATGTAACACTACGCACCCTGTGCAAGCCACGTGCACAGGCATATATGTGCAGAATGCACGGAAGCAACCAGCACGTGGCATACACAACCAGCACACAGAGTCATGCGCAGTGCACCCATGTGAACCTGCATGGCAAGGGGCCTACACAGCAGCAGAGGGCCGGAGCTGTGTAAGCAGCACATGTGGAACAGTGGATGCGAATGCACACTGCCAGCTATGGCAGAAGGGTATGCGGCCACCCCGTGAGCACACTACCTAGTCAGAAACCAGCCATAATCTGCCCTACGCGGTGCACAGCAAGGTGACAGAGCTCAGCAAGGTGGAAATCAGGGTGCAAGGCCCAGTGGCCACACACGACAGCAATGCATGCACCAACTCAGTGCATGGTGACAGTGCCACAACATGGGGTGGGCACAGTCCACATGCCGGCATTGCACAATCAACACCTGTCCAAACATGGTCACCACCGGGCACATCCCCCAGCTGAAAACCACACAACTACTCCACACGGAACCCCCACCCAGACAGGTCAGAATGCAGGTAGACAGGGCCCCAAGCACTAAGGAGGAGACCCATGCAGCGGGCACTGGAACAACAGGGGTGGAAACAGGGACACACCTCGGTGGGCCACAGCAACCTACATACCACCGAATGCTATGTAAATACCAGCAGCAGGACACAAGGCATGTGGCAGGCACATAAGTAACCCGTACAGACCTGCATACAATGCTCATGCTAGCCCATACCCGAGCTAGGCAGCACACACATACACACACACACACACAAACACACACAACCACCCGTACACACTGTGCCAGGGCGAGAAACCAGACAGCGAGACCAGGTAGGTCACATATGGCTTTATTGTGGCAGCACAGTACACAGATCATGGCAATTAAACAAAGCACACTGCAAACAGTTGGGGGGGGTGCCCCCTCAATTCGAGTCCTACTCCCAGGGCAGGTCTGGGCTGTTTGAAGGTGTCAGCTCTGGGGGGGGGGTGTCCATGAAGGGCCTCTCCTCTAGAACAAGGCACCTGACAGGGCCACCATAACGCTGCAACGAGAAGAGCAGAGAGAGGGAACCGACATCAGTGCCACAGCAGCATGCAACAGCCCCGCCACGCCAACGCCACAGTCCCACATGCCACCCCCACACACATACACAGAAAGCCACAGACCACCTACCTTGGAGGGGGCATGTGTGGCCTACAGGTCCCCGTCCTCATCCTGGTACACATAGTCCTCCATGCTGCTCCACAGATCAAGGCACCATGGCAGGTCTTGCGCCAACCGCCACTGAGGGGTCACCACACGGGCCGAGCATGGCCTGCCCACCACCCAGTGCTCCAGGACCAGCACTGCCTTCTGACACCAGGTCTCCTGCAGAGCACAACAGAGACAGTGAGTACCAGACAAGCCCATTGCATGGGCCCCCCTGGCCGCCACACAGGCCACAGGACCGGTGCAGTGTACACCCACCTGACGCCATTCCGTGACCTCCCAGATCTTACTGGCCGGGATCCCATCCTGGTAGGTGGCATCCACCATCTGGTACAGGCGACGTGGCAGGGGGAGCCTGCCACGTGCCACTCCTGCCTTCATAGGTGGTGCCACTGCTGCCATGACCAACAAGGCATTAATAGCGAGCCGTGTGGTGCATGTACACACACACCATGTGTCCATGCAATGCCCAAAGGAGCACATGTGATGCACCACACACTATGCATGGCACACACATGTGGACATGCAATGCCACAGAGTGGACGCAAGCCACGGAACACATCAGAGGCATGGGATGTGCCATGGGGCACTACTACATGTCTTTCTCCTTGAGGAGGCAGATGCTGCACGTCATGCCAGGGTGCGGCCATTGACATGGACATTCTGGCCACATCTCATCACCATGTTGCTGCACCCCACAGAGCTCCTACAGTGCTACAGGGTCAACCACAGCACCCTACACTATCTCTGTGAGCTGCTGGAGGCTGAGATAGCCCCAGCCACACAGTGCTCCAGAGCGATGACCGTGGAGACCAGGACACTTTGTGCCCTGCAGTGCTATGCCATGGGCACATTCCAGCAGGTGACGGGCAACATGACAGGGGTGAGCCAGGTGTCCATGTCCCAGGTGCTACACCAGGTGACCAATGCCCTTTGTGAATCACTGGGAGAGGCACATCACCTTCCCCACAGCCACTGCGGATGTCAGGATGGTTAAGTGTACATTCCTTGACATATATGGCATGCCAAACACCGTTGGTGTGACTGACTGCATGCACATGCCCATCCTAGCACCACTTGTCAATGAGGAATCCTACAGGAACCACAAGGAATTCCATAGCATCAACTGCCAGGTAGAGTGCGACACCAACGGCATCCTCACTAATGTCCTGGCACAGTACTCAGGGTCTTGCCACAATGCCTACGTGTACTGAAACGCCACATGGGATGCCAGCTGGAGGGCTATGGCTGGCTGCTGGGTGAGTCCCCATGCACAGGTGCATCCTCGGTGTTAACACGTGTCACACCACACCACTAACTATGCCTGTCCAATCTCCCCCACAGCTGACAGCAGATACCCCCTGTTGACAACACTGCTGATGCATACCTGGCACCACGGCACCCCGCGGAGGTTGCATACAATGTGGTGCACACACGGGCATGGAGCATCATGGAGCACACAATAGGGATGCTGAAGATGCGCTTCCGATGCCTGGACCACACAGTTGGCATGATGATGCTTGCACCGGGAATGGTGTGCAGAGTGTTCACTGCCTGTGCCATGCTGCACAACATATGCATGCATTGCAGGGTGCCTGTGCCACAGGATGAAGACCCGGAGGGGGGCAGGGAGGAGCCACCGCAGCCACCCCAAGGACCAGCACCACCCAGGGAGGGTGCGAGGGCACTGCCCGTGGACCACCATGCAGCGGGATGCATTGCGGTGAGTGCCATGTGCCATCGCGTGGCCCATGGCACATTTGGTCAGTGAGTATGGTACTACACTGACAATGATGACAGTGCATGGCTGAGCCAGCAGGTGCATGGAGCATGCTCCATGTTGCTGCCACAGCCACCGTGCCCACAGGTGTGGTGCGACTGTGGTGTGCGGCATTGGGCAGCATGCCCAGTATCTGGTGCAGGGGCCATACCATGGTGACATGCCTGATGCCCATTACATGGAGCGTGCAATGTGGTAGTGGTGTGTTGGGCCATGGCCGGTGCATTGTGGCAGCAGCAGCAGGGTGCAGTGCACTCGGCGCCCTCCCCGGATGGTGCTGGTCCATGGAGTGTGGCTGGGGGAAGTGCTGTGGGGGTGTGGGTGTGTGTGTGTGTGTCAGTGCCTGGGGCGTGTGGGTCTTGCCATGTACCCCCTGTGCACATTGTCCCACCTGGCCTCTCACTGTGCTTCAGGCCGCTGTACTGCTCCATGGCTGTGCCCCCTTCCAGCCACTGCTGTGCGCATTGTGTGTTCGGAGGGGGTCAGCACCACCCTGTGCCACCTGTATGCGGTGCGATCGCCGGGTCCTGATTCATGTACCGGACCCTGTGTCTGCCTGTGCTGCTGGTCCGACACCACCGCTCTGCTCCTGTGGTGCCATGGGCGCTGGGACCATTACTGTTTGTGGGGCCATGGATGCTGCCCTGTGCTGGGCCATGCCTGCTTGGTGGCAAGGTGGGCCACAATTCCCTGGAGTGTGTCAGCCATGTGCCCCTGTGCCCTGGCACCCGCAGCAATCCCTTCGGCCAGGAGCTCCTATGCCCATGCACCTGTGGCCATCGCCTCAGCCATGCGCTCCTGCACCCTCACTCCCATGACGATGTCCTCCGCGATCTGCCCCTGCGCTCACACAGCTGCTGTCATGACCTCCGTGAGGCAGTTCACTGCCTCCATACATTCACGTGTTGCCTACAGGTAGTCATGCTCCAGCCCACAGAGGTCGGGGTAGTAGGTGAGAGGAGCGAACTGCTTGCGCCCAGGCGGCAGTGCCTCGGCGATGGGTTGTCAGTGTCCCTGTCGTCCCAGTCCTGTGTTCCCGGCAGCTTTTGAGGTGCTTCAGGTGCATTGCAGTGTCCATCCTCCTGTGCATCTATACTGCCTGTACCACTGGCCATATCCTCTGCTGCTGATGGTGCGGGTAGGGTGCTGTCCCCTCGCACCAGTGCCTGCTGTCCGCTAGTTGTGCTATGGTCCTGTTCTCTTGCTCCATTTTCCTCGACTAGTCCTCCTCCTGTGCTTGGTCCACCATCCTCCTCGCGGTTCTGCCACCCCTGGGTCTGTCCATTGTCAGTGCCCTGGCTGTCCTGTGATGTGGTGTCAGGCTGTCTGTCATCCCCCTGCGTGTCCGGTGGTCCGTGCTGCTGTGCACCTGTGTGTGGCAAGGGCGACACCGGTTACTGTGTCTGTGTGTCCAGCGTCTGCGTGTGTGTGGTCCATGGTCTGGCATATACCCACCTTCCTCATCTGCCCTCTGTGTGGTTCCTCCCTGGTTGGTCCCTGAGCAGGATGGTCCCTCTCTGGCTCCATCTGCATTGGGTACTGTGGGGATGGACATGACAGTGTGTTACTGACAATCACCCCCTTGCCTGGTTCACTGGCAGTGGCTGTGCCCTTTGCACGTCCATGTTGCATGTACCTGGCATGCTCTCCAGTCCTTCAGGCTCCCCATCTGTCATGACATCACTGATGGTCTCAGTGGCCTGGTGCTAGTTGGGCATCAGCGGTGGGTCTATGGGTGGCGTCCACCGCCTGTGGTGAGCTGCAACCGGTGGGCCTGGCTGAGCCATTGTTTCACCTGGGACCAGAGGTCAAGACACTTGTGCTTGATTGCCATGAGTGTGCATGCCTCCAGTCCTGTGGCATCGATGGCTGCCTGAAGGTCCAGCCATATCCTGGCCTTGGTCTCTGGTGGGGTGCTCAGTGCCCACCACCCAAACAGCATGTCATAATGCTGCCTCACCTCAGTGATGAGGATGGCCACCTGTTGCCCTGTGAAGTTTGGGGACCACTGGTGCCTCCCACTGCCTCCTCTGTCCATGCCACGTCCAGCGGCGGAGCCTTCTCTTCTCCTGTTTGCACTTTCTGACCCATCCGTGGATATACCTGTTCCTCACTATGCATTTCACTGGTGCATTGCATGTCTGCATCGCCTTTTATGGTGGGGTCAAGAGGCATTCCCATCGCCTTGTGTGGGCTGTGGCCTGCCCCCGCGCCTAGCTGCGGGCCTCTTCTGTCTCCACCCTGGCCTCCTGGGGGTGTGTCGGGTTGTGTCGTGAATGTCGTGTTGTTCTGCACCACTGCATGGTGCGCAGCTGTGGGCTTGCATTTATGTCTGTTCTGCGCGTACCAGTTCTCCTTCATGAATAGACACCCTTGTTTCTGCCTAGCTCATCTTATTTTACATTTTTGTGAGTTTTTCTCCTGGTTTTTACCTGCTCACCCGTGTGTTCCTGGTGCGAGCACGCACATGTGAAGGCACGCGCATGTCATGCACTACTTAACACCCTACCCTACCATTGGCCCATACCCACCTGCACCACCACTGATCCGCCACCCGGTGATGGCAGGACTATGGAAGAGCAACCTCCCACCTCTGGAGAGGAGAGTGGAGTCATTAGGCTCAATCCAGCTTCACCATCCCCCCCCGGCACCCCGACAACCCAAGGTCGTTCCCAAACCCAGGTTACCGGCATAGCGCGAGGTAAGGCAGAGATGCCTCAACCCTCAGTGCCACTGTGCTGGCCCTACCTTGCTCATCTTACTGAGTAATTATGATACCATTGGCTCTATCCTATATGTTTTCAAAGACGTTCATGGTTCGGGCACCCACCACCTCCACCAGCAGACCATTCCATGACTCAGCCACTCTTTCTATAAAATAATTATTTCTCACATCCTTTTTAAATCTTCCCCCATTAATCTCCACTCAAGACCCCATGTCCTAGCTTCTCTGTTCTGGGTAAATAGCTCTTCACAGTTCGCTTTGTTTACTCATTTCAGGAACTTGAAGGTCTGTGTCATATCCCTCTCTTATCTGGTTTCGAGTGAATACATATCCAGTACCTTTAGTTGATCCTCAAAGGATCTGCCTTCCTGGCCCTGAATCATCTTGGTCACCCTGGATTGTACCATCTCTATGGTCACCATGCGTTGTACCATCTCTATGCTCACCGTGCACTGTACCATCTCTATGGGCACCCTGCTGTGTGCCATCTCTATGGTCACCCTGCATTGTACCATCTCTATGGTCACCCTGCTGTGTGCCATCTCTATGGTCACCCTGAATTGTACCATCTCCATGGTCACACTGCTGTGTGCCATCTCTATGGTCACCCTGCATTGTACCATCTCTATGGTCACCCTGTGTGCCATCTCTATGGTCACCATGCATTGTACCATCTCTATGGTCACCATGCATTGTACCATCTCTATGGTCACCCTGCTGTGTGCCATCTCTAGTGTCACCCTGCATTGTACCATCTCTATGGTCACCCTGCTGTGTGCCATCTCTATGGTCACCCTACATTGTACCATCTCTATGGTCACCATGCATTGTACCATCTCTATGGTCACCCTGCTGTGTGCCATCTCTATGGTCACCATGCATTGTACCATCTCATGGTCACCCTGCATTGTACCATCTCTATGGTCACCCTGCTGTGTGCCATCTCTATGGTCACTCTACATTGTATCATCTCTAGCCTGTCCCTGTCCTTTTTTCAGTGAGGACTCCAGAACTGGTCACAGTACTCCAGATGTGGCCTTCCCAATGACCTATATAGAGGTAATAGTACTTCCAGCTTCCTACTATTGAACCCTCTCCCAATGCACCCTAGCATCCTGTTAGCCTTAATGAAGGCCTTTTTTACACTGGCTGGTTTGTTCAAGGGAGTCACTGATGATGACTTTTAGGTCCCTTTCCTCTAATGTTGTGTCCAGCTGAACCCCTCCCACTCAATCCTCTTTTCTTGGGATTGTGTTCCCAAAATGTATCACATTGTAGTTTTTGGCACTGAATTTCAATTGCCAGACTTTGAATCAATTTTCTAGCATTTCCCAGGTCTCTCTTATCTCATCCATGCTGTCTCCCTTATCCACTCCACATTGTCTCCCTTATCCCCTCCACACTGTCAACTCAACCACAGAGTTTAGTGTCATTTGTGACTAGACACAACCTGCCCTGGATTCCCTCTCCTATGCCATTGATGAACATATTGAAGAGGACTGGGTCAAGGACAGATTCTTTTGGTACTCCACCGTTGACATCTCTTTCTGCTGATGTGACCCCATTCACCACAACTCTCTGCTACCTCCCCTCCAACCAACTCCCAACCCACTTTGCTATTTCCCTAGCTGTATCCAGATCCTCTACCTTCTTCAGCAGCCTTTGGTGTGGCACCGAGTTGAATGTCTTGCTGAAGTTGAAGTATAGCTAGTCTACTGTGTGCACCTTGACAACTACCTTAGTTATCAAAGAATACTATCAGGTTGAGCTGATGAGACCTCCCTGCCACAAACCCATGCTGTTTACTATCCTGAACACCACTGTTCTCCAAGTATGTCCATTCTAGTCTCCAATCTACTGTAGTAAGATGTACATTAAAGACCTCCACCTTCTTGTTAAGTTCCAGTACTGCTTGCAACATGATCTTAGTTGTAAATTCAGGTTCCCACGTACTCTGTCTCTTGTTGTGTGCCTGCATTGGCCCTGTGTAGTGCCTCAGAGTTGAGACCCTACAGAAAAATAGGCTTAGGACTCATGGGGGGCATGGAGGATAACACAGCAGGTACTCAGGGACCTCTGCAGGCCCATAGAGATAGACAGGAGAATAGACAGGTGGTGTCAGGGTCCAAAGGTACAGCATACGGGGGAACTTTTGTTTACTTTGGACATTCTGCTCATACCAGAAACCTCAGCATAGCCAATTCCCACAAGAGATCCCACTGTTTCTAGCCAGTTTCCCCAGTAAGCACATCTACAGCACCCCAGTAAGTCCTAGAATGTCCCCAGCATGACCCAGTAACCTCCACGGTACAGCAGCCAGCACAGAAAATCCCTCCCTGCAGCCAGTTCCCTGCTCAGCCTTAGTGAGGGCTATGTTTAAAAAATTTTTTTCCCTGCTGTCTGCTCTCATTCGCACTGAAGCCCCCCACACCGAGCAGGCAGCATGTGAAGAGGGTGCCACACACTGGGGCCTCAGACAAGGATTCAAACTAACAGCCATTTGTGGCTCACTCTTGGCATTCAAGTAATAGAACCTATGCCTATAAATGGAATGGCTAAAGCGACTGTTTGGGGTGTGCAAATCAGAACCGAGAGAGAGAGAGAGAGAGAGAGAGATAAAGAAGGACACAAGAGTGGCAGAGACCTGAGAGGCTTACCTGGTATGGTTGAAGTGGTCCTGTTGGCTCTTTAGGATGTCTCTTCTTTGGTCTGTGGCTACAGAGGCATGCACAGCATTATGGGTCTTCCAGCAGCAGCTGGGTCATGGCGGTGAGCAGTCTTGCGGTCCTCTCCAGCAATCACATCCCTTCATGGGCCCGCCTTCTCAGTTCAGCCATGTCAGCAAGACAGCCAGGCTTCTTGATCCCTCTCTTTCATCCCTCTCAGGTGGCATCAACTCTTGGGAGCGATATCTTCCCTATGGAACTCCTGACCCAGAACCAGGAATCAGATGTGAGTGGGCAGGGGGCACAAGCCAGCAGTGTTGTCTGTCTTCAAGAAAATAAACAATTTTATTTTAATTAAAATACACAAAATACTCCACTTGGCACTCTTAACAGCAGCTAAAGCCGTGTGGGTGGATGGACACTCCTCAACTCAAGACTGCCTATTGAGGCAATGCAGAGGCTTTGCAGGAGCCAATGTGGACCAGCCTAGATCCAATTCAAGGACCGCCTACTGTATATGGAGGGAATGGCACAGCTCCACAGAATCCAGTACTTGTGTGAGTAGGAAACTCTATAAAAACTACCCATAGGGCATGACTATTGCAAGACCCCATAGAAGTCAGTACTTGTTGCATGGGAGGACAGACCCCATTGTGTAACCACCCATAGCGCGTGAATAGAAATAGCTCCACAAGAGCCAGAGGTCCTTAAGGGCAAACAAGCTGTTCTGGGACATTTCTAAAAGCCTGTGTCTGTGAACTGTATTGTAAAAGACAATGTGTTGATGGTATGAACCTCCCACCAAGCCCCTTCTGACGTGACAGAAACAGAATTTGTTGGCAGATAATGACTGCTTGGCTCACCTAGATTGCCCCTCTTTTCCTTGCCTATTTTGCCACCGCTGTGAGACCCTACCTCTTTTCCGGCCACCTCCTCCCCCTCCAACGCTTTGATAGCAGTTTTCCTTTATACTTATCCCATGCATGCTTGAAGCCTACCACTGTTTTCACCCCATCACCCCCACTGGAGCATTGTTCCAGGTATTCAACACCCTGTCAGTGTGAAGAAATACATCCTCACATCCCTCCTACCCCCCCAGCTTCATTGCATGCTCTCTAGTTTTTGTACACCTTCTTTTCTGACAAATGCTCCCTTTCTGTACCTTATTCGCTCCTGTGAGGTATTTAAAGGTCTCAATCTTGTCCTCCCTCTTGTCTTACAGGGCACACATGTTTAGATCCCTCAGTCTCCCCTCATAGGACATTTGATGCAACCCATGCACCATTTTTGTTGCCCTTTTTTAGATGACCTCTACCCTGTCTATGTCTTTTCTGAGGTGTACTCCACAGACATGCACACAGTATTCCTGGTGTGGTCTCACCAATGATTGATACAGTAGCAACAGCACCTCCCTCCTTCTGCGGGTGATACCCACTCCCATGTACCCCAGAATCCCACTGGTTTTCCCTACTGCTTTGTTGAATTGCCTTACCACCTAAAGATCATCCATTATGATTACTCCTAGGTCCATTTCCTGTTTACTGACTGTCAATACCCCTTCCTCATTGTATACTCTACCTCTGTGTTTCTGTGACTAAGGTGCATGCCTTTGCACTTTTTTTGCATTGCAACCCAGCTGCCATACCCATGAATATTCCTCAACTTTTTTTTCAGATCTGTATTCATTCTCTACTCTCCACCCACTCTGGATTGTCCACCCTATGGTGTCATCTGCAAAAAGGCACACCTTCCCTTCCAGTTCTTTTGGAATGTCATTTATAAATACATTAAAGCCATGGGCCCAGTACTGAGCCCTAAGGAACCCTGCTGGTCACTCTCCTTTCCCCCGAGTTAGTGCCGTTAACCACCACCATCTGTCACCTATCTATCAGCCAGTTATGTACCTAGTGTTTCACCTTGGTTCCCACCCCCAAGCTTCCCAGATTTTTTTTTATGAGCTTCCTATGTGGAATGATGTCAAAGGCCTTGCTGAAGTCTAAGCTGGCCATTTCCACTGCTCTCTCCTGATCTATTTCACCGGTCTCCCAGTCAAAGAAAGCTATCAGATTTGCCTGACAGGATCTTACACCTGTGAATCTGTGCTGCCTTTGGTCCTGTAACCTGCCATATGCAAGATAATCTCCCAATCTTTCCTTTAGAAGTGACTCTATTAGTTCCCAACTACTGATGTCAGACTGATCAACCTGTAGTTGTCAGCCTCTTCCCTGCTGCAGCTGTTATGGAGCGGGACTACATTTGCCCTTCTCCAGTCCTCTGGGATCACCCTTAGTGAGCTATTGAATAGGGCTGTCAGAAGTGCAGCCAGTACCTCCCTGAGATCCTTCAGTACCCTTGTATATACCCCTTCAGGCCCCATAGCCTTGTCCAATCTCAGATTCACAAGCCCCCTCAGGACTCTTTCCTTATCAAGTGGACTTTTGATATGTCCCTCCCAACAGTGGTTCTGTAACCTGTATGTGGCCCATCCTCTTCCCCTTCTACTGTGAAGATAGAGCAGAAATATTTGTTCAGAATATCTGCTTTTTTCTGACCATCCAATGCACAGTCTTCCTCTGCACCCTTCATCCTCACAATTCCTCCTGTCTTTCTTTTTTCACTTATAAACCTAAACAAGCATTTGTCAATGCCGAATGTTGCTTGCTTGCTTGTATGTGCTGTTTAGGTATTTGGAAGTGATAGTTCCATGCCTTCCTTCCAAGACATCCACTGTGTCTTTCCATTCAGTATTCAGAGAAGAGTGGGAGGGGCAAGGGCCACAGCAGTACAGCAGTTGCCAAGGGGGTGAAGAGGTGGACAATAGTCCATTCAAAGGCAAAAGAGTCCTGCAGGAACTCACTAAATTGAAGGTGGACAAAACGATGGAACCAGATGGCATACGCCCAAGGATATTAACAGAACTGCGAAGGGAGATAGCAGTACCTCTGGCAGTTATGTTCACTGAGTCATTCAACATGAGTGAATTGGAGGAGGGCACATGTGGTCCCTCTACACAAGTCTGGCAGCTGGGAGGAGGAGGCAGGGAACAATAGGCCGTTCAGCCTCACCTCAGTAGTGGGGAAGATCATGGAGACATTACTTAAAGAAAGGATAGTGGGGCATCTAGATGCCATCGGAGCCAGGACCATAGACAACATGGATTCACAGTGGGGACATTATGTCAGATAAATCTGGTTGATTTCTTTGACAAGGTGACAAAGGAAGTGAATCAGGGTGGGGCAGTGGACAATGCTTACCCTGATTTCAGCAAAGCCTTTGACACCATCCCATATAGGAGGCTGATAAACTAGCTGGGTAGGCTGGGCATGGGGAAAAGGGTTGTAAACTGGGTTAGAAACTGGCTAACAGACAGGAGGCAGAGAGTGGTGGTAAATGGTGTGCAGTCTAGGGAGATGAGGCAACCAGTGGGATGCTGCAGGGATCGGTCCTGGGGCCAGTTCTGTTCAATGTCTTCATTAGTAATATTGCAGAACGTCTGAAAGGAATTTTTTCACCAACTTTTCAGCATAGCCATTTTAAGACCTCTGCTTATGAACAGTGTCACTGCGATTTTCTCAATCTGTCCCAAACATTGATTGCACACACCGAATGCGCCATTGTGAACTACATGCACGGAAACACATTTTGGGCGACGTGAAAAATGACAGCTGTACTGCTCATAAGGAGGTGTGGTAAAATGGCAATGTTGAATATCTGGAGCGCAAATATTAAAAATTTGCGAACTTACGAGCTTAGGAACTGCACAACGGCCCCTCAACTAGCAGAGTGGCATCTCTCCTCCAGGAGGACTTCTCTGCCATCCAGCACTGGTTTAGGTCGAATCAGTTATTTCTAAACCCCCCAAAAACTGTGTCGGTCATGTTTGGCTCCCAACAAAGACTTTCCCGTCAATCCCCCTGCCCTCCGTTCAAAACTCTGGATGGGTCTCCCCTGGAGCAATGCACTAGCTATAGATATCCAGGCATCTGGCTGGATCAGCACCTAGATTTTGCCTCTCACATTGACTCCCTACACAAGAGGCTGCTTCCAAAATTGGGTGCACTATATCGTAACAAAAACTGCCTCCCCACACAAGCGAGGCACGCAATAGTCCAAAAAAATGATACTGCCCGTACTCGATTATGGCGACATAGTATACACTATCGCACCTGAGTCTGCCCTGGCAAGCCCAGACACCCTATTCCACTCCTTCTGTTGCTTCATCCTTGACTGCCCGCAATCCACCCACCACAGCACCTTATACGGCTCCCTAACCCTGCCATCCCTCCATGATCGGAGATTAATAAACTGCACCAGGTTCGCTGCCAAATATTGGTCTCTCTCCCCCTCCCTCCCTACCTGGCATCTACCCTCTCCCAACAACCTCCACCTGCATACTCCCTTAGAGGCATGGACCCAAGACTACTCCACATCCCATTTATGTGCACTACCAAAGGGCAGGCAGCTTTTAGCTGCAGAATACCACAGATCTGTAACGCCCTACTTGCCCCCATAAGGCACGCACAAAATCCCTATCATCGGTCCCGACTACTCAAGGCACATTTCTCCTCCAGCTGCTCCTGCTAAATTAATCAGTCTCTCAATCTGAAATGTGTTGTATAATCGTACTTGATATTTGTATTTGTTACGATATATCTATCCCCTGCCTGTAAACTCCCGGACCTAAGGCTCCAGGAGTACACTTTTCTGTATTCTAAAACTATTGTAATGTACAATTTTCTATGTAATGCACTGGGCCTCGGCCCCCAGGTAGCATCTGGAATCGAGCATTGTTGCTCAGTATGCCTTCCTGGTAAATCTCGTAAATAAATAAATAAATAAATAAATAAATAAACAACACACGCTCGTAAAACAGTCATTTTAAGGAATTTTTTCACCAAATTTTCAACATAGCCATTTTAAGACCTCCGCTCATGAACATTGTCACTGTGATTTTCCTAATGTGTCCCATACATTGATTTCGCACACCGACTGCGCATTGTGCGCTACATGGGTGGAAACATGTTTTGGGCGAGATGTGACAAATGACAGCTATACTACTCATAAGGAGGTATGGTAAAATGGCAATGTTGCAAATCTGGGTGAAAATATTGAAATATCGAACTTATGGCGGCGTGAGAACTGTGCAATGCACGCTCGTAAAACAGTCATTTTTAGGAATTTTTTCACAAAATTTTCAACATAGACTTTTTGAGAGCCCACCTTATGAACACTGGCAGTGTCATTTCGTTAATCAGTCCTGAAAGGTGATTTCAAACAGTGACCGCGAAATCACCCTTTGGGCCCGATTGACGCCATGACAGTGCAAGAATTCATGAGGAGGAGTCCCAAAAACCTGATGTTGAAAATTTGGGCCCCAAATTCCCAAAACGCCTGAGATATGCAAAAGTTGAGAAAACCCTATCTATCCCATTATACAGCTTACCGGCATTTCCTCAGTTCGCTGGTCGGCTTTGAAGAGTGCAGATGTGTTCCGGTCCACTGAAGATCGTCGCACCAAGCTCTGGAGGTAAGTATGGGGGGTGGGAGGCAGGGTGCACAGTGGGTGGGTGGTTGCAGGAGAGGGGCAGGAGAAGCACCGAGGGACAGTTTTGTATTTACAGGGTTTTTTTAATAAGGCGATGAGGGCGTTTGCCACGCTGGGTGGACTCCAAGCGTGGCAGCTGAAAAACTGTTAGGGGAATTGCTGGAGCCACGGGGATTGGGCACCCCTGTCAGCCATAACATCATTTTGCCACGCTGGGGTGGGCTGCCAGCGTGGCACCTGGATGCTTTGGGGAGGTGTGGAGCTGACGGGGATTGGGCACCCCGTTGCCCACAGTGGGGAGAGCATGAGCACGCAGTGTGTGCAGTGTGTGTGTGTGGAGGGGAGCCTGCTCACTGAAGCGGAGCTCTCCCTTTCAATTGTACGACCACTGCATTTTCAACTACTGTCATAGACAGCTGTAGCAGTGATTGGGGAACTGGGGCTGCGCCTGCAAACACACTGACTGCATTGGAAGACGGGTGCCACACCTTTGAAAACTCGGATGATGGCACTATGTTTCTTGCACATGCGTGCAAGCAACATAAAAAGGTCTTGTCACCTTTCATTATCTCCCCTGGCTATTCTGTCTTCAGCTTGTGCCTTAGCACTCCTCACCACCTTCCCTGCATCCCTTTGTTTTTGCTACTACACCTCTCTGTTCTCTTCCCTCTATATCTCCTTGTTTCTCCTGAATGTTGCCCTTTTTACCCTTACCCTCGCCGCCACCTTCCTTGAGAACCAAATTGGTATATTTTTCCTCTTCCTTTTGCTCACCTCTTTTGCACATAGATTTGTTTTCTTTACAATTTCATCCCTTAATCTGGCCCACTGTCCCTTCACACCATCAGGGTAATTCCCCCACTGCCAAAGTGTCTCTGAGTCATTATCTATTTTTTAAAATCTTCCCTCCTGAAGTCCAGGATCCTCATCCTTGTGTGTCTCACCACTGTTCCCATCCTAATGTTAAACCAAACTATCTGATGATCATTGGTCCCCAGGTGGCATCCCACCCTTACATCCACAACACTGTCCCTGTTTGTAAGAACCAGGTCCAGTATTGTTCCACCATGAGTGGGTTTCTTGACTAGTTGCCTCATAAATGTCCACTTCAGGGAGTCTAGGATGGCCCTGCTTCTAGATGAGGCCATGGCTGGGAGGCTCCAATCAATATCTGGTAGATTGAAGTCCCCGATCAACAGTACCTCCTAGTTCTCTGCCATATTGCTAATGGCATCCCCCATTTCCTGTCTATATCCTCCCCCTGTGCTGGAGGACAGTGTGCTCAGATTAAAAGGCTTCCTATCTTCCTGCTCATGGATGCCCTGAAAGTGAGCTTCCTAATTTTGTGGTGCAGAAGTATAAAAGCTGCCATGCTCACTTCCAATCAGCGTGCTGCTACTAACACAACTGAAATGCAAGAAAACAAGAAATGGTGCTCAGGAACACATTGCTATGGCATAATACATGCTCCTAAATGTTACTGTAGTGTAAATCCAAGGTGCAAATCTGAGAAAGCATGGACAAGAAAACTACACCTCAACGTTTCACCTCTATCCCATGAGGCTTCATCGGGGAAGGGGGAGCGGACAATGGCAGCAGTGCAATTCACATTTTATACTCATGATTCATAAATAATTCATTTATTATTCAAATGCTATGCCTACAGTTCAATGGGTGGCAGCAACCAGCCATGCCTCCTGCCTGAGCTATTTAAGTCAGTTCCTTCATCCTACTCAGAAGCACTGTTTCTTTGCTGCAGTCAGTGGCTCTCCCAGAGTTCTGCCCAAACCCTTATTTTTTCTCTTGGTGCTTGCTTCCTTCCTTCCTTCCTTCCTTCTCTTCGTGATTTGGATTTTCTGCTTGGTTTGTGCCTTTCTGGCTTTCTTTGTCTGTATTTTGCTTTTTACCTTCCTGGCTGCAGTTTGTGCTTCTCTCTGTCATCTCTTCCTGCTGCCCTCCTGTTCTCCTGTGCCTTGTGTTTCCTTCTGTTTGGTTCTTTTGGGGCTTTCTAGTTTTCCCAGCATCCTGCCTCCTTTAATTGCTTTTGCCTTGTGTTTTCAGGCTCACAGTTTGCTGTTTTTTCCATACCTTCAGAAATGTCAGTTTCAACTGCAATCCTGATTGTTTACACCTAACTCCTAGCCAGGCAGCAGCAACTCCCTTCTGTGTTCTGTTCAATTCAGCTGCTTCTGCTCCCATATTTTTGCTTCCCATGCACTCCTGATTTCCCCAGCTGTTTCATTTTTTGTTTCTACTTCCTCAGCCTACTTGACTTGCAATGCATCAGCAGCTAACACTAACCTGCCTTATGGAACTGGTTGGCATGCATATATCATTCAGTCTAAGCTCATAAGATTCAGTCTAATTTCCTGTCTTAGTTGTCATGCAACATCCCAATTGGCAATTCAGACTTCCTATATTTTGTTTCTTCTGTGTGCTCATGGCTGTCAGGCTTTGCCATGGCCTCCCACTTCTCCCACATTCAGATAAAAAGCAGCTGTTCAAACGTACATACATTTAGTTTCTTCCATGTGTTCATAGCTGTCAAACTTCACCACAGCCTCCCACTCTCCCGCATTTTGATGCATGCCAGCCTCAACCAGAGTATGGCTCCAGGGCTCTGCACCTAAGCTGACAGTCTCTCACTGTCCCTATGAAGTCCACATCTTGAGAGTTGACCCCTTGATGGATGAGACCCTCTCTTTCTGCCCTTCAGGTGAGAATATCCTATGCTATTGGGGTAGCTTTAGTCATGCAGGTTGACTTGGCGGCACCTTTTAATGTAGTATTTAAGACATCAGCTGATGGAAGGTGGGATCTCTAAATCCAAGTGGGCTCCTTTAGCTGTGTAGACCAAGTCGGCAGCACCTTAGAAAGCTATTCCCCCTACATCCACTTAAGGTTCACATGGTCTCCACCTCTTTTCCTTCCTTTGCCCCTCAAGGGTGAAGATCATACATCTCCGGTTTCTGGCCCATCAAGGGCTTCTCCTACACCTTACCTCTCAAGGGTTTGGCTTTTCCTCTAGGCCTCCCTTCATGGAGGACAAGTGAGTGCCTTTCAGCAGTTGTTGCTCTCCTCCTCCTCCTGTGGCCTCAGTACAAGGAGCTTCCTTTTGCCAGAGAGATTGGCTTGCAGCACCCCCATGGCTTTCCTATTAGAGGGATAGAGTGAGAGCCCTTCCTCTAAAGTTTTTCCCCCGAATTGTGTTTCTAAATTGCAGTAGCTGAGCCATCACTAATTTATCCCAAGTTTGGAGAAAAGGTGACCAGGACTTTGGATCCCTAGAGGTGCCCCCTCATTGGGGGCATTTCCTCTCCTCCATGCTGAAGGTCATAAAATTAGGTAGTCTTTGCCACTTAGGTAAGTTTCTGCTGTTGGATGGGGCTGAATGGTGGCCCTCCTTTCTTTGCTATTCCCTCTCTTCCTACCGAAGTCATGCCCCTCTGCTATTAGCTCTGATATATGTCATTCATTGCTCATCTCAGTCTGTGTCTGTTTCCAGTTGTCACTGGTTGCTGTCAATCTGTCCTCACTCAGGCTCCATGGTCACTACTTGCTGCGCAGTACTTTTTTGGGGGCTCTTTCCTAAGGTACCTTTAGCCTAAATGAATTGCTCCCATGGTACCTCTAGGGGTGGAATACTCCTCGAAGGATCCTTGCCTTCACAGTACCCCAACAGGGTGGTAGTTGCCTGTGGAACAGACAGTGTGAATGGCCGAAGTAGTCACCTACAACAATCTATAACTCATTCAAATACCTCAGACTATCAACAAAGTTTCACAAGCATGACTCCGCACTAAGTTGTATAAGCCCATTGAATTCAAAGTCTATTCCTGAAATTCGATGGGTGGGAGCAACCAGCCATACCCCCTGCCTGAGCTATTTAAGTCAGCTCCTTCCAGGCTCACTCATAAGCACTGTTTCTTTGCTGCATCATCCTCCCCTCCTCCTCCAGTAGCATACCTCTCTCCTCGGGGCTCCTCCTAAGGTATCTTTAGCCTAAAGGAATCATCCCTGTGGCACCTCTAGAAATGGAACCCTCCTCAAAAGTTCCTTGCGTCATGGTACACCAACAGGGTGATAGTTCCCTGAGGAATAGAGAGTGCGAACAGCCAGTATATTCACCAATGACAATTTACAACTCATTCAAATACCTCAGACTATCAACAACGTTGCACAACCAAAACTACACACTAAGTTGCGTAAGCCCATTGAATTAGCGTTTAAAGAGACATGCTGATAAACACTGTCTATTTAACAGTGGAGCAACTGACTCTAAAAATACCCGCTGTTGTTTCAAAAAGTAGTTCATCTGATAAAAATACCTCCAAAACGGTGCAAGAAAATGTACAAATATACAGATATTTATTTTCTAAGTGCTAAATTAAAAACACATAAATATTTAATCAAACCAAGAACTTAAATATCAGAAATATTTTGCATGTGTATATATATTACTGGAAGACAAGGCAGCTGTTAGAAAAACACACCAAACTGAATCAGTGAATGGGGAAAGGGAGGGTTAAAAAGATGCAAAAAAAAGAGGAGGGATAAGAAGGAAGAGAAAAAATGTTTGGGGAAGAAGGAATGAATGGTATGGACAAATGGAAGGGGGAGGGGGAAAATGAAGTGTAAGAAAAATATAGGAAAGAAATGGAAAGGGGTCAAGAGAGAGGAATGGGGGGAATGTGCAGGGAGTCTAGGGTGGTCCTACTTTTAGCCAATGCCATGGCTGGGAGGCTTCAATCAATTTCTGGTAGATTGAAGTCCCCCATCAGCAGTACCTCCCCCTTCTCTGCCATCTTGCTAATGGCTTCCCCCATTTCCTTGTCTAGATCCTCTTCCTATGCTGGATGACAGTATGTTCTGATTAAAAGACTGCCTATCTGCCTGCTCATGGGTGCCCTGAAAGTGAATTGCTTAATTTTGTGGTACCCTGCCAACTGACTGCCTATCTGCTTGTTTTTATTTTGGTGCCCTGAAGGTGAACTGCCTAATTGTGTGGTGGCCTCCCAGTTGACTGCCTGTCTGCCTATTCATTGGTTGCCCTGAAAGTGAACTAGCTAACTGTGTGGTGCCCTACCAATTGACTGCCTACGTGCCTCTTCGTTAGGTGCCCCAAAAGTGAACTGGTTAATTGTGTGGTGACCTACCAGTTGACTGCTTATCTACCTGTTTGTTGGGTTCCATAAAAATGAACTGCTTAACTGTATGATGCCCTGCCAATTAATTGTCTACCCACCTGTTTGTTGGTGCCCTGAAAGTGAACTACTTATTTGTGTGGTGCCCTGACAGTTTTCTTCCTAACTTCCCAGTACCCTCTATAGACTGCTTTGTGTCATGAAAGACTATTTAATTACTGGTACCTTGTACATCTAGTCTTTTGATTAACGTAGAGACTGCTGGTCTTTCATCACCAGCTGGACAACCTGTTAATATCTTCACTGAACATGCTTAAACTTTGCCTAAAAGGGTGTAAAAGACATTGAGCAGTGCTAGCCCAAGAAACCCCACCAGACTTGACCAATCAATCAATTTTATTTTGTACTGGAAAGCACGTGAGCAAAAATGCCCATTTAAACAAACATCCAGGTTACAATGCAATGCATTGGTATAGGATATAAATATGCAAATTTACAGAGGAGGAGAACAAAGATTGTTCTCAAAAGGTAAGGTTAACAAAAAATGTATATACGGTAATTACAGTTCATAAAGTACAGGTTGAGAACACTAACAGTGTACAAGAGTCACCATAAGGGTGAAGTCAATCTATAGTGAACTAAGTGAAACAAAAACAGCATATTTGCAGAAGAGCAAGAAAAACTACTTGTTAAGAATAAACATATTCCAAAATTAGAGTTTATTTCTCTCTGTTCAGGCAGGAGTGGGGAACAACATAGGATTTAATTAAGGAGGGAAACATAGGAGGGGAGAGTAAGGAAAAAGGGAGAGTGCAGGATAGTGGGGAGTAAGTGAAACCAGGTAGTGGACAATTTTAACCATAGGAATAATTAACATGGTGTCTGATTTTGGAAACTACATACAGTACTTTCAAAGAGAAAGTCTCTGAGGTAGGTGCTGAAGGAATAAATGGAGCAGCATGACAGTGTGATTGGTGGCAAACTGTTGTATAGTTTAGGACTATAATAGGTAATAGAGTTTTGGGCATGTGAAGTGTGGTAGAAAGAAATGTCAAATATTTGGTTGGAAGTCCCTCCAGTGTAGTGCTTAGGGACAGACTTAGTAAAGAGACACTATGTGGTAGAAGGTCAAGGTTGACCTTCTGTAAAAATAATAGTTTTTTTTTTATAATCATACTTTATTTAATGCACAAAACATCAAAATATAATGAACAATATATAACAACCTATCCAGCGCCAGATAAATTGAGAAAAGGAAAAGAAAGAACATATGAGGGTGTCAGAAGAAAAACAGGGACAGACATTTAAAGATAACATATTCCATATAGAATAGCAATTCTCCAAATAATTAAATCACAATACATCCAGTGGTAAATTAGATAGCGATATATGAATAAACACGGCTTTATCTGAGACATTAAGAGTAAACCAGGGAACACTCCCGGATAAGGCAAAGAGACAGAAACCAAAATCTTCATGGGACAAAGACTAAATTTATTTCTAATTTAAAATTGACCCAAGGCCTCCACAAATCCCATAAACTTATAATACAGCTTCTCAATCCCATATACAAAATTAGCCACTTCAAATCACTTATCTCAAGTTGGCACCTGAGTCTGTAACCAATGTTTAGTTAATGCTTTTTTTGGCACATAACAGCAATAACAACAGTAAACGAGTTTGTCGCCTTGAAAGTCTAAGATCTTCCGGGGGAATTAATACCAAGACTAGCTTAGCTGTTAATATTAACTGATCTGAAAACATCCTTTGCAGATCCCCCGAACCATTTACCCAAATGCCAACAACCTAGAACAACTCCCAAAAATGTGTTTCTGATCAGCTAATGTTTTTCCACTTGCCCGCCAGCAGCTTGCATAGAAAGAACCCTTAAATTTAGCCACCTCATTGGAGTATAAAAAAAGTGTGACTTACATTTCCAAGCAAATTCTTTTATATGAGGTGAAGATGATAACCGATAGCTTAATAAAGCCGTTTGGGACCCCTCCTCCCAAGTACAGGCTCCCTCCAATTCCTGTTCCCACCTAAAAAATAAAGTTTTAGCAGTGTTGGATTTCAGCATACGAATATCTGCATACCAGTTTCCAATAACATGAGTAAGTAAGTCCTTCTTTTGTGCAGCTTTTATAATACAAATCCCTGGTGCTCTCAGAGCAGCAGGGAGAGAGTGAAAATAAGAGATAGTTTGTAAATAAGAACTACATTGTAAATACCTAAAGTGATCCACCTGTGACAACCCATAATGGGCTTGTAATTGCACAAAATAGAGATGACCTTGAGAATTAAAAAGCTGAGCATAATACTTCAATCCCATTTGTGCCCACCATCTGAGAAAGACCTCGGTGTTAAAAAAAGGAGTAGCCCCATCCCAAGCCAATGCTGATATAACTAAACGTTGTTCCCTAGTTAGAGATGCTAGAAACCCACTACAAACCCACAGGACAATTCTGCTATACAAAACAAACTGATCCAGAGGTATTTGCGTAATAGACACCGAATATAAATGTCTGGCCATGTCGTGAAGATCATTCAAGACAAATTCTATATCTTTCCAATAAGACGTAAAAGTTGGACTGGTCCAATAACAAATTATATGGAGAAAAACAGCGTTAGCATACCACTCCAGATTAGGTAACCCAATCCCCCCTGCTCTGGAGACAAATACAGAATTTGCACTCGCACTCTAGGATGGCCACCCCACCACACAAATTGCAAGATGGATTTCTGCCAATCATGTAAAATAACTTTTGCTGGGAACACAGGAAGCGTTTGTAGAAAGAAAATAATTTTTGGTAGCACCACCATATGGATTACTTCCACTCTATGCAATAAAGATAAAGGTAGTGTTGACCATAACTGCAAATCCTTTCTTATCTGCTGGGTGAGGGGCTCCAAAATCAAAACCTCAACATGCTCTGCATATTTTGTCAATCCAACTCCCAAATACTTAATATAATTTCAATTCCACTGAATAGGGAAAATAGCATGAACCACAGCAGGTGGGGTATATCTATAAACTATAACCTCCATTTTTGTTTTATTTAAATGAAACCTGGCCAGCAATTCAAATTCCTCCAAAATTCACCAAACTGCCCACAAAGAAGACGTGGGATTTGTCAGGGTCAATAAAATATAATCCACAAATAATGCCACCTTAAACTCCCTTCCACTTATATGGATACCCTCTACCTGCCTAGAAAGGTAAATATAGGATGCTAGGGATTCTACATATAAAGCAAATAAAACAGAAGACATGGGACAACCCTGACATGTACCTTGAGCCAGGTTAAACGGTGGCATTAGGGACCCATTCATTCAGACAAAGGCCACAGGATGGGAATAAATATGATGTAACATTGTAACAAATTTTAATGGGAACTCAAACTCCTGAAGTACCAACCACAGAAATGACCACGAGACCCTGTCAAAGGCCTTCTGTGTTTCCAGGCTGGCAAGGACCAGAGAGATCCACCACTCTTCTGCATATTCCAATAACAAAAATGTACATCTGACATTGTCAAAACCAGCCGGCCACAGACAAAACCTGTCTGATCCTGGTCAACCAAAGACAGGAGAAGGTCCTCTAATCTTTTTGCAAAAATAGCCATAAAAAACTTATAGTCTGTATTCAACATTGAAATAGGCCTATAAGAATCCGCCTTCACATGGTCCTTACCCGGTTTCAATAAAGTAGCTATAACTGCACTACTCCAAGATGGAGGAGATATCTCTCCCTCCTGGACTCGTCTCATTGCTCTTAATTATATAGGACACACCACTTACTGTAAATCCTTTAACTTATAAAAATCTGATGGGAAACCATCATTGCCTAGGCTTTTCCCCGCTAAATCCTTTAACTTATAAAAATCCAATGGGAAACCATCATTGCCCTGGGCTTTTCCCTGCTGTGTAAATTTAATAGTGTTCAATGTGGAACCTTCCTTCAAGGAAGAGCCAATATGGGGGGTGTAAAGGGAACATTGATGAGTGGACCACGGGAGGCCAGAGACAAAATGAATGATATGTTGTAGGATGTCCTGAGTTTGGAGAAGAGAGAAGAGGTGGAGGGGGTGGGAGTGGACAATGGAACTATATTCAAGAAGAGGGTAGGAGTAGGGAGCTGTCAAGGTGCAACCTGGAGGCAGGAATCAGGTACTTCCTGATTCTATAGAGAAGACCTAGCCTCATGTTAATTTTCTTAATGAGGTTGGCAGTATGGATGTGGAAAGTTAAATGGGGTCAACGACAAGGGCCAAGGTATTTAAAGTCCTACACTTTTTCTATGCTGTTCCCCAGGAGGTCTGTGAGGGTAAAACTTCCCTGAATAGTTTTCCTAGGGCCTGGGAAGGCCATGAACTTGGTCATCTTGGAGTTAAGAACTAAGCTTTTGGAAGAAAGCCATGTGTGGAGCCTGGTAAAGTCAGCTTGCAGGTTGGAAAACATTATAATGAGGTTTTTGTCACTACAGTAGAGTGCAGCATCATCAGCATACAGAACTATTTTAGTGGACAGACAAATATCGGGAAGCTTATTAATAAATAGAGAGAAAAGAAGAGAGTCTAAAATGGAGCCCTGAGGGACCCCATATTTATTTTGGCAGTCATCAGACAGATGCCCATTTACAGTGGTCCTAGAGAAGTAGCTACCGTCCCATTTAACTACGTCCTGTGAGATTTGCAGGCCCGAGAGTGTTCCAGGAGAAGGCTATCATCCACCAGGTCGAAAGCCTTGATTCAAAGATGCAACTGGACTGTATTTAAACTAAACACTGGGGGACTAGGGGATATGCAGGTTCAAACAAAAATTGAACAGATAATACACAGTAATTAAAAAAAATGAAACCTGGAACTGCATACTTTTAAATGCAAGAAGCTTAAACAACAAAATGGATGAATTTAAAAACATTATGGCCACCAACAATATACACATAGCAGCAGTTACAGAAACATGGTGGGACGCAAATGATAACTGGGAACCAGACATACCAGGGTCCACTCTCTACAAAAAATCTAGACATTACAGAAAAGGGGGTGGGGTGGCACTATATGTATCCGGCAATATAAAATCTGAGGAAATATATATAGATACTGATACACCTGACCAAGTATGGTTAAAGTTAATACCAGTAAACAAACTAAAAATAATGTTGGGCACTATCTATAGACCCCCAGCATCAACCTTACAAGCCAATAAAATTCTAATTACTAAAATCCTCCCATTAAACCCAGACGACAGAATATTAATCCTCAGGGACCTAAATCTACCAGGAGTAAACTGGAGGACATCGACAATAAGTACACCCCTAGAGAGGGAGTTATTAAATGCATGTGACCAAGTAGGGCTAACACAGAGAATCGAGGAACCAACTAGGAGACCAAATATTTTGGATCTAGTCCTAACAAACATGGGAGAAACACTAAGCAAATGTACAACTGCACCTTTGGGCAACCATGACCACCTGAAAGCAGAATTTAAAATTACCAAACCAATGTGTGAACGCATAGGGTCTGCAGCCATCCCCAATTTTGGCAAAGCAAACTTTGACAAGATCAGAGTAAACCTAACTAACCGGCAGTGGGAAAAGGATTTTGGAAATCAGTCACTAAATGACATAAGGGAAATATTTGTGTTAAAAATAAAACAAGAAATAACTGATAACATCCCCTTAAAGCAAAAATATCCACCCAAAAACAACCAAAAAATATGGTGGACATCTTCTATCAAAAAGCTATTAAATAGGAAGCAAAGATTATTTAAGAAATGGAAAACAAACAAAACTGACACAAATAGGATACAGTATACTAAACTGTCCAATTTATAAAAAAAAAACAAATTATAAAAGCAAAAGCAAACCATGAAATGTACTTGGCCAACAGAGTAAATGAGAGCTACAAAGCCTTTTATGCATACATAAATAATGTAAAAGGTACTGTAGGTCAAATAATATAGGCCCACTCAAAAACACAAACAGGGACCTGACTTCAGATAATAAAGAAATAGCAAATATAGCTAATGCATATTTTTCAACAGTATATAACAATAAAAAAGGACAACCATGCAGCACTTATACCACAAAATTCCCCTTTAGACAGAATTAAAATCAAAACAACTGATGTAGAAGCTAGGTTAACCAAATTAGATCCAAATAAATCCCCAGGCCCAGATGGTTTACATCCCAGAATACTTAAGGAAATGGCAAGTACAATAGCCCCACCATTGGTTCACATTTTCCAGAAATCATTGGACACAGGGGAGGTAGTAGATTATTGGAAATCAGCCACAGTTATCTCAATATACAAAAAAGGAAATAAATCTGATCCTGTGAATTACCGACCCATAAGTCTCACTGCTATTCCATCGAACATCCTAGAGTGGATTTTAAAGGATGCGATAACTCAGCATCTCCACATTCAAAACCTCATAGAAACATAGAAACATAGACTTTGACAGCAGACAAGGACCGCTTGGCCCATCCAATCTGCCCATTTCCCTACCTACAGGATAGGCCGTAGATCCTAGTTAACCAACAGCCTATTTCTTCCAACCCCCCACAAGAATTGCCTTATGTCTGTCCCATGCATTCTTGAATTCTCCCACAGTTTTAGACCCCACAACCTCCTCAGAAAGGCTGTTCCATGTATCCACTGCCCTCTCTGTGAAATAATACTTCCTCATATTGCCCCTGAACCGCCCCCCTTCTATCTTTAAATTGTGTCCCCTTATTTTTGCACATCTCTTTTTCTGAAAGATGCTACCCTCTTGGACTTTGTTGATTCCACTGAGGTACTTAAAAGTTTCTATCATGTCCCCCCTCTCCCTTCTTTCCTCAAGGGTATACATATTAAGCTCCTTTAGTCTTTCCTCATACGGCTTCTCTTGCAGACCCTGCACCATTTTAGTTGCCCTCCTCTGACTACCTCTATCCTGTCTATGTCCTTGCGAGATGGGGTCTCCAGAACTAGACACAGTACTCAGATGGGGTCTCACCAACTGTCTGTACAGAGGGATAACAACTTCCTGTTTTCTGCTGCTGATGCCTCTCCCTTTGCATCCCAGTATACCCCCAGACCTCCCTACTGCCTTCTCACATTGCTTGTTGACCTTAAGGTCATCTGATATGATTACCCCAGGTCCCTTTCCTTTTTTGTTGTTGTTACTACCTCCCCACCCATTGTGTATTCTTCCCCTGGGTTCTTGTTTCCCAGGTGCATTATTTTGCACTTCTTTGCATTGAATCCTAGCTGCCATACTTCTGACCATTCCTCCAACCTTGCCAAGTCCCTTTTCATCCTTTCCATGCCTCCTTGTGTATCAACCCTATTGCAGATCTTTGTGTCATCTGCAAAAAGGCATACTTTTCCTTCCAGTCCCTCTGCAATGTCACTGGTGAAGACATTAAAAAGGACTGGACCCAATACTGAACCCTGCGGTACCCCACTAGTAACCACTCTTTCTTCAGAGTGCACTCCATTTACAATTACCTTCTGTGTCCTGTTGTGCAGCCAATGTTTTACCCAGGCTACCACCCTGGGACCCACTCCCAGGCTGGTTAATTTGACTATTAATCTTTTGTGTGGGATTGTGTCAAATGCCTTGCTAAAGTCTAGGTAGGCCATGTCCACAGCCCCTCCCTGGTCTACTACTTTGGTCACCCAGTCAAAGAAATCTATTAGATTCGTCTGACATGACCTTCCCGCTGTGAACCCATGCTGCCTTTTGTCCTGTGCCCCACTGGCCTCTAGGTATTCAACTGTTCTTTCCTTCAGAAGTGACTCCATCACTTTCCCTACCACAGAGGTCAGACTGACAGGTCTGTAGTTTTCTGCCTCTGTCTTGGTCCCACTTTTGTGAAGGAGAATCACATCTGCCTTCCTCCAGTCCTCGGGTACCACACCATCCTCCCATGATTTATTAAAAAGAGTAGCCAGTGGTTTCACTAGCTCCTCCCTTAATTCTTTTAGAATTCTGGGGTGAATTCCATCAGGACCCATTGCTTTGTCCACCTTCAGTTTTAGGAGTTCTTGCAGACCCTTTCTTCTGTGAAAGGACTGGGATCGACCCCCCTATCAAGAGTGCTTCTGTTAATTGGATTAGGCACTTCCCCCTCCTCTTTTGTGAATACTGAGCAGAAATATTCATTCAGTAGCCCTGCTTTTTCACTGTCCCCCTCTGCCCACCCACCGTTCATTCTATTCAGCCTCACTATCCCTCCCTTTGTCTTCCTACGCTCACTGATGTACCTATAAAAGGTTTTATCCCCCTTCTTAACTTAGTTGGCTATCTTTCCCTCAGTTTGGGCCATTGCTATTCTGACTTCCTTCCCTGCTTCTTTCTGCTTTAACTGGTACAGCTCTCTATCCTGCTCCTTCTGTGTTTCCTTATACTTCTGGAATGCTATCTTTTTCTTCCTGATTTTCACAGCCACCTCTTTTGAGAACCATAGTGGCTTTTTCTTTCATTTTGATTTGTTTATTTGCTTCACACAAAGGCTTGTTGCCTTTATGATGGCAGTTTTGATGATTCCCCATTGTTGCTCCACACCTCCTTCTAGCCTGTTTGCTAGTGCTTTTCTGAGGCACTCTTCCCATCTTGCCAAAGTCAGCCCTCCTAAAGTCCAGTACCCTCACTTTTGTATGGCTTGACTCTGTAGCTGAGTTTAACATGAACCACACTGTTTGATGGTCACTTGTCCCCAGATGGCAACCAACTTCTAGATCTGAGATCCTCTCACTGCCCCCGTTTGAGAGTACGAGGTCTAAGATTGCTCCCTCACAAGTGGGTTCCGAAACTAGCTGTCTAAGGCCTGCCGCCTGTAGGGCATCAAGAATGGAACTGCTCTTGGATGTGGCTGCAGCAAATGTGCTACAGTTAACATTTGGCATATTCAGGTCTCCCATCAACAGTATCTCCCCTTTCTCTGCCATTCTAAGAATGCCTTCTATCATATCCTTGTCCATTCCCTCCCCCTGACATGGGGGTCTGTACACAACCCCTGTGCAGATTGTGGTGCCCTTTCCAGTCTCCAAGGTGACCCACAGTGCCTCCTATCCTCCCTGTTTACTCTTTTGTTCAGTTGCTTTTATACCTTCCTTTACATAGAGAGCTACTCCTCTCCCTCTTCTCCCGTGACTGTCTCTTCTGTAGGTTATGTACCCTGGTATGTTAACATCCCAGTCATGGTTCTCTGTGTACCATGTTTCTGTGACTGCTACGATATCCAGGCATCCCTCTTCCATCAAGGCCACCAGTTCAGGGAGCTTGTTGTCCAGACTATGGGCATTGGTACTCATTACTCTCCATTACCTGATGGCCTTACTCCCTTTTGCCCCATCCCTGTCCTTCTTGCCTTTGTCACTTTCTCCATTTACCCCTGCCCTTCTCCCTATCAACACCTCTATGTTTGTGTTTGCCACACTTACTACCATGATTTTTTTGGGGGGGGGCTAGGATTTCCCTGCTCCTTTCCAGTGCCTCCCCCCTTGGCTAGTTTAAATGCTTGCCAATGAAGCATTTAAACCTATCACCTAGGATCCTGGTTCCCCTCCCGGATAGATGCAGCCCATCATACCAGTATAGGCTTGCATCACTCCAGGTGGACCCCCAGTCCCCAATGAAGTCAAATCCCTGAGCTCCAGACCAGTTTTTCAACCACTGATTGAATCCCATGGTGCAGAACACCCTAGCGTCTCCTATGCCATAGATGGGCAGCACCTCCAAGAAAGGTTACCGTGTGTGCTACTTGACTAAGGCCCCTCCCCAATTCCACAAACTCTTCCTGCACTTCTTTAATCCCTTTCTTAGCCAGGTCATTTGTCCCTAGGTGGACAATGACATCCAGCTCCCTCCCCTGTGCAGCTGCTCCGGCAATCCTGAGGATTCGCTCCCTGACCCTCCAAGCCATAGACCATTCTCAACATGGATTTGTAAAGGTAAGGTCATGCCAGACAAACATGTTGGCATTCTACGGTAGAGTAATGGATAGCTTGGATGAAGTAACACCAGTGGATATACTATTCCTCGACTTCTCCAAAGCATTTGATAAGCTCCCCCACCTCAAACTAATACAGCAAATGAACAAGCTAGCCATCCATCTGACCATGACAAACTGGGTGCAAAAATGGCTAGACAATAGGAAACAAAGGGTGTGTATCAGAGGGGAATTATCTGAATGGTCAGAAGTGACAAGTGGGGTCCCCCAGAGATCAGTCCTCGGCCCTAGTCTTTTTAATTTATATGTATCATCTCTACAAATCAATCATAACTTGATTTGGCTACATAACTTTGCAGATGACTGTAGGATAGGGGCAGAAATCAATATAAATTCAAACTCATCAAATCTGCAGGACATAATTGACAATACTGTATCATGGACTAAGCAAACCAAATTAACACTAAACCAGGACAAATGCTACATTATGCACATGGGAAAAAGAAATCCAAGAATATCATACACACTTGGAAATACTGCCATGAAAGTAATTGAGGAGGAAAGGGATTTGGGTATCATTGTATCCAGTGATATGTCCTTTACGCCTCATTGCCATAAGATAGCCCAGAAGGGAAATAGAATTCTTAATTGTATATTAAGACATATAACATCAAGGAGAAAGGGAAGTCATATTGCCATTGTACACATCCCTAGTTCGACCCGTAATGGAGTACGGTGCACAGGTATGGGCACCACACAAAAAGGGGGATATAGCACTATTAGAAAGAGTCCAACAAACATTTGTCAATTCCGAATGTTGCTTGCTTCTATGTGCTGTTTAGGTATTTGGAAGTCATTGGAGTGTAAATATTGAAAATTTGCGAACTTACGAGCGTGCGTAGGAACTGCGCAACGCACGCTCATAAAACAGTCATTTTTAGGATTTTTTTCACCAAATTTTCAACATAGCCATTTTAAGACCTCTGGTCATGAACAGTGTCACTGTGATTTTGTTAATGTGTCCCATACACTGAGCTTGCACACTGACTTCGCCATTGTGCGTTACATGGGCGGAAACACGTTTTGGGAAGGATGTGAAAAATGACAGGTGTACTGCTCATAAGGAGGTGTGGTAAAATGGCAATGTTGAAAATCTGGAATGGAAATATTGAAAATTTGCAAACCTACGAGCTGCGTGGGAACTGTGCAACGCACACTCGTAAAACAGTCATTTTTAGGAATTCTTTCACCAAATTTTCAACATTGCCATTTTAAGATCTCTGCTCATGAACAGTGACACTGTGATTTTCTTAATGTGTCCCATACACTGAGTTCGCACAACGACTGCGCCATTGTGCGCTACATGGGTGGAAGCATGTTCTGGGTGAGATGTGAAAAATGACAGCTGTACTACTCATAAGAAGGTGTGGAAAAATGGCAATGTTGAAAATCTGGAGTGGAAATATTGAAAATTCGCAAACCTACGAGCTGGCGTGGGAACTGTGCAACGCACACTCGTAAAACAGTCATTTTTAGGAATTCTTTCACCAAATTTTCAACATTGCCATTTTAAGATCTCTGCTCATGAACCATGACACTGTGATTTTCTTAATGTGTCCCATACACTGAGTTCACTCAACGACTGCGCCATTGTGCGCTACATGGGCGGAAGCATGTTTTGGGTGAGATGTGAAAAATGACAGCTGTACTGCTCATAAGAAGGTGTGGAAAAATGGCAATGTTGAAAATCTGGGTAAATATTGAAAATTCACAAACCTCGGGCGTGCATAGGAACTGCATAGCGCTGCAGCTAGTAAAACAGTCATTTTTAGGAATTTTTTCACCAAATTTTCAACATAGCCATTTTAAGACCTCTGCTCATGAACAGTGTCACTGTGATTTTCTTAATTTGTCCCATACATTGATTTCGCACACTGACTGCGCCATTCTGCGCTACATGGGCGAAACACATTTTGGGTGAGATGTGAAAAATGACAGCTGTACTACTCATAAGAAGGTGTGGTAAAATGGCAATGTTGAAAATCTGGAGTGAAAATAGTGAAATTTCGCAAACTTACGAGCCTGCGTAGGAACTGTGCAACGCACGCTCGTAAAACAGTCATTTTTTGGAATTTTGGCACCAAATTTTCAACATGGGGTTTTGGGCCCCTTCTCATGAATGATGTCACTGTCATGGCAGTATTTGGGCCCGAAGGGTGATTTCGCAGTCACTGCTCGAAATCACCCTTCGGGCCCGAGTAACGCCATGACAGTGACATCATTCATGAGAAGCGGTCCCAAAAACCCCATGTTGAAAATTTGCTGCAAAAATTCCCAAAATGGCTGAGATATGCACAGTTGAAACCCCTATCTAGCCCATTATACAGCTTACCGGCATTTCCTCAGTTCGCGGTCGGCTTTGAAGAGTGCAGACGTGTTCCCGGTCCACCAAGATCGTCGCGCCAGAGTCCAGAGTAAGTATGGGGTGGGGGTGGAGGCTGGGTGCTTAGTGGGTGGGTGCGGGTTGTGGGAGGGGGGTCGAGATGCACCGCTGGACCGCTTTTGTCTTACAGGTAAAAAAAAAAAAAAAAAGACGTGACCTTGCCATGCTGGGGTGGGCTCAGCATGGCACAAGGATGTTGGGGGCGTTCAGCTAATGGGGATTGGGCACCCCTTACGGCAAAAGGACTGATTGTCACGCTAGTGGGCTCCCCAGCGTGGCACCAACTACTGGGGAGACGACGCAGCTCAGCCGGACGGGATTGGGCACCCCATCGGCTATACAGTGCGTGCAGGGGCCCATGCAGCCTGCAGGTGGGGGGGCTGCGTGAGCAGCTTCTTATTGCTGCTCACTCAGCGTAGCTCTCTTTCAACTGATGTTACTGCATTTTGGAGCGGTCATAGACAGCTCCAAAATACATTGGCTTACAGGGGCCGCGCCTGCCAGCACACTGCCTGAATTGGAGGAGGAGGTGACACACCTCCGAAATCTCCGATGATGGCACTATGTTTCTTGCACATGCGTGCAAACAACATAAAAATGAGCTACCAGGGCAATCCAGGGTATGGACAACAAGGAGTACGAAGCTCATCTGTTAGAACTCAACATGTACTCCATGGAGACAAGAAAGAAAAGGGGAGATATGTGTTTAGTGCATAGGGCATGGAACAATGAAGATCTCTGGGACATCACTGGTTTAGATATGAATACAAACACATATGATACTAGATCCCATCCACTACAGCTCACTGCACCAATCAGAAGAAAGGTGCGTAGTACATGGTGGTTTAGTCAGAGAGTAGTCCATGACTAGAATAGACTTCCTTTGGAGGTTGTGGCCAGTCCATCAACCACATCATTTAAAAGTAGATGGGATGCTTATACTAAACAAAGCAGTATTTAGTAAATATAGCTGGAGAGCATTTAGGATGAAAGTCCATCTGCTCAGTACCTATCCTATGTATCCTATGTAAATCGACAAAGATAGATCCTGTATACTGACCTTTACTGTTTGCTTTGTAGATGTCACTGGTGAACATGACCAAAGAGGTTTTAGTGCTGTGGCCAGCTCTGAAGCCATGCTGAGCTTCAGTAAATAGATTGTGATCACTGAGGGAGGCCGTGAGATGAGAATGAACCACCATTTCAATGATCTTGGAGAGTGGAGCAAGGAAAGAGATGGGACAGTAATTACTGACATCGCTCCTGGCCCCAGATTTGAAGAGGGGTTTAATGGTGGCTGTTTTCTAGGTACTGGAGAAGGAGCCAGAGCAGAGAGTTGTTCAGTATGCTGGTCAGGGGGGTAGCAAATGGTAAGATGCAAAGCTTCAGTATTTTGCAATCAATACCAAAAAGACAAAAAGACTATACAAGCAGTTACTCCATCCTGCACAAGGTTGGATGTGCTCTTGTCAGTCCTGGGGCTGGTCATTGAGCTAAAATAGGGTGCTAGTCATGCAATGTCTCTATCTACAGCCCATTCCTGATAGAAAAAGTGAGAAAGTGTAGGAACCACACTAGCTTGCTACTAAAGGACTTCCGTTGCACAGTGGGATTGGGGTTTCTTTTCTTCTAGGTTAGGTTCCATGTTCCTCTGGATCAGCATGAGTCAAGATCAGTGCTCCTCATCCTGCATCTTCCACAGCAGCTTTTGTCCTAGTGACTCATTGGTATCATGTCAAGTCAACTCAAGAAAAACAGTGCAAGTAATTCAGCGCATACAAAACAGCAAAATGCAAATACTGCTAAATCCACATTACAGTGCAAGCTCAACCCAGCGCACTATTTCATGCAACTGAGCAGTATTATGGTTTTAATAAATAAATAAAATGAACTAAAGTACTGTTGCACATGGTTTCGTTTTCTTGCAGCATTAAGAAATAAACTAAGCACAGCACTACTAAATAAAAGCTCAACCTAGCGCATGGTTTATATTAGCAGCATTACATATTTTTTTCTTGCTGCATTTGATAACTGAAATTAACTAAACGACTAAATCTGTGCTCTCTGAGGCAAGTATTATAGCACAGCAATAACGAATGAAATGAAATAAATGACTACTGATGTACTTTTCTAAATGTTTGTGATATTTTTTTAATTACCTTGTCGTTGACTTGATGCTGTCTGAGCTCCTCAGTCACATGATTGCTGTAATCCAGGAAATCTTGACGTAAAGGAAGCTCCTGTTGTAATTAAAGGGAATAGACACCAGGGTGGAACAGTGTTTAATTGGTGGCAAGGCTCAAATGTCATCTGAATGGAACAATCACTGGCAAATGTGTCAAGAGTTCCACTGTTAAAAAACTTTTATTTTTATTTAATGAATATATATGAAAATCAATGAAAGAACATGTTAAAACTTAGAAATAGGCCACTGTGTCCAATAAACCTGCAATTGAAAGTTATGGGCTATTCCTCTCAGGTAGTCAATATCAGAACAACTTCCATAGTCAGTGACTACAGCTACTGTTCTACTCCAGCAAAGGTCAGCAAAGCCCACAGAGCATCCTGTATTTTAGCAATAGCTTCATCAGCTGATAATCATTAATGATGACCGCAAGTAACCCATGACATTACATATGGGTTCTGTGGACTGAGGTAGCATTCCAACAGATTTTGTTACCCTACAATTGCTAAATAAATTTTTATGTGGGTTGGACGCTGCTGATCTAGATCCCACCCCTGCCTCTGGCTCACAGTGTGACACATAAATTTATTGTAACTGTTAGCTTAACTGGGAATTTGACAGCAAGACACTGATGATCCGTACAGCCGGTATATGAGACCACGCAGCAGTTTCAAGTCAGCGGAGCGAGTGAGTTGATTATTGCTTTAAATTAAGTAAATCTTGTAAAATACAGAGTTCAGGGAAGGGTTTTGTCTCTGCTAGCCTCGTAAATGTGGTGTTACAGCCAGGTGTGATATACATATTGGTTACCAGATGTTGAACATACTGGAGGAACATACAGGGGAGAGAAACAAAGCAGATGTTGGTTTAGTTTGCGACACGCTGCCATGCGAGTAAATTTACTATTGCTGATTTTACATATGATGATTTGCCCGCACTCATAATGACCTCAACGAAATTCTTTGCGCTGAGATGACATGGAACCTGACTCATTGGGGGTCCAACAGAAAATGCCTGATAGAGTTTCTTGTCCTTTGCATCTTGGCTCTACAGCAGCTTTTGTGCCATTGACCTAATGGGGGTCAAACAGTTGATGCCTTGTGTATTTCTTTTTTTCTTCCCATTGGATATGCAGTAGCTTTTATGCCAGCAACACATTGGGGGTCCAACAGATGATGTTTTGTAGATTCCTTTCTTTCCTGCCTTTGGATCCACAGCAGCTTTTGTCCCAGCAACCCGTTGGGGGACTGACAGCTGATGCCCTGTGGATTCCTTTTTTCTTGCCGTTGGATATAAATCACCTTTTGTCCCAGCAACCCATTCGGGGTCCAACAGCCAATGCCTTGTGGATTGCTTTTCTCTTGCCTTTGGAATTACAGAAGCTTTTGTCCCAGTGACCCATTGGGGGTCTGACAGCTGATGCCTTACGGATTTCTTTTTTCTTGTCTTTGGATCTACAGCAGCTTTTGTCCCAGCAACCCATTGGTGGTCCAACAGCTGATGCCTTGTGGATTCCTCTCCTTCTTGCCTTTAGATCTACAACAGCTTTTGTTGCAGCAACCCATGGGGACTGATAGTCAATGCCTTGTGGATTCCTTTTTTGGGTAGCATCTCTCAGAACAAGAGATGTGCAAGAACAAGGGGGCACAATTCAAAGATAGAGGGAGGATGGCTCAGGGGCAATATGAGGAAGTATTTTTTCATGGAGAGGGTGGTGGACACATTGAATGGACTTCCTAAGGAGGTTGTGGGTTCAAAAACAGTGGGGGAATTCAAGAATGCATGGGACAGACATAAGGCAATTCTAGTGGAAGTAGGATGAAGAAGGCTGTTGGTTAATTAGGATCTGCAGCTTATCCAATAGGTAGGGAAATGAGCAGATTGGGTGGGCCAAGCAGTCATTATCTGCTGCCAAGTCTATGTTTCTATATTTCTTGATGTTGAATATACAGCAGCTTTTGTCCCAGCAACCAACTGGGGATCTGACAGCCAATGTATTGTGGAGTCCCTTCCTTCTTGCCTTTGGATCTACAGCGGTTTTTGTCCTGGTGACCCACTTGGGTCCAACAACTGATGCCATCAGGATCCTCTGTATTGCTGGTCCTATTCTCAGTTGCATCCTGTCCAGCGACCCATTTGAATGGTTAAGTAGCTGATGCCCGATGACCCTTTGTTCTGATTTCAACCTGACAAACCCCATTTTGACACAACATCCTATTCTGATTACACTCCTCAACAGTTCACACGTCTTTGACTCCAGTTGGGTACCAGTAGCAAAACTGCCTATTCTTGGAGTTTAAGATTGTGCAGAGTTTGATAAGTGGTTTCATACATTAGTGTAATCAGTAGTATAACTTGGCCAGGTATTACTGAGCTCACAGAGTAATAAGTTTACCACAACATAGACAGCACTAGAGAACCCTTATAGTACTGTAGGTAATATCAGCTGCAGGTAAGTAAAAGTATTTAATTTTGTAAAGGTACACCTTTAGTTTAGATTTTATTTCACATAAAACCCTTTAGACAGAGTCTATTTTCAATGGGTTTGAAGTTGGGGACAACAAAAGACTACAGTTATGGAGTAAGTTGCACAACTGGTGCGAGTAGAGTAGCTAACAGTACATGGATATAATGTTGACATTACATCCTGAGAAAATGCAGTGTACATATATGTGTTGTGGGTGATATAGGTGGTCAGTGGTACAATTGCATGATGCAGGTGAGGTAGATGAGGAGAACAGTTGAAATTAAGACATTTCAATAGAGCAATCAATTTTTTGAGAGTCAGACAGGTCATTCAATTGCTTAGCAAATGATATGAAAAACAGGATTGAGCAAGAGAGGTTCTTCTTTGAGGAAGCAGCAGGGTGTGTCACTCCACATCCCTGGTAGAATATTTACCATCCACTGAATTTAACATCGACTGAAGGCCAGGAGACAGCAAATTTTATAATGTTTTTTTTGCCAGTAACCAGGGTGTGGTAGAGCAGACTCGCATCAAGGTTTAACCAGTTCAGGCTGCTGAATAGCTCATGGTGTGTGTGTCATTTTTTAGAGACCCCTGACTCTGGACAACACACTGTCACAAACAGAGCCATGAACCACAATTCCATAATCAATAATACTTGCAATGAAGCACTGTACAAGTAGTGTCTTAATATCTTGAAGGGAACTGTTTCTATGCCAGTATAGTAGTCCCAGCCTAGAGTTGACTGTCTTAACCAAGAGGTCAACATATGCATTGAAAAGACAATGCACTGTCAAGATATTTAGATGTTTGTACTTTCTCGGGTGGTGGGTGCCCAGTTGTGGAAGTAATGGTTAAGACAGTGGAGGTATGAGTCTTGTTACGGGTGCCAAAATACATACATTTAGGGTTTTTTTTGTGTTCATTACTAGCAGGTTGGAGGCGAACCATTCTTGGATGGCAGTAAAGTCAGTCTGAAACTTCAGCCTCAGTTTCTCCAGGCACTTGTCACTGGAGAAGATGACAGCATCATCCGCATAAAGCACTATACTGGTTGACCTGCAGATGATTGGTATATTACTTATAAATAGACTGAAAAGAAGGGGCCCTAGGATTAATCCTTGGGGGACACCCACAGTGACTAATGTATCCTGTGAAAGTATGTTGCAAACTTTTACAGCTTGGGTTATCTACCAGCCAGGTAGCCTTTCAACCCGGAGAACAAGTCTTCAGAAAAGCACAGATTAAGTTGCTTCTGACAGAGGAGGGCATGGTTCACAAGTCTGAAGGCCTTAGTTAGGTCTAGGTTCATGGACCCGGCCAATGCGCCTCTGCCAAGGGCATGATGAGTTAAGTTAGTGAACTTGAGCAGTGCAGTCATTGTGCTGAAGTTTTTTCTAAACCTATGTTGCTCATTTGCCAGGAGCTCATGTTGACTCAGGTATTGATTGAGCTAATCATTCACTACTCTTTCTAAGGTTTTTGATAGAGGGGGTAAAATGGAGATCAGGCGGTAGTTTGATGGCTGGCTATGATCACCCCTTTAAATACGGGGGTCACATGGGCTTATTTCCATAGCTCGGGTACTGGCCCAGTGGAAAGGAACAGACTGAAAATGATCTGCAAGGGGTAGGTGATCTCCCTAAGCACTAACTTAAGCAGTTTCACATCTATGTTGTCTGGGCCAAGTCTAGTTTTAATTTTGGTTCTTGTTAGATAGCCATCCACATCTGTCCAAGTAAGCCTTTTAAAAAAGAATTTAGGTCTAATGGGGTAGTCAGGTGTAACTCCTATAGTGGCAGGGTGGGTAATAGTGTCTGATATGTAGGACAATAGGTTGCTGAAAGTTTTATTAAAGTAGTCAGCAATACTATTGCCCTCTTTAATTGTGATGCCACCATCTACAATGGAGTGGAGCAAGGATTTCAGTCATTATTTATTGTCTATTTATTCACCTATTTATTCTCTCATTATTTATGGATGTTGTGTGTTGTTGTTGATTAAAACCTGTCTCTGTGACCTTTGCCAGCTTTCCTGCTAAATAAAGTTTCTGGCTATATTCTGACCTCTGAGTCAGACTCCTGCCTCTTCTTGCTGGGCAACTACACCTGCCCCATCTGGGAACCTTCAGTGCACCTTGCCATAAGACTTGCCTGAGCTAGCACTCATGTCCCTGAGGAAGAGCTCCATGTGATGACCTGGCTCATGAGAGCACGACACCCATCTGCTACCATTCTGCCCTCTTACGACTTTAGTTCAGACATTCATAGTAGTTGGTAATGTCAACTGTTTAGAATTGGGCTCTAAAGACACCTATCCATTAAAACTAGTTGTAAGTCTTCCTAATGGATGCTGTATAATATTGGGATGAGGGGTGTTGGGTTAATTTTTCTAGTCACTGATGTCTAGTCTCTTTCTACATTATTGTATAGTCAGACCATTTTTGTACTGTATTATGGCTCTATGTTATTTGTACTCTTACAACAATGTTGATCTTTAATTTGCTTTATATTTTGATTTCTTGGAATGTGTTTTGTATCTACTGATGTGCTCTGACTTATCTGCATCTCCTGATTGCATTGACATGTTGTATTATTTTGTACTGTAAATTCTGATAGTTTACTATCTCAATGTAGCCACCCAGGTTGGGTCTGAAAATAGGCAGATAATTCCTTAATCTAGTATATTTAGTTAATAAATGAAAACTAAACAAAAATATATATATATATATATATTCATCACAGGATCACTGTTCATCGGCTGACTGGCCCTCTCCATGGTCAGAATCGTAAGCAAACTGGTCAGCTGAAAGTAACACTGACTGTATCCCAATATTTAACAGCAAGTTTGTTCATCTCAAATTTGTCTGCCAAAATGTAATGTTTTTAATCAGGGGCGCCTGCCTGGAGAGCTCCCATGACAGATGTTCTCACATTGGCTGCATGCTCTGCCATTTCATAAAATGTATTTTAAAATACAGCTGCATTTATTTAAAATAGTTTCATTGATAGGATTTCTGTGAAGGAGCTCTTCAACCTGTGCTTCCTGCCCCCATGGAAGTACAGTCTGAATATTTATATTGATTGTATTTATTTGGGTTTATTGTTGTTGGTTTGTACTTTTATAACAGTACTGCCTATTACTTTATTTTACATGATCTTATTGTCACCCTCTCCCCAGCCGGTAGCTTTCCTGACTTGTTCCATGGGGAGGCAGATGATAAAAATAACTAAATGATTTACTTGACCTCCTAGGCTTGCAGTGACCTCCTGGGCACAAGAATATTTTGGCCACTGAGTGCTATGAACCAACTGGTTAGATGATCAGCACTTTATTACTGGCAACTGAATGTCCAAATCACTGGTAAAGTTCAACAGAATCCATTTTAATGAAAGTAAAAGCTCATAAGAATATTATTACATGGGGAAAACCATAATTCCCAGCCAGGAGGGTTTCAAATACCTTACGTCCTACAAAGATGACTGTCTTTCAGGTACTTTAATGTCCTACCCCCGGAGACACATTGTCAGGGCACAGGTCTTCTTATTAGCAGATACCACACAGATTGACAGCTCACAGTACACACTGGGACTAAGCTCAAACAAAACTCACAGACCAAGGAAGCAGCAACCCTTGGCTACATGTCCAAAACTCTAAAGAAACAAATCTACAGAAGTAGTACCTCCATTTGTGCTTGTGATGCAAGCATGAGTCAGGGTGCTACATTGGCATTTTTGTTTCTGCAATAAATGGATTATTAACTGCTCCAAAGTTTGGGACATTTTTTTCTGTAGAGTGTTGACCATGCAGTCAAGGGTTGCTGCTTCCTCTTACTGGCATCTTCATTTCTTCAGGGGCTGCACACAACCCTGGGGTATTAGAACTTTAGCAGTGGATTTCATAATGAAATTACTTGACAGGATCCAGCATTCAGTATATCTGCACAGAGGCTATTTCTGTGGGGTTTTAGTTATGCAACAACACAGACAAATGAACTGGGCACAGTAGCTTATAGCTTATTCAGCGCGGCCGAGGGCTCCCTGCCATGAGCCCACGGACCCCTGCACCCGGCTTTCCACCTTGCTGCTGCCACCACGAGAAGGTCTGTGGTAGCCAACTATGTTCCCATATGTCTGTTATCCTGTGGAATTATACAGCCAACTCCGGGGTCCTTAGGCATACAGTATTCCACCATAGTCTGGCTTTGGTCCCAGTTAGCCCAGGAGCTGTGTGACCCACCACACAATTTAGAAGGGTTACAGAGGCGCACTTCTCATTGTGGGATGACAGCTGACACCAGACTTGCAATCCCACCCTCCCTCTGTTAGCCCCCATGGTGCAAAGTGTCCCTGCTCAAATCCAGAATACTTCACTACAGAGTTCCTCCTGCTACCCAGCAGGGGGGTAGTACCAAGGTACCTGACACATAGTATGGATAATCAATAACAATTTCATGTCTACCACAGAGGCTGCACACTTAACTTAGTGCAAAGAAATAGCTTCCAATGAGAATCTGCATACTGTGGGGTGACCATCCCACAGGGGAGCTCCATGGCTGATGGCCATCTCCAAGATCCAAGGCTTGGGTGGGTTCCCACTTCCTGCAAGGCCTTCAGCTCCTTCAACTGCAGACAGTAGCTCCTCACAGCTCCTTTACTGGAACTGAAGTGAGTAAACAACCACACCGATGACTCACCAGTCACCAGGAACAGGCCACACCCCCTGAATACTCCCAGCCTATCCAGCTAACAGGGAGTCTCTAGGCTAGCTAGAGGTCTGTGAACCTAATGGGTGGCCATAGTCAACCAGAAGGTACATTGTGATTCTGGGTTGTGTCTGTAAAAAGAGCTCACTCCAGCATACACACTGGGTTAACAAATAGAAAACAAACAAAACAAGCAATCAAGCAATTAGTTCGCAACTGCTGCTGATCCCTAGTAAATTGGGACACTTGTCTCTTACAGGTGCACTGTTGATGTTGTCTGTCTTGCTGAGTTTAATTTGCTAGTCAAGCAGGATGGAGCTGTACCAGCCATTTAGCTTTTCTGCTAATGCTTTGTGTGACAACCACCCTACAGAACTGCACAGGTTGGCTCTCCCACTATGTTTCATTGTCATTCACACTATGAAGGTGCACCAGCTGCCTGGTTCTCACAGCATGTTTTGTGCCTGAGTCACGCTACAAAACTAGGCCACATTGTGAACACCATATAGACTGGAGTTAGCTAGTAGCAGGGGAAATGGAGTGCAGTGTGTGGAGAGGAGTGAGTGAGACAAGAGACACACTGAGCATGTATATTTGTTTGGTAACATTTTAAAAACACATTTTTCACACAGTGGTAATCAGGTGTACAATGAAGAGAGAAAACAGGGCATGGGAAAAAGAGTATGGCAGTTTACAGTCACTGAACAGTGTGAAGGAGAAAACAGATTTAAGCAAACTTTTTTTAAAAAGTCTGCACTGAGGTTCTCTGATGGATTGTCCATGATAAACGTGCATCAAGCTATATCAGAACATGGTCATGTGATCAGTATTGACCAATCATGGTTCCCCATTTTCCTTACTCCGGTTATAAAAAAACAATAATTAACACTTATAAGTAAAAGTTACAGCAGATGGAAGGCCTTGAATAAATTAACTCTCCAAAATGGGGGAGTTTACATGTTGTCAAGATCAAGATACACCATGCTAACAAAAGAGTTTTTATATAGCTGAGTACAGTATGTATCACAAAATTGCTGCCAGGCATTTTAGAAAAATGTTTTAAATTGACTCAATTTCTTACTTTTATGTGTACATATTAACACAGGTTTACAAGCAGAATCCCTTGCAATGTGTTTTTAAAGTGTACTTAATTGTTCTTTCAAAAACTAGTGCAGTTGTCTACTTGATGCTGGCTGATGGGGCATAGCTCTGGCCCAGTGGTGACTTGGGTTTCTGCCCTGCACTAGGGAGATCAGGAGCAGAGGCTGACAGAAGAATTCAAAGTGTCCCTTGGATGCTTCCCTCCTGAAGGGTAGGTGGCTGCACTCCCCTGGGATGGTGACTCCCGGTGGTGGCTTTGTTGTTGCAATCTTGGCAGCACGGGTGACTGCATACTGCAGAGTGTCCCTGTCCCCAAGATGCTCCAGTGGTAGTGTGCACATGGCTGGTGGGCAGGGCCCCCAAAACAGGAAAAGGCTGAGCTGGGCATGGGAACCCTACACAATACCCTCCCTGGCAGCACCTCACATGCTACCAGGCCCCCCAAGCATGCTTGCCCTTCCACCGCTGGTTGTTGCAGTCAGAACAAGCTGCTTCCTTCCAGGTGGCAGCAGGAAGGCCCCTACAGTGATAACTTAGGGCCACTGGAAAATTGTACCCAAAAATGTGGGGATTTTCTTGGAAAAATTGCGGGGGTTCATTATACATCTCCACTGCCCCCTAATAAATATTTTATTGTTTGTTGCAGCATGTATTGATCACATAAATTGTTAGATAAATGTATTGCCACTTGTAAATACTTTAAATATGAAGAAAGATGTGTGTTTTTGAAATGCATTGTAAACTAATTATTATGTAGTATATCTTCTAAAAATCAAGACGTCTAAGTCATGCAGTGCTAACTAAATTTTATTTAGTAATTTACAGTTAATCTGTACTGAATACATCCTGAAACAACATATTTTGCCAGTTTCTAGATGTTAAATAATGAAGCCTGTTAAAACTACTTGCTTTGGTGTGAGAAAAAAAATAAACAGATAACCAGGGTGCCTAATAAAGGTCTAGTAAGAAAAATATTTATTTTGTTAAAATGATTACTGTTCTTACTCAGCACTGTAAGTACATTTTAAAATCACATGATGAAAGTATCAAATCATAACAATAGCTGTTCATTACATCACACAATAGTTTTTAATACATTGTACTTTTGTTCTACTTGGTTTGCAGTGATTTTACTTGGGTTGCAATTATTTTGTCTATTTGGAGGTAACTGTTTAACTATACTTAACCTGTTCAGCATGTTTTCAGAAATGTTTGCTTTTTGTAGGCTTTGTATGTGAGTATACAGTTGTGGCAGTCTGACATGTAAGGAATCACTGCCACCAACCCCCTCAGAAGCACATTCGAGTTTATAATCAGCAGGGTCATCCAAACTCTTGACACATTTGAATCAAAATCCTATCAGATTGAAAGTATTTATACAAGGAACATCTACCCTACCATTCAAAAACAAGCATTGTGGTCAAGGCTTCATTTAGGTGAATGGGGCACTTTGCACCTCTTCTCACACCTATTGTTTCAGTCTCTGTGTCAGCAAAAGGTTCTCAGATTGTCTGCTTTAACACAGATTTTAAGTGTTCCAGTCTACATATGCACGACCAGAGGATTCTGAAACCAAAGCAGGGAAGTGAATCACATGAAAGCAGAGTCACATTTGACCCCTTCTCACCTCACACTGTACTATTTTGGTCAAATCCAAGTCTGTGTACCATATCTGAATAGATTTCCTTGAGAATTTAAATATTTTTATATAATTTCAGTCAACAATTCCATAAATGTAAGAAATTGCAAGAAATTGCGGATTTTGTGCGGAGAAGGGTGAAAATTGCGGAAATTGCGGAGAAATTGCGCCCGCAATTTTCCAGTGGCCCATAAGTCAGATCTACCATGACAGAGTCCTGAGGGAGGGGTTCAGTAGTGTAGAGTAAGCCCTGCAGGAAGTGGAGGTGTGTTCCCTGACAATAGCCTGAGTGAGTGAGTGTCCAGGGCAGTATAAGCAAAAATAGAAAATACTGATCACAGTTATCACTGAATGTCACCAACATGTAAACTACTGACAAACACACATTTACATGAAGTTGGCATTCACTGACAACTGCAATTTGTTGTTTATTTAAAAAAAAAGTGAAAGCAACATGCAAAAAAAATTAAATGAGATTCCACTTGAAAATTGATATTAGTATGAATGGAAAAAGTTAAGAAGTAAAGCTAGTTTTTAACATTTTTCAGTCAAGTAAAATGAAGCAATAGCACTCATCCTCCTGTAGTCTCCTATTCAAAAAATCAGAGCAGGCCATTTTTAAAAAATACAAACGGTTCCTTTATTAACAAAGTTGTAAAAAAGTGCACGGTGCAAGGAACAAACACAGATCCAACATTTAGTGCCTTCTCAAGTAAGAAGTAAAGCTAACTTTTAACATCATTCCATTAACTGTACTTGATAAAGCAATGGGGCCAGATGGGGTGTACCCCAGGGCCCTTAAAGAACTAAGAGAGGTGCTGGATGAACCTCTGGCTATCTTGTTTAGCCGATCACTGGAAACAGGGGAGGTACCCAAAGACTGGAGGATAGCAGATGTAGTCCCCTTATACAAAAGTGGGAACAAAGAGGAAGTGGGGAACTACAGACCAGTCAGCCTCACCTCGGTAGTGGGGAAGATCATGGAAGCACTATTGAAGGAGAGATTGGTGAAACATCTGGTTGCCAATGGACTACAGGACCCAAGGCAGCATGATTTCACCAGGGGGAGGTCATGTCAGACCAACCTCGTTAAATTTTTTGACTGGGTGACTAGGGAGGTGGATCAGGGGAGGGCAGTGGACATGGCCTATCTGGACTTCAGCAAGGCCTTTGACACTGTGCCACATAGAAGACTATTACACAAACTGGGGAATATGGGTGTGGGCAGGAAAGTAGTGTGGTGGGTAGGTAACTGGCTGGGTGGCAGGACACAGAGGGTGGTGGTAAATGGCTGTCACTCCACAGAGGGAAGAGTGACCAGTGGGGTACCACAGGGATCAGTACTGGGACCGGTCCTATTCAACATCTTCATTAGTGACATTGTGCAGGACCTAGAAGGCAGAATTTCACTGTTCGCTGATGACACAAAGCTCTGTCACAGAGTAGACACACCAGAGGGTGTAGACAGAATGAGAAGAGACCTGCAGAAACTTGAAGAATGGTCAGGGGTTTGGCGGTTGAAATTCAATGCAAAGAAGTGCAAGATAATGCATATGGGGCACAAAAACCCTGGCACAATAGATCAGTTGGGGGGGTGAGGATATAGCATGCACCAAGCAGGAAAGGGATCTTGGGGTTATCATCTCTGATGACCTCAAGGTAGGGAAACAGTGTGACAAGGCAGCAGGTAAAGCAAATAGGATGCTGGGATGCATAGGCAGGGCATCACCAGCAGGAAAAGGGAGGTCATAATTCCACTATACAAGACACTAGTGAGGCCCCACCTGGAGTACAGTGTACAGTTCTGGAGACCTTACCTCGTAAGGACATAGACAGGGTGGAGAAGGTTCAGAGGAGGGCAACAAAGATGGTGCATGGATTTCATCACAAGTCCTATGAGGACAGGTTGAAGGAACTGAACATGTCCTCCCTGGAGGAGTGGAGAGAGAGAGGGGATACGATAGAGATGTACAAGTATCTTACAGGGAGGAACAGGGTGCAGGAATACACTATTTTTAAGCGAAAAAGATGTTCCAGGACTAGAGGGCATAGGATGAAGTTGGAGGGAGGATGATTCAGAGGATGCGTGAGGAAGAATTTCTTCACAGAACAGGTGGTGGACAAGTGGAACACCCTGCCAGAGGAAGTGGTGGGAGCTGAAACAATCACGGGATTTAAGAATGCATGGGGTAGACATAAAGGAATTCTGAAGGTCAGGGGTAAGGGGCAACAGACTTCTTGGAAAACATAAACTGAATTTATAAGCTCAAATGGGCAGACTGGGTGGGCCATAGGCCCTTATCTGCCGACACTGTCTATGTATCTATGTATCTATGTAACTGTATTTGTACTTTTTGTGACTATCAGCTACATGTAAACACTAGTGTGTAGCACAGTGTAGCATAGTGCAGTTGCTGTAATGTGGTTTCACTCACATGTATTCACACTCAGTGTAAAACTTTAAGAAATATACTGTAATTAAAACAATTTAGCACTCTAAGAATTCCTCTTTGAACAAATGTGTTTTTGGGCCCTTTTGAAGAGTGCCACTGTTTGTGAATAGAAACTGGAACTGAATTCCAAAATACAGGTACCGCTTCCACATAAGCCTGTCCACAGAGGAATTTTATCTTCCACAGCTCTCTACTTATATGATGCCACAATCATAATAAAGGATCAGATTAACAGATTGGCGAAAATGAAATTTAAATTCAGAGTATAAATATTAGATTCAACCCAGTTCAAACAGCAATTGAAAAGAATCTACTTTATGCTCAATTCTCCAAATATCCTCCATCTAGCCTTCATGCATAAACTCCCATGCTCCTCCAGGAGCCTAATCTGGTTTCCACCACTGTGCCAGAAGAAAAACTGTTTTACTGTTGGAATTAAGGTGCAACTTGAAATTAATGTGTGTCTTGTCAACCCTGCGCCTATAGCAATAGGTCCTGGGTACCAGCATAGAGAATAGTGGATGGGCAATTCTGTTCAACAAGCCTGTATTGCCACAGAAGGGTTCTGATTACATCAGTGACCTCAACAACAAAGCTTAATAGGCCAGTGTTGTAATCAGACCCCCAAGGTGGCAACAAATGCTTGTTGTGCCAATGATTAATCAACCACAATTTTATATAGTGTTTAGGTGTAAAATAACTGAGATATAAGTCTGGTTCAGATAGTTAACTTATTTTTTATATACATTTTCTCCATCTATCTTCTGCTCCCTGGTCACAGTGGTGACCCCTAGCCCCTCCACTGTCCCATCTCAGGAACTTTATAGGTTACCCACCTAGGTGGCCTTCACCACAAGGTCATGAGATGCCTGAGAAGTCGTTGTGCATACCAGGGGTATTTTTCTCCTGTTTGTCCCCAGGGTATTGTGCATGCCATTAAGCACTTGAATGCCCACACGGGAAGCAATGGGTTGCAGGAGGTGGTGACTGGCTGTAAATGTTGTTGTATCACAGAAGGGTACAGTGACGTTCCATGACATTTGAACTATTGTACAACATTTCAACTGAAATCAATCTCTATGCAGAGCAATTGCTCACTTTACACTATAGTATGCTATTTTGCTTTAGATATACTTATCTTATAGTTTTTAATATTTTTTTCATCTAATTTAATGTTGTAAAAAGTGTGGTGTGCCTGTGGCTGTTCTGATGTTGACTCCAATCTGAAATCTGTTGCAGGCTTATCTAGACTTTGGTCTCAGTCTTATCTAACTGCACAGCTAAAGAAAAACACGTGTTCAACGGTGCATGGATTGGAGACTATGGTTGGGAGATACAAGCATTTGTGAAAAAACTGAACTCGGGAAAGAGGTCTTCAAAATACAGTACTTACATTTCATAAATAGCTCAGCTCTGATTTAAAAATATAGTTCTACTTTGCAACTGATTTATCCAGGATAGACAAAAATATATATATTTTATTCTGCTCACATTCCATTAGAACAGCACGGTATATGACTGTTCTATTTACTAAATGCAACCCCCCTCATCTCAGGCAGATGTCTCAATTAGCCTGATTGTGGAAACTGGGAGTCTGGAATTTCTGAGCATGATTCTACATGTTTTTCTCTCACTACTGCTCTTTACTGGCATGTCTCCTCAGGTACAACACTTAGGTTCACTGGGCCGGAATCAGCATATAGTTCTTACATGCCCATTGTGAAGGACCTACCCCGCAGGAATTATTATGCCTTACTTTAACTCTTCAATATCCATGTCTCCTCCAGGCCTGCTGAAAGCAAGGAAAGGCAAATTTATTTGTTTGACCCAGTTTCCAGAAGGCCCAGGGCACCTTACAACATTAAAAACAAACCATAAACAGAACTATAAATAATAATAAACAACAAATAATATCCAATCTTGGTAGCCCTGGGTGAATAAAAATGTTTTTAAAAATCAATGGCAAATGTTGGTACTAGTCACAAAAGATTATGTAATAAAAATGTGCAGCATGGGTCCCTTTATGTAGCTAGGTTACTCTCACTGCTTCTAAGTTCAGGGAAATCGGCAGTTAGACAATTTATTGTTTGAAGCATAAGACAAGTGGTGTGCCATTATATTTTGTCTTATCTGAAGCACAATGATGAGTGATGATGCAAAAGTTGGTTTACATCATTTACTACAGCACGACTGCATAGTCAGACAGCTTCATATAGGTGCTGTCATTCTGAACTGTAAAGTGTTGGATTTGACTGGAAACCTGCAGCAGAATTTTACCAAAACATCTTCTGTAGCATGTTTTCAGAAGATACTGAGGGATCACCATTTATAAATGTGCCCAGCACTATAATCTCATACTGTTTTGAACCTGTCCCTACTACTACTACTACTACAGAGAAGTCATCATCTGAGGTGACGTCCACTGAAGATGAGGATGATATTGTACCTGTGCCAAGTCCATATTTGAGTTGGTAGCTTTGCAAAGTGTTTTTTTTCTAACGTTGACACTTGTCATTTTAATTGCTGTTCACTATTCATTGTCATTGTATTATGACAGATGGTTATGAATGGCTGGTATATTGTACTTTTTGTGGATTCAAAGGAAAAAAAATATGTGGTAGCCTGATGGTGTCATCTGGCCATGAAATGATGTAATATGTCCCTATACATTTGTATGCTCCCACTGTTATTGGAAATTGGGGTTGTAATATTGCTCATCAGTGTGCCATAAAGAATGTCAGATAATATTCTGTCATGAAATCATAACTGGCATGGAATTGAAGATTCCTACTGAAGTAAGGGTATGCTGACTCTGTTTGTAGGCAGCTACTTTATTCACCCCCCACACACACACACTCACAATCTGTACCACAGAAGTCTGCAGCATTAGCATTTATTTATTTATTTATTGAAATATTTAACTAGGAGGGCACACTGAACAACAAGATGCTCATCTCATGGTGCTACCGGGGGACATTAGGATTGTTTACAGAAATTGATACAATAACATAAAGTTTACAATAGATTGTGTACAACAAGAGACATATCAGGGGTGTATGTAAACAATGACAACCAGGGTAGATAAGCAATCAGAGTAGCTGGAAGGCATTTAAATGGGAGACAAAAACAGTTGATGTCGCCTACCTTGACTTCAGCAAAGCTTTCAATACTGTTCCACATAGAAGATTGATTAATAAGCTGGGTAGGCTCGGTGTGGGTCAGAAGTTGGTCAACTGGGTGGCAAACTGGTTGACGAGCAGAAAACAGAGTGGTGGTAAATGGTATACAGTCAGAAGAGATGCAAATCACAAGTGGGGTACCTCAGGGATCAGTCCTGGGGCTAGTCCTCTTCAATATCTTCATCAGTGACATTGCAGATGGACTGGAGGGTAAGGTTTGTCTGTTTGCAGATGACACCAAGGTCTGCAACAGAGTAGATGATCCAGATGGAGTGGGCAGAATGAGAAGAGAATTGGATAAACTAGCAAAATGGTCAGAAGAGTGGCAACTGGGGTTTAATGCAAAGAAGTGCAAGATCATGCACATAGGGAAGAGAAACCCTGAAGCCACCTATAGGCTGGGAGGGGAGTTGCTGGCAGTCACAAGGGAAGAAAGAGACTAGGGCATCATCATCACAGATGACCTGGAATTGTTCCAAGCAGACCACTAAAGCAGTAGGTAAGGCTAGGGGGATGTTAGGGTGTATTAGTAGGGGTATCACAAGTCGGAAGAGGGAGGTAATAATCCCTCTTTACAAGACACTGGTTAGGTCCCATCTGGAGTACTGCGTGCAGTACTGGAGGCCACACCTTCACAAGGACATTAACCAAATTGAGGCAGTCCAAAGACGGGCAACCAAAATGGTGCAGGGACTGCATCAGAAAACATATGAGGACAGATTAACAGAGCTCAATATGTATACCCTAGAGCAAAGAAGGGAGAAAGGTGATATGATCGAAACATTCAAACACCTTAAGGGCATTAACAGGGTAAAAGAGTCTAACATGTTTCAATATAAGAAAAATAACAGGACAAGAGGACACATCATGGGATTCGAGGGAGGCCGATTAAGGGGTAATGTGAAGAAGTTCTTTTTCACAGAAAGAGTGGTGGATGCATGGAACGGCCTACCTCAGGAAGTGGTGGATATGAATACAGTACAAGGCTTCAAACAGGCATGGGATAGGCATAAGGGAGCAATACAGATGAGTATGACTAGATAGGCCATTGACAGAGCAAAGGCCATTGGCACATTTATAAGGTAGAAAAATAAATTGGCAGACTGGATGGGCCTTGCGGTCCTTATCTGCCATCAACTTCTATGTTTCTATGTCTTTGGACAGAGACATAACAGGTTTGCATCAGCAAAACCAATAGTGCAATAAGCTTACGTACAGCAGAAGTGCTAATATACAATAAGTGTGAAAGAGCTATAGGGGCAAGCAGTTTAGTACAGCATAGAGGGGGTGAGGAAGAAGCAGGTAGGGGAGTGTGGGGGGGAGAGGGCGAGGGATGGAGGAGAGAGGCATGCCAAGATCTGGCCCCTTCAGGATGCTGAGAACCCTGCCAGAGGTCAGAAGATGGCAAGATAGAGGTGGTGGAATGAGAATAATAGAAGGAGAGAGACATACCAAGACCTGGCACTTTCAGGAAACTAAGAACCTCACCAGGGGGTGGAGAAAGGCAAGGTAAAGGAGGGGAGAAGATAATAGTTGGGTAAAGGAGGGCGAGAAGATAATAGTATGTTTCTTTGTAATCGGGGAGAACAAAAAGCTGTTATGCATGAGTCACAGATTCACTGTCTGTTTGGATGTAGAACCATCCCTTGACGTGAGCAGTATATATTTGCATGGATGGAGAGTGTTATCTGATCACCAGACTAGTAACATAAATTGTATTATTGATGTTATCTTTCACAGAACATACAATACAATTTCAGGGGATCTCTACTTGAATTTTCAATGCAGTGGGAATATTCATGCCAGATTCCCTAAATGTCATTGATTTTTGTTCCATATCACGATTTATGTCGACGTTCACCACATGTCCCACACACAACTACAATAAACAATATTTCTGCATTTATTTGATTCAAAGTACCCCAACCCCATTAGCCCATTTTTTGGAACATTGAACTGACTCAAAATTCTCCAGTAAATTATGTATGTGCATGCAGACTGCTGTGAAATAGCTTAGCTGAACAATGTAATGAATTTTAGATGAGACGCTAACCTGTAAGGAAAAGGTACAGAGCATGTAAGGTTCACAGTGAATGAGGGGTGGAATTACTCTGTTTTACTGTCACTTGAGCACTGCATTTGACATCTATCCCCAACCCCCCCAGCATTCTGCAAATTGAACATACGTATGCACCAAATATGCCTAAGGTAATACGGCAAAAAAGTGGAGTACTGGGGAGACATGAATTCCATATTAGCATGCATTTCACACCATGCATCGCAGTGAGTGGTATACATTTTTTTTTGGTTAGCTTATTATCATAAATCAAAAATGTTAGGGCTACTTCAGACTGAACATTGTAGTGGCACCACAATTTGCAGGGCTGATGTTATCATGCAGGGTACATATAGAAATGTTTACATAATCAGGTTGCTATTACTTTCATTGGTGTCACTGTTTTTACTCAGTGCACAGGTGCACAGGTATATGACAGCAACTGTACAGTACTGATTAGCAGCTGCCTCCTGCAAGTCATTCAAAATATTGAATTGCACGTGGCAGTCACAATTCAGGGAAGTATTGTCAGAGTCACATTCCTGTGCACTGAGAAATGTCTCTTGTGCAGGTTTTCGTAGCTTACTGCATAATGCCCCTTTGTGCTCTCCTGTGTCACAGTATCATGCACACTCTAGCCACAAACACAAACCTGAGATGTCAACTGCACATCACAATCTCGTCTTTCATGCATTGTTAGCATGAGTTATTCAACTTATTACTTAGAATTGCACAGTATGCACTGTGCACTCTGCATTCTCAAAGCTAATTTACTGCTGTATTCTGAATCATTACAATTTTCATGTAGTCATGTAAGTGGGGTTTTGTTGGGGGCGGGGCATCGTAAATCTGATACAGTATCTCATTTCTGAGCCCTTCCCATGGAACATTTTTCAGAAAGTAAGTTGTCATTTTTCAAAATACGCACTTCAGTACACTATTTGAATGAATGCAAAGTGCACAAGGTTTAGTATGGAGATGTAGTAACTTGTATAACTCATCATAACAGTTCACAAAAGTTGAGACTGCAATGTGTATTTAATCTGGTTTGTTGAAAGTTGTTGCCATTTACATGTGTCTCATTTCTGGCTACGTTACTGAGTTGTGCATGAAACTAAAAGGCAAGCATGCACACAGACTTGACCGATTTATGATTCTGCATACTGTGTAATGTGTTATTATGTTAATAAAGAAAACTAAATGAACCCATTTCTTGAGGGCAGTCATTTTGTTGACATACTGTACTGCAGAGTTACTGATATCCTGCGGGGTACAAATTGCCAGCATGTTCTGATCAGTATCACTTGATAAATAACGTGCTGTCTTACACTTGACCATACTGACTCGGATAAGTTATGGCACTAATGTATAGGCAAATGCTTGTAAAATTGAAATGGTGCCCCTGGATCCATGCTATGGAAATTGTTCCAGCAGATATGGATCTGGTATGACATTACTACATGCCTGATAGGAAACCATCTGCAGACGTAAGACTCACATTGGTTGTGATCAATGTAATTTATGTAGTGTTTGACGTGACAGTACAGTCTGTGCTTCAGTCGGCCTGCCAGCGCAGTGGTAGAGTTACTGCTCGCAACACTGTCGACCTGGGTTTGGGAGCAAGTTTGGGCAGTCAGAGGACTGGTCTGGGGGAGGTGAGCAGAGTGTCCGAGTGGATGCTTTCCACCTCGGGAAGAGAGGAAGGGAGGGAGGGTATATGGCTGCTGGTGCAGTACTGCCACCAGGGTGGCCATGGGTAGTAGTGCAGCCAGCACTGTTGAATGAGGGTGGGAGGACACCAGAGTCCCTCCGGATCATGCACACATCTCTATGTGCATGATGTCCTAGGGGGATAAAATCAAGGAAAAAGTCTGGCTGCAGCAAAAGAATGTTCACCCATGTCACAGGCCCTGCACTGCTGACTGTAGCACTCACTCCCAATGTACCAACCAAATCTCTGCCGAGGGGAGGGGGCGACCCTGCCGGCCCTGCCCTGGGGGGCAAGTTAGGGTGCTCATGGAGTTGAGGTATGTCCTGGGAAGCAGATGACAGGGCTGGGTGTAGGGCTCCAGACTGATGGAAGCCAGTCCGCTGTAGGAGGAGAATGTACACTAATTTAAAAAAAAAAAGTCTGTCCTTCACAAACCATCACAGAATCAGATGGGGCAGTAGTGTTATCCACAGTTTCAGATGTGGAATGTAAAACCTTCAGGTATGTGTATGTTGGCATTTGTTGACATCTGAATGCTCGTTATTTATCTAAATTACAAGATTATTGTATCCTTTTGGGGTGGGGAGGGAGACAAATTCCACTGTCTGTACACATCCTCTTGCCTCCTTCTTATGAAGATTCCTGAATGCTAATAACATTTGTTATCTAGAGTAACACAGAAACATAGAAACATAGAATTTGATGGCAGATAAGGATCACTTGGCCTACCTGGTCTGCCCATTTTCCCACCTAACAGATAAGCTGCAGATCCTAGTTAACCAACAACCTACTTCCTCCCTGCCCCCGCTAGGACTGCCTTATGTCTGTCCCATGCATTCTTGAATTCCCCCACTGTTCTTGACTCCACAACCTCCTCAGGAAGGCTGCTTCATGCATCCACAACCCTCTCCATGAAAAAATACTTCCTCACATTACCGCTGAGTTGTCCCTCTTCTATCTTCAAATTGTGCCCTCTTGTTTTTTCACATCTCTTTTTCTGAAAGATACTACCCTCTTGGACTTGTACTACCTGTTATTACAAGTGTCAGTTCACTGTACATCTTTTATGTGATTTCCAATTCATAGGTGTTGCTGTGGAAATTATAAAATAATGCCAACTACCGTTCAAAGCCATTGTTGTTGGAGTTTAGCTGTGTTGAAAGCTGCATTCTCTGATATTGAAAATGTTATGTGTCTCACCAATTACCCAGGATTTGCCTCAAGTGGCATGAATGAGTATGTGGCAAGATCATCACTAAATGAATATATACAAATGAATGGGCCTATTGGTGACAAAGTGCCACTGAATGCATGGGTAATAATTATTTGGTTTCACATTGTTTAAATTCTGACCTGCACCCAATGGCTCTTTTTTCCTGTCTTCCCCCCCAACTGAACCATCACCTGACCTCCCTTTAACTTACCTTTTTGCCATTATCATCTGCCAAATGACTATGAGGGGGGTGCCCAGTCACCGGAGAGGGGGCTGGGAAGTGACAGCTGTCATCCTGCACCTGTTTTTGTATCCTACAGATGAATTTCCTTGGTTCCACAGATGTGCTGTGGGATCAATGTAAGGGCTCATCATGCGTGGGGACATCTGCAGCACAATGAATGTGGGTTCCCTACGCATTCCTGTTGGTATTGCAGTAATAATACCAGGCTGCCGCTGGGTGACTGTAGGCAGCGAGCCATTTCAACCTCCACTTCACAAGGGTGGAGAGCAGTCATATGGCCACTCAGTTTGCCATCTCTCAGTCAGGCCTCACATGAACAGAGTACATTTCTCAACCTGGGTAAATCGAGTGGTAGGAGGCGAGGCATGCGGCCTCGTTCCTCTATGCCACTGGGCTGCCTGCATGCATTCAATTTGATCATTTTCATTGGGGCACCCAAATTGCACATATTGTATGTGTGATTTCAAACTGTGCCAAGAGTGAGATTTGTTTCTTTTTTAATTTTTTTTTCTTATTCTTTTTTTTGTTTGTTTGTTTACTCCTGAGTAGAGTATGCTACATTTAGTATTCCAGGGCTCCAAAATTATGAAGCCTCACTACAGATGTATGTTTGATAAATTGCAGAAACCTACAATTATCACTCATATGTTTATTTATTTAAAAGTTTTACCAGGAAAGCATACTGAGCAGACAACTGCTCATTTCCAGATGCATCCTGGGGGAAGGGGAACACTGAGAGAATTACATAAGTTTACAAACATTGTGCACTCAAAGCATGAGCAGCAAGTAGTACAGCAGTGTGTTACCATACAATACAACACAATAAAATACAGTACAATCATATACAATAAAATACAATACAATAAAAGGAATACAATAGAGACAAGTAACAGCACTAAAACTAGTGCAGCAGCATCCTATGTGAGCTGCTGAGGAGACACGGTGTCAGACAGCCCAGTCTAAGCAGGTATGCGAATGCTAGGACAAAGGTCAGCATCACGAAGGTTAGGAGAAGGATCAGGAGGTGCAGAAGTGGTCTTTAAGGAGGGTGTTGAGAAAACAAGGGGAAGGAGCATGGTGAATGGTAGCGGGAAGCGAATTCCACAATTTAGGCAACTGACAGGAGAAGGCAGCCTGGCCTGCAGAGGTGGCCATGTGAGGGAGTGACAGGGACCAGGAGTCAAAGTGCCTGAGGGAATGGGGGGGAGGGGGAGAGAGCAGAAGAGAGATAAGTGGGCAGGGACTATGACCAGTATTTAGCTGTAAGACTAACACAGTGTGCCTGCCTCCTGTCCTGTAATGCTGGGAGGGACAGGGACTGATAGAGGAGACAATGGTGTGTACTGGGTGGGAAGTCTAGGGTGAAAGGGCAGAAGGAGTGGTAGTGGGTGTCTAGTCTGGTTAGGGAGGTTTTGGGAGTGGCACTGTAGACTACATCGCCGTAGTTGAAAATAGGGAGAATCATTTTCTGTATTATTGCATGGTGTACTGGCAGCAGGATGCACCCATGGTTGCGATAGAGGGTGCCCAATGTGGGGTACAGTTTCTTGTGGATGGCCTCAATATGTACAGAAAATTCAAGGTGCTGTTTGAGACAGACCCCAAGGTATCTAAAGGAAGAGCAGCACTCCAGCTTTGTTCCATCCAGGATGTGGAAAATGGGGAGGGAAGGGAGCCGAGAGAGTCTCTGCCTTGTGCCGAAGGTCATGGAGACTGTTTTCTTGGCATTCAGGAATAGCTGAGTCATGCAAAACCAATACTGGACTTCCTTGAAGTCTCACTGTAATCTGGTTGCCACATGAGAAGTTGAGGGGCCAGATGTAAACAGAACTATGTCATCCACATACATGTGGATGGATATGTGTGTGTGGGCAGGCAGAGGGCAGGTCGTTGAGGAAGATGAAGAAAAACATGGGGCCAAGCACTGAGCCTTGAGGAACACTGGTGGTGGTGATGAGGAGGGAGGGGGAGGTGGAGTTGCCAATTCTGACAGATTGGGTTCTGCTCAGAAGATAGTAGTGGAACCAGCCAGTAGCCTAACTTGAGAGCCCTGCTAATGTGCACTTGGATAAAAGGAGGGGGTGTGAGACAGTGTTGAAAGCCTTTGCAAGGTTCACAGATATGGCAGAAGTGATGAGGCCCTGGTCCATGCTGGAATGGATGGATTCAGTGAGCCGTAGTAGGGAGGTATATTAGATAAGTATTATGTGTCTACCTTCATTCCTCAGGGGAAAAGCATGAGAAAAGCATGAGGAGTACTATTTTTAGATTGCTGCACACTGCTATTTTAGATTTTTGTTAATTTTCTAGCTTCATACCTGTACAACCTAGTCACAGTTTGCAACAACATTCAGGGTAATGCAATTGTCAATGTGTCATACAACCAGAGGTATATATGCTAGTGGTAGTCTCAGATGGGGTGGGCGGTATTAGGCTATACCAAACTGATAAAGTGCCAATCCCTTGCTAACGTCTACAGTCTTTGCAGAAGTCTGCCCCCACCCACCCAAAAGAAAGGTACTCAGTCTGTTGCAGATCTTGGTGTAATCTTCAAAGAGGCAGACCTTCACTTCCAGCTCCTCTACTATGTCACTGTTATACAGTAGACATTAAAGAGGACAGGCTCCAGCTCCAAAGCCTGAGTTTCCCCACTAGTCACCCTCCCTTACTCAGAGCAAACCTTATTGCCCACTTCCAAGCTGACCAACTTGCTTACCAGTCTTCTGTGAGGAACAGTGTTGAAATCCTAGCTGAACTGTAAGTTGGCCATGTCCACCACCACTCCCTGATTCAACTCCTTGGTCACCCAGGAAAATAAATCTACCAGATTTGTTTGTCATGTCCTTCACCCTGTGAATCCAATTTCCAGTCAATTTCCCTGTCAGTTGAGTAACCCACCAGAAGCTGCCTCTTCCTCCTTTAGTGTTATATTCTACCCTCCTTTGGGTCTATAATTGGTAGGCTCCCCACAGCCCTCTGGACCACTACTACAGATGCCTTCTATTGGCAGACACAATCTGCCAGTGTGGCACAGGAATTCTGTAGTGATAATGGTTGAGGAAAGTGCCTGTGACCCATAACTCCCAGCCTTCCAGATCCCCCCCACCCCAACACTCCTTGAGTCCATTGTAGTCCAGCCACTCCTCATCTCTGGCATCCTTTGAGGTAATGGTGTTAGTCTTGGTAACCCTTGAGTTGAAGAGACATTTCCCACCTCAGCCCAGAGTCTTACTACCTCTTACCTCAACCCAGAGAGGTGCACACAAATGGGGACTCACCATAGCGTCGTCCATAAGGTCTCCCTGAAGACTACCAAACCACAACTTCCGCACTGCACAACTCCCCACATTCCCTATTCCTGCTCTCCCTCTGTTGCCTGCCCTCCATTCCTAGAAGCTTGTGTATGCTTCCAGGGACTGCGGGAAGTGTTTTTTCTACTACACAAGTCAAGGTTTCAAACATAGTGTAGTAGGTGTGAGATAAAACTAAACCATACTAACTACATGTAAGCTGTGTTTGAGAACAGATATGCATTTGAATATGGTGTAATTTCCTTTTTTATGCATTTATTTTTCCAGACAACTGAGATACATGGCATATTACTGGTTGGTGTACTGGATTTGGGGATATTTGGGACATGGCAACAGATGAGTGCTTCTGTCTTGTATGGTCTGCAAAATCAGGGAGAAATCTCTATTACAAACCTATTTAGGATTCAAATTTAGCTAAAAGACTTGAATAACTTGGTATATGATTTTTGACTGTTTTCTGACCGCAGGAGTTCCCTCCACCGAAGATCTGCTCCTAATCCTCTGAGTGGTGCAGCTGGCCCTGAACTAGCCACCACCCATGCTCCCAAAGTCCGCTGCTCAAGCTCTGAAGAGGAGACCCAACTACGGGTGCTCCCTCCACTGAGGACCTGTTCCTGATCCTCCGAGTGGTGCAGCTGGCCCTGAACTATCCACCGCCCATGCTCCCAAGGCTTGCTGCTCAAGCTCTGAAGGTATGGTGCCCCAGCCACCAATCGGAATCAAGCACCTTTTTTTAAACTTATCCTGATTGGCTGCTCCCCTCTTTACTCTCTCTCTGAAGTTACGAATGGCATCTATTTGCAGAAAATGCAGATTTTTCCGATTAACTGTGCTGCTGTTTAAAGTTTACCACTTGTGCTTAGAGTTTTACAGTTTTGCTGACTGCCTACAGAAATTTTAAAGCTGTGCTAAGTTAAAGTGTTTAAGTAATTTTCATCTCCTGCTCGGTCTCTTTCACCCAGCCCTCTCCTTCATCTTGCTAATTTTACTCAGTCTTTCCCACACCTCCCGCTACCCCACTGTCTTCTCTGCCTGTCTGCCCCATGCCCACCAATTCTAGCCCTAATTCAATTACAGCTCTTTCCTTGCTTCCTTAGATGAGACCCAGCTGCGGGTGCCCCCTCCACCGAGGACCTACTCCTGATCCTCCGAGCAGTTATCGTTGGCCTTGAAGTAGCCGCCACCCGTGCTCCCAAGGCCCACTGCTCAAGCTTTCCACCGGCGCTGCATGCCAACTCCCCACCCTCCCCCCACCTCACCCACCCTGGGTGGACTATTCAATTTATAGGCTGTAATAGACTAAGTGTCTGAACTTCCATTGGACGGTTATAAGATCCAACCACCAAGGGTCCTGGTGCTGCTGTTAGTCTCAGTTTCTGTCTCAGTTCTTCTGTTCCTTACTCCTCTGCTAGCAATTAGTTAGGTAGGTTTGCTCACTGACAATTTTTACAGGTTAAAAATGAACAAACTGCTGGCCCAGTGGCACTGAGGGTTGAGGTACTAGATGCCACACCTCACGCCACACCAGCGACCCAGGTTCGGGAATGTACTCGGGCCGCCGGGGGCTGGCAGGAGAGAGGAAGGACTGAATGTCCCATGACTGCTCTCCTTCCTCTGGGGAGAGTAGGGGCAATGCATTGCACTGCAGCGGTGACTGGCGGAGGCCAGCCACACTACAGTTGCATGCATAGCAAAGGGGGGGGAGTGCAGCAGGCATCAGCATGGACATGATCTCACTCCATTGCACGTCTGGCTCCCCGGGGAAAAAGTAATGAGGAAAACAGCGGGGCAATCTCAGTGGCTGACAGCCATGCCCTGCGCCCCCAGTCATGAAAGGCGCCTTCACCAGGGTGCAGAGTGATGAAAGTTCAGCCCTGTGTGTATGGGGCATATAAATCCATGCTCCAGACCTGGCCCAGGGGTGCGGGTGCTGGCGGCCAGAGATCACTAGGGGTCTGCTCTGCAGGGGCCAAAATTAATAGAAATATGATAAAAAAAAAAATGAACAAACTTGTGCTGATGTTTCTGCTCACAGCTGCCGTACCACTCTTTTTTATTTCTGGGGGATCCTCTGTCACTCATCCGCCTGGTCATGGCCCCTGGATCTTCCACCACCTGCCTATCTGCCACCCCTCCCGGTCACCCCCGGCTTGCCCCCCAGAGGGCGGGGCCGCGGCACCGTTCCCCCTAATTCCAGTGCCGCGGAATCAGTAACTAGTTGGGAGTGCGGTGGCAGGGGTGAATTGAAGCCCGGGGAGGCTTCACCTAGATGGAGAATCTCCCCTCTCCCTTTTCTTGTGTTTTCCTCCCAGAGGCGGAGACGTGCAATGACGCCAGCATCTGCCCCGCCTCCCCAGAAACTAGCACGGCAGCGTGAGTGCTCCCGGCCTCCGCCAGGAGTCCTCAGCGCTCCGGATGCTGCCCCCAACCTCCCCCCCCGGAGAAGGAGAGCGGTCCATAGGATGCTCCATCCTTCTCCCGCGGCCGGCCCTCCGAGGACTCGGGTCTGTTCCTGAACCCGGGTCGCCGGCGTCGCAATCGGAAATCCCACCACTGCGCCGACGGGCCGGCTGCCGTACCACTCTTAAACCGATCAGTAATGTCTGTACCCCTAACTAAATCAGCATACCCAAATATCCTACCAACCACACATGATTTCCACTCCTCGAACCTCCTAATGTTGCCTGCACTTCGATGTGACTCCACTCCTCTTTTGCTTAACAGGGCCTGTCTCTACATGGCTGTTTGCAACCTTATAAGATATTCTCTGCATCAACTGACCATGTCCCCTTTCTTGCACCACAAATTATGGTATTTCCTTCTTTTGGCTATATTACTTTCAGATGATATACAGTTAAACTCTGTTCCTGTAAACACCATACCCACTCCTAGAGGTCTCTTAGTTACCCACCATAATATCAGGGCCTTGAACATAATTTTGCTAAACTGGAAACATGGACTGCCCTCTACAAACCTGATATTCGCTGTGTAACAGAAACTTGGCTCACATCCTCTATCCCTGATTTTTGATCCTCCCTACCTTCCTATAATCTGCTAAGGAATGACAGAGTAGCAACAAAGAGAGGAAGTGGCACTGCTATCTACTTTAAAAATCACCTCCACCTCACTGCCATCAATTCTTCTCCTCTAATCCAGTGTGAATCACTACATGTACTTCTCACCCTCGGATAAAAAAAAATACACATTGTACCTATAACCTACCTAAAAATGGCATGAAAGGTCTGGATGAGTTGTCTGATCAAACATCACTTCTCTCTGGGAGAAATGAGGTGCTCATACTTGGGGACCTAAATATCAACTGGCTGGGTAATACACAGGCCACGTTACTGTCCAAGATACAAAGCTTCAACCTGCACCAGCTGAACTCTGAGCCTACCAGAACAGCTCCGCACTCAAACAACAGCACCCTGCTGGACTGGATAATGACAAACCATCCTGAACACATAATTACTGCAGGTATATTAGATGATGCCATCACTGACCACTCACCTACTTTCTGTATCTGGGGCAAAGCTGGTCCAGTTCTGGCTAAGCCCCATTTCATTACCTTCCTCGACTATGCCAACTTTGTTCCTCAATCCTTTCTACAAGATGTCTCTTGTATTGACTGGTGCATTTTGTACAAGGCTACTGATGCACAATCAGTTCTTAGTATCTTCCTAACCAACTTTCTAGCTCTGCAGGATTATCACTGTCGTCTAGTAACATGCCATGTCAAACATAGAGAAACCAGTTGGCTAAAGTCTGATCTACTGCCAAATTAAGATAGAGAGAGATAAAAGCTGGCTCCGCTTCAAAGATTCTGGACATTCAAGTGACTATAATTCCTACAGGGCTCAACGTAATGCCTGCAAAAAGGAAATCAAGCAGGCAAAAAGTTCCTACTGCAAGGACTTGCTCACAAACTCATATGGTAACTCCAGAAAATTTTGGACCCATGTCAAAACCTTCCTGGGATCTAGCCAGTCCTGTACCTCAAATGATATGTTCTAAACAGCATCCATTGTAACAATCCTCAGACCATTGTCAACTTTTTCAAGGCACAATTTTCTGACTTAACAAAGTTTAACTCCTCCTCCTTCCCTTCCATGCAAATTCCAAGCACTCCTCCAGATAGCTCAGTCTGCCTCTTCTATTTCAAGCCTATAACATGAGATGAAGTCCTTAGGCTACTCAGTACTATCTCGGAGACCACGGCTCCGGGCTCCGACACTCACAAACCCAAGCTTTTAAAACTAGCTGCCCCTTTCATAACTGCTCCCCTAGCAAAGATCTTTACTCTCTTTCTATGTCAGAGTCAAGTTATGGATATCTGGAAGATAGCCAGGATAACCGCTGTATTTAAAAAAGGTGACCCTTAAGACCCCTCAAACTATAGACCCATAGCTATCCTGTCACTCCTCTGTAAGATCCTTGAGAAACTAGTAGCTACTCAAACTATTGAATTTCTTCAGAAAAATGACCTTCTAACTACTGCACAGCATGGATTCCCAAAGGGCCACTGCACTACTACAGCGCTCCTCAAATTTACATCTGATACCTTATCAGCCATGAACTCTGGCCTTCTCACTGGGACTATTTTCATCAACATGACTAAGGCATTTGATTTATTTATTAGCTATTGGTAACCGGGTAAGTGCGCTAGGCAACAGACCTGCCTATTTTCAGGCATGATCCGGGAGAGCACAGGACATTGGTTACAATATGCAGAAATGCACAGACATAATATAGGTGTACAGGAGCAAAACAAGATATACATTGGGTAGCACAGTAATAGTTACATAAGGGTACATTTTAGGCATAGATCATAATAAGGATGTAAAATAAAGCAATTAGGGTAACCATAAGACAGCTGAGGACAGTAAAGACATCAAGGTTCATAGCCACCTAGAAAAGCATATTGCATGGGAGAACATTAGTATAGTACTCAGGGTCAGACCCGACAGCCTGCAGTGGGACAAAGCAAATTAAGAGCATTTGCATTGGCCAGAGGCTAGAAGGTGGGTGAACAGCGAGTTTTTGAATTCTCGATGGGAGGCTGAAGTTTTCACCATAAGGGGGAGTGAGTTCCAGAATTTGGGAGCAAAATGGGCAAATGCCTGTTCACCCATTTTTGTCATGCAAGGTCTAGTGGAGAGCATGGGGACAGAGGAAGACCTGAGGGTACGGGTGTGTGAGGCAGGAGTCAGGAGGTTGGCAATATAGAGAGGGCAGGGAGGTCTAGACAGGGAGTCAATAAAGCAGCCCAGGGAGTAGGCTCGAATATCCTTAGGTGACAGCCAATTTAAGCCAGCGTAAAGGAGACAATGATGGGTAAGACGTGGGGCAGTTAAGGCGAATCTACAGATGTTGTTGTAGACAGTGTCCCATTTGTGGAGTGTAGCAGAGTTTGCAGCAAAGAGGAGGGGCAGAGCATATTGGAGCTGGGGTAAGAGAATACCTCTCGCAACAGAAAGTCTAGCGGAAGGAGTGAGGGAGTGGCGCACACGATAAGCTCCACCAATTTTAGCATTGACGGCACGGCACACCATATTGACATGTTGAGACAGGTCAAGTGTGGGATCCAAAGTGACCCCAAGGTACTTGAAGGACTCAGTGTTTAAGATGAGGGAGCCATCAAGGCATTGAACCTGGAGCCTGTTCGCAGGGCCAGACAGTTTCTTAGAGGATCTGAATAGCATAGCACAGGTATTTTCAAGGTTCAGAACTTGGTGGTTGCTAGAGAGCCAGGTCTGCAGGAATTGGAAGTCATTAGTGAGAGTGGAGTTGATGGCAGCAACCGATTTTGACCCAGAGTAGAGAACAAGGTCATCTGCGTACATAAGAGTGTCAGCTATGCCCGGACATGGTGGGAATATCATTTAGGAAGAGGAGAAGAGTAGAGGTCCAAGAGTGGATCCCTGGGGAACTCCACGGAGATGTTTAGGGGGAGGAAAGGGCCTGTGAAATGCTACTGCCTGAGTCTGATTGTCAAGATAGCTATGGAACCAGGAGAGGGTTGGTCAGATGCTCCAATGGATTGGAGTTTCTTTAGCATGAGAGGATGGTGTACCATGTCAAGGCTTTAGACAGGTCGATAAAGACGGGCCCCAGTGAGTAGAGGCCACGGTCCATATTATTTCTGATGTCATTTGTAAGTTGTGTAAGTGCAGAGGTGGTACTGTGACTGGGCCGGAAACCATGCTGGCACAGGGTTTGAAGATTAAACATGTCAAGGTGAGCAGCAAGCTGGCGGTGGACTATTTTTTCAAGCAGCTTACTGAGAGTGGGCAGAAGAGATATAGGGTGGTATTTGGACATGAGTTTGACATCACCCTTTTTGTGTATAGGGATGGTTCTGGCAGTTTTCCAGGTGGATGGGACAGTAGACGTACGAATCGAGAGGTTAAAAAGCCAGGTGATAGGTCTGGCCAGCCAAGGTGCATACTGCTTAAGTATGCAAGGATGGATGCCTCAGGCCCTTGACCCCTGCATGCCGGAAGGAGTTAAGTAGCTAAGTAACTTCAAGGTATGTGGTTGGAGCCAGAACGAAAGGGAGGGGTGGGAGGGGAGGAGGAGAAGAGGGACAGTCGGGTTGTGGGCTAGTTAGAGTAGCAACTGGTGGAGAAGAAAAAGGGCATTGAAGGTGTTGGCAATGGTGTCATGGTTGGTGCAGTGAACACCTTGAATGTTCATGTCAGCTGGATTCTGTTGCTTGTCATTGCCGAGAATGTCCTTAATTTTGGACCAGTACCTGCGCGGTTGTAGAGGATGTTATTAGTAGGTTCCAGTAGGTGCTTTTGGCAATACGAATTTGTCTTTTGCAGTTGTTACGTAATGCACCATAGTCTTCAAAGTCTGCACGGAGTGGGAGAGCTTCCACCTGGACCAAAGTTTGTCCCTAGATTTGAGAAGTTGAAGCAGGGGCGTGTTAGCCACTTGGTTACTTTCCCTGCCATCCGACGTGGTGACCGGGATGTGAAGGTTTGAAGAGAGAGAAGGACGGAGTTGAAATATTCTGTGGCTATGTTAATGTCCTCTGTTTGGTAGAGGGACCAGTCAACCTGGTTAAGGTCAGTTAAAAGTCCTCATGACTTAGGCGGGAGAGATGAGGAAAGGTTACAGTTTTAGCAGAGAGGGGAGGAATGACAGTGTTCCAGACACAGTAGATAGGATAGTGGTCACTAATTGTGTCAGGTAGCACACCGGCTGAGGCAACATATTCCGTCCTTTTAGTAAGTATCCAGTCAAGGAGGGTGGCACAGTTGCCCCCACGTGAGACCTTTGTGGGTTCATGTATGAGCTGGGATAGATTTGCCTTGCTAGCTAAGGAGGATAGGTTAGCTGAGTTTTTCTTGGACCAGTCAAGGTTAAAATCACCAAGGCAGATAATGTCATTCTTGCCTGTAACTGTAGGCAGAAACCCTAGGAGTTCAGTGATGCCTTGTGTAGCATTTTTGGGGATATAAGTACAAAAATATGGAGTTTCTTTACACCCCCAAGAAGCAGTAGGGAGTGCAGGATTTCACAGTTTGGTAGGAGGGGGTCCTACAGAAGGGTAATGTTTAGGTGAGTTTTGAAGTAGAGGGCAAGGCCACCTCCCCTTTTAGTGCCAGGATGGTCGATACGAAGCATGCTGTATCCAGGAAAGTGGCACTGAGAGTCAGGCACTGTGGGCTTAAGCCAGGTTTCTGTGATGGCGAGGACGTCTGGGACATTAGTATAGATCCAAGCCTGGAGGTCAGGGAGGTTGGCCATAAGGCTCCTAGCATTCAGGTGGGCGAAAGTTAGTCCATCGGTTTTAGGGACAGTGGTGGCCAGGGGGGCAAGGTTATGACAGGACGCAGAGATGGACCAGGGTTGATCTCAATGTCGCTGGATAGTATAAGAGATAGGGTTAGTAACCATAGCGGGGTGATGAGGTACGCCCTGACAGACATGCAGGGTGACGGCTTCAGATGAAGGTGAAGGTATCTGACTATAGGGCTAATACGCTTGCTGATGAGAGCAGAGGGGGGTAGAGGTTGTGGAGTGGCAGTAGCAAGCATGTTGGAGTAGTAGAAGTCAAACTGAGTATAAGTATTGGCAGAAGCTGTTGATGTGTTCAAGCAGTAAAGCTCAAAGAGAATAGGAAGGCAAAGTATTCCCATGAGGAGCGCTAGGAGGGGAGGAGGGGACATTTTTGACTAGAGAAAGGAGTGAGGTAGAGAGGAAAGAGACAGCAGAGGGCTCCTTTAATATAAATCACCAAGTGAAAACAGCTACTAGAGAGCAGTAAAATGTGACAAGTGAGGTATTGGGAGCAAATTGCTCGAACTTAATCAGGCTCCCTCTAGTGGCAAAACAATATAAGGAGCTAATGCAGCAGCAAAATATTGCGAGGGCAGAGGCTATTTAAGTAATACCAGCGAAGGGTGGGGGGATTTCAGATAGAACACAGGTCCTGGGCTTGCAGTGACTCTAAGCTTTTAAATACAGTTACAGGCAAATACAAATAGTTTTAGCTGGTTCGTTTTAAAACTTTCAAAATCAGGCACAAAAGTAACAGTTCTGTTCCGTTTGAGCCTGGGCAGCAACTCGAGGTGCTACTCTGGCCGGGATTCATGCGCTGAGCAGGGGAGCTTGTGGCCGTTTCAGAAAAGGCCAGATGGCCAACAGTGGTGGCAGCAGCCTGGATCAAGGTAGAATTACCTGGTGTGTCTTGGGTTCAGGGCTTCTGTGGGCAGGGAGGGCTTCAGGGCAGGCCCTCGCGACCTCCGGTCTCCTCAGGGAAGGGGGGTGGTCTCTGGTGTGTCTCGGGTTCAGGGCTTCTGCAGGCAGGGAGGGCTTCAGGGCAGGCCCTTGCAACCTCCGGTCTCCTCGGGGAAGGGGGGTGGTCTCTGGTGTGTCTCGGGTTCGGGGCTTCTGCGGGCAGGGAGGGCTTCAGGGCAGGCCCTCGTGACCTCCGGTCTCCTCGGGGGAGGGGGGTGGTCTCCTTGCTACTCTTCAGTCATTAGGCTTTGCACCTAATGTTGTCAGTTGATTTTGGCAGCTACCTATTGAACAAGACACAAATCATCAAGTACAACTCTACCCTCTGTGACAAGACTACGCTGAATATTGGAGTGCCCCAGGCGTCCATCCTTGGCCCACTCCTATTCTCCATATTCATAAATGACATCATATCTAACCTCTCTAAGACTACCTCTTTTCTCTATGTGGCTGATATTGTTCTGTACACAAGTGCAAAATGCACTATGGACATAAATCTGTGGCTCTCCGCTGTCTTTAAACTTACCCAATTGTGGCTGGCTAATAAGAAACCTGTCCTAAATGAGTCCAAGACCCAATTTATGCTATTTGGAACAAACCTCAAACTCAAACACTCCCTAAACAATCTTTAAGTCTCTGCCTTGGATGGCTCCTCAGTTGAAGTAGTGACCTCTTTTAAATATCTGGGTGTCACCTTCGACCCATCGCTAAACTTTGATCTCCATATACAAAAGACTTGCAAGTCTGTTAACTTCAAGCTGAGCATCACCTATTCTACCAGCTATGTGCTAAGCCCCTCTGCTAGGTTTGCCATAGCTCGTGGTATATTCTTACCTTCACTTACCTATAACGTTGCCACTTATACTGCTGCATCTAAGTCAAGTCTACACAAGTGGGATGCCACCTATAATAATATTTGTCGCTATGTATCCTCCTCCCACAGACTGAAACACCACTGCCTCCTCTACTCAGACCTGAGGTGGTTACCACCTAATGCGTCTAGGCTCTACTCACTTAGCTCTATCATTGACAGTATTATTAGATCACAAACCCTTAAGCCCCTAGTGGATTTTTTTCTCCAACAGCCCTCTTGCTACGGTTTACACTCTGTTGACAATTCCCTTGTCTATATCCCTGGCACAGTTCCTCCAAAGGTACCAGTGACTTCACATGTCTAGCCCCCAATACTGGAACTTCCTTCCCATAGCTGTTTGCCAAATTCCTTCTCGAAACACCTTTAAGAAAGAACTATTCAATTATCTCATCTCAGCAAACAAATGCTCCTGTTTCAAACCCCCTTAGCCCCTCCCCACTTACCTTCTCACCCCTTGCCACAAGGTTGTTCTTCTCAATGTTAAGCATTTTCCTGGTGCTTTGACTAATGACTCACTAAATATACTTATTGTTATATACCTTCATAGTTGTTTCAATTCTACCCTATCAACAATACCATTGTTTTACTCATTTTGTACGCCTATCCTGCTTGACTATTTCCTGCATTACTATTTTTATTCCTGCATTACTATTCTTCATTGTATTTGAATCTATCATTATGTACACCTTATTTATACTGTTTCTGTTGTAATTTTGTTTCCTGGCCTACCACTTTGCATTGTAACAAATAGCTGTTCCTGATTGTTATTTTTTCTCTTGTATCCTACACCTACTGTCATCCTATTTCTATAATATTATGTTGTTGCTGTATTGTACTGTATCCTCCCTGGTTGTGCTTGAAAATAGTCAAAGGTTACGGCTCATGTACCTACCCGGTTAACAAAGATGAAATACATAAATAAAAAATTTGGAAATACTGTTTAACATATGTGTGTATTAAAAATATCTAGTATGTCACTGTAGGAAATGTTGTTTGAGTAATATAACTTTTAATTTTTTTTTCAGTTAAGTCTTACTCTTGTGTATTATTTTAATATGTGACAGTTATCACAAATGACCCTCTGCATAAGTAGTGACTTGTTTAGATGTGCTCGTACTGTAGATACTGTATAGGTATAGCAAATATTCCCTCTAAAATTGGTATCCCTTGATCGCACAAATCACCTAATTACTTGAACATGGTGATGGTGCAGTACTTCGTAGTGGGAGTTACAACTGAATGACACTAGTGAGGCCCCACCTGGAGTACAGTGTACAGTTCTGGAGATCTTACTTACGTAAGGACGTAGACAGGGCAGAGCAGGTTCAGAGGAGGGCAACAAAGATGGTACATGGATTGCATCACAAGTTGTATGAGGACAGGTCGAAGGAATTGAATATGTACTCCCTGGAGGAGAGGAGGGAGAGAGGGGATATGATAGAGACGTACAAGTATCTTACAGGGAGGAACAGGGTGCAGGAATACACTATTTTTAAGTGAAAAAAGATGTTCCAGGACTAGAGGGCATGGGATGAAGTTGGAGGGAGGATGATTCAGAGGAAACGTGAGGAAGAATTTCTTCACAGAATGGGTGGTGGACAAGTGGAACACCCTGCCAGAGGAAGTGGTGGGGGCTGAAACAATCATGGGATTTAAGAATGCATGGGATAGACATAAAGGAATTCTGGAGGTCAGGGTTAAGGGGCAACAGACTTCTAGGAAAACATAAAGTAAACTTACAAGCTCAAATAGGCAGACTGGGTGGGCCGTAGGCCCTTATCTGCTGACACTGTCTATGTATCTATGTATCTATGTGTGAGTCCTTGGTATCTACTGGTCATGTCCAAATCTTTCCTGTATTATCCAGAGGTATTCTTTCCCTGGTGTTCATTGGTTCCCCTAGTACACAAGCATCAATCTCATAAGTTACAGGTGCTCTCTGTTGCTATACTCTGCAGCCCCAACCCCCGTCTTTACTCATGTCATGCTAGATATGTATTTCATTGTGTTCCAATGTTTTCCATGAACTAGCTCATTACAACCATTGTAATTAATCACTGGTTGACCAGTATTCCCCCCATCAGAACTGCTCACTTTCTTTCCACCCTCTGCTGGCCTACCATCTTTAGCAAGGTGGCCACAGGCACACATCCAAGCTCCATATGTTGGCAGACCCACCCTTCATCTCAACGCTGACCTTGCCCAATCCATGACCTGTTACCAATTGTTCAACCACTAGAAAATGTATGGAGGTTGGGTGGAGGGGGCTGTGTGATGTGCACATTTACTGTTTGTGTAGGGGTCATTTGTGGTGACTGTTTTGTATTTATTTATCATAGTGAGAATGTTTACCATTTCAACATACCGTATTTAACGTACCTGTTTTTATAGATGTGAGTACATATATGTCTTGTTGCATGAGACTTAGATGGTTATTAATTTCTGAAATATTACAGTTGCATTGTGACAATACAGAATAAGTTAGTTGTTGTATTGGTCCTTGAAGTTAGTTTCCATATTGATTCTTGTAAGAACAGATCCAGAAACAAATGGTTTAAGAACATAAGAATTTGTTGGCAGATGGGGACCACGTGATCCATCTAGTCTACCTGTATGAATACCCCCTTCCCTAGTAGCTTCATTGTTTCGGGTTACTGCAATGCCTATCCCAAGAAAGTTTCCATTCTGTATCTGTCTTTGCCTTCACTACATGTCGTGGAAGTCAATTCCATTGCTCCACTACCCTCTCGGTGAAGAAGAACTTCCTGATGTTAGTCCTAAATTTCCCTCCTGTTAGGCACATGCTGTGGCCTCTAGTTCGTTGTTCCTTGTTTACTTTGAATAGGCTCTGATTGTGCACTGAGTTGATTTTTTTAAGGTATTTAAATGTTTCTATCATGTCTTCCCTATTTCTTCTATGTTCTTGGGAGTACATATTCAATTCTCTAAGCCTCACTTCATATGGTTCATGGTGGAGGCCCCAAACCATTTTTGTTGCCCTTCTTTGTACTATTTCCAACTGATCAATGTCCTTTTTTAAGTGAGGTCTCCCGAATTGGATGTAATACTCCAGATGAGGCCTCACTAAGGATCTGTATAGTGGAATTATCAATTTGGACTTTCTGCTTTTGATGCCCCTGTCTATACATCCGAGGATGCTGTTAGCTTTTTGCACTGCCCTTTCACATTGTCTTCCCACCTTCGGATTGTTGGAAATCATGAATGACCCCAAGGTCCCTTTCTAGGTTTGTAACAGATAATTTTTCACTCACTAACGTGTACACCTAACCTGGGTTATTTTTCCCTAGATGCATAACCTTACATTTCTTGGCATTGAACTTCAACTGCCAAGTTGCTGACCATTCCTCCAACTTCCTTCGGTCTGAGTCCATCCGTGAGAATCCTTCCTGTGTGTCTACTTTGTTGCAGAGCTTGGTGGCATCTGCAAACAGGCACACCTTTCCCTCCAAACCCTCTGCTATGTCACTGATGAATATATTAAAGAGAACTGGTCCCAGTACTGATCCCGGTGGCACTCCACTAATCATTCTGCCCTCTTGTGACAAGGTTCTGTTGACCATTACATTCTGAGTTCTCCCCTGAAGCCAGTTCCATAGCCAGTTAATGATTTTTTCTCCTACCCCTGTATACTCTAACTTATTGATGAGCCTCCTGTGGGGGACAGAATCAAAGGCTTTGCTGAAATCCAGATATACAACATCAACTGCTTTGCCTTGTCCACTGTTTTCATAACCCAGTTAAAGAAATTGATCATGTTTATTTGACATGACCATCCAGTTGTGAAGCCATGCTGTTTAGGGTCTAACATCCTGCTGATTTCTAGATGTATCACTATCCTTTCCTCCAGTATTGATTCCATCATTTTCCCCACTGTTGAGGTGAGACTGACTGGGCAATAGTTCCCTGCCTCCTCCTTCTTCCACTCTTGTGTAAAGGCACCACAGTGGCCTTCTTTCAGTCCCCAGGCACTTTACTGCTCTCTGGTGATTTATTGAAGAGCTCAGCCAGTTTGGTACCTTTTATTGGACCAACATAGATGTAACAAAAGAAAACAGTGCTTAAACTTTTGGACCGACCAAGTCCTTCATCAGAAACTTATGCCAGTTGTTTGGAAAATCACATTCTATTAACACCCAGATCATACATAAACAAAAAAAAATTCTTATTGGTTTAAAATATCTTTTTTAAAAAACCTTGACCTGTGTAGTAGAAAAACTACTACCAGCAGTCACTGGAAACATACATAAGCTTCTAGGAATAGAGGGCAGGCAACATCAGGAGTGCAGGAATAGAGAATGTGGGGAGTTGTGCAGTGTGGAAGTTGTGGGTTGGCAATCTTCAGGGAGACCTTATGGATGATGCTGTGGTGATTTCACATCTGTGTGCACCTCTCTGGGTTGAGGTAAGAGGTTGCTAGACTCGGCTGAGCTGGGGAACTTCTCCCCAACCCAAGGGTCACCAAGATGAACACCATTACATCAAAGGATGCTAGAGATGAGGAGTGGCTGGACTACAACACAAATAGCTAACCAACCATACCTACTACAGAGAACTGGAGAGTGATCCCACTGCAAAATACATAAGGGAACTAAGGGACTTAATTGCATCATTTCCAAACCAGGTCCAAGACAGAATAACTGACCTTATCCCTGTTGAATCCAAGCCAGGGACATTATACATGCTGCCTAAAATCCATAAACCTGGCAATCTGGGGAGACCCATAGTATCTGGCAATGGTACCCTGACTGAGGGGATCTCAGGATTTGTAGAAATCATTTTAAAACCTCTGGTTATAGAAAGGCACAGTTTCATCCAGGAGACTACACACTTCCTGCATAAACTTTCTGGCTCTAAGGACTTACCACCTAATACCATTTTAGCCACAATGGATATAACCTCCCTCTACACTTATATTCTGCACATGGATGGCATTTCAGCCTGCCTTAAATACCTACATGAGAAAGGACTAGACCAAAACATTGGCCCAGAAGTGGTGGGTAAACTTATTGAATTCATTCTGACACATAACAACTTTAGCTTCAGTGGTGAACATTATGATCAAACTATGGGAACAGCAATGGGCACCAGGATGGCTCCACAATATGCCAATCTCTTTATGGTGAATTTGGAAGAGGATGACTTTTTAAGGCACTGTACACACAAACCACTCACTTACTGTATTTCTGTTGCATTGATGATTTGTTTCTAATTTGGATAGAGGGCACAGACACACTTAAGGAGTTTCATCAGGAACTTAATAACCTCCACCCATCCATAAAGCTTTCCCTGAAATATTTTGCCACCAGTGTTTATTTTCCGGACACCACAGTCACCATCAAGGATGGAACCTTACATACATGTATTCACAGGAAACCAACAGACATACAGATATACTTGCATAAAAATAGTAATCATCTGAGCCACACAAAAAAAAATCCTTAATGCACAGTCAAGCACTTCGGTATTACCATATCTGTTCAAGCAAGGAAGACAGAGGTACACATTTGGCTATATTGAAGCAGGGACACCCTTCCAGAGAATTTTACAGAGCGGTAGAATGTGCAAAACAGGTACCAATGGAAGAAATACTTCAGTATAAAGAAAGGACCACTGTCAACAGAATACTCTTAGTAGTCATATATATTCCTAAGCTTGAACCACACCTCTCAACTGCTATGAATTCCGCATAGTGCTATGATTTTCACACTCAAACTTACCCTTGCTCCTCACAGGTTTACTGATGCTCCTCATAATGTTAGAGGTATTTCTGGACACACAAACTATTAAATCATTGAATTAAGTTGATAGAAACATTCCTTATCACTAACTATATGGGGCCTACTATCTGTAGACATAATATTGTTTAAAATAAGAAAGTGCTACACATTCTGCCCTTTTGCTATGATTTTTGAAGGCCAGTGCTATGATTTTTAATGCTAAGAGGTTGAGAGGTATGGCTTGAGCTTCTACATAAGATTACTAAGGACCTCCACCCAATATTTAGTGAGGATGAGACCCAAAATTGTATTTTTCATGAACTACCACTACTATCTTTTAAACAACCACCTAATTTAGCCAATCTGATTGTTAGGAGTAAACTTGCACCAGAACACAATATCATGACACTAAATGGTACACAACCCTGCAATCACCCCAGATTTAGGACTTGTGAGCACATTTCCACTTCAGATTGTGGTGTTACTTCACAAAAACAGACAATTCAGGATACAGGGGAATTATACATGTGCATCACAGAATGTTTTTTTTTTTTCATTCAGTGCAAGAGATGTCCACAAACAGGGTATGTGGGAGAGACACAGTAACCTCTCCACACTAGAATGAACTTGCACAGACATACCGTTTATATGAAGATGACTAAAAAGCCAGTGGGGCAGCACTTCTCTCAGATTGATCACTCCATCTCAGATATGTTGGTAATGGTCTTAAAAGGACATTTCAAAAATACTCAACAGAAACAGGCTTTTGAGGTCAGGCTTATTTTACTTCTCAATATGGTAGAAGATGGCATGAACATTGATTTGGGTTTTATGACACATTACCCTACTTGAACTTACACAGACCTTAGGTACAATGAATGGATATATAATGGGACTTCAGTGGGGTTTTGTTTTTTGTTTTAATATTGCATGTTTTTTGTTAATGATAGTTTGAAGCTGCAATATAGGTGAAAATTATTTAGAGTGCTATTTGTATTATTAATCTATTTATATTGTGTCCCCAATGCAATTCTATTGATGAGAACCTCTTTGTTCATCTTAAATAAACTTTAATTATAAAAAAATATTGTATGGTTATATGGTCCCTTCTAACTGGTTATCAATGTGTTGGTTTCTCTCCAGAAACTCTTTGTGTGTGGGGAGGGGTAGGGGGAGAGTGTGTTAGTTTGGGGGGTTGTGTGTTTGGTGGGGGTTGGGGTTGTGGATTTATGAGGTATGGCTTATATTCAGGTACATGGCATTATGATGTTACAGTGTGTTAGGACTCTTGGTTCAGATACATAGTGAGTTTGTACTTCCTTCCAATTAGTTATCTATATTATGATGTTACCCTGTGGGGGTAATGCCTTTAGTTTTTGATTCATATTCCTAAGACTGTTACTGTACATATATTAGACTGATTATATACTGACTCATTATTGAACACTAAACATATTAACATGCATATCTCATTTACTAGAGGGTCCTCGCTAGTTTTTTTTTTTATGGGGCTCTAATTCTTACAATTGATATTTCTTGTAATAAAATCTTGTTACAGCACTGAAGGGTTTAAGGTTTATGGAATTTATTATCTGGTTGAGTATATAGTTGTTAAATTGTCTCCAGGTAGGTTTAATACTGTATGAATATGTGAAACAGTTTGTTCACTTTTGGGGACTGGAATGATGTGTGACATCCCCCACCAGAGAAGAAGCAATACTACACCTCATGCTTTCAAACAGCAATAGAATCTTGGATGTTCATGCAGGAACCCATCTAGAATCCAGTGACTACAGATCAGTCTGGATCACCATCAGGAAATCTGAAGAAATCAGTCATACAAAACTGAAAATTCTCGATTTTAGAAAGGCCAACTTCACCAGAAAGAAAGAAATGGTAAAACCCTTACTGGCACATAATACAGGAGAAAACTCTGAAGAAAGTTGAAGGAAGATAAAGGATGCACTAACTACAGTAACATCAAAATGCACAAAGTTGGTCAGTAAAACAAAAAGGAAGAGGAAGCCACTCTGATTCACAAAGGAAGTAGTGTCAAAAATCAAAGACAAAAAAAGGGCATTTCAAAAATTCAAGGTAACAAAAAAGGACAGCGATAAGCAAGACTATAGAATCAAACTCAAAGAAGCAGGTAAAGAAATCAGAAAAGCAAAGGCACAAGCTGAGGAGAAAATTGTACAGGAGTTAAAAAAGGGAGATAAATCATTTTACAAATATATCAGGGAAAGGAGAAAAAACAAGGGGGGGGGGAATAATTTGTCTGACTACCAAAGAAGGACTACACACAGACAGTGACAAGGAGAAAGCAGAGATCCTTAATAACTTTTTCTGCTCAGTTTTCACAAAGGAGGATCACAGAAATGGACCGACACAAATCAAAGCAAACAGACCCATGACAGGGGCAGACATGAGTCCATTTGCTACAGAAAGAGTCCTGAAGGAACTTTAGAAGCTGAAAATGGACAAAGCAATGGGCCCGAATGGGATACACCCGAGGATACTTAAAGAGCTAGCAAAGGAGTGTGCTGCACCACTAGCAGCCTGTTCAGTGACTCCCTAAGCAGTGGCAACATGCCACAGGACTGGAAAGAAGCCATAGTAGTTCCCCTTCACAAAAGTGGGAGCAAGGAAGAGGCTGGGAATTACTGCCCAGTCAGTCTAACCAAAGTGGTGGGAAAACTGATGGAAACACTCCTTAAAGAATGGATAGTGGAATACCTAAAGAACAGCAGGCAATTAGACCCCAAACAGCACAGTTTCATGGCAGCATGGTCATGCCAGACCAATATGATCCATTTCTTTGATTGGGTGACCAAAACTGTGGACCAAGGTGGGGCTGTGAATATCATATATATAGATTTTAGTAAGGCATTTCACTCTGTCCTTCAAAGAAGGCTGGTTAACAAACTGGACCACACAAGTGTAGGGCCTAAAACATCAGCTAGGTAAGAAACTGGCTATGGGACAGGACACAGAGGGTTCTAGTCAATGGGACGATGTCTAGAGAGGGTAAGGTGATTAGTGGGGTGCCATAAGAATCGGTCTTGGGGCCAATCCTCTTCAATATATTTATCAACGGACTCACTGAAAGGCTGGAGGGGAAGGTATGCCTGTTTGCTGGTGACACAAAGATCTGCAACAGGGTGGACACACAGGAGGGCTCCATGAAAATAGTGTCTGACCTCAAAAAACTGGAAGCTGAAATTCAACGCCAAAAAATGTAAAATAATGCACCTCGGAAAACAAAACCAAAAGGTGACATACACCCTTGGGGGGGGGCAGATTACAGAGACCACAATGGAACAGGACCTTGGGGTTATAATTTTAGATGACTTAAGAGTAGTAAGACAGTGCAGAAAAACAGCTAATAAAGTCAGCAGCATCCTCAGGTGTATAGGCAGAGGCATTACAAGTAGAAAACGCAAAGTAGTAATCCCACTACACAGGTACATGGTGAGGCCACATTTGGAGACCTAAATTAAAAAAAAAGACATAAACCACTTAGAAACAGTACAAAGGAGGGCTACAATGATGTTACAGGATCTACATCACAAGTCATACAAAAACAGACCAAAACAACTACAGTAATATTTACTGGAGCAAAGCAGAGACAAGGAGATATGATAGAAACCTTTAAATACATTAAGGGAATAAACTCAGTGCACAAGGAAGACCTCTTTCACACATGCAGTATGAGACTGCTCGTGCCAGAGGGCACTGCATGTGGTTAAAAGGAGGTAGGTTCAAAAACAACACTAGGAAGTTCTTCTTCAAGGAACGGGTTGTGGACCCCTGGAATAGTCTTCCACAAGAAGTGGTGAAGTCTAAGACAGTCAGGAAGTTCAAGTTAGCATGGGATAGGTGCTATGGAACCTGACAAGAAAGAATTAACTAGGTGGAGGGTAGCAAGAAAAAGGGCAGACTAGATGGACCAAAAGGTCCCTTTCTGCTGTCACTTTTCTTATGTTTTTATATTCTTTTTATCCACCTATTGCCATAGATAACACATTTCTATTTTATAGTTTTTAAAATGGAATACTATCACATTTTTAACTTGTACTTAAGTGGGTATTAAATCTAAAGGTCTTCCATTTAATTAAAAGTCAAGTCTCATAACACAATCACTCTTTCATAATGTAAGTTAGTGAAACTGTCTGGCCTCTGGAAGGATTCCTCTTATCTGCTTCTGTTGACATTTGGCCTTGGAGTGCTTCACAGCAGTCAGCTGACTTAAACAGGTTAATTGCATTGGCTCATTGAAAGCAAGGGCCCAGATATTCAAAGAGATTGCACCTGGTGCAACCGAGTTGCACCAGCGCAACCCCAGACATGCGCTCTGGGACAATATTCAAAGGAGGGACTTGTGCAGCACAAGTTCCGATGTACCGGGTGCATAGTTAATCTATGTGGTGCATCCACAGGGGGAATACCCATGCATATGCTGCACATCCCGATATTCAGCCCAGGATGTGTGGCGCATATGCAGGCACAACCCTGAGATGCTCTACATACCAGGGCACACAGTTGCACCTGAAAAAAAACAGTTTAAATGATAGCCACCCACAGGTGGGCCACTGTAATGCAGGGTGCAACACAGCAGCCACCTGCTGTGGGTGACTCCCATACCCCCAGAACACAGTCCACAAGCATCCACATATCACCCTGGTGGTCCAGTGGTACCCTCCTCCCCACCTTTAACCCCAACTGCCTGACAGAATGAAAATAAACAAATCTCTGGTAGTCTAGTGGTACTCCCACCCTGCCCGTAACCCAATTGCCTGACAGAATGGAAATAAATGAATCCCTGGTAGTCTGGTGGCACCTCCCACCCCACCTGTAACCTGATTGCAGGTGAATCATATGTAACTTATACCCTGGTGGTCCGGTGGCACCCCCACCCACACAGGACCCCCTGCCCACCCAGCTCCCTTCCCCCCGTCATGGGCAGGCAGCATCATACCCACCCACTTACCGCCCAGCTGCCCACCGAATGACAGCTTATAGTATCAGCTGTAAGCCTATTGGTCCACACTGTGGACCAGAGGACTTGCAGTTCATACTGTAATAGTCATTCACAAAACTGTGAATGAAGTCATTCATTCACATCTATGTGACTATTACAGTATGAACTGCAAGCCAATTGGTCCACTGCATGGACCACTAGGCATACAGCTGCTACTGTAAGCTGTCATTCAGCCAGCAGCTGGGCGGTATGCAGGTGGGTTTGATGCTGCCCAACGATGATGGGGGAGGGAGATCTGGGTGGGTAGGGGGTCTCCTGTGTGGGTGAGGTGGGGGTGTCACTGGACTACCACAGATTCATTTATTTTCATTCTGTCAGACGATCGGGTTATGGGCAGGGAGTGGGGCATCACTGGACTACTAGGAAGTCATTTCATTACATTAGTACCAGTGATCGCAGCTACAGAGCGGGAGGGGGGTACCACTAGACTACCAGGGCATCATATAGTTTCATTTTGCCAGGCAATCATGGTTATTGGGAGGGTGGGGGTGCCACTAGCCCCCTCTGGCAGCATCACTAGTTGTGCAGGCACCATGCGCATTTTTCTGGCCAGCCCTGCACAACTCATGCAAATGGGGCCATAATGACATGCAAATGGCTCCATTTGCACGTTGCATACATTATGCATCTTTTGCATACTGCCGGCTGAATATCAGGAATTTACACACAGCATAACTCTGTTGCACTGGCGCAGTTCCAATTCCTGGTATTCAGCCCTGTCTGGGGGGGATGCACCAGCGCATGGTATTTGCGCAGTGCACATTACCTGTTATATTCAGAGGAGATGCGCCATTTGCTCATCTCCTTTGAATATATCCCTGTGTTGTGCCGCGCCACCACATGTGCTATTGCCAGGTGCATGTCTGAATATCGGGCCCACAATGTGCAAGAAATAAAAAAAAAAAAACGTTACAACATGTATATCTGTCATTTGCTTATCACATCTAATATGTAGCACTAACATATATATTTCACTCTTATGACAATGCAACCAAAGTTCAGTACCAAGTCATAACTGCCAATTATGTGATGACTGTACAAGCAATTTATAACAGTATATGATGGTGCTGTAAATGCTGGTTCTTATTCTGTTATTGTTGCAGCTTTTCAGACACATTATAATGTGTGCATGATGTAGTTAATGTCAATGATTTACTATTCTGTTGATGTGACCATGCTTTCATGTTGTAATGCATTACTCTTTGAGTGAGATACATAATTTACATCACATAGCTCTACACCAGTAAGGAAATTACAGTTTGCACAATACCAGACATTGTACAAATGCTCTTAAACAGTGTTCTACTTTGAACTATCTTTGAGCAGAGACAAAGGGCCACAGTGCACTGAACTGCTAAGAGAAAGGCATCAAAAGCAGGACTATGCTTACTAGCTTTCTTCTCTATGTTCAATAGACTGAAGCATTCCTGCATGCTTTTAACACCTATATTGTAAGCTGTCCATAACACGGGTAGTAATCCTAAGTGTGAACACCATGCCTAAATATGATCAGCTTAATAAGGTGCCCAACATCATATATGGATGGATGCTATATGCCACTGACCATACCGAGTACAAATTGTGGGCATATTCCGAGTGCAGTTTTGTCTCATGTGATGGTACTGCATTGAATTGCAACAATTTCCTGATATGCCTTGATACTGCACTCCATATTGTGCTACCTCATTATTTGCAGACAGATAGACAGTACTTGGGTGTTGCTCCCAAATGACCCGCTGCCTGGAGTATTGTTTAGGGTTAGTGGTGTGGTTGGGTGTTGATTGCCAAGTAGGGTGGTAGGTTCTTTTCAGGCATCAAGTGTGTTCTGCATTGATAAGGGGGTTCTTGTGTGCAATCAGTGTGGAGGTGAATGTGGAGGTTTGGTGCAGTGTAGTGTGGTCACCCATTACAACAGGATCCTTCCACCATCCGTGGTATTCTGGATGAAACAGGATATTTTGTGTCTCCTTGAACTGCAGCAACTTGATCAAACATAGTAATTTGTAACTCCTTTTAATGGAGTGGTATATAACAGACAGAATAACCTGTATGTCCAGGCACTGGAGCTGCCAGTAAAGTGTGGGTTAACTGGTGCATCATAGCTGTACAGAAACATGTACATACTGCTAATGAACTGCCTCAGTCCACGTCCAGCTTGACCCACTGGCTATGGAATATCAAACATTGTAAGTGGCATCTCATGGAACAGGAGCAACCTCGATCATAGAAGAGGATGGTGGAGAATAGACTGATAGCAAAAGATAACAAGCATTTGTCAATGCCAGATGTTTGATGCATGTTAAACAATTTGTTTGTTTTCATTTTGACCACAACTTTTGAAGATACTTGTTTCAGATTCACCTTATAGACATGACGTGTACCATTTATAGTAATGTACCATTTATAGTATATTGACCAAAATGTCATTTTGCACCAGATGTGCAAAAACACATCTCGTCCAAGATTTTAAGAATGACAAGTCATGCTTATGAGGTGATGTTCAAAATGGCTATGTTGAAAGTTTGGAGTCAAAATATTGAAAATTAGTGAAGTTATGAGTAAACGCTGAAATAGTGTAGTGTTCAGTTATAACCTGGGCATTTTACCATGTTTGTACACCAGATATTCAGCATAGCCTTCTTATTACTCCACCTAATGAACCCAGTAGGTGAAAATTTTCAAATACCTGCCAAAGTGTCATTCCACACCACCAAAACATCATTCCGCACCACAGGTACAGAAACACATTTTGGCCGGGATTTGTAAAATGACAGCTGTCACATTCATGAAGCGCTGTGAAGAAATGGCTATGTGGAAATTTGCAGTCAAAATATTGAAAATTACCAAAGTTACAGGCCTGCATTTGAAAATGTCAATGTAGGCTCACAACTATGTTGTTTTTTAATATTGTTATGCCAAATTTTCAATAGAACCTTTATATGACCCTACGTCATGAACAAGAGTGGAGAAAATGTTCAACTCCTGTCCAAAAGGTAATTTTGTGCAGTGACTGCGAAATCACCTTTCGGGACAGACGTGCCTAATTTCACTGCAATAGTTCATGAGGTGGGGTCCCAGAAAGGCATGTTGAAAATTTGGGGTAGAAATATCCAAAAATTGTCAGTTTATGCCATTAAGTTCAAAACTCCATTGAAGTACATTGAACCGCATACCTTATTTCTCTGCTTGCGGTCTGGCTTTCAAAAAAGTGAAGAGCTCTCTGTGGTCCAGAGAGGATTACAGTGTTGGACCCCCAGTAGGTAAGTGAGGGCTTGATGGGGTGTGGAGTGATGGGTGCTGAGTGGGAGGATCAGGTGGGGGGGGAACTAACAGCACAACTGACATCTATGTACAGTTTTCTTTTTTGTGGGGTTAAACAAAAAAGTACTGAGGAACCATTGAGAGATGGTTACAGATGTATCCTGACACTGGGATTGGGCACCCCAGTGTCAGGCTTGTTGGGGAAAGGGAGTGGGTGACCTGTAGAGCTGTTGTAAAATTTTATTTTGCCAGTGAAATTGCCTCGAAATCAGCAATTTTGCCATGTGAAATATTTAGCGAAATTGTGGTTAAATTGTGAAATTTTGCCCTCAGTTTCACCCTCATCCTCATATGCCCATTCTTTAATTTATATCCCTCCCTGGTATCTAGTGGTCCCCCCACCCAGCTGATCACCAGCTGAATTCAAATCAAGAACCCCCCAGTCACCCTGAGCCCTGGCCCCAATCTTTGAAAATCAACAACATTCCCTTCCCTGTCTCTGGTGTTTAGTTGTCCCCCCAGCCAATCACCAGTTTAATTTTAATTGTGGAGAACCCTTCCCCCAGTCACTCTGAGCCCTGGACCTCAATCTCTGAAAAAACACAACAACAATCCCTCCCATGTCCCTGGTGTCTAGTGGTCCCCCGGTCGATCACGGTCAAGTTAAATTCAGAACCCCCCAGTCACCCCTGAGCCCCGGCCTCAATCTTTGTAAAAAAATAAACAATCCCCTCCCTGTCCCTGGTGTCTAGTGGACCCCCACCCCTCCACCTGTCTTAAGTCAGAGCCCCCACCCCCTAGTACCCCAGTCAGGCCACTGGCACAGCTCTACACTCACCTCTATGGCCAGCAGCCCATCTGAGCACTCAATGAATGAGCACATGTGTTTCAATGCTTATTCATTGAACGCACAGAAGGGCTGCTGGCCGTGGAGGTGAGTGGAGGGCTGTGCCGGTGGCCTGATCGGGGTACGGGGAGAAGCGGGATGGGCTCTAACTTAAGATAGGGGGGTGGGGTCCACTAGACACCAGGGACAGTGGAAGGGATTGGTTTCGATTTTGAAAGATTGAGGAACCAGTGGCGAAATTGAGAAATTTCGCCCATAAGTAGCAAATTGTGCCGGTTCAAGGGTGAAATTTCACTCGTCCAACCAGAGAAATTTTGCAATTTGCCAGTCAAAATATTTCATGAAATGTGCAAATTCCACAAAATATTTTGCCCAGCAAAATTTTCTAATTTCACACAATACTAATGACCTGGAGGGAAGGGGGGTCAAGACAAGCAATGGGGGGGAGGCACCCCATTCTGCTTACATTAAAAAAATATATATACAAATGAGAAGGGCTGGTGAATGAGCCACCAGGAAGGGACAGGGAGAAAGAAGTGGTAGCGGGGGTGAATCCCCCACTCCTCTTACATTAAAGGGACACTGTCAGTTCCTTACTTAGTCCCCATACTTGTGTGGAGACCACTGTACTCAAGTTCAGCTAAATATCTTTTTAGGTACTAGAAAGAAAGATGAACTCAGCAAACTAGCTACTTTTTTTAAATGAGGGTTAAAAAGTACTTGAATTGCGCTCCGAAAGTGGAGCAGTGATACTGGCCATGTGTGTATGCATCTTCATATAAATATGGATATGTGCATGCCCAGTAACACAGCTCTACTTTCAAAGCATGATTAAAGTGCTTTTTAGCACTTATTTCAAAAAACAAGCTAGGTTCCCGAGTTCAGCTTTTTATCTAGTACCTAAAAACATATTTAGCTGAATTCGGGTACAGTGTAGAATGTACATTTCCCACTGGCCAAACTGGATCCTTGGTTCAAGCGTCAAGCAAAGGGGGGGTTTCACTCACCATGGCAGCTCATGCAGGGATCTACAGTCCTTACATTTGAGTCTGTGGCCCAAAGATACAATTTAGCTGAGGCTGACAGATTTCATTATTACCAACTTAGGAATTACATCACAACCCATCTCAATAACCCTGCAACACTAAGAGGAATAGGTACTCCTCTGCCACCCTTTGAGACTGTGTGGTCATCCTCATCACCTAAAGGGGCTATCACCCTACTATTAGCAAATTATATAGCTGACCAGGAAACTACAATTGAGCTTATCAAATTAAAATGGGAGGGGAGTTGGACATACAGCTCACACAAGAGGCGTGGAGAAAAATATGGCAGGCTGTTTGGACAACCTCTTTATCCCCTGATTGGAGAGAATTTCTATGGAGGGTGAGGATTAGGTATTTCTTGGTCCCTAAATTCCAGGCTAAATTTGATGGATCTAAATCCACAGTCTGCTGGAGGCAGTGTGGTGAGCAATGTGACACACACACACACACACACACACACACACACACACACACCCACATCTTTTGGAAATGCTCACAACTAAAAATTTACTGGGAAGCGGTGATGGCCCACATTAAACATATTGTCTCAATAAAGGGCGACATGGTAGGCCACAAACTCATAATACCTGGTATAGACAAAGAACCTCTGTGTGCAAGCACTGAGGCAATGGTTACATCAAAGGGCATTTGGCTGGGAAGCCAAGTTTCAAAGAAATACAAAATCACACATGCCCCCACAATACAAGGCATCATGGGCTACATATGCAAATCACCACAGAATATTATGCTGGTTCAACTTTAAGCAAAAATGCATGGTGCCGAAAGGCCTCTCACACTCATGCGTGATATAGAACCACTTAGGTCCAAAGGAAAAGAAGCTAAATATTTATGGTATATACTAATAGCTGCTGCTCTAAAAGCACTAACCAGGCGTTGGCTACAACCCATACCACCTGAGGAAAAGGACTGGGTCACAACAGTGTCTCAGATATAGGAAATAGAACGTGTTATAGATGCTCTACAACATAGACAAAAAGCATACATTAATAGATGGACCCGGTGGGAAATGTATACAGCTAACAACTTAACATATTCACACAAATTAATTCCAAATCAACTTATCTTATTAATGAAATAAGGGACATGAGACTCTTTATGTTTGTCATTCACATGGTTTATTCATTTAATGAAATATGAATCACTACTGAACCTGTATAATTTAGTGACTTGTTAATTATTTTGTATATGGTTAATCCACTGTGTTTTTCAGATAGATATAAAGTAACATTTGTAATAAAAATAGCAGATGCTAAGGTGGGGGAAGGTGGCAACAGTTCCTGGATCTCCAATGCTCAATGCGACATATAGAGCTATACTACAAGTTTACTTACGGTTAGAATGAAAAAGCTACAATAATGAAAAGTTCATGGGAGTAATAAGTCATGTACTACTCAAAGAGAGGTGACTTGGGGGGGGGGTGACAGCTTGTAAACTCTTCAGTTTTTAGTTCTTGTTTAAATAAATTACACCATTCTTATTATTGTTGAGAAAGTAAAAGAATTCCTTTCATACATAATATTAAATATAAGGCTTTATACAATATGCATGGAAGCTGTATGGATGCTATTGTGTCATGGATAATTTTTAAAGTATTACATAAGGGCTTGAATTCTTTTGTAAGCTGCATAACTGTAATGGAATTTGTATTTGCACAGGGGATCCTGAGACCCAAATTGGCATATGGGTTAATAGCCTTTCCGGCAACTACTGGAGGGCTCCTCTGAAAGTGGGATGTCTGCTACAACAGCATTTGCCGCTTTGCTTTGTCTTTGCCCAAATTTTCTCACCGATGCACACTATACTCCAGTTTGGGATGGTTTACCCCCTCAGCCTTCCGACAGTTTACTTCCTACTGTTTTATAAAGAATATAATGTCTTCCCAGATACCTGACAAACTGACCTCTGCCTACCCACCGAAATCAGCTGACAAATCCCTTAATGTCCAACCGAGATGTAAAACCAAAATGGGGCAAAATGGTTTCTTTAGCTGGGCCCCTAAACTATGGAACTCCCTTCCACTAAGTCTAAGAATCTTCCCTTCTCCACACAGCTTCAAACAGGAGCTTCATATGGCTCTTCTAAGCTCTGAACCCTGCTCCTGTCCTCTATCCACCCACCCACTCCTGTACTGGTTCCCCCTAGTTGCCTACTGGCTCCAACCTCTACTACTCTCAAACCTACCTAGAAATATTGTTATTTCCTCTTTTCTAGCACTTACTCACTAGTTGTATGACTTATGACTGCTAGTTATTTGCACTTATATTTCTGTTTTGTTACTACATGTAGATTCCTGTAAATGTACTGTCATTGCTGAAGATTTTGTATAAGTGTACTATGTCTGACTTCTACTTGTTCCCATGATGTTTTCTTGTATCTACTATTGTCTAGATACCCTTTGTTGTAATCTCCCGGGTCGTACCTGAAAATAGGCAGCTATGCTGTCTAGTGTACCTACCCGCTTAACAAAAACTAACTAAATAAATAAATAAATAAGTGGATTTGTACAACCTTCCTGATTTCAACAAAAAGAAGTATTAAAATAATGAACTTGGGTATAGTGGTCCGCAAGGGACTGACAGTAACAAAGACAGGCTGCTGGTGTTGACAGCCGATCAGCTGCTTGCTGACTGTCTGACTTCATGCAAATCAAAGGACCGAAACCCTCTCTGATTGGAGAGGCTTGGTCCTTCTGAAGTACAAAATGTTTCTGCCCTGCAAGCAGAGAGTGGTGCCACAACCACACTGTGTGGTCATTGGTCTAGATCGCTGAGCCCCTGCTATTTTCAACTGTAATGGGATCGGTAGTGACCCCCCCCCCAAATCCCCTAACACTGTAGCAAAACATTTGATGTGCAAGTGCATCAAATGTAACAACTGAGGAATCTCACTGCTGGAGTGCTGCAGAGTGGTCTGGGAACAGACATACCCACCCTCATAACCCATTCTATGCCCTCTTCCTCTTGCTTCTCTACGTCAGCATACCTCCTGAAATGTAACCACAAATATGAGTCATACTCTCAGCAGAGTTGCTATTCAGCTTCTAAGACAACATGCAGTTGTGAGATTGTCCTAAGTGTGTCGTATATGAAATGTATACAGTTCATGATTTTGTTGTGAATGGTCATGTCATCTCAGCATTGCAAGCTTTCTCAAAGGTAAATGAAAGACTGTGGTATTGTGACAAACAGGACTGTAAAGTCAATACGATTTCAAAGCAATTTGTAAGGCAATATAGACAAACATACTGCTGTTCTCATCTAAAAAAAAATCAAAGTAGGAAAGCAGTCAGTTTATCAACAAATACAAATATATTCTAATGCTATTAGTGTCCTGTGTCTGGGAATGTTTCCAGATGCTCATATCCTTCCAGATTTCAAGCAGTTTTTCACCATATAGCATTGCATGACTACACAGAATTGCATGAAAAGACAGACTCATCATCTGGTGATTTAGCTGTCTACTTATTTTGTCAATGTCTGCTGCTGTGGCTGGCACACAGTATGGATATATGGATATCATATGGTGTGGTAATTAGTCTCATGTCCTGTGGGAAGAACAAAAAAAGAGAAAGTAATTTACTTTTCTCACACTAATTTGAACCAGCTACATATCATCATTTGCACTTGGCCCCAGACCTTTTACACATACCTCTGCATACGTGCCAAAATGGGGTGGTGGGGGGGACTACAGCCATGGCCCTACCACTTTCGTAAGCAGTATGGCCTGGCACTATCAGGTGTTGCAACCTTGTTACTGTATTACTAAGGAAGACTGTCATTGACATGAAGTATGTGCAGCAAGCAGTGTTACTTTGTAATCACTCCAAATGTGGCTTGTAGGGAGTGAACACTGTAGAAAAGTTAAGACCCAAGCAGTGCTGACAAGGCAGGATTTGTTCATCCCCGCCTGAGACAAGGTGCCCTGGGCAAACTGAAAATGAAAAAGGTTAGCCAGACCTTCCGATGGGCATCAGTGAACTAGGCTATGGAAGATGGTGTCACTCACTAGGGGTGGGGGTGGGGGTGTTATTCCACATTGTATACCTTCAGATAGGGAAAACCTGAGTATATGTGTGTGGACCTAGCCACTTTGTGTGTGGGGAGGTACAGCTTACATCTTTGGCACTATCATTTTGCAGATCATTTTCCCACCATCTAGGTTCATACTGTATGTAGACACAGAACTGTTTTGCATTACTGTCATGCAAAATATCATGTTGTTGCATTGCTTATGCTGGTTTAGACTCATGAAGTTTTGGTATTTTGCCTATTATGGATCGAGGGAGTGCTCCCAACCAATCAGCGTGCTCCTTTCCCCTTCGCATGAGACACTTATTCTGAGAAGAGCATCTCACGTGCAGATGCACTTGAAACAGGCATGTTCTGAGAACAGTTTTTTTATAATATAGTGTAATATAGTGATACATCCCCTGGTGCCACTCTTTGCTGTATAAGAGTGGTTTCACTTGCCTTCAGCTTCAGCCAGAACAGCTCAGCTTCGCTTTGCTGTTCTCGCTCCAGCCAAAGGTGCGTGAAACCATTCTTATACAGCACAGAGTGGCTCCAGAGGATGTATTAACATATTCATTATGCACTACCTCTGGAACACCTTTTTTCTGTGGACTATTTGGGTGAATCAGTATTACAATGTTCCCAAAGAGCAATTTATTACTGTCTGTGCATGGGCTGCAGAACACCTTTGCAGGTGTTGGTGTCTCCTCATGTGCACTGGCACATCAGAATTTGCATATATTATCAGTAGTAAAAAATAGTGCAATACATTGTGCTGCTTTTGGCTGCCAAAAGAAGAAACTACTATTCTGGGAGCTCTACCCTTGCCTTTTCAACCCAACACAACACACGCAATGGTGAATTAATTTACCTGCCTCTAAACATTCAGTTGACACTTTGGTCTTATCAAAACCTCCTTCCCCCAATTCTATCATTACCTCATGGAACCGTAATTCTATTACATACACGTCTAGTAGATAACATTACCGCCGATGTCATTAGAAAACCAAAAATGATAATATTCGCCAGTTTCGGTGGATGCCATCCAACCTCATATCACATGCCATCAAAATATCTAATCCTTGTTGTCAAGTTCTCCATGAGCCACCATGTAGCACTCTGAACAATACTAATAGGTCATTTGCTGGGAAGTATTTTACTTACTCAGGATCAGTAATTTTCTTGTTAATCGTGATCTTTGCAACAACACCAGTGTTTGTTGTCAGTTCTTTTAAACTTAGAAGCAATTGGCAGTGGGCATATAGTATGCCTCTTGATTCTCCTTGCTTTTTTGTAACTTGTACTGTGCCTCCTTAGTGACAGGACTTCTGTGATCAGTTCTTGTACTTCTTCTAAATGCAATGCAACAAAACACACACAATTAAGGAAACTGGCAGACAGTAGTCACATGATGTTATTTGTTATTTTTTTACACTGTGACCCTACCTATACTCAGGCTTAAAAAAAGGAAATTACTGTGTTTCACATAGCATACCACAGCAATGTGTGCTACATTACAGCATGTCCTTTTTACAGAAAGGCATAAAAGGGTACGGGTAAGTGGTCGATTATGACATGAGTGAACTCATCCAAGGATCAGATGTGTAACTAGCTGACTAGGTGTGCACTACTAGTTTGCTACCTGCAGTGAACTATCTGCAGAGTAGCATGTTAGCATAGAAACTACAATACAGTGAAATACACATCAACTGTTGCACATGTGAAAATAGGAACAAATAAATCAAGTTCAGCTACCCACATTATTAACCTACATGCCTGTCAGTTTGATCTCCTTATCAGGGCAAATCTAGCTGTATTGTTTGAGAACTGATTTACTGTTTGTTTTTCCCTTTTGCATTTTCCCTAGACAGTGCATTGAGTGTGGTTGTGTCATGACATGCAACATGGGCACTCACATGACAAGCTTCTATGCCTGTCACTCCCTCCTTATGTGCTGCTCTGTGCTGCATTTCCACCAGCTTCCACTAGGGGCTAGTCAACCACCTGGCTCTACCAACTTGCCAACCTGGAGGATGATATCAGCCTCACAGACTATCAAGCCTCCACCTCACCCAGTCATCCCTCAAATGACCGGAGTTTGCATCCGAACCTGGTTTGTTTAGGTAACATGCTGTTGCACTACTGTTTCACTGATGGGCTGGCCCACATTTCAGTAACCCCAAAGCAATGAATTAATCAGAAAATTATGTAGGAGTGACACCACAGCAAATGCAGCTGATCACCATATACTTTGTTTATGGTCACTGCTACTCAACACCACCTGCAGAATATAATAATTTGTTTTATCATATTCATCTGCCACTGACATACCGTGAGAAGGACTTTGACCTCCTTAGTACCAGGTTTGCCACCATGCAATTTAGGAAATTAAACTTCCCATTTAGCATTTCCTTTTTTAGTCACTCCTTGGGCTTGTGCAGCATTTTTACTGTAATGAAGAGTCACAATGAATAGCCTATGGCAGAAACAAGTGATAGAAAGTGGTATAACAAATAATTCTTGGAGGGAGCTGCAGGGAAAATATGTGACTACAATAACAATAGCAACATAGACTTAGACAAATACATAACATGTTACCTTGCCTCCTAGCACTGTGAAAGTAATGCCTACTCTTGGAACATAAAAAAATTACAACCTTGTGAAACACATCCAGAGAAGATGTTTGCACAACTCTCTACCATCCTTGGTGAAAATCTGGAATATGTTGACAAATTCAAATACCTAGGAGTATGGATAGACAATAAACTAGACTATACTACCCACGTTGAAGAGCTCCTAAAAAAGCTAAGACAAAGACTTGGTCTATTCTATAGGATCAAACACTACCTGACCAAAGATTCCAAACAAAGATTAATCCTAGCATCATTCCTGTCCCTCATTGATTATTCTGACTTCCTCTATGGTCATTGCTCCTCTCCCATCTAAACAAATTAGACACCCTGTATCATAGAGCTATTAGATTCATTACTGACCTTCCTCTAGCACCCATCATTGCTCTCTCTACAATGCAGTCAGTTGGACATCCCTGCAACATAGAAGAAAAAAAATGCTGCTATCTGGATCTACAAAGCTCTGACAAACAAACTCCTTCCACATCTCAGACTGCTTCAACGGATCACATCCAGGCCCTACACCTTGAGGATCAACAAACTGATCCTGCTGAAGATTCCTATCACCTGCACCGGTATGGAAGAGCTGCAATCAGTTATTCCCTGGCACTTATCTGGAATTCTATCCAAAAGTCATTGAAAATGGATACACTGATTCCTCTTACATCCTTCAAAAGCGTATACCAGCCTAATCCCAGATCCGTGGTACTTGCTTCCACAAGGCCTAGTCCTCCCACACCCCCAACCCTCCCACACCCCTCTCTCCTCCACTTTCTTTTAAAGCTCCTTCCTATTCTTCTATCATTCATCTGGTCCTTTCCCCATCAAACCTCATACATATATGCCCACCCATGTACCATTATCCATGCCTTATCCCTACTAGACTGTTTGTTTTCTCTCCTTTATTAGGTTTTAGGTTTATTGTCCATTGCCTTGTATATATGTAAATATTTGTACATCTATCTCACTCATAAATGGTTGTATTTGTGCTTATTCAATATCATGTTTTTGTATACAATCTGTAACCTTTTTGTTATGACCACTCAGGTCCATCTTGTAAATGAGCTATGCTCAATGATGTTCGCCTGAATAAATAAAGATTTTGATTGATTGATTGTGCCGCAGGACACACAGAATTAGTTAGTTGCTGTATTGATCCTTGTAAGAATAGATCTAGAAACAAATGGTTTGATATATTTTACTGGATAAAAAAAGATGTAACAAAAGAAAACAGTGCTGTTTTCTTTTGTCACACCTATGTTGGTCCACTAAAAGGTATCAAACCATTTGATTCTGGATCTGCTCTCAAGGGGAAAGTTACATTGTAGCTTTGCAAGGCATGTTATCTGCAGTTATTAGTTGCAGTTCATTGTGTGGTTTTGACCCTGAAATAACGCATGCATGAGTTAATCTCTTGTAATTCAAACAGTACTGCACAAACATATTTGTCTGTAATCAGGTAAACACTGTGCATGACAACCCTGAAAGATGAGATTTTCTCTGCCTATGTCAAGAGTTGTAATTCGGAATTTAACTTGTAGCCAGTACAGTGCATTTCCCACCACACATGGCATGCTCAGTTATTCTGACATTTGTAACCTATTGCTTTCAAATTTACTTTTATGATTTGCTTTCAAATTTACTGTTATGATTTCTCATTGTAGCCACATACATTTAGCATAATATGTCTATGCAAGCAACAGTACTCAACAGGGTAGGTGGTATTGGGCTAAACTGGACCTCCACAGGGGTATACAGAGTCCTGACGCAGTAGGCCGAGGGCCTTATATCCCCTGGAAGTCACAGTATAGCCAATACTGCCTACTATAATTCCATGAAGGACATTGTTGTGCTTAAAAGAAGTTGTTTTAATGGCATTTTAGATTAAGTATTACAAATAATTTACCAAACATCAAAAAAAGTTAATGGAAATAAATACAAGTAACTCGGAGTAAATTTTCCCTCCACTGCTTGCATTGGCAGTAGAGGGCACCACTCTGCACCAATGCTGAATGTAGCTCTACTCATACCATTTACATTTCTCTTCATTTTTATTGCTTCCTGTTCTACCTTCTTTAGTTGGGGACTGGTTTTGCCATTTTCTTCCATCCCACAGAACTGGTGCATTTTTTTTTTAAAGAGAAAGGTAGCGGGACAGCGCAATCGGGAAAGATCTTACATTACTACTACTGCCCCTTAAGATTGCAGTTAATGGGTTACCTTCCAGATGGGCCTTGTTGGAAGTGCAAACAAAAGCATGCTTACTAATTACATATGCTTTGGGATTGCCTGTGAATAAGGCCTCTTTGGAAGGCGATACTTATCATATGTGAAACAGCTTATAAAATTATGCTACCATTTAACCCAAAGTTTCTGGTGCTGGGCATTGACTCAGGAGATTTACTTATTAGCAAGCATCAGAAAACAGGAATCTGGGCTGCAGCCTTAGCTCTCAAATGAATTCTGCTAACTGGAAACTTAATTCAGCCCTTACTCTCCAGGAATGGCATAATAAGTTAGGGGAAACCACATATAATGAATGCATAGCCCACACCATTGCTAGTAAACTTCCCATATTTTAGGCCACTTGGTCTCCAATTTTAGGCCTACTTGAGAAGGGCAGAATGAGGCCCATTGGACAATGGAAATGGGTTTATGTGACCCATTAACTGCAGCCTAATACAGTGAGAACCCATCCGCAATGTAGTTCCAGGTTTATTGAACATGAATGTTGCTCAAGATATTGAGAAGCTATTGTCTTATCTGTAATATTTAGTTAAGTAGCTATTAATTGAGCTTTGGTTCAACCTGAATATTCTTTACACTGCATGTAAAAATTCTCCTTAAATAAGTTTTAGAGCTTTTGAACTTATAAATGGATAATATGTATGTACTATAAGAAGGGATATTTGTAAGATACATGTTTGTATTGAATTTAAAAAAAAATTATAACATTTTGATTGGAAAAAAGGGAATGAGAGCATAGACAGGGATGACAGCAGCAGACACAGTGCTTGAGTGTACTGGGGTACTGAGCAGGGCTACAGAGAGAAATCTCGCTAATCACCTTGAGAAAAATATGAGGGCAGAACATTCTTGAAAAATCAGGGGATGCAGTGATTTTCTTTTGATGAAAGGGCAGGATGGCATAGGGACTTGTTACTTCCCAGTTTCTATTGTCTCAGAAATATACCTCTTGCCGGGGGTCTTGGCCAGTCAGAGACCATGAAATCTCCCTATCCATTTTCTAAGTGTGCAGTTATGGAACATTTTTCCTTTGAAGAGTTTCTCTGCAAGTCATATTTAGTGACAGAAAGACTCATCATTGCTCATGTGTTCTCTTAGCCTAAAAACTTGCCAGTGCACTTTTTTTTACCTGTTTTTTTTTAATGCAACAGTCAGGCACCATGGCTCCTCTTTTCCACCCCCATCATCACATCCCAACATCTACCTACCCAAGATGTGACTGTCCTCCTTTGTCATGCAGGTTCACCCCCTCCTACCAAGGTGAGAGGTGGACATTTGTATTTTACAAGTCAAATAGTGCCATCCTGCAGAATGTTCATCCACATTCTGTTCTGTCATAATGCAATGTTGCAATGTTTTTCAAATAAAAATACATCCATAGGAGGGCCAACCCAGTGGCATGGAGAGCTGCAGTGCTTTGTGCCTTACCTCCTGCAGCGCTGGCAACCCAAGTTCAGGAACAAGCTCAGGTCACTGGGGGTTGGCCGGGGAGGAAGAGGATTGAGCATCTGGAGGACTGCTCTCCTCTCCTCTCCCAGGGAGGGTAGGACCATTGTCTTGGCCCTTGGCTTCCCCCAGTTGGAGGCCAGGGGGACAGTGCAATGTCTGGGTGCCAAAGTAGGAAGGGGTCATGGTTCCATGATGTGTGTGCACCTCCATGCACGCACACCAATGTGTTGCCATGGGCAGGGTTTGGGGCACCTAGAACACGGAAAAAATGGGGAAGCTGGGCTCCATGACATCCCACCTACTCAGCCCCTATTCCTACCACTGCCTGAACAGTCTCAAGACAATGAAGGAATATGGCAGAAAAATACATTGCTAGGTAAGCTACATGAATGACATTTTGCTGATGTATTCTGATTTGAGAAGCATCATAATTAATATTGTTAATACAAGAAACTGCAATGTGGTTGACAGCAATGAGGCAAATCAAACTTACTGTATGCACAGGATTCTAATCTGAACATCATTCCCCCATTTGGCAGTTATGGGCACACCTTGTTAAAATAAGTCTTTCATAAGTACCTTTGGTGAGCCAGTTGCAAACCGTTATAATCTTCTGCACCCAGTCTCCAAGCAGATCACCATGTCCGCTATGTTGGTTAACTACATGGTTAGTGCTGGATAGCCAGTTCTGTAGCACTAGATCACCATTGCCATCACTAGAACTAGCACACCTATATAAATTATTTTAAATTGATTTTGACCACCCTGCTAGTACTTTGCAGTTTTTTCCACTAGCTTTTGCATCAATTTTGTTATCCTTTTAAATAAATACATGAGTGAAAATTTTAGACATAATCAAATAGAAAGCTGTTGAAGAGTCTGAAAAATTTTTACACAAGGAAATCAACTGTATCTCTACACAAGGACATCAACTGTATGTCAACTAATTGTCTTCTCCTCTCTCCAAAGGTTCCTGCAGTTTCATTAGTCCCTGACTGGGCTATTCTTCCAGCTGCTCTGCTCCCCTCCCGTCCCCTCCCAGGTTTGCTGCCACAGGAACCACATGAAAGGCTTCTGCAGTTTCATTAGTCCCTGGCTGGACTATTCTTCCAGCTGCTCCACTCCCCTTCAAAGTTTGATGCCGCATAAAGCACACAGAAGACTCTTGTAGTTTCATTTGGCCCTGACAATACACAAGACAAGAAATGTACATGAACAATACATATAATGATGATAAATACAATACATATACAAGAAATAGGCCCTGTGAAGATCTGTCTGGGTCTAACCCGTCCAACAACACAACACCTCCTTACCCCAGTGACCAATTCTAGAAGGATGAGAAGTGCTACTAGGCCAACCTAACAGACCCCATTCTGTCAGACTAATCAAGCACAGCAGACCTTTCTCTACAGAGTTCCCACCTGGCTATCTGATCTCCCTCTTGATGTACAAACTGCCTCTAAGTTAGGGTAGTTTAAACATAGCCTCAAACAGTACCTTCTTTCTCTCAACTGCTGCACTGCCCAATTGGAGCTACTTCTCCCTCATGTATTCCCTCATTTCCTGGATAAACGTCTGCCACTCTCCCTTCCCCTCATCCCCCCACACCCCCTCCTATAGGTACCTCTCTCTTGACGTGTTTCTTCTCTACTTCACCTCACTCTGTAGCTCCTGAACCCCGATATCCACCTATTCCCCCTCCTCCCTTTTTACCCTTTTTCACTGCTCCTTTTTATTTGTCTTGGCTGACCCATGTTAACCTGTTGACTTCAACAAAGTTATTTTTGACTGCCTATTATTATATACTGATACATTATTGTATTTTATCTTAGCTTTTACCCCGGTATCTATTTTTGGTTCTTATTTGCCAACTTTGCCAAAGTCTGATATAATGACGGCTCTGATTGTGTCCTGTTTTTTTGTTATATCCATGTCATATTTTTGTTACATTGTTGTATTTAGCAAATTGTTATGATTTCTTTTGGACATGGAACCTTTGTAAATGAGTCGCTGACTCACAGGTATGTCAAAATTCTGAGACTGTAATAAATAAATAAAAATAAATAAGATAGGAATGCTGATAGGTCAAACAGTGACATATTTCTAGATTCTGTAATTTTGGGAGGAGGGTTCAGGCATTTGTTACTCCAGATGCAGAGAATTGGAGAGTGATCGCTATTACAGTCAGGGAGTACACTAACAGATTGCACCCTATGAAGGCAGTTTGAGACTATCCAGTCCAGTAAAGAGTGGTTACCTGACTTTGAATTCAATCAGAAGGGTTCAGATATATGTTGTGTAAGGTTGGATTCAGCTAATATTGAATGATCTTTGTTTTTATTTTGGTTCAGCCAGTCAATATTGAAATCTCTGCAGAGTAAGAGATCAGAGCCAGGGAGATCAGAAAGGGAAGCTATAAGAAAGGGGAGGACATTATTAGCATCTTTAGGGGAAAGATAGATGCAACCTAAGAAAGTTTTTTGACATTACCCAGGGTTAAGGTGAAAAAGATGCATTCTGCTGGGGAAGGGGAAGTGGTTGGATTAGCTGCTTCAGAAGCAGCGATGTTGGAGCAGACATAAACAAGAACACCTACTCCTTTTTTACGTGACCTGTCCCACTTAAAACAAGTACAGTATAGCCTTCCAGAGCAACTTCATGCAGTTGGACACTAGGTTTAAGCCATGTTTTGGTGATACCCAACAAATCAGGATTGTGTAGTGTAACCCAGGCTTCTACCTCCGCCATTTTAGGGTGCAAACTCTGGGGATTTAAGTGTGCTATCTTCAGGCCCTTGAAGGAGGGGTGTATGTGGACTAATGGGGTGGAGGGGGTAATTTATGGTCCAGTGGGTCCAGGGTTCAGTTCAATATCACCAGCTATTATTAGCAGCAGAAATATGGGCAGTAGTCTAGCGAGAGAGTGGCTCGGAGTAAGCCAAGAGAGGTTTTGAGCATACCATGACCCAAGGGAATAGGTTTCCTTTCTTGAGAGCATGGAAATGGGCAGAATGCTGAGTGGAGGTTTGGGGTATTCTATGATTGGAAGATGAGATACAGGACCGGTAGGAGAACTGATGGCTCCTAGTACTCCCAGTGGATCTGAGAGAATGGATGAAATAATATATAGTAGAGCTCCAATATAGCCAATGAATCTCATGGTTAGGAGATGTAGGGGGTCTGGATAGGGAGAGAAAGAGAAAAGGAAAAAAGACACAACACTATAGAAGACAGGTAATGAAGCTAAGGCACAGGACACAGAAGTGGAAAATTAGGAAGGTAGCCAGTAGCTTGAATTAGTATGTACCCTTCTGAAGGCAAACTGGCAAGTCTACAAAGCTTACCAAGGGAGAGTAGAATTAAAATTAAATAAATGAGAAAGTAAACAATTAAGGTATAGGCAAGAAGACATCAGGAGTCTTAGACTAAAATAATTGCCAGAATAATTGACAGTGTTAGAACTCCCTCATGTATTCCCTCATTTCCTGGATAAACAGCTGAGGGAGGGGGAATCACGATAGAGTGTGGGGTTGGAGACGAGAGCATGCCTCCAAAGATGGTGCAGTGGAAAAAGCAGATTAAAGAAAAAAGTAAAATGGGAGCCAGAGAGAAGCCAAAGGTTATTTTTCACTTCGTTTTGCAGTGGTGGTGGTGGTGGGGGGAGCAGAGTGGGCTCAGGAGCAGAGATGGTTTAGGCAAGTAGAGATTGTGAGACACTACAGTAAAATGCAGGAGAAGAATGGCTGTAGTAGGGAAAGGCAAGGGAAGAGTGGTGAGGAGAGAGATGCACAGAATGACTATAGCAAGGAAAGACAGAGAAAGTGAGAAGACAGAAATATGGAGGCCAGTAAGACAAAACCAAAGGCAGAATTAATGACTGAAGCCAAAAGCACTGTAACACAAATTATATGCCCTTAAGCAGATTTTAACAGAATTTATATGCACCTTGTGCTTGTTGTGGAACCAAACAACCTGAATTAAAATAAGCATAAACTTATAAAACTGTACCAGAAATTTAATTGCACCATTAGCTTATAATTGGAACTAAAAATGATCTAAATTAAAAGCTCTTTCCTAAATGCACTAATTAATTTTATGAACTTTATGAAGGAGCTGTGAATTCGCTTTAATTCGACACAAGGCAAAAATTAGTATTCAATTGACAGTAACTGAGAATACCCTTAAATAAATTATGTGCAACTGCAACAGAATTAGTTCAAATTGAAAGGGCCCACGGAGTGTGCAAATTCAAAGATACTATGGCATATTACTGGAGTCAGAGAAAAAGGTGCCAAGATTTAAATTTGTAGCTGGAGAGCTGCTGAAGGAATGAGCTGTGATGTGGTATACCTTTTGTGTGGTTCCTGAGGATTCAAACTTGAGAAGGGAGCCTAGTGGCTAGAAGAATAGCCCAGTCAGGGACTAATGAAACTGCAGGAAACTGCATCGTAGATCCAGAGAACAACATCTTGCATCACCTCCTAAATGAACAGCTTTATCCTTAAGATTGCTTAGAGGTACCTCTTGATGTCTGCTCCACACATTTTGAACAGAAGGGATCAAATATGATGACTGAAGTTGGCCCGCTGGTGTTGAGGGTTGAGGCGTGGGGCACCACACCTTGTGCCATGCTGGTGACCTGTGTTCGGGAACAAGGATGGGCTGCTGGGATTTGGCAGGGGAGAAGAAGGATTGAGCATCCTATGGACAGCTCTCCTTCTCCAGGGAGAGGGGCGACCAGTGGTTGGTGCATGCCTGGTCCCTAGCGATGGCTGTGGGTGGGAGCACGGAAGCTACAGAAATATGGGTCAGGAGTGGGGCACACGCTTGATGGCATGCATGCATGCACAGGAGTGTGCATGGTGCCATCACTAGTGTCATTGCATGCTCTGCTCCTGAAGAGGAGAAAACCAGAAAAACTGATCACGGAAGATAAAGGGGGAGTTCACAGGTCCTGCCCTGACTAGCCGTGGTGCTGGCACACTCGATCCATTCTTGGTGGGGGTGGGCCCCACACTGACCCCACCGGGGGGGCATGTCCTGGGGGCATATAGCCAGCGCTAGCTGGTAGATGCTGGGTTGATGGGGCTGGGACTCCTCTAGAGTTTGAGGGCCAAGGGCCAAGGAGCAAAAATACAACTAAAAAAAAAATATGATGACTGAATGAGACTGTAAGTTTGGAGGGCAATGTTTGGCACATATGGTGAAATAAATTTAATATGTGCACTTCACTTCCACTAGTGAAGAAAATGCTAGAAGCTGGAAGCAGGTTTCATGGCTAGCGGTTACTGGCCCTATAGGCATAAACTCCTGTCTAGGTTGTGTCTTTCATGCATGGAAATGGCCTTTCTCACATCTTTGCTTGAGAATGGCGAGACTACCAAATATTCTTCTCAAATAAACTTTACATTTTCCAAGGCACAGAAAACATGTCTGCAACAGTAGTAGTAAGGAGCTGTCAAATACTATATACTTCTGTTCAGCCTCAGGTGATTGTACAGCAATTCTGTTCTACTATATTAGGAAATGGAAAAGCAAAATAAAAAAAAAGAAGTTATAACAGAACACGTACTTGACATTATTAGGAAAATATATATTAAATCAACTATATTTGAGATGTTCTATTGATACATAGTAACATTAGCAATTTGGATTTATTGACTGTACTTAGAGTTGTGAACATTGCCCCGATCTGAGATGTGTAGGTAATTCTACATCTGAATGACATGAACTATGGAGCTCCACAGATCCTTGCACTCCTTCTTGGAAGGAATGCACAAGTGATACACACAGGATCATCAGAAACCATGTCACACTATCCAGCTACACAGAGATCAGGTGATTCACGTAGGTACCATAATGTATATCAGACTAGATGATCACCACCATCGCCTGCTTCAAGCCACCCCACCCACTTACGTTCACAGGGTGGATGTATTTTGGAAAAGTAGAGGATTGGTCCATACAGTGGCAGACAGATTTATGTGGAAAACATTGCAAAACCATGTTCCTGGGCTGTGTGCATCACTGATCAGGTATACGATGGGTTGTGATAGTACAGCTATCAAGCAGTAGAAGGACCAGTCACATAAAATCCCATGAATACCATAATCAGTCACACCGATAAAGTTATTTAGACACTCTGTTGCAACAGGGATGGACTGCTATGCACACAAAAAAATGGATTACTACCAATGTTTTTATTTTTCTTTTGTTTCTATAATCACATTCTGACACAAATACTGTCATATAAACACAGTTAGTCACCATACACTGTAGGTTGTGTCAACACAATAACACGTGCCTGTGGTGGAAACAATCTTGAACACTGTACTGACAGCACAATTACACACAATATTAACATATTACTTACTTTACATTCTACAGAATCACTTCCTGCAGTACATTCAGTCTCAGTATGACATGCAGCAGCAAGGTATGTTAATCAAGAAAGTAGGGAAATATGAAAAATTCTAGTTAAGAAATAAACATTCACATATCATCATATTGAGCACCTCTGCTGTCACCACTATCCAACATACTACTGCAGCTAAACTGCCAGTCAGAATCTGCTATCTCATCATCACTAAATGAAATATCACTGTCTTCTTCACTTTCAGATTCCACTGTAGATGTCCATTGTCCATCTGTGGGTTATCATTTCAGATAACCTAAAAGTGTCTAAGCAGAGTACAAGGGCTGCAGGGAGGGCCAGTGGCATGCTGGTGTGCATAGGCAGAGGTATCAATAGCAGATGGAGGGAGGTGGGGATTCCATTGTATAAAACACTAGTGAGGCCTCAGCTAGAGTACTGTGTAAAATTCTGGAGGCTGCATCTTTGTAAGGACATTGACATGGCAGAGGCAATCCAGAGAAAGGCAACAAAGATGGTACAGTACTTGAACCAGAAAACATATGAGGAGAGATTAAAGGACCTCAATATGTACTCGCTGGAGGAGAGGAGGGAGCAGGGAGACATGCTAGAAACCTTCACATATCTTAAAGGCATAATCAAAGTGCAGGAGGGTGACAGCTTCCAATATAGGAGGAGTACAAGACTGAGGGGGCATGATATGAAATTGGAAGGCTGTAAATGTAAATGTCAAATTTATTTTTATAAGGCGCCCTTCCCATGCTCAGGACGCCTTTCCAAAAATTCCACAAGCAGCAGTAAAACCACAATAATAAATAACATTTCATCCATAACAAGTTCAACATTCTTTAAATCACAGAAAATGGTTGGTTAAAAAGGAAGGTCCTTAGGGCTTTTTTAAAACCATACACAGTCAGGCTATTTCATATCTGGCGAGGTAGAGAATTCCACAGGGTAGGAGCCATAAAGGCAAACGTTCTTCTACCAGATGTTTTTAAGGTTACCCTGGGAATCTCTAGCAATCCCTCACCAGAGGATCAGAGGGAGCGGGAGGGGCAGTAAGTAGTCATGAGTTCTTCCAAGTAGTCGGGTCCCAACCTGTGTAGGGCTTTATAGGTCATCAACATGACCTTAAAAGTGATCCGCCACTGCACAGGTAGCCAGTTCAACTCGCGAAGCACAGATGTTATATGGTTGGATGTTGGGCTTCCAGTCAACAACCTAGCCTCCACATTTTGCACCAGCTGTAAGCGGTGAATATCCACTCCTGGCAGCCCTAAAGGGCATTGCAGTAATCAAGATGACTGGCAACAAAGGCGTGGACCAGGGTAGGAAGATTCTCTGATGGAACCAGGTGTTTCACCTGTGCTGTGTTCCTTAGATGGAAGAAGGATGATTTGACTATGGCTGACACCTGCGCCCTCAGGGTCAGGCCCTCATCAGATATAACACCAAGGTTACGTACCTGGCCAGATGCCATAAGCTGGGTCCCCCCCAGAAATAAACCTGAGGGTTTTCCCACCCATGAATTTGACATCCTCACCCCCGGTTCCATCACCAATACCTAAGTTTTTCCTGGGTTTAACTTCGGCCAATTGGTACTCATCCAGTTCTGTATCTCCAGGAGGCAGTTGTTAAACAATGTCCTTGACTTGGACTCCTGCTCGGGCAAAAAATACATATATAGTTGAGAGTCATTGGCATAGCAGTGAAACTTCAACCCATATTGTCTTGTAATGTCCCCCAGTGGAAGCATATACACCGCAAATAACAAGGGGGACAGCACCGAACCCTGTGGCACCCCACAGCATAGGCAGTGAGAGGCCGAGGAATAAATCTCTGACACTACTCTCTGTGTTCTACCCTGTAGGAAAGATTTAAACCAACTGTGGACCACCCCCCTTAGTCCACAGAGAAACCACAGGCATTGGAGCAGCACCCCATGATCCACGGTGTTAAATGCTGCTGAGCGATCAAGGAGAACCAAGATAGAATCAGTTCTCTGATCTCTCACCATCAGGAGATCAAATAGTACCCGAACAAGAGCGTCTCAGTACTATGTTGGTTCCGGAAGCCAGACTGGAGAGGGTCATAGATACTGTGGATGGTTGAATGGTCCTCCAGCTACAAGGTGACCACCTTCTCGATAATCTTCCCCAAAAAGGGAAGATTCAAAACCGGTATGTAATTTTCTGGGCAGTCGGGATCAAGGGAGGGCTTTTTCAAAAGGGGGTGTACTATTGCCCTCTTCAAGGGGTCAGGAAAGATCCATTTTTCCAGTGATACCGCGACTATCCCAGTAAGGATCGGGCTAATAACCTCTACACACACCACAAATAGGTGAGTAGGGCCCAGATCCAAACTACAGCAGGTTGGATGCAAAGTCTGGATGATTCTCACTATATCCATGACTGCTGGTGGACTGAAGATGAACCAGGTCAATTGGGTATTTGTGTCCTTCGGCTGATCACTGCAAGACCCAATGGGGAGGCGCTGGCTGATCTCATCCCTGATAGTGGACACCTTGTCAGTGAACAACATCACGAATTTCTCACACTGTAACTGTGATAATGCTTGACCAGCTTGAAGACAGACTGGATTGCACAGTCTGTCCACAGTCCGGAAGAGCTGGGTCAGTCTATTCCTTGCTGTAGCAATTTCCTTGGACAGGAACTCTGCCTTCTTATGGGAAATTGCTAACTGATAGATCTTGTAATGATCTAGCAGTCTAAGTATGTCCAATTCCAGGTGAGTTTTCCTCCAGTGTCTCTCCAATCTTTGGCCCTGTCTCGTCAACCCCCGGATCTCTGCGGTAAACCATGGAGCCCCCAGGTGAGGAGTACAGGGACAAAAATGGATTGGAGCAATGACATCCAGGGCCCTCATAACTGGCCTATTATAGGCCAACACCAAGGGTCCTGGGTCAGTGCTATCCATTGGAAATCCCAAGAAGTCTAGCTCCATCATTAGGCCTTCTGAGTTAACTCCTCCTAAAGGACAGAACTGTATTATCTCCTTAGGGTCAGGCTTCTTTCAGGGGGCTGCAAAACTGAACCTCAGGGCATGATGGTCAGTCCAACTGATGGGCTCCACCTCCACACTAGAGACTTCCAACCCCAGATGCAGTATCAAATCCAATGAATGTCCCCCCCAATGGGTTGCAGATGTAATAACTTGTGTCAGACCCAATGAATCCATCAATTGGAAGAGGTTTTGTCCAAAAGGTGCGAGCTCATCATCGACCCAGGCATTGAAATCCCCCAGAATTAACCATCATGGGGATTCCAATACCCTCTTGGCAATGAAATCCTCAACCTCCCTCAGGAATTCCCTCCCATCACCTGGTGGACGATAGATGAGAAGTATCCTGAAGCCTACACCTGCACCCACAAAACATTCAAAGGAGTTGGTACATCCAAACTGGCATCTCCCTGAGGTCCAGTTCCTGTCTGAAACAGACAGCAACTCCCCAACCCCTACAGTCCACTCTTGGGCAGTGAATCACTGATAACCCAGCTGGAACTGCGGACTCCAAAATAGGGCCCACATTTTCATCAAGCCAGGTCTCGGTAATGCAAGCCAGTTCCACAGATACAACAAGATCTGCCACCAAAGCAGTCTTGTTTCTGATAGACCTAGCATTGCTTAACACTGCCCGAAAGGGACGAAACTCCAAGGATGACTCCACCTCCTGCCTGATCAAGTCAGTGCCCTTGGGTATGGGTTCAAGACATGATGAACCTCGCTCCTGTATCCATTTCGCCCCAGGGCGCCTCCTGGTTCTAACTGTCCCTATCCGCCCACTCTTTTACCATCCCCCACAAGAGTTCCAGAATCTCCTATTCCCTCCACTCGTTCGTCTCACAATGCCGAATATTCGGCATTTCCTGTAAACTTCCAAAGGAAGTGCGGGACATTCAAATGGTCAGAGATCCCTCAGTCTTGAGGGGGAGTACCACCTGACTGTGTTCTTACCAATCCAGCAATTCAAACTCTAACAAAATACTAAAATATACTAAACCCCACTAAATCACCACTCTATATAATCTTAATATATCCCCTTAATAAAAACTAGTCTACTCTCTATTTTTAGATCAAAAGCATACAATAAACAGCCATTTAAAAAATAAAACCAAACCAAACCACTCTGATGGCAACTCCACCACTCTCTTTCACAAAGTGGGGGAAAAGAGGGAAGGTTTAAAAATCCCACCAACTGTCTCTCACACAGAAGGGGGGAAAAGAATAAAGAAAAAATATATGCACTCAACAAAACAAAAAGTATTTAGTTCATTTAACAGTCCTGGTCAATCCAAATTTCTTCTCAGTCAGCTTCCTCACTCCTTTCATCCAAAAAATGAAAGCTAATAAGCGCAAAGTGCGACGTGAAGGAGCCACAAACGAAATTCAGTTCCTCCTATGGGCTCTCACTTCCACAGAGAACCAGAATCAGTTATGAATCTTAACATTAAAATCTAGAATTAGGTCCTTAGCCAGATTTTACTTTCTAATCCAAAGTCAGTTCAAATTATTTCATACGAACCCACCACTATCATCATCACTCCCCATTTAATCATGGAATCACACGGACTCGAACAGTTGACTTTGTTTTATGTTCTCTCGCAGTCTTCATTCCAACTGGATTTGAATTTAAAGTTATTCTCCCTTGAGCTAGTGGACATCGACAGCACTTCCCCTGAACTCAACTCAGCCACAAAACCCTTCCCCAGACCCGGTCTGCTCCATGGCTGCCCACCAGCTACCATCCAGCAGAATAGGAAGCGCTATGGAGCCGACCACCCTACGCCAGCAAGCTCACAGCCCACCACTAGGTCAGACTAAGGGCTGAGATGAAATTCCTCTCGGAGGAAATTAACCAGCTTGCTGCCCCACAAAAGCACAGAAGTTAGTCGGCAAAAGCCAATCAACTCTGGCTTCTTTCTTCACCGTGAACAGGACACAAACCTCCAGGCATAAACAATCCAACCTCTGAATCCATTACACATTCTACAGTCCATCCACAAGATAGAAAAAATTTCACTCTGTTACCATACTTATCACAGCGTTTCTCAACAGTTAGTACCGGGGAGTTAGTAGTGTCACTCCGAGGATAAACCAGGATCAATCTTCCAGTTCCAGCTCGTAGAAGAAATCGAAAAAGTCAATACAATCCACCAAGACCGATAACGTAAAAATGCATAACTTCAAATTAATCTAAAATGAATTAAAATAACTTTGCAGTTGTTTTAAACTAAAATGAATTAAAATAGTTTTGCAGCTGTCCTACTGCTGCTGGAAGTTAAGAGGAAATGTGAGGAAGTTTTTCTTCACAGAAAGGGTGTTGGTACATGGAATAGTCTGCCAAAGGAGGTGGTGGGAGTGAGCACAATGGAGGGGGAGGGATTTAAACATGCATGGGACAGGCATGAGGGTACCCTGGAAGTGGGAAGGAGAGGAGAAAGTAGTTGATCAAGTAGGGTCAGAGGCTGCAAACAAGGGTAGAGCTTACAGGCAGACTAGCTGGGCCTAGCGGTCCTTATCTGCTGACAATTTCTGTGTTTCTTGTCCATGTTCAGTACTTATTGTAAAATCATACTACGTACCACTCATAGATGTCTTGGGAGCAGACATATTATCTTTTATACAATAGGTGTGGGTGGATAAACAGTTAATTAAATGTGTTTATTTTCATGGGTGTTAAATAAATCATATAACCACCATTTATGTGAGACCCTGATGTCAATCAAACACAATTTATTTAATACCCTGCTATCAATCAACCCCCCCTCCCCCAAGCTGGCACTACTTTTCGACCAGCACTGCACCACCTCCCCCAGTAAATGTTCCCCACAACACATAACACAGCAGCAAAACAGGCTGCTGATTATATATATATATATATATACACACACACACACAGTATATGCACAAAAAAAGTTTTCCTTAGGTAAGAAGTGCAGCCGAAGGAAACACCCCCCTAAAAAAACAACTGCAGGCAGATCCCACTCCTCTGCCTCTATAAATGCCTTCAGGAACTTTGGCTCTTACTCCACACACAATCCATGAAAACAGTTCTGTACCTTTACTTTCTTTACAATGTTTAGCAAAAGTTTACATCAGTAAGCAAAATGGCCAGAGAGTCACAGAGAGAATTCAGCATTACCAAACACCCTGTCATATGTTATTGCTTACACCTGTAGACCATTTTCTCAGCACAATAACATCTGATATTGCCAAATATCCTCCTTCCTGGGAGGTATTAGTGCTTGCATAAATGCTGTCCTTAGATGCTGAAGACACTTGACGTGCATGCATATAGTCACACTATGTAGCATGTTCTATGCGTGTCTCAGACAGCAAGCCACACCCCGCGTTGTGGAAAGAACACATAGATAAACATACTGATAGTTTCCTACTGCTGCTGACTGACTTCACCCTAATGACAGTAAATGACTACTCCATGTGCATCCGCATGGATAGGTTCCCCGCATTGCCACATGCATTAAATATGGCATGACACAAGAGACAACTTACAATGTACCGCACCCATACATAATGACAAAATGTACATTACATTAACCATCTTTTTTTTAATAAATGCTCATACCCAGAGTCCATCAAACAATAAAAAGTAAAAACAGCCATTTCAGCACACGCTAACATGTAACATTATACATCATTGCAATTTATGATGCATTTTCCTTTGTCTGTGTTGAAGAGCTACGCACATGTGCACACACGCACACACACACACACACACACACACACACACACACAGTCCCAGTATGTGTAGGGATACATCTACTGCACTTATCTGCACTGGCTGGTAATCTATTTGGCAACTTATTGCTCCTGTCATATCTGCAGTATCTGAATGCAATACATTGCTTGCCTAATGCAAATAATTATGTATGTTTTTGTGAACACAGTTTGAATAATACATAAAATAATCTTGATATAGCACAACTTGACAATCTGTAATGCCTGCTTAGTTGTAACTGAAGTCATTATTCACTGTTGGAAATGGAATGAAACACAGTCATCAAGTCACACAATTGTCTAAGACGCATATTACACATAACTGATAATGAAAGTGTAGGTATACACAGCTAATCTGTCTCTCAGTCAATTGATGTATGGGATAGCTGGAAAGCTCTAAAGATAAGAGGGACTATACTGTTTGTCATAAGCCATGTTTACTCTGCCACCTTTGCAGTGCATCAAACTGTGTGCTCGGGTTGATGCACTGCAAAGTCAGTAGTATGGACACTCATCAGAGCATGTTAGGAGTGCTTCAGATCCATTTCCTGCAACAGTGCAGGAGTGGATATGGTTATCAGAGTGAACATATCATGTGGCAGTATAAATGTGCTGCACTGCTTGCTCAGTTAAAAGCAACCATTCCTAGACTCCTCCACTGCTCCCAAACCAGCCCAATAGCCCATCTCCAGCACAACATGAATTGGTGTGAGGGCTGGCTATGTAAAGGCAGAACTGACCCACAACAGTGAGCACATCAGGAGTGGAGCGATGCAAACATCCGAGCACTGCCACTGTATAAACATGGCTATATATACATTGCATGACGGGCACAGACTTGCATTTGTCTGAATGACAACACAGTCTATTTTTTCACTGTCAGGGCATCTGTGCCATCTTCAAATGCTGCATAATCAGTGCTTTAACCTAGTTATACCACCAAAGAGAGCATGAAACCCCACCAAAAAAAAAAAAAAAAAAGAAACGGAAAGTCACATGCATGTGAGACTGAGTGGGATAGTCATGATAATCCCAGAACAATAACTACACAGATATTCCTTGATTTTGTTTTTGCGCATTACAAACAAAAAACAATCACTAAAGGACTGAAGTGACTCTGTGAACCATACCCGTTCACATATGTCCTTCCCCTCATCCAAACACATAATTCGTTTTTTTTTAATTTTGCCTCTACTGATATTGCCTCTGTTTTCTGAGCATCTGATTTTACTGGGGTGGGGGTGATGGCGAGCATGTCCTTTGAAGGTCACTGAATGTAAACCCCAGTGATCAGCACCTTGAGTAAGCACAGCTTTCAGTGGAATACTGCTTGTGTTGAGAGCAGCTTCTTCCTCATTGTGCAGAGAGAGCAGACAGTCCCACTAAGTGCTGTTGGGTGGTGGTGGGGGGTTGCAAAGAAACAAAGCAGGACAGTGGTATACAGTTGATAAAATGGACAGCAGAAAAGCAAGGCAGTGCATATAAGGAATAAAGCATAAACAAACACTTCAGTGTATCAAACAAGCAGTGTAGCAGCAATGAGAAAGACAGCTAGGCAGATGCAACTAATGACATCAAGCTGTGAAAGACATACTGTAGGGCAGCTGCCTACAGCAAACTGTTCTCAAAAAGACCAGAACATAGTGGTCAGGCTCACATATGAACTGTCTGGAAAATGAGAGTGGGTGAGAGTTGCAATACGGCACTGGTTTGGAATTTCCACCAAGTGTAAAAAATTGTGTTTATGTGTTACAGCAATAAAACATATGTTCAGTACTGAAACAACTGACACATCACTGTAAAACTTTGTAGGACAAAGCAATCTGTACAGCATTGCTGCCTCATGGTTCGCATAACATACCATTTGGCATAATATGACCAGATAAGGACAGGGCAAATGAAACTTTTTCGGTAACCTGGACTCAGAAATCTCCTGACCCCTGTTACAGAACTGTGTTATGCACACCATGTCATGCCTCACTACTTACATACTAATTTGTTTCCGCGAAGAACTGCACTCAGTGCATATTTTTTAGATAAAATACAAAGATCTTCATCATATACCTCATCCATTTCGCTACAGATCATAATACGATTTCCTGGATATATGTTTGCCTTTGCAGATGGAAAAACAGATGGGGATTGCATTAGTCTTAAGGCATCTTTGACCTGGAGTAGATCCAACACTCTTTAGAACAATTGGATTGGTAAGAAATTGGTAATTTGTAAAATGTTCAGAGCACACTATAGAGTGTTTTGTTGGTTACCAGCCCTTTCCATTAAGCATTAAGTGTCCATTGCTGACTTCTTTTCTTGTCTTTCAGAAAGTGATACAAATGACATCTTGTACCAGTTCCATTATGACAACCAGCCCCACAGCAGTATGGCATTTCCTCAAAAAAAAAAAAAAAGAAACACTCCAGGGTGTCAATTGTGCTAGACCGGTCACTGTCTTTTATCCCACAGCCATAATGCTCAAACTCTTATTAGTCCTCCCCCAAAAATAATATTTTGTTCACTTATTATTTATTGGAATTTATTTCTATTAACCAATTACCTATATGCAGTAAGTCATCCTGGGGGCATTGGTTGTACTAGAGTTACACCACAGTCTGGGGCTAATGACACTCAGCTTCTCCTCGTGTCTTATTATGCCCCCGTTCACGGGGTAAACTTACTACAACCAATGCCCCGCTATGCCTTATTGTTGTATTGTTGACCCCCCCCCATACCAGCTTATTCACATCAGAATTCCTAAACCAAATCCTAGTATGCAGATGTGGTCTTCGGCACCTCCCAATCCTCCTCCCTTGCCAGATTGGATATCCTCTGCCATGCCTTCTGTCATTTCGCTACCAACTCTCCCTTCCATACTCATCACTGCTCCCTCTGTTCCTCTCTCTCTCTCTCTCTCTATATCCTCCAACTACCATCTCATTGCCCATCCCATTTTGTTGCTTTCTTCACTAAATAGTGGTTTGAGTCCCTTCCCTCATATATTTACACACTCATCTCCCCCATCCCTTCCTCTTCTTACTCTCCCTACTCCAGGAAATCCAGCACTTTCTCCATTCACCACCCTCACTCCTCTGCTGGACATGATTCTTTCTCTTACCACCTCCCATCCCTCTTGAATCTGCTTCCCTCTCCCCTCCGAGCCCCCCTCACTTCCTGCCTTTACACATCAGTGAAGGCATCTTCCTGCACCCACCTGTTCCTGTCAACCCACATCATGACCTCTCGCCCTCTCACTTCTAACCCTCTCCTGCTCTGTCCCCCTCCATCTGATGTTACTCAGCACTGGCACCTTCTCCAACAGACACTGTGCACTTTATTGGCCACATTTCTTGGCATTATTCCATGCTGTTGTTTTCTGGTCACCACATCTGACAATTCATCTGTTTCACTTTGCCTTTATAGCAGGGTTATATTATATGATATTGTTCCTTCTTTAATACCCTCAGCCAGGTTGCATCTGGAAATAAGCCTCAGCATAGTGTGCCTTTCCTGGTTATCAGTTTGAGAACCCAGTTCACCCATTCCAAACACACACTCCCCTCCACAATGCCACATGAAGGTCATGTGGGAGAGCAGTTCTACAGAATAAAAATACAAGTGTAAGCCCCGCAAGTGGGCTCACCTGATTTGGAGCCACAGCTCCGTTCTCCCACTCGAGTATCATTTGTTCCCAGACCGTGGTTCTCCAGGCAGAGCTGCACCCAAGGGTAGCACCATTTAGCTCCTCCTCTGCTTTACTCCCACTGGTGGATTTCACCCATTGGTTGAAACTTCCCCAGGGCAGCACCCTCATGCTCCGCCTCCAACCTAACCCTATTGGTGGATTTCATCCTTTGCCCCCAGGGCAGCAACCTGTACCTGTTACTTCCCACAAATCTGATTGTTGCAAGTCTGAGGAACTGAAAGTTTTAAGTGTAGATGAGAACATTGTGGAAATGCTTCCCCCAGCAATGCGCACTGCTTGTCTTTGAATTTTGGTGGCTCAAGGTATACCGTATGTCTGTCTGCATCAAAAAGTGCTGGACTTCAAGGGTTCCAGTCTTAACCAGGGACATTTTTTTGTGCTTTGTGTCAAACTCAGTTGTGAGCATTTAATCATGTAAGTGTCACAAATCATTATCTTTTTTTTATATTGCTACATTAAGATAGTAGTAAGTGAGAGAATATACTTAATTTATAAACTGTAATAAATAAGGCAGTGCCATGATGATTGGTTACTGGCACTGCACTGGGACAGTGCCATTATGGTTGGTTTCTGTTGGCTCCCCTGGGGCAGTTCTCTTGCTGCCCTTGGGGCAGCACCTGTGTAATTGGTTCCCATGGGCTGCCCCTAGGACAGTGCCCTCGCTGCCCCTGGGGCAGCACATGTTAATTGGCTCCCGTGGGCTGCCCTGGGGCTGTGTCCTCACTGCCCTGGGACTGTGTCCTCGCTGCCTGTGGAACAGAACCTGTGTAACTGGTTCCCATGGGCTGCCCCTGGAGCAGTGTCCTTGCTGCCCCTGGGGCAGTGTCCTTGCTGCTCCTGGGTCAGTGCCTGTGTAATTGGTTCTCATAGGCTGCCCCTGGGGCAGTGCATAAGTAATTGGTTCCCATGGGCTGCCCCGGGGCAGTGTCCTTGCTGCCCCTGGGGCAGTGTCTGTGCTATTGCTTCCCATGGGCTGCCCTGGGGCAGTGTCCTCACTGCCCCTGGGGAGCACCTGTGTAATTGGTTCCCATGGAGTGCCCATGAGGCAGCAAGGACACTGCCCCAGGGGCAGCCCATGGGAATCAGTTACACAGGCACTGTCCCAGGGGCAATGAGGACACTGCCCCAGGGGAAGCCCATGGAAACCAATTACACAGGCACTGCCCCGGGGTAGTGAGGACACTGCCCCAGAGGCAGTCCATGGTAATCAGTTACACAGGTACTGCCCCAGCTGTAGTAAGGACACTGCCCCAGGGGCAGCCCATGGGAACCAATTACACAGGCTCTGCCCCAGGGAAACCAGAGCACTGCCCAAGGGGCAGCCAACAGAAACTAACCATCATGGCACTGCCCCAGTGCAGCGCCAGTAACCAATCATTATGGCACTGCCCCATTTATTACAACTTATAAATAAAATATATTCTCTCAATTACATCTGTTTTAATTTAGCAATATAAAAAAGATAATGATTTGTGACACTTACATGATTAAATGCTCACAACTGAGTTTGACACAAAGCACAAAAAATGTCCCTGACTATGATTTGAACTCTTGAAGTCTGGCTGTTTTGGATGCAGACATACACTTTGAGCCACCAAAATTCAAAGACAAGTAGTGCACATTGCTGGGGGGAGCATTTCCATAACATTCTCGTCTACACTTAAAACCCTCAATTCATCAGACTTGCAACAATCAGATTTGTGGGAAGTAACAGGTACAGGTTGCTGTCCTGGGGGCAAGGGACAAAATCCACTAATTGGATAGGTAGGAGGCAGAGCGTAAGGGTGCTGTCCTGGGGGCAGTGCTGCCAGTGGGCGAAATCCACCAATAGGAGTAAGGCGGAGGAGGGGCAAAAGGGTTCTGCCCCGGGGGTTGCTCTGCACCCAGAACCGCACTCTGGGAACAAATGACACTTGATTAGTTCTCCCTGCAGCACAGGTAGGTGTTCCTTGGGAGGATTCAGACCCATGCTCTCCTCTGGTGGTTTTGGCTGCTTGGTTCGGGTGTCTTGACATTTGACGGGTGGGCCGAGTGGCAGGTTGGTTGTTCTGTTCCTCTGGGCACATTGTGTGTCCTGGGCACATTTTTCTGGCTGGGCCAAGTTTGGGACCACACTGGAAAATAAATTAAAAAATAAATAACGTAAATGGTTATGGCAGCCCACACTATTGCACATGTGTGGCAGCCAGCTTCAGAAAATTGAAATGAGCCACTGCTCCATTTTATGGGGAATAGTTCAGTGCCAGCTAGTGCTGATAGCGGAGCAAATGTAAATAAATTATTTGGGGACTATGTCTCCCATACGGCTTTAGGGCACAGAGAGTTTTGGTGCCCTAGAACTTGATCTGGATTTGGACCTCTGGGTTTTGGCACCCTTTGGTTGAGGAGTATAAAGGAAAGAGCAGCGTGGGAAAGAGTGAGATTCGGAGGAGGTGAGAGAGAGAGGGAGAGGTTAAGCGGCGGTGATTGCCCGCTCGGCCTTTTAGGCTGCAGCTTATTTTTTGTTTTGGAAAGTCTAATGTATGGTGAGCAGTGACATGTCAGCAGCTGTTTAGTTTAGACCCCCGTGGTTGAGACTGATCTGGGGATTTGTCCCCCTGAAGTTGGAGAATCATGGCTCCATAGAGGAAAAGGAAGAATGGCTCTGGGATCTGCAGCATGGGGGTGGGCTGAAGTTGCACTGACTTAGAGGACCACTGCTGAGAGGGACCCCCAAAGACAGATTGCTGCTTTGGAGAGGACAGAGGAAGGAGAGCTCTCTGCCTTCTGCCATCAGAGTGAGATGGAGGGATAAGAAAATGACACCTTAAAGTTGAGAGGATCCAGGGGTCCAGGCCAAAGCCTCTGGTCCCGAGATTGGTTGCTATTGCACCAATCATGGAGAGACTATTAGATAGAGGTCCTAGCAGGATCTTGGGATTGGGGCAACCCCTAGTCCTGCGAGGCCTCTGTACAGAGACTGCCCAGTTTCTGTGTGCAAGGAATAATTTCTGCTGCTCTTCATGGCCTGATTCGGCCATGAACAAGCTGCCTGTGTTTGGACTGCTGGCTGCATAGATTATTGGTAACTGCGTGGACTTTATGCTCTGATGTGGCCTCTTGGTCCAGAGCACCAACTAGCTTCTGATGTGACCCCCCTCGGTCCAGAGCAACCTATGTCTGTATTACTGCTCCATGGAGTGACTGTTTCCTGTTTTATTAACTGGTCATTAAATGGGATCTCTTGTTCCTGCATTTCTAGTGTTTTGTCTCATTCATTTGGATAAAATGTTTGCTGCTAAAATAATTTTGCCTCCACAGCCCAGCTCCTAGTGTGTGATCCAGAGTGTGCGTTAAAGGGGTCAAGGGGACCATACAGATCCGGCCCCAGACTGAAGAACTGGGGGACCATCGTGGAAGATGGTGAGAGGCCTACATGGTGAAGATTGTCTCAAAAGGCCTCCGTGGTGAAAATGGCAAGGTCTGGTAGATGAAGACCTGAGTTCTTCATTTCTCAAGTCTCCAACTCAACACACAGACGTCTGAGGGACCCCGGTTCCACCAAGATATGGTAAACCAGGGTGACCAGGTATGTGGACTCTTTTCTGCTGTATAGTGTCCCATACCAAGTACAATTACCATCATACCCCTAGACGTGGGAGAGGGAGAGGTTTACACAAGTACACATTTTTATATCATTTAATTAGAACATGTCAGTAGGGATACAACATAGACAGACAGCAAGAGCAGACAGAATGAAATAACTCACCTTGATAGGATAGCAACTTGGTGTGAAGGTAGCATGAAGTGGCTACTTACTGATTGCATAATATTAATTAAGGGGATTGGTGGAGGAGAGATGGGAACAGATTCCAGAGGCAGGGGAGCCAATAGGAGAAGGCTGCTTGACCAGCAGAAGAGTGAGGGTGTGGGGTGGAGAACGTGTGGGAATCCCTGGACCAAGGGAGTAAGAGGAGCTGAGAGCAGGGGAAAGCAAAGATGAGAGATAGGAGGGCCGAGACCCAAATCAATATTTGATGATGAATGCAGTGCAGTGGACCTAATGACATAACAGCACGGGGGATGGAGATGGAAGAGTACAGGGAGCAGTGATGGGTATGAGGGGAGATAGTTGGTGGTGAAGCGGCAGAAGGCATTGCACAAGGGTATCTAGTCTGGAGAGGAAGGAGGAAGGAACCACACTGTAGACTGTATCAGCGTAATTGAAAACTGGGAGCACCGTTTTAGTTACCAGCTCCTTATGAACCTGAAGGAGGAGGCCTTCTTTATTTCTGAATTAGGCACCCAGTTTTGGTGACGTTTGGAGTGGATGGTGTCAATATGGATGAAAAAATCAAGCTTGCTGTCCAGCCAGGCTGCTAGGTATTTGAACATGAGAACTTCTAAAGGGGTTCCATCTAGGATGATGAAGATGGGAGGGGGATGACAGCCTGGCCAGTTTCTAGGTGAGTCAAAGGTCATGGTCACTGTCTTTCTGGTGTTGACTTTAAGCTGGTTATGAAGGAACTGCTGTAGGACATTGTGGAACTCCTGTTGGAGTGGACCAGATACAGCTGAGGCCATAGGGCCAGGCATGTATGGTAGATAAGTGTGTTGCCTACATACATATGAATGTTAGAGGAGACATGCACAAAGGGTAGGTCATTGAGGAATGTGGAGAAGAGAACTGGCTCTAGTATAGAGCCCTGTGTGACTCCAGTAAGTATATGGGGGCAAAATGCCCCCACCTGAACTGACTGATATTGACCTAAGAGATATAAACAAAGCAAATCAACAGCTTCCTTGGAGAGGTCAGAGAAGAACAGTTTGTTAAAGAGGAGGGGGTGAGACACTGAGTTGAAAGCTTTGGCCAGGTCGATGAAAATAGCAGAGGTGATATGGCCCTGGTCCCATCCCTGTTAGGCTGGATTCAATTGCACACAGTAGGGAGGATATGGTAGAGGGGTGCTTTTTAAAGCCAGACTGGAATGGTGGTGAAAGGAAATCTGAAGAGTGTAGGAGGCTGGCAAGTCTGTAGTAGATGAGGGATTCCTAGAGCTTAGCAAGGGAGTGGAGGAGGGAGATAGGCTGGTAGTTGCCAGGGGAGGAGGGGTCACCCCCTTTATGTATAGAGAGAACCTTAACCATTTTCCAGACTTAGGATTGCATAATATACTTCTATGTTTTATTTCCTACCTGGTTGTTTCAAATGACAATCATGATTAGAAGCCAGTACTGGCAATATGTTGCACTGCATATAACAGACAATCTAAATTAAATGTCTCAGTTCACACATCCTATAGAATTAACACAAGAAAAAAAGCTTTATTCAGAAAGTTTGATTTTCAGTGAGAAGCACCGTGTGGACAATATTACTACATGTGTCAAACATCCACTGAAATTACAGATGAGCTTGACATAAGTGCACATGATGGGATTTGAACCCAGGTGCCAAGCAACACAATTATGCCTTTCATTCATTATCAAGCCGATTTTTTAAAATACCATTGCAAACTCTCTGCTTCCAAGCACATATTAATACTGCAGTAAGAAACAGTACTATTTGTTATCATATAAACCTTAGGTAAAGGGAGTGCATTTCATTCATTTTACAACACAAAAATTAAAATGACCCTTTTACCATCCTGTCTGTATCAAACATACAAATCTATGCTGACAATACCAATCAATGAAAGGACACACTCAAATCATGATAAAAATCAATTTAAAATACTGTTTATGAAAAGCCTGTATATTTCATGTAGCCAGCCTCTGAGATGTGCATAATGCACAGTTCAATAAGCCTCATCATCCTCTTCATTGGAAATATCCTTGACCATTTGGGAAACAAACTGTGCATCCTTTTTCCAGAACAAAAATAATTGAAAGGCTTGCCTGTAATTCAATGGCCAAGTAGCCAGCCACTCCCACTTCCTGAGCTATATAAGCAGTTCCTCTCAGCCTCACTGTGAAGCATTTTGTCTTTGCAGCTGGAGGCTGTGTTGGTTTGTCCTCCTAGTTGGCTGGGGCCTCCCCAAGCCTGCTGTTTCTGTGTGTCTCTGCTGGACTTCAGTGTTTGTTTTCTTGCTTCTGGTTTGTATCTTTCCTCCTGCTGTGTGCTTCCCTGTGTTTTGTTACTTGTGTTTTTTTGGGGGGGCCTTTCTCTGTTTTCTGTTTTGCTGTGTTTTGGTTTCCTCTTTTGGGGGCTTTTATTTTTAAAACTCCTAGCATACTGCTACTACAGAGCTCATTCTGCTTGCTTTCAGTTACAACTCTCAATTTACTGCACTGCAACTGCAAACCTACTCAGAGCGCATGCTACTGCTTTCAGTTATCTACAACTTCAGCCACTGCTGCTGACCATTTACTTTAATTACTATTGTACCCAGAGCCTGTGTTTAACACTGTACTCATTTAACTACTGCTGTACGGGCCCACTTGCTTCCTGCTGCTGCATTGTTTGCACCCATTCCTATTCTACCTTGTTTACTCTGAGGTTAGCTGACGCTCCTGCTGAGGCTATTAAACTAGCTTTTATATCTGCATGTGGTTCTTGGCCTTTCATCGCTTCCTTGTTTGTCCTATGGTGGGGACTGGGAGGTGTTTAGGGGGTCGTGGCCTATGTGGTTAATTAATTTTGTTCTAAATCCTGTCTTCGCCGCCGAAAATCCTCAGAGTTTATCACCTTGATTTGGCTATTTATGTCTGGCTGTCTTGCCCCTAACTCAGTGCTGTTTACTTGCTAATACAGTTGTTATGCAGGTCCACCTATTACTACTGCTTACTGACCTATCAGGTCCCCAGTTGCTTATGCAACCGTTGCTCCTTGCTTACGCAAACCATTGCTTTATGCCTAGTGCCATCCCCTCGACTTCGCCTGGGATTCTACTGCTCTCAATCTGCATCCGACGTTACAAGGTCTCAGCACTCAATGCTCCTTACGATCTCAGCATGCCATGCTCATTCAGCTCACCAGCTTTACAGCTCTCAATCAGTTCTGGGGCATGCCAACCATTCTAATCTGGTGCAGGTTATTGCAGCCGACGGTCTCGCTCTGCATTTAGTCCGCATCATTGAGCGTGTCCAACTTGGGGGCGGGATCCTTCTCACCTGGCCCATAGCTGGGAATGTCCTCGCCCCGGGCTTGGCTTTAGTTGCCTGCTACGCAACAGCAGCTCCTGGTGTAGAATTTAAGACTAGTGGTGAAGGGTGGTTACGATGATCTCCTTTGGCTCTAGTGTTCCACTATAACGGTTGGCCATTGACTTTAGTGGTTTCCCTAGCAAGGCACCTTCGCTGCATTCTCCCCACGACTGTCTCTGGTTCATCTGGTTTGATTTAGGGTGAGTAGGCCAGGTGAGTGCCTCAGCAGTTGTTGCTCTCCTCCTGTGCCTTGGATGCTCATATTGTTGCAGAGTTTTGTCGCAACCTTCCAAGACATTCCCGCTAGAGGGTTTGAGTGAGAGCCTTCCTCCAAATTAGAATATTTTCCACCTCCCTTTAATTGGGTTTTCCAAATTGCAGCTGCAGAGACGTCACTAAATACATTTTCCCAAACCTGGAGGGAAGGTGACCTAGGCCTTGGATCCCCAGAGATTTCCTCCTCATAGGGTTTTTTTTCTCTCCTCTGTTGCCTCAAGTCATAACACTTAGCATAGTTTTCCCCTAGTTTCCTTACGTAGGTTCTGTTGTTGGATGGAGGTGGCGGATGTCCTGCCATTCCCTCTCTCCTTGGGGGATCCCCTTTCAATACAAGCCATCACTATTCTTCTCTACTGCTATGTTGCAGTTACTGCTTCTACGTCACTGTTACTGCTTGCTCATATGCATCATGTTGCCTCCTTTGGGGATGATACTACATTTCTTTTGGGGATTCCTAAGGTACCTTTAGCCACGGGAACCTTCCCGTGGCACCTCTAGGGGCAGAACCCTCTCTGAGAGTTCCTTGCTTCGTATCCCTACAGGATGATAATTCCTCTGGAATAGAGAGTGCGAATGGCTACAACCAAAACTAGCACAGTTACACAAGCATAACACTATACTGGCTGCGTAGGTCAGTGAATGGATATATTTGACAGAAAATCTTTATTCCTCCAAGACTGAACTGAACCACAGTTACAGCCATCAGCAACTGAAAACTGCTGGCAAAATCCAGAGATAAGATTCAAGGCGCACTGTCTGCTTTAGACATCCTTACCAAGATTTGCTGCATCATGCATATATAACATAAACACTGCATGCACATCTTTTACCTAAATTTACCATGAAGGATATTCAAAAAAAAAAAAAAGCACAGCAAGCCTGTTTGGAAATGAAGAAAATACATTACTGACAGACTGACACGGAGACAGTTCCATTGACAACCTTTCATTGTAACAGCATTTTAGAACCAGTTATAACCAGCAAGGTTATGATCACTGCCACTAGTCCACATTCCTGTTTTGGAAACTTGACAATCACATAAATTTCTTTGTAAATTACATACATAGCAGTTCACTATGACTTGTCTCACATAACTCCTGATAATGTACTACCTCTGTCATAAAATGGAGACATGATTCATTCACTGTACCCACAAAAGTTAGCTAACCTACTTTCACAATAATTGAAAAATATACTTTGTAATTTTCCTCAACTCGGCACAAATTTTAGCTTCTCACATTCAGTTACTGCTGTGAGCAGCTCTCAAGAAACCTATCAGCTCACAAAATTAACGCAAGCCAGCTGAGTACATCAGCTGAGACGAGGAGGCTCATGCTACCAAGTCAGCAAATGAAGTTATTTGTTTACCACTCAAAACTGGAGTTAAATGGAGAAAGCAGCAAACTGCTTCAGAACCACACAAGAAAGACAGGAGGCAAAACACTGTCCCAGTTGAACTTTTATTATTACACTTGAATTTCCATGTTAAAAACCAAAAACAAAACAAGCATTTCTCAATGCTGGATGCTTTCCGCTGGTATTAATGTTGTACCAGGTCAAGGTGCAGATCCCAGGCCATGCCAGAAGACTAAGGGTTGGACTGGGGGGGGGGCAGTTATGGTGAGGCAACAGCTGAGAAACTGAAGGGAATTTAAAAGAATAAAAAATGCAGTTTTCACCATTCTCTGCTTGGAGTGGGGGCTGGGATTTCAGTGTAAAGGTTCCTCTGAAGCAGTGCTGCTGTAGTCTGGTGTACTTGGGCGAATTCAGAAAATAATGTGGCTTCTGTTCTCACCAATCTGGCGTTAGAACATCATAAAACTGAACTGCAGGCTGTGGTAGTGCCGTGCTCTACGTTAGGAATATTTGGAACACCCAGGGACATATTTTTCGAACCTATCCTCTTTTCTTTCTTAGTAGTCTGCTGCAGCAGTGCCATTTTCCTATCCTATTTTATGCCTTGGTAGATTGGCCACCTACAGTACCTAGGTAGTCTGCCTCTCACTATTCTTTCTCTTACATTTCTTTCCTTTTCTGTCCATATGTGGTGCTAAAGTGCCTGCCGTGCTGAATAAAATGCTTGATATGCATATGAATAAGAAAAACTGCTTAAGAAAGTGCTTATAGTGCTTTAGCAGTCATAAAGTGCCAAGCATGTTTGCTGGCTGTTGATATAAATAAAGTGCAGAGGGTACTTTGTAAAGCCTTTATACATTGTTTAAAATCCTTATTCTAAAAAGCCTGCAGTGCTTGAAATCAAACAGCCTAGCTGGAAGAAAGCTGGACCTTAATGAAAAGAACGTGCATTGTAAAAGATAAGCCATTGTATGACAAAGACATTATCCTTTCCCTGCTTTGACACAAAAGCCATTGTATGACACAGACATTATCCTTTCCCTGCTTTGACATAGAGCGAATGAGTTCAGCTGTGTTTGCTGAAGGAGCTGATTTATGAATGTGTCTGTCGGCACAATGTTTTGAAGTCCAAGACCTTCATGCCTCAGCAGTGTCATTATCAGACTGGCTGATTATTGGTCAAGCCCCTTGTAGACTCTCCTGTATTGGATCACTGTGACACACCTCTCAGAGTCCTGTATCATAACAAAATGCTTTGCCTAGCAGCAAGCATAAAAAAGGCAGATTCACAAGCCTTCACACATGCCTAGAGACATTTGCAATTGATCTTTAAAGAGTTCTTAAAAGTCTCCACAGTTGGAGCAGCCCATACGGTTGCCTGAAGTGAATTCCAAGGCAATGTGGCAGCAACCCCAAATGTCCTGTCAACTGATTGCCTGAGACAAGAATGTGGGACCAGGAGCAAGCCCGTATCTATGGAGTGGAGGGGACAAGTAAGGGTGTGGGACATCAGGAGATCTTTCAGGGAGGGGAGGATCCAAACCATTTAGGGCTTTGAATGTTAACAAGCAGATCTTGAAGGTGATACTCCACCAACTTGGCAGCCAGTACAGATCGCGTAAAACTGGTATGAAGTGGTCTTTCCCAGAAGTTTCTGTCACCAGTTGAGCCGTAGAGCTCTGGACCAGCTGCATGCACTGCATTATGCCTCCAGATAACCCTAAGTAGAGAGCACTGCAATAGTCCTGTCCAGAGGTGACAAAGGTGTAGACTCTCATCTCCATGTCAGCTGGTGACAGATATGGCTTAATCCAGGAAATATTAAGAAGATGGTAAAAGCCATTTTGGACTACTAATGACAGCTGATGTTCTGGTGTCATCTTGCAGTCCAAAATGACTCTCAGATCCTTTACTACTGTACATCCATGGCTCAAAGTGTTTGACTATTCATAGATGGCAAAAGAAGGCTACACCATGTTATTACCAACCTGTGCTGGCCTGGATTGACAAAACCTCTGTCTTACTTGGTTTGAGATAGAACAAGTTAGAGGCCATCCAGTTGTTGATTTCCTGTAGGCACTGCCCTAGCATTAAGGCTGGATTCATCCCATTGGGAGCTCAAGACAGGTAGTTGGGTATCCTCTCCATAACAGTGAAAATCAGCCCACTTAATTATCTTACTTAAAGGCCGCATGTACATGTTGAACAGTACATGTGCCACAACCAAGCCATGAGAAACCCCACAGGTGTTTGCAGCCACTCCAGAGAGAATTTACTAAGAGAAACCTGGTGCTACCTCCCTGTAATGTAGGACTCAAACCAACACAGAACAGTGCTGGTGAGTCCCACATAGCTCCTCAGGCAATCTATCGGTACACCATGGTCTACTACATCAAAAACATTGATGAAAGATCCAGAATTACCAAAATGGAAAAAAAAACTTTGGTCTTTGGCAATGAGGAGATCACAGAGCACTCTGACTAGAGTACTTCAGTACTGTGAATGAGCCTAAATCTCAGTTGGAGAGGCTTGTAAATGATAAATTGTTCCACGTAAACCTCAAGCTGTGCCCCAACTACCTTCTCAGTCACCTTCTTCAAAAAGTTTACCAGGTTTTTGGGGTCCAAAGATAGTTTCTTCAGGAAGAGCTTCACTGCTGTCCTTTTTAGAGCTGATAGAAAAATACCGTCAAGACGCCCCTGACAATCTTAATGTTAACTGGCCCTGAGGTTTGAGGTTGCCAATCAGTACAATGCACAGTAAATAGGATGAAGACCCAAGGTCACCCAAAGCACCTCCTCTTCAACAACTGGGTGAAATCTGGACATTGCTGACCCATAACAGGCTGCTTGAAGGGATTCCTGACCGAATGGTGAATACCTTTATTTACTTATTGGTGGATACCTTGTCAAGAAAGAAATGGCTGAATGCTTTGTATTGATCTGCAGAAAATGCTTGATCAGATCGCAGATAGGGAATCTGTCTACAGTGTCAAAGAGCTGAGCTGGCTGATTCTTACTTGTAGCAATCATCCTTCACAGAAACTCTAGTCTTTTTCAGGGTGATTGCCCTCTGATACTCACTGTAATATGTTCTCAGTGTCAATTTGTCCTACACGGAATGGGACCTCTGCCACAAATGCTCCAACTTCCATGTCTTAGTCCTAAACCTCATTATCTCCTTACAGTATCATTGTGAGCGGGGGGGGGGGTCAAGAGACAAACACTGTAAGGCACTAGCCAACTCAATGAATATGTCACCGGGATTACAGCACAGGAAAATCCGTGCTAGAAAAACAGCATGTGACAGTATAGCTACAGGGATAGCATAGTGCAAGTCAATTAACGCTATCCCTGTAGCGGTCATCACTCGGGAGGAAGAGGACAATAGGAAACCTGTGAGGAACTTTGCTGAGCTGGTCCCAAGGTGCAGAGGCTAGGGCTAGGAGTAGCTAGGCCAGTGGAAGATGTGGATTACTAGGGTTCAATTCCCAGTCTTATGACTCTTTTCTATTAACTCCCCTGCTGACTGTCATTTTTAAGCTGTCTGCCCCCCCATCCTGCAGTTTTGTCCCTCGCACTCCTAACAGAAATACAATACCCTCCCCTGAGGTTCCTCCCTGGCCCTGAATTGCCTGCCCTACCCAAAGTTCCTCCCTGTTGATGATTTGCCCCCAGAGGTCCTCCCATCCCCAAGATGCCTCCTCCCACAAAGGTGATTATTTATAGATTAGGGGTGTGGGGGACAAAGCCCTCCATAAAGGGGGTGAGGGGGCTGAGCCCCCTCACAGAGACACAGTGTAGCTTTTTTGTGTTGTTATTTCGGTAGGGTAGCGCTATGTTTTTCCTGAGCACTACCATTCTTTTTGCCATTTTTCATGTGCAGATTTTGACTGCGCTGTACATGGTTTCAATTTCTTCACCTAGTGCTGGGTGCTAGGCAGTCCAAGGCAGCAGTGAGAACCATATTATAGTGCTCCTTGGCTGTCTTGGCTCCCTGAGCACATGCTGTCATCATGTCCGACATGTCCAGCACTGTCTCGAGTTTTCGAGGTTGCAAATTATATTTCAGGTGGTGCTGAACCATCTCCACAGGAGGGACATTTAAACAAGGGGCCCCACAAAGGAATGGTGTGTGATCATCTGACCAAGTGATTGGACAACCTTGACTGCAGTTATGTCAAGCCCTGAAGAGAAGACCAGGTCCAGCATGTGGCCATGCAGGTGAGCAACAGTGGCAACTGCATCTGTAAGGCCCAATGATGACATCAGATGGAGGAGCTGCTGCCCAACAGGCAAGGTTTTATCTTTGACTGATGCATTTAAGTCCACCAGTACTAGATATCTGGGGATATACAATACATCATCGACAATAAAATCTGCCAGCTCCAGCAGGAAATCACCCTCATATCCCAGAAACTGGTGTTTGATGATGATCCTAAAGCCTACACTTGACCCAACACCTAAGAGACACAGACTCAAAAGACCTGGAAAGTCTCATAGGGTATACTGTGAGTCCCTAAAACAGATGGCTCCCCCACCCTCCCTGCCATCCCACCTTGGGCAATGCACCATGGAGAAATCCAGCCAGAATCAATTACACCAGCACTGACCCAGAGTCATTGGCTAGCTAGGTCTATGTGACACAAACAAGTTCAGATGAGAAATCAGTGTTGAAACTGTCAATCACTGCCATCATATTCCTCATTTATTTTACACTGCAAAGAATTGCCTGAAGGGAAGGAGCAGAGTCAGCCAGCCTTGCTACCTGTTGTCAGTTATTATTAGGCAAAGCCCAATCGTGGAAAAAAGACTCGGAAACCTCTATCATTATTCCATTTTCTCCTTGGGCATCTCTGAGTCCTCACTATCTCGGTCTTGTCCCCACCATCAGCCATCATGTATTATTCCCTGTGGCCCTTGCTCCATCTCTGAAGAATACCCAATCCAGCATAGTGACTGATGACCACTAAAGGCAGAACCATTGGGGTTTCCCCAAAGGAGACAGAGCATTTGCAGGTGGTCTGAAGAATACCTGAGATGTTCAAACCACTTGCCTCTACACGTTTTGCCTAACGTAGTATGTTAGTAAAATAAAAATCCACAACATAAATAAAATAAATTACCCAACCCAAAGACCCCCAAAAAGTCACACCCCCACCCTAACCCTCAGTTATATCATCATATATACACCTATGAAACACAAACTAGCAGTCACTCACACCATCAAACAGTAATAAATTAACAGCATTTAATAATGCAGTAGTCCAAAGATGTCCAAATCCATTTAAGAACAGGTAAGGAAAAAATTCCACTCACTGCCACCTACAGGGATAAAATGTCCACATAGTAGCCACCACAAAATAACACAAAACTTCATGGCAGGTGAATATAGCCCTGGGCACAGCAGACCTCCACAGGGCTAAACAGAAGTTTGAAAACAAGTAGAAACAAAGCCAACTTTGCCCATACTCTTCCGCAGTACAGACCACATGGCAGTAGTCTGAAGGGGAAATATCAACCACAGTATGGTGGCCTCTGATAGGCAACCACCTCTCTCAGTGTGGCTGCACAATCAAAACAAGTTCAGCTCACTCCCTCGGCCCACTCAGTCACCATGGCCTGTAATGAGGGGAACCAGGAAGAAATCAACTTAATCCACCAGCCCATCATAGTTCATTCACTCCTCTGGATATACCCATCTCCAGCAGGCAAAGTAATTCAAGCCCCAACAAGCTCCTCTTCTCTCGTGACCCACATCTTCACCATCAGATTTGTCAGCATTTATTTGATTCCTTTTCAGACTGCAGAGTCAGAACTGAGACCAAAACACTCACTGTCTTGAATTTAGAGAGACAGTGAGGGGAAATCTGTAGTTCCAGTCTTGTCAGCCCAAAACAATATTTAGCATACCTCCAAATGGCAGATGCTGTTAACCACAATCAACTGAATTTAAACTTTTGTATCTGGAACTGAAAGTAGTCCTTGCAATGTTTGGTTGCTCCAAAAATGTTTGAGACACTGACCAAACAAATCACCCCTCTGGCTTCCTATCCTAAAACACTTAGTAGAAAGAGATTTTAGCCATACTGGTCCTTGGAAAACAGGAGTCACTGGATAGTTTGATACCTTGTATTTGACCAACATATGTCTTGTACAAAGATGGACTAGTACACAAGCTTTTGGGGCCCCAGGTCCCTTCTTCAGGTGAATGACAAACTAAGCAAAAGAAGCTATAGTGATATACATTGTGATGCATTGTTTGAAAATGAAATTACACAACAGTGAAATGACTTAATACAAAGGGTAAGAAGGACTTAAAAGGAAGGGTAGGTGGGCAATGAATAGGAACAGGTCTATAGCTATAAGGGGATGATAGCAAGAAGTACTTAGATATTTCTAAGACAGGCTGAATGGGATCCTTTGAAATGTTAATTAGAAAAGTTAAGTCCAAGGTTGGAACCATGAGCTAACACAGTACAGGGCAGGTGCAGCAATATGAAGGGGTAACCAGTCACGGGCTAAAAAAACTGATCCAAAAGAAGTTGCTGCACAACAAAGTGACTCAACTGGACACCAAACCAGACTTGCAAAGAAAAAATTAAAACTTTTATTCAATAAAAATCAGTGCAAATGTTACCATTTGAGTAGAAGCTATCCTGCTGTAGCTGGACTACCACTTATTTTTATTGAATAAAGTTTATTTTTCTCCGCAAGTCCAGTTTGGTGTCCAGTTGTGTCACTTTAGTATGCAGCAACATCTTCTGTATCCAGTTAATTAGGAAAGTATCCTGTCAAGAACACAGGATAGCAATGACCTGAGATACACAAAAGAGTGTGTGTGTGTGGGGGGGGGGCACAGAAAGAAAAGAAAACATGTTTGTAAAAAGTTATCATAAAAGTTGAAACTCCACTCCTATGTAGAGGTACTGACAAAAAATAGCAATTCCTGCTTCTATGGTTTTCCAGTTGGGCGACATGAATTTCTGTCATGATTTTAGTTTTTATCCCAGTAGGTACCTACTTGCAGCAGCATTAATGTAATTTACATAGTTGTATGCAAAGAATGTCCTGCCCTCTATGTAGGGAAAAGAAAGAAAAGTTTAAGGAATGAATAGGGCAGCACATCAGAAGCATGCAAAAATATGACGGCTTGAGCATCCTATCTCAACACCAACTTGAAAAAGGCAGGGATCATTACTTTAACTTCTTAGTGATAGAAAAAAATCATGATTATTTTAGAGGTGGCGACCTAGAAAGGAAGTTATTACAAAGAGAAACATTCTGGCATTATCAGCTGAAATCATTTTACCCTCCGGGGCTGAATTATTAGTTTCAATTGGGTCCTTTTTTGTGAGTAAGGATATTTATGGGCTTGGATGATAACTGTGCATTATAATTGTGTTTTTTTTTTATGAATACAGTGTTAATAACTTATGATACATGATATGAGTACATCATCTCTCTACCTATCCTTTGTCCCACCCTTATTCCTACCACCATCCCCACTCCCCACACCTCAATATCCATGATGTATTCCTTGTGATTTTGTGTTGCTACTCTTTTGTTTCACGCATGCTACACTATTGTTGGTGTTTTGTATATACTAATGTTCAATTTTAGTATGTGATGGAGGAGTTTAATACCTTTTTTTTATAGTTTTGTATACTTATGGTTGCTGCCTGGGTTTTTGGTGGTTTGTGGGTGATTTACACACTGTTTAAATACATGAGTTTATCAGCACTGGCCCTTTAAATAGTTGCCTTTTTAACCCTGACCACCTGAAAGTATTCAGCTTTGACAAAGTGCTGGGAGAGTGTAAACACATTTGGCTGCTATGGGAGGGTACGTCTAGCACCTTAATGCTGAATTTTTAACAATACAATTTGTTAGCCTGAACACAGTGTTTGTGTTTCTTTGGGTTGTTGGAGACTGCAGTAGCTGAACTGTTCAGAAGAAATTTGCATGTGCTGTTTTGCTGTGGCACCATTCCTGAGTCATTTAGAAGTAACTTCACCTTTGCTGACTGCCAAATATTCTAAAGGGACTGTTTTGCTATTTCATGCCAAACTGATCTTTTTCCTTTCAATTCTTCAGAGGCATTTTCTTAATAATGGCCCTGACAGTACAGTTCCAGTTTTGACATGAAGAGGAAATGTTTTGAAATAGAAGAACAATACACCATGAAAGTACCCTCATCCAGGCAGTTGCACAGGAAGTCTGCTTCTCCCAAATGGAACTCCTGTAAAGGCTAAGTCCACGAAGGCTTGTCTTTAATGCAGAAGGTTACAAGCTATTGCTTTTTCCACTATTTTACAGTGTTTCTGCTTACTGCAAGGTTGAATAAACAGAATTAAAATACAGTGCTTTTTTAATCAGTGTCTTTAATATATTGCAAAACACTTTACATTTGGGGCTGTGCATGGTACTGGAGTCCACATCTGAGAAAAGACTGTGATAAGGTGGAAGCAGTACAGCACAGGGCAACCAAGATAGGCCCATGGACTAGGAGGCAAGACATGTGAGGAGAGGCGGCAGAGCTTGAGCATGCACACCCCAAAAAAAGGAGGGAAAGGGGTGACATAATCAAAACATACAAGTACCTGCACAGGATATCCCCACCACCCCAAGCTGGCACCTATCCCACCACGCCACAAAGCCAGCTCACTGGAACTCTGCTGCACCACCCCTCACATACCATCCCGCCCCACATCCATCGGGCTCGCTCCCACCCCCCCACATGTGTATACCCGTGTGATATCCTGTCACTTTTTCGTGACAACCCCTATCCAGTCGCCTACCCCACACCCCGCCATCAGGGCACTAGCCGAAAGTGGGTCACCATTTCGGCAGGCACCCACTCGCTAGTGCCCCATATCGCAGGATACCGTGGTGGACAAGTGGAACAAGCTGTTGGAGGAAGTGGCACAGACCAAATCGGTGAGCAGTTTCAGACAGGAATGGGACAGGCATATGGGATTAGTTAGAAAAGGATACCAGAAACAAAGGTGGATGGCTACTAAGGCCAGTGTAGTGATGTAGGGTGGGCAGATTGGAGATGGGTCTTTTTTTGCTATCATTATCTATGTATCTATGAGACTGATATAACATCAGACAGAAAATATAAACATTCTGGCTGCTATGCTTGGATGTTTTGCCATACTTAAATTGGGTCTAGTCACTGCTGAGCAGTAGGAGGGGTGAACATGATGGACCCTAGCACCTTCAATCATCACAATACAATGTTACAATGATTTAATGTATGAGCAAATAATAACAGGGAAATTGAGGGTGGCATCTGACATGAATAAGTAAGACTATTAGTGATGCAAATGTGATACAGAGTGATAAAGAATCACAAAAATCAACGTTACGTTGGCAGTGCAGTATTATCAGTGAACAAATCAACACTTACAGGAACCACTTAATGGCAAACCTGGGCATGACTTGATTTACAGCTCAGAACTAATGGGCAAGAGAAAAGAGGTATTTTTTTGTGAGGCATGATTTGAAAACAAAAATCCATGACATGAGGGGAATTAAAAATGTTGTTTGTTTCTAATTTTTTTATGACCCCTCGCTTTTGATTGCATCTTGCATTATTGAGCCATTGCTAGCAGGGTTCCTAAAATTACTGCCATGTTGGGGTTCAAAATCTGAATTTACTGCAAATAACAGTTTGGGATTTCAAACACTTGTCTATCAGTTCAGTGGGATCTAATAACACTAACCTGAGAACTTACAGCAGCTCCCCCCAAATATCAATTTATAGAAATAGGCAGAGAATACCACTAACACTGCCTTTTAAGAAGAACTGACATTTATTAAGTGCTTTTCATAAACGTTGTATTCCAAAGTGCTTTACAAGCAATGAAAGACTGTTAGTGAAGTGACTGTAAATGTGTAATGGCAACCATTTCACCCATCATCACCACCAACACAGCCTTGCACTATTGCATCAACAATTTTTCTTAGGGGAAGAGTAATGTTGGTCTGGACACCAGAGAAAATCCCCTGTGAAAAGTGCCTTGTGCTCTTTCACTTACAACAGGACACCCACTCGGATGGTACCAGAGATGGGCAAAAGAAAACCTCGGTTTAACATCTCATCCAAAGGATGGCAAACACCTAGTACTACACTCGTGTCAGCATTTATGTTATGAGCCCTATCCTGGGGTGGGTCTAGAACCCATGAACTTCTGACCCAGTGAAAGATGTACTCGCCAAGTTTACATGCACTCAGTAGTCTGATTTGAACTGGAATACTGAGAAATCTGATTACTGAATCAGATCATGCAGATCTATATAAACAGGAGATTTCGTATCCTAATCAGATTGCTTGAATTTTTTGAACTCTGATTTGCATACCTGGGGTTTCTTGTTCGAATCTGGTTACTAGCTCACGTAAACAGATCTGGTAGCATTTTCAGACTGTCTGCATGTTTGCAGATGTCTGGTTGCATGAAATGTCTCCCAGACTCTCTGCAGTGCACAGATCAATACTGTGACTGAAAGGGCATAAAGGATGAAAAACTAAAATACATTTTCAAATATAGTAGTATTATTTTATAAAATATTATCTTCTGCAGTTTTAACGGGCAAAGCCTGCAAAAACAATTAAAGGAAAACATCCATCAAGAATTGGCCTATGCCTGGGTGCAAGGTATGGCTCGATTAGCTGTTTCAGAAAAGTACTGTTTTTTTTTACCTTATAAAGCTTTAAATACCTCCCTTGTATCTGTTTGATCCTGCTTCCCTCCCACCGGCATTTCCCGATCCCTCAATGCACCCACAACCACCCCCCAGCTGTCTCAGTATGATGTTTCATATGAGGAGCAGCCGGGGGTGCACTATATACTGTCAATGGAAATGTAGCTATTAAAAGCTTTGGTTTTAAAACTACATGTCCTGTCATTATACTGAGACCAGGTATAAACCTGACACTACATTTCCCTACTTTTGTCATTTTAACCCTAACTGATGCATTAGCAAACTTTTCTCTCTCTCTCTTTATATATATATATATATATATATATATATATATATATGTATATATATTTGTTTTGAAAGTAGTGCATGTTAGGATAAATATTTTTACCTATGCCTTTTTATTCCAGTTTACATTGACCCTTGCCTCCTGTCGTAAATGATACCCTTCTTTCCATATTTTGAGTCTGCTTAGCCCTTTGTTTTACATTTGAAATAGTAAAAGAAGTTTTTTCAGACCAGGTTTCCCATAGAAGTTTCAGACGTTTATGTCCACGTCCTTTAAGGACAGAGAGCAGTGCCTGCTCTTAAGTATGCTAGTTTGTTTTAGTCACAAGAAAACAGTGCTTGGGGAACAGGGTGGGAGGGGTTCGACTGTGTGGGACAATATTCAGGAAGACGTTTGGAAGGGGGCCCTAGATTACAAGGAGAGTTAGGAGAGACCAATGGTGAATTTAAACACCATAGCCCAACAGTGGGCCAACAAAGGATGGGATGTGGGGAATGACAAAAGTAACCACACCTCTGCCTACTGCTTCTGTTCATGGTATAGTCCCAAGCAACTGGTTCTGTGACATATACAGAAGTTCATAGTGTCAAACTTCACATATGAATGTACATAAACTTAATTTGCAAACACTAACATACTATATGGTGACCCTCATTTGCATTAAAAGCTATGCATGTGGAAAACTCCTCCCACATCAACTAAGACAGCCTTTAATGTATAGCTGAAAAGTGTGGGCCACAACAGAGTGGCTGCTGGCCCACTGTTTCTTATTTCCACACTTTGTGACTGAGAATCACTACACACAACCAGTATTTATCTATGTAAATTCTTATTCTGTGTTATGCATTGCTTTAAAAAAATCAGAATGTTCATTACTGTACAATAACGTGAGAAAAGTAATTTTTTTAAAATAAATATAGTTGCTAATAAGTAAGCAATAAGCCACAACAAGATGTGTCTTAAAGGAGAACTATTGGCTACCTTGAAGCCCCGACAGCTGCAGAGATCAGGGCTTCACCTTCCAAATCTCCTCTCTTGTGGCCATAATAAATCATTATTTTTTTTACCTCTTTGCTCATAAAAATTGGGGGCAGCTCCCATGCAGCCGGCATGTTGAAATATGGTGGCAGTCACCTCCTGCAATCTCGCTGCAAGTACCACGGGAGGATGACACACCACTTCCCCTTCCTCACTGGCCTGTCTATGTATGGAAATTTTATAATCTTTGTATCTGCCATGCCCAATTGTATTTATGTGTATACATAGCATAGTCATGGCATTTAAGCAAATTCTATGAAAATAAAATTGGGCATCGGAGATAAAAAGATTATAAAATCTCTGTACATAGACCAATGAGGAAGGGGCAGTGGTGCGTCATCCTCCCGTGGTATTTGCAATGAGATTGTGGGAGGTGACCAACTCCATATTTAAACATGCTGGCTGCACGGGAGCTGCCCCTGATTTTTACTAGCATTGAGGTAAAAAAATTATTGATTTATTATAGGCACAAAACGGGGGATTTGGAAGGTGAAGCCCTGATCTCTGCAGCAGTCAGTGCTTTAAGATAGCCAACAGAACTCCTTTAAATGATTTTAATGCACATCCCAGGGGCGTGCGGCACAATGCCAAAGGCCAAGTGTCTTTGCACCCCTGAAAAGTGCATTCAAATACTTTAATGCACAACCTGAGGTGGCTTACTGAAATTTTAAAATAGTTCACTGCTCTTTTGTATAATATGTAAGTGAGACATTTTTAATATTGCTTTTTTTTTTTTACATAATCCATTTATTTAAATTAGCTTTGCTTGGGGAGGTAATAGGTAGAACTGCTGCAAATTTCCACTCCTGCAAGTATGACAATACCAGTGTGTACTCACCACCAACATCACAGAACCTGCCTTACTATTAAGGTCACTCCTATGTAGTGATGTGTGAAGTCCACAAACTTTGCTCAGTGAAATATTTCACAAATTGTGCTCAATTCACGAAGTGCAATCACAAAATTCATCAATTCGCGGAGTGCCAGATCGAAAGCGAAGTGTGAAATTTCACAGGCTAAATTCCACACCTCGCACACTAACTTTGACCAAAATGTGAAAAAAATACACAGTATATAAATTCCTGGTGTCTAGTGCCACACCCCGCTGATCACCGCCACAAATAAATCCCTGGTCTCTAGTGACTCCCACCAATTGCAGGCCAGTCAGCCACAATGTAAAAACATATATACTTATTTTTTAAATTAAATCCCTGGTGTCTAGTTGCCCCCCCAAAAAAGACAGCATTGTCGATTGTCACATTACTTATTTTTTAAATAGTGTTTAGTGGACCCCCCATGCCACCCACCAATTGTCATCCCCAGTAAAATGAATTTAATTTGTAAATCCCTGGTCTCTAATGGTCCCTCCCTCCCAACCTGCCATCACTGATCGCCGCACTGTGCAAGTCTCCACCAAATTGAAAAAGTCATACAAATCCCCACAGGCACTGAAGGTACTTGAAGCAGCTGGGAAACCCAGCCATGCATGTCAGAACAGTCTTACCTGCAAAAAGGAAAAACAGCAGGGCAGTCCTCAGGTAGGGGAACGATGGGCAGGTGACTTCGAAGCTGAGTGCTCCCCAGTTTTTCCTTGCTGATGTGCAAAGAGAGGAGCCATAGGAGAAGCCTTGGAGGTAGCAGCAGTCGAAGCAGTGCTTAAGATGGGGGGTGGGGTGAAGAGATGCAGATCCAGAGGTACCCATGACTATACCCAAGAGAAGCCTGAACCTGTGGAGGATTAGAAATGGCCTCTGGGGCAGGTGAAACATCCATCACTGATTCCTGAAGTAGAAGAGCAAACCTGTTATTCTTTCAGAAGAGGCGAGGAGAGGATTCCCCATTGGAGTTATCAGAGGGCTCACTTCAGCTGTGACTCAGGGATCTGTCCTGGAGGAAAATAGAGGGGAGTTTGAGTGCCATCGCGGGTGCAGTTACGATGCTTATGTTTAGGAGGGAGCATACAGATATCTTCCAAAGTCTACTGCATGGTCCAGGGAGGCAGAGGCTCAGATGCAGAAACCAAAGTAGGGTCCGTACTAGTTGGCGGCTATTCTTCTTCCTGTCACAGTCAAGCCTGGGGGGTTGGAGGGGGGAGTAAAGCCCTCGGCAAGTGGGTATGTATGTAGGCTTTGGTAGCCTCTGGGGAGTTAAAGGTCACTGGTACACTGTTGTACAGGATATATAAAGTGGCAGGGTACTGGAGAGAGAAAGAAACCCTTGTCTGATGTAAGGCATGACAGACTTCAGTGAAGGCACGTCACCAAGCCATGAGCTCCCAGGAATAGTCTTGAAAAATCAGTATACACTGCCCCTGCCAGTCCAGGATACCCAGCTCCCAAGCACTTTGAAGAATCCTTTTTTTAACTTGTAAATGTAGAAATTTAAAAAAATCAGTCGCGGGTGCTTACTGCGCTAAGGAGGGGGGGCCAGTGAAGATGCCAGCACCAGTCAGTGTAACATTACTAAAGTTTTTTAAAAAATCCCTGATGTCTAGTGGACCCCCCCACCCCATCATGTACTGCCCCACCTGCTTTCCCACCTGACCCTGAGTGTGGGTAGCCAGCACAACCCTCACTCTTCTCACCTGCTGGCTGCTTGATTGAGCAGAAATGAATGACCGTATACATGTACAAGAACGTGCTCATTCATTTCTGCTCAGTCAGGCAACCAGCTGTGGTGGAGAGTGAAGGGCTGTGCTGTTCACCTGCGCTTGAGGTCAAATGGGAGGATGCTAACTGATGGAGTGGTGGGTCCACTAGACACCAGGAATTTATTTAAAAACTTTAGTAATGTTACATTGACTGGTGCCTGTGATGGTGGGTTGGGGGGAGGGGACCACTAGACACTAGGGGTTTACACTTGAAATTAATTTCCCCAGGGACGATGATCGGTGGGTGGGGTCGGGGTCCACTAGACATCAGGGATTTAATCAATTAATTTTACTGGGGCCGGCCGATTGGTAGTGGTGGGGGTTGGCGGAGTGGGGGCGGGGGCACTGGGATTGCCATTTCTAACTTCCCCTTGCCTTGCATTTGTTTTTTAAAAATCCCAAAAGCAAGGTGAGGCTACAAATGGAAAATGTTTTGTTAAGTGGGTCAGCTTCACAAAGTGACCCACATAGGCGAATTTAGCCATTTCGCCCAAAATTCATCAGCGAAGCATCTCTACTCCTATGTTGCTAGCAACTGTGGGCTAGATGTCGGGATCACATGGAGAAGGGGGGTGAAAGTTATTAAAATTTGTGTTGCACCAGGTTGTGTATTTGGGAAAGAATGGGTGTCTTTGGGATTCACAAGTTTCCAGTTGCTTGGGTGACACAGCTGGTTATGCAGCAGAATGATATTCAGAGTGGCCTGGGGTCATCTTCTGCACTAGCAGTCTGGTGCTGAATGCAGCCGGCCGCAGTGTGCTCCCCAGCCTGCCCTCAAGAGCAAGATTCCAGGTACGCTTCGGTAAAGCAGCTCCAGTCCAGCTTACTAGCCATGAACTCAGTTAGTGGATGGTGCCTGAAATTGGGTCTACTATAGGCAGATTCAGCACTCTGTCTCTCCCTGACTGGCTTCAGCTCCTGCAGATTTGAACTGCCTGGCACCATCCCTTGGAGCTCATCTCTCTGCTGCCAACATTTCTTTTTTTTTTTTTTTTGTCTATTAGCAGATTATATCTTTTAGCCAGTAGAGGGCCCAGTTATGAGCACACTTACCCAATCCAATCCAATCCAATCCATTTCCTGTTTCATTTCACTTATTGTGTGGTCAGTCTATCACTATTCATCAGTCTTTTCCCCCTTCTTCCTCTACTTCTGTCAAGGCCTGTGCTTTTAGGATCACTCCCTGTTGCCTAACACTCAGCCCTCTTCTACTTCCCTCCACCACCCTAACTTCATAAGCTCTGCACTCTCTCCTTACCCTCTGCTTTGGACACCTGTACCTCTTTTCGCTATGTCCATAAACACCTTTCTAACGCTGCCTCTACTTCTGTTTTTCATACCTCTCAACTCCTCTAATACTGGTACCCACCTCATTTACCAGCATCGCCAATCTATGTTGGCATATATCCCTTGGTGTACCCTACCATCATCCAAAACACACTACTGTGCTCCCATGCTAGCCTCCCTCAATAATAACAGAGATAATCTCTTCCCCATCCCTGAGTACCCCCTTCTCCATCAATTACTCACGCCCTGCGGTAACACACCTGCTAAAAAGTCCATCAGAAGTAGATGGTGTTCAGCTCACAAGCTCCTTGCTCACTATCTTGCTAGGATTGCACTTCTCCTCCTGCTCCTAGCTAGGAATGTGCACCCAAACCTTGGTCCACCCACCTCGGCATATGAGCGACACAAGAAACAAGGCTCCATCAAGCTGGTGACTCTTAACATCTGCAGCCTGCCAGCTAAGCTCGATGCACTCCAAGTCTGGATATTACAACATAGGCAGGACGTTATAGCCCTTAACAAAACTTGGCTCTTTCCTAAGGTCCCAGACAATGCTGTATCCATTCCAGGCTATGCCCTGTTCCGACTCGACAGAATTGCCAAGAGAGGGGGTGGCTGTGTCATTTATTTAAGGGAAACTCTTAAGTGGCTAGTCATCCCAGTACCTCCCTCTGCAAACAACTCTCAAATCCTAGCAGTTAAAATAATCCTGGGCCAGCAGGGAAAATTTCTCACAGTTGCATCAGTATACATCCCCCTGCATGAACACGTTACAGGCTTCCAAATGATCACAGACTTCATGGACGACAGCACCTCCCATGGCGAGACAATTGTAATGGGTGACCTAAATGTTAACTGGCTAGCTCCAGAAGGATGCCATTGCTGCCCTAGAGATTACTTAAATGGTCACCTCTCCTACTAGGTTTAATTATAAGTCTGGTAGTAGCTACTTACTTGACCTGATCCTCACCTCTCATCCCAGCAGAATCACTAACACGGAAGTTCTGAAGATGCCCTCAGTGATCACACCTCAGTTATTTGCCACTGGTCAAACAAGGCACCTAAACCTAAGTCCTCTTCCTCCTATAAAAGAATCTTAACAAAAGGAAAGCTTCCACAATTCCTTGCTGCCCTGTCAACGGTTGACTGAACATCCCTTGACTCCTTGAGCAGTGTCGACCAAGCACTTGACTTCATTGCCCAGTTTAACAAAGTTTGTAACAGTTTTGCCCCCCTACATAAATGCAAAACTCAATCTACCACTAATCACTGGATTAACCCCGAACTCATCTCCATGATGTGAAACCGAGATAACCTCTAGCACTGAGCCATGGACTCAGGGAAACCATGCGATATGCAGCTCTATAAGGTGGCTAGGAACCAGTGCGCGATAGCTATATGCAGAGCCAAGCAAGTCTTCTACAACCAGAAAATTACTAACTCCTGGAGTAATAGCAAACCCTTCTGGGAGAACATCAAGAGCATCACGGGTAAACCAGGCAAATCCTCCCCCACTATGATTGAGGTTAACAGCTCCACTTTACAGGACCCCAAAGAAATAGCGGACTCTTTTAATCTCACATTCACTGATCTTAGCAGTGTCCTTCCCTCCAACTTCTTTGACAACTCTGTCCACCACTGCCTCAATAATAAAATCAATCTCCACAGTAATAACCCCCATTCTACTTTAAGAGGGTATCCATGTCTGAAGCTAAAAGATATCTTAACAAAATGCTAAGCAAAGCCAGTTTCAGCAGCAATACCCTGGACCTCAAACTCCTCTCTCTCTCCCTTGACAGTGTCCTACAACCTGTCACTAAACTCAGTTATGAATATTTGTTGCAATTTTGCCTGCTGTCAGAATTTAATGTAGTGCAGGGCCAGAGACCTCGTGCTTCCATAGCTACATACATATGTATGTCTGAAGGACCCTCCACTCCCACTGTGACATATGAATACTGTTGTACTATCTCGAGGGGCAGATGGGATGGACCCTGCACTCCCACCATGACATATGGACACTGTTGTTCTATCTGTATGGAGGGATGGGAGCGCAGGGTCCTCTATCTGTATGGAGGGATGGAAGCACAGGGTCCAAAGGAACCTGTGCTCCCTCAATGACATATGGACACTGTTGTATGATACGAACATATGAACATACAAAATTTGCCAGCAGATAAAGGCCTACAGGTGTATCAAGTCTGCTCAAATGTGCAGCTAGCACCCCTTATTCTGCAGCTGCCCCTACCTTCCATTCTTCCCCTTCATTGACACTCCCCCTTGCCCTGTTCCAGGCCCTTTTTAAGCAGTCCACTGTTCTACTGGATACTACTTCTGCTGGTAATGCGTTCCACCCAGCTACCACCCTCTCTGTAAAAAAAGTGTCTCCTCATCTCTCTCCTGAACCTTTGTCCCTCCAGTCTCACATCATGGCTCCGGGTGTCCTTCCCCTCCCTTACTTTGAACAACCCCTCCATACCTCCATACCTGTCTTATTTATGCCTTTCATGTACTTAAAGGTTTCAATCATATCCCCCCATCCCTCCTCTCCTCCAGTGAGTACATGTTCAACTCCCTCAGCCTCCTCTCATATGGTAAGTCCCCCAGCCCCTTGATCATCTTTGTCAGCCTGCGCTGCACCCCCTCCAGTAATGTAATATTCTTCTTCAGATACGAGCACCAGTACTGCATGCAGTACTCCAGGTGCAGTCTAACTAATGATCTATGCAGTGGCAGAATCACCTCTCCCCTCCTCGAAGATATACCCCTTGCAATGCAACCCAGCATTTTGTTGGCCTTTGCAGCTGCCTTTCTACATCGTGCCGAGTTGTTCATTGACCCTGTAATGAACACCCCCAGATCCTTTTCCTCCTCCTTTCTCTTGGCTAGCTGCACTCCCCCCAGCTGGTAACTCCTCCTTGGGTTTTTCACTCAAAAATGGTTTAACAGGATGGAGCGCCCACCATGACATATGGACACTGTTGTAATATGTGAATGAAGGGATGGGAGCACATACGGACACTGTTGTGTTATCTGGATAGAGGGATGGGAGCACAGGGTCCAAAGGACCCTGCACTCCTACAGTAAAATGAGGATACAATTATACTATCTGAAAAAGAAGGGAAATTCTTTGCAAAAAAACATCATTAATGCAACAGTCAGGGTGAATACCACAATGACAAAACAGGGAAATGAGGCATTAGGATTTCCAACCCTAACGCCCAACCCTCAGGGTTCCCACCCCACCACCCAACCAAACGCACACCCTGACATCTGTTGGTGTATGGCGGTTGGGTGCATGTGGGTGGAGTGGTAGGGGTGGAAATTTTGGGGGTGGGGCATTGTTAGGGTTGGAAACCCTAATGCCTCATTTCCATGCTTTTGTCATTGTGGCATTCACCCTAACTGATGCATTAATGAAGTTTTTTTGCAAAGATAGATAGATGATAGATAGATAGATAGATAGACAGACAGACAGACAGACAGACAGACAAACAGACAGACAGACAGATAGATAGATAGATAGATAGATAGATAGATAGATAGATAGATAGATAGATATTATCAGGGCACGGTCATGCTCCTATAGTTAAGGATGTACAGGCACTTCTACAGTATGTTAAATTCAACATTTTTCACCTTAATAACTTTTGCATTCTTTGATGAAATAGCCCAAAATTTGGCATGCATGGACATTCTGGAAGTGTCTCAAGATGTGGAAAGTTTTGTGATGGCATCTTGTATGGTTTTTGAGATATAAAGTGGTAAAAAACAGAAGAAAAAACACTTTTTCCTATTGGTTAACATGGGATTTTTTACCCTCATCTACAGCCCAGATGGAATGAAATGTTTTCTTGAAATCTTCAGGGATGATGGTGTCTGTGCCAAGGGTGTGACTTTGGATAGTGTGGCGAGAAGATATCTCACCATTTTTGAATTATAACATTTTTTGTGATAGCTGCTAGACAGGTAGAAAAATGAAAACAGTTCAAACTGTTAATTGTTAAGGATTTACTGTTCGTGCTCAGAGAAATACTGTTTGTGTTTCTGCCATTCTGTCATCTTGGTTTCTTTTTTCCTTTAAAAAACAAATTATTTCTAAAGAAATCCTATTTGATAAGGAATGACCAAGACCTGTACTAAGGTCTCAGTGGACATAATATATCTTAACTTTAAAAAGGCTTTTGATAAGGTGCCCCATGATATATTAATTAGAAAGCTGGTGTCCGTGAACCTAAACAGCACTATAATACAGTGGGTGCAAAACTGGCTGAGAAATAGAACACAAAGGGTAAGAATTAAGGGACACTTTTTGGGTTATGCAAGTGTCGCAAGTGGCATGCTGCAGGGATCTGTGCTGGGGCCAGTACACTTTGCCTTATTTATATCAGACTTAAATAATGGTGTCATAGGTGACTGTATTAAATTTGCCAATGACACCAAAATTGGTAATGCAGTCTCCTAAAAAGAACATGCAGAATCACTCCAGAAGGATTTAAATAGGTTACAGGAATGGGCTATGAGAAACTAAATGGAATTTCACACCGACAAGTGTGCAGTTATGCACCTCGAAGCAAATAACAAGGAATATGCATATTTCCTAAATAAAATCAAATTGAGAGTGGTTGAAACTGAGAAGGATCTGGGTGTCATCATTAGTAATGACCTTTCCTCCAGAAACCACTGTATAACAACTGTGAGGAAGGCAAACAGGATTTTAGGGGCAATCAGAAAATCCTTTACAACCTGGCATAGAACATATCTTCTACCACTCTATAAAAATCTTATAAGGCCCCATTTGGATTATTGTGGGCAGTTCTGGAGCCCCTATCTGAGGAGGGACATAGATGGTGTGGAGAGGGTACAGTGACATTTAACCAAGATAGTATCAGGCCTGCAATGCAAAACCTATGATGAGAGGTTAGCATCTCTGGGACTATATCCATTAGAATTATGAAGATCCAGAGGAGACTTGCTGTTTATGTACCATATTTACGGTGACAAGGCGCTGAGGTCAAGTTTGGGTTTAGTGGCAGCAGATAAAACCTTCAACCTAAGGAGTCATAGTAAACAATTAAGATTATCCTACCCAAAAAGTAATTGAAGGAGATCTTTTTTTACACAACGAGTAGTTACCTTTTGGAACAAACTGCCCAGAGATATAGGGGAAGCAGAAACCTTCCAGATATTCAAAAGAAGACTGGACTCATATCTACTGGGTACATAACCAGCTCTCATACACCCCTGATGGGGAAGCAGGCTTTATAGGCTTTTAGCCTTCTACCTGTCTGAGTTACCAAGTATGTGACCAAGTATATGACATGCTTAGTTTTATTTATTTATTTTAGTACTCGTAAAACCATTTGAGCTCAGAGCTCTTTAGATATGTTCCATGTCAAGACATTTCAGTACAACATACAGGTGAAATTATACAAAGAACTGCAGAAATAAAAAGGTAAACAAACAGGATCATATCTCATTGTCTCCTAGCAGACACCTGTAGTCCTCAATAAAATACACTGGTGTGTCCTGAGGATGCCTACAGAAGTCAGCTACTGACTTCCTATGTGCCCTTGCAAAGTCTGGAGATGTCACTTATACATTTTAATATATAATATAACAGAATATAATATATATTTAACTGCATAGTACCTTTGTAAAGTTAATTTTGTGCTGAACAACTTTGCCACTGATATTTTGTGTATACCATGTATACTTTAGGAGTTATTCACATTTGTTTATGGTATGGTGTGTATGGCTTATGTTACCTATTTTAGTGGAAAAAATATTTTTTTTTTAGCTGTTTCAATCAGCATAAAAAAAAAAATGAAATTACATATTATTATTTGCATACCACCACTGGAAAGGTAATTTTGTGCTGAATAACTTTGCCACTCATATTTTGTGTCTAGCACTTACGGTTCTTGAGCTATTGGGATTGGTTTGTGGTATGCTGACTATACTGTAGCTTGATTTTGCTTAGAAAGGCCCAGGATTCACTGTTAACAGTATACATGAGACAAGTGGTGCAACTTCAGAGAGCTCCTGTGTAAGCAATGAGATATATCAAACACAGTACAGGTCACAGGAAAATAGACAATTTACAGTGCCCAACAGTGAAAGCAGTCAGTTGTCAGCAAACAAGAGGTTGTTTGGAGTGTTGCTAATTGCTAAAGAAAAAAAGAAAAAAGGGGATAAAGGGGAGGAGCCCAAGTGCAATGTGCAAAAGAAGAGCATAAATATCAGTATAGCAGTAGGGATCGGAGGGAGGTGACTGGACTGGGGGCAGATGGAGAGGGTGCTAGGTGTGTGGGGGATGCAGAAGGGCCTACTCAGGGGAGAGAGAAAAGGGTTGAGGGGGCAGGGGATGGGAGTAGTGATGGGGGGCATGGAAAGGTGGTGCTAGCGATGGCAGACACATCAAGATTCGCATATCATAAGGAGCTTCAAGTTAATTTTGAATGTACCCAGTGTGGGCAGGCATGCAATGTTCTCCTGGAGGGAGTCAGACCACAGCAGTGCATGGTAAGCAAAGGACCTTTGTCCTTGAGATGTTCGACATTTCGGAGTTAGCAAGGACTGGTGTTCAGAGTTATGGGTATGCCGTGGATTATTGCTGGGAACCAGAAGTTGTTGGACCCCTGGTGGTAGCTGACCAAGGCAGATCTTTTTGGCCAGAAGGCAGGATTGATATTTTAGTTGGCCATTGAGCATGAGCCAGTGTGCCCTGTCATAGAGATCACAAGGGTGAGTCAGTTGTTGCGCACCTAAGGTGAGCTGGCAGGCTTTGTTGAGTGCACTTTTTATGAGCTGGAGAGCAGTGTCTGTGGCAGAACCATATATAGGCAGCCCATAGTTCAGCAGGGAACCCACCAAACTGTGAACAGCTATGCTGAGGACTTTAGGGAAAAGGCTATGCTTGTGATGATAAAGTAGCCCTATGCGCTTGTTGATAGCTTTGGTCATGTTGTCAATGTGGAGAGTATAGGAGAGTGAGTTGTCAATAGTGATACCGAGGTATTTAAAGTGTTGAACAAGCTCAAGGGAAACTCCACCACTATTGCATATTGATAGTGGGTAGTTTTTGTGTTTGTTTAGAGAGCTGGAAAACAGCATGTTTTTTGTTTTCTTGTAGTTCATTATCAATTTATGATCTTTGAACCATGTCTCTACACTGGTGAAGTCACTGTAGTTGCTGCTCAAGGGCACTGGGGTCTGAGCCATTTGAGAAGACAACCGCATCATCTGCATAAAGGAGGATGCGGCTTTGACTGGCTTGGGGGAAGCAATTCAAGAATAAGCTGAATAGAAGGGGACCCAGTATTGTCCCCTGCGGAACACCTGATCAGACAGGTTTGCTGTCTAAGAGGACAGTACCTATTGTGACTTGCTGGGAGTGGCAGTGCAGGTAACTGTAGAACCATACAACCTCCTCGGGGGCAAGGCCTGTAGCAGTGAGTTGGTCAACTAGGAGGACATGATTGACTGTATCGAAGGCCTTTGTTAGATTGATATAGATTGCCCCAGCAAGCTGTTCAAGATCTAGAGATTTATGGATGAAGCCCATGAATTCCAGTAGGGCTGTAGTGGTGCTGTGCCCTGCCCTAAAGCCATGCTGCTCAGGGCATACAAGCTTATGTTTGTCCAGGTATCTGACAAGCTGGTCTGCAACGATTCATTCCAGGTCCTTCGAGAGTGGTGGAAGTATAAAGATGGGTCTATAGTTCTCGGGCATGGCCCGATCCCCACTCTTGTACACAGGGGTAACTACTGCGGCTTTCCATTTTTGAGGGAATACTGTGAACCGGAGTGATAGGTTGAGGATATGAGTAAGAGGAGACAGGATTTCTTCTAGAGAGAGTGAGATTAGTTTCAGATCGAGGTTATCTCCACTGTATCTCCCCTTACCAAGCACCTTACGCAGGTATTTCCTGGCTTCCCCAATAATAATAGTCTTGAAGCAAAAAGGGGGATGCACCGGGTCCTGTGAAGGAGCAGCAGGGTTGGTGAGGCAGAAGAAGTCAGTAGGAAGGACATTACGGAGGTCAGTGAAAGCAAGGTTGAAGGTGTTGGCTATAGATTTAGGATCAAGGATGGGGGATCCATCAATGCTGAGCATGGTGGGGGCCATTTTGGGCTCACATCCAGTGACCTCTTTTAGGTTTGGCCACAATTTACGACCATCATTCCAGTTCTTGGCTAGGACCTCCTTATAGTATAAGTTTTTGGCTATTCAGATAGTCCTAGTACAGTTATTCCTGGCCCATTTGTAATTCAGGATGTCAGACTGCTTCCCTGTGGCCCTGGCTACATGCCAGAGTTGGTCTGTATTTTTCATAAGTTCAAGCATATCTGGGCTCATCCAGGGGTTGAAATGGCCTTTGATTTTATGCTTTTGAAGGGTGCGTGAGTGTTGCAGATTGTATTGAATAGGAGAATGAAATGGTCAAGCGTGCTACCAGTGTCAGAAGCCCCAAACACTGCTGATCAGTCAGCATTGAGGAGATCAGCTTTAAAGCATCCTGTGTGACCAGGCTTGAGTACCCTGTTGGTGACTGTTCTTGGAGGGGGTTTGGTGAAATTATTAGCCCAACTGAACATGACAGGGGAGTGGTCACTGATGTCATCCGGGAGGACAGAGGCATTGGAAATATGCTCAGGTCTGTTCGTGAGTACCCAGTCGAGCAGAGTACTAGTGCTCATTCTGTAATTGATCCTAGTGGGGGCTTCAATGAGTTGTGTAAAGTGGACAGCCTGAATTGCATCTTTGAATTGGTTAGCTTCAGGGGCAAGCCAATTAATATTGAAATTACCAAGAAGTATAACCTTGGAGCTTAGGGTCAGGCTTCCAAGGCAGTCTATGACAGCTTGGAGACCTTGGGCCAAGTTCTTTGGTGGGATGTAGACTGATAAGAGGGCAATTGTTTCGTTATGGGCCCCAGGAAGGACCTTAATGGCAAGGGCCTGGGAGAACGGCCCTAGGCTGGGTAAATTAAGGACTATGCCCTGTAAACTATCCTTAAGGTAGAGTGCACAGCCACCACCTCTTTTAGATATGCAATCTGGCTTAAAAGTTGTGTAACCCGGTTGACTGATGGCACCATCGGGGATCCTGGGAGAGAGCCATGTCTCGACAATTGACATTATTATTTATTTATTTATTTATTTAAACAGTTGGTTTCTGGGAAAGGCATGCTGAGCCAGGGCTCATTTCTAGGTGCAACCCGGGGGAGGGGGAACAATTTACATACATATGGGGATTGTACAGACATTTCAGTGCACTACATATTGGCACAGTAAAAGTAGACATGAATAGTTAATATAAAACACTGTAAGTACAACGTTTTAAAGTATTTACAATGAGCAGGAGCAGGATTGTATTATGATTATTTACAAATTTTGAGGACTAGTATGTCTTTTGGGGTGAGAATCGTATTTCCTGCCTCTCACTAAGGTAAGGACAGTTTGACCAGAAAATAACCATTCGCAGTTCTTTACAGTTCAAACTTTACTGTTTGAACTGTACAGATGGTGAACAGTAAAGGTCCATGACAGTTTGAACTTTCACAGCTCCCTGGTGTCTAGTTTGCACCTCCTACCCTCCAATTTTCATCCCCGAATAAAATAATATATATTCCCTAGTAGTTTAGTGGTCTCCCCCTCCCCCATTCTCCATCCCCATCCCTGATGTTTTCATTAATTCTCTGGTAGTCTAGTGGTCCCTCCCCTCCCCCATTCTCTGATCACCATCCCCAATGTTTTTAATATATTCTCTGGTAGTCTAGTGGTTCCTCCCTGTTTTCCAATTGCCATCCCCGTGTTACAGTATATATGTTTCATTGGTGGTTCAGTGGTTCCTCCCCCTCCCCATTCTTTGATTGCCATCTCCAATGTCATATATTTTTCATTATTGGTCCAGTGGTCCCTTCCCTCAATTCTCCGATCACTGTCCCCATACTGCCTTATGTCCCTGGCGTCTAGTCCCACCCCTGCACCCATGGGTGTCCAGTCCCTGAAATAAAGAAAACCATCCCTTGATGTTTATTTTCTTTTTTTCCATGGAAAAAAAAGTGGTCTCTCACCGATCAGCCACCCCAGCCCTACCTCCATCTCAGCACCCATCGCCCCCCCAGTACACTCACCAGAACAGGTCCCAGGTTCGAGAGCCACTCTCTAATCGAAGACATGTCTTGCTGCTGGAACCAACGACAGCAATATGAGAAACTAAGGTAAATGTGGTTCAATATTCAGTATTTCAATGGGATTTTCAACTTTGATGCATAACTCAGTCATTTCTTGACATTTTGGCACCAAATTTTCAACACGGCTTTTTGGGGACCTCACCTCATGTTATTATGCAAATCCCACCTGAAAAGTGATTTCATAGTCAGTTGGAAAATTCACCTTTCAGGTGAGATTTGAAAATTTTTACTGACTTTGTTCATGAGGCGGGGTCATAAGAAGGCTATGCTTAAAATTTGGGGTCAAAATATGTAAAAATGACAAAGTTATGATAATTGGTTGCAGTTTTGCTATGCTCGCTCGCAACTTTGGAAATTGTAAATATTTTGACCCAGATTTTCAACATTGCCTTCTTATTACCTGACCTCATGTATGTCACAGCTGTCATTTTTCAAATCCTGGCCAAAATGTGTTTTCACACCTGTGGCGTGGAATGGCATTGCAGTTGCACAGAATTACATTTTGGCTGGGGATTTGAACATTTTCTGTACCAGGTACATGAGTTGGGGTCATAAGATGGCTATGCTGACAATTTGGTCACTGTTGTCCTATAAATGGAAGCACAGGGCCCAGAGGGCCATGTGCTCCCAAACAAATAAGGATATGATTATACTATCTCAAAAAGTAAGGAAATAAACTGTGAAAAACTTTGTTAATACTCTAGTGAGGGTTAAAGTGACAAAAGTAGGGAAATGCGACATTAGGGTTTCCCTTCTTTCACAGCCTCCTGCATGCCAGCAGGCATTGGGGGTGTGCCTTGTGGTCATCAGCCTTAATGCTCACCCCATTCTCCTAAACTGTACCCATCTCAGCTTATTTACTTATGGAATAGGGTGAGTGTTGGGGCTGACAACCACAAGGCACACCCCCCTGATGTTTGTTGGTGTGTGCAGCGTGGTAGTGGTGGGATCTTAGGGTTGGAAAATCTAACACCACATTTTATAGGCTTATAGGTGATGACAAGTTCAAGGGACAAGTCCATTATGAACTTGTTGCCACTATCCCTACTTTTGTCCCTTTAACCCAGAGCATTAACATAGTTTTTTGCAGTTTATATAGATATATATTACACCCTTGTGGAAAGAATGCCAAAGTCACCTAATACATAAGGAAGCAAACTCTTGTGACCTCCACTAATGTCTGATTCTTCTAGCTCCTAGCCTCTGGAGTCCCCATTCTATGTCTGGAAGGTTGTGACCTCCAACTAAACAGTGGGACCATTGTGGGGCAGATATACTGATGTTGGGTAATTGATGAGTGTATAGGTGTAAGGTGTCACAAATGCACTCAGCAGGATAGGCCCTCTGCTCCCACACTGCCAACCTCCAAGCGCAATAGTGTGAACAGATAACAGACAGGGTAACCATCCTGTCTGCTTTTGGGTCCGAATCACCTTCAGTCTCAAGTTCTGGGGGGATTCAAACTGTGAACCTCATGCTAGCATACCCAATGTACAAGCTCAGATACGTACCCTCTTTCGGGATTGCTACAATCTTTCACCAAGGCACCAAGCCAGGCTTCCAAAATGAACCCTTAAAACTCTATAAAAGACCTTAGGTATATGCTTACCTTTTCCCAGTTTAGTAACACCATCAAGCTGTTGAACTATTTTTGTCAGACTTAATCTTCTATATGTCACATGCAAAAAGAATGGAGAGACACCCAGGCAGTCTTTCAAATAAAAGGTATTTTACTGAAAGATGATAAAAACATGAAAAATGTACACACAGAACCATATATCAAAGAGCATACAATCACTTAAAAGAAAACAAGGAAAAGTACAAAACAAAAACTCCTACCATAATACATTTAGACTTTTTCTGTCTAATGCATCACCACTTTTTAATTTTTAACATAGAAACATAGAAGTTGACGGCAGATAAGGACCGCAAGGCCCATCCAGTCTGCCCATTTCTTTTTCTACCTTATAAATGTGCCATTGGCCTTTGCTCTGTCAGTGACCTATCTATTCATAATCATTTGTATTGCTCCCTTATGCCTATCCATGCCTGTTTGAAAGCCCTGCACTGTATTCATAGCCACCACTTCTTGTGGTAAGCCATTCCATGCATCTACCACCCTTTCTGTGAAAAGAATTTCCTCACATTCCCCTTAATCGGCCTCCCTCTAATCTCATGCTGTCCTCTTGTCCTGCTATTTTTCTTATATTTAAACATGTTAGACTCTTTCACCTTGTTTATGCCCTTAAGGTGTTTGAATGCCTCGATCATATCACCTCTCTCCCTCCTTTGCTCAAGGGTATCATATTGAGCTCCGTTAATCTGTCCTCATATGTCTTCTGATGCAGTCCCTGCACCATTTTGGTTGCCCTTCTCTGGACTGCCTCAATTTGGTTAATGTCCTTGTGAAGGTGTGGCCTCCAATACTGCACGAGTACTCCAGATGGGGCCTAACCAATGTCTTGCAAGCAGAGGATTACCTCCTCTTACGACTTGTGATAATTTCTACTAATACACCCTAACACCCCCTAGCCTTACCTACTGCTTTAGAGGTCTGCTTGATGATTTTAGGTCATCAGTGATGATGATGCCCAAGTCTCTTTCTTCCTTTGTGACTGCTAGCAACCCTCCCAGCCTATAAGTGGCTTCAGGGTTTCTCTTCCCTATGTGCATGATTTTGCACTTCTTTGCATAAAATCCCAGTTGCCACTCTTCTGACCATTCTGCTAGTTTATCCAGATCTCTTCTCATTCTGCCCACCCCATCTGGATCATCTACTCTGTTGCAGATCTTGGTGTCATCTGCAAACAGACAAGCCTTACCCTCTAGTCCGTCTGCGAGGTCACTAATGAAGATGTTGAATAGGACTGGCCCAAGGACTGATCCCTGAGGTACCCCACTTGTGACTTGCATCTCTTCTGACTGTACACCATTTACCACCACTCTTTGTTTTCTGCCAGTCAACCAGTTTGCCACCAGTTGACCAACTTCTGACCCACCCGAGCCTACCTAGCTTATTTATCAATCTTCTATGTGGAACAGTGTCAAAAGCTTTGCTGAAGTCAAGGTAGGCGACATCAACTGCTCCCCTTGGTCCACCACTCTGGTTACCCAGTCAAAGAAATCTATGAGATTAGTTTGACAGGACCTTCCTTTGTAAACCCATGCTGTCTTGGATCCTGTGCCTATGGATTCCAGGTGTTGCACTATCCTTTCCTTAAGGGTGCCTCCATAATCTTGCCCACTACTGAGGTAAGACTGACCGGTCTGTAGTTCCCCGCCTCCTCCCTGCTACCACTCTTGTGGAGTGGGATCACATGAGCCCTTCTCAGTCTTCTGGGACCTCTCCTGTGCTCAGAGACTCACTAAACAATTCTGCTAATGGCTCTGCTAGTTCCTCCTTTAGCTCCTTAAGTACCCTGGGATGTATGCCATCAGGTCCCATTGCCTTATCCACCTGAGCTTAGCAAGCTCTTGTAGGACCCTTTCTTTTGTGAAGGAGTAGTGCTCACCTCCCTCCCCTGTGTCCAAGATGCTGAGCTGTGGGCCCTGCCCTACCTTCTCTTCAGTAAACACTGAGCAAAAGTATCTATTTAGGATAGATGCCTTTACAGGGTCCTCCTCCTCACATGCTCCCTTTTCTCCATTAAGCTTAGCAATACCCCCTCTGGACTTTCTCCTTTCACTAATGTATCTATAGAAAGTCTTGTCACCTTCTTTTTTAGTTAGTATGTTTGTCCTCCTGGTCCCTGATGGCAGTACCTCTTGCAAGATCCCCCAGCCCCGTCCCCAGCTCTCAGCTCTTCCTCTGGCTGCCCCACAGCTTTCCCCCTGTGGTGGGGTGGTGGGGATCCCTCAATCCACCTCTCACATGAATTTGGTGCTGGAGGGGTGGTACTGCTAGTCACGGGGGCAGTGCCTGATGGGATTGGCCATGATTGAGCATGTCAGGACCCTTTTCCTCCAGTGTTCTTTTCCCCCTAAGACGAGGACATGCAGTGATGCCACAAGGAGTGAATGCACACACTCCTGTACGTGTTCCTGTGAGCATCTGAATTGCCTTCCCCTACTGTAGCCTCAGCACACCAGCCCCCAGCCTTCATTAGGCACCAGTAGTGCATCAATTGCTGGTGTCCCCTTCCCCAGAGAAGGAGAGCAGTCCAGAGGATGCTCGATCCTTCTCCACCTGCCGACCCCCTGCAGCCCGAGCTCATTCCTGAACACGGGTTGCCGGCATGGTGTAAGGTAAGGCGTCCAGTGCCTCAGCCCTCAGTGCCACTGGGCTGGCAATGTATCACCTCTTTAAGTGCTTATTAGAGCTGTGTGTCTCTACAGTCCCAAGATGGTATTTCTGACTAAACTGTTCAGACACAGAATAGTTTAAACTGTGTCTCTCCACACCCCTTCTGTGAGTCATCTAGCTCCTCCTTTTAGAATATAAAAAAATACAAACAGGATGTCCTATAAAGAGGTATATTAAATAAGGTGACATCAGCAAAAACTCATTTCCCAAATTATGAGTCTTTGATCAGCCAGTTCCCTTGAAGTTTTACAACCCTGCATCCCTCACCTAAGTGTGAGATATCTGGCAGGAATCAGCTTAATGATGTCCTGTTTCTGAAGTCATAAAATGTATATTTTAGTTCCCAGCTTCAGAGCAGCAACAGATCATAATATGACCATAAAATGCAATTTCTCAAGGAAGTTAATTACATTACAGAGATCTCCTGTCAGTGTAATATATGTAGTTTCACTGAAACCTGGGGGACCCATGGAGCACAGGCTGTTTTATGTGAGACAATCACATACCATATTTTTATATTACAAAGAGCATACAATAATCATAACCAGCTGGCCAAGCATCACATAAGGTATTCCCCACACTCAAGTATTTACCCCACAACTACCCCCATCCCAATATATGCCAAGAACCACCACAGACCCCAGATTATGCCCACAACCACTACCATACTTCAATTTTTGCTCTGCAAATTGCCTTACACTTGTTTTCAACTCATAGCTACTACTCTCCAGCACCTACCCATAATCAGCTTACACCCTAGCAGCTGACTTAGTACTCTTCTTCAGTAAAATGAAGATTGGTTTGGAACTGATGATGGGTATTTGATAGCTGTGTAGCAACTACTGGAGTGTGGTGGTAGTTGTGGGGCAGATACGGGTATATGGGTGGTTTACACAGATACTGTGGTGTGGTTTAATTGTGTGACAGATATAAGGACAAAGTGTAGTTTCTGATCAAGTACCATGGTGTAGGATTATTAAGGGACAGAAACAATGGCACATGTAGGATGTGGGTAAATACATTGATGGGTAGTTTTAGGGCAGATACTGGGGTGTGGTGTAGTTGTTAGAATAATATTGGATAGTTTTGAATCTGATACAAGAGTGTGGGTATTTGTGGGCAGATACTGTGATCTGGGGTTGATACTGTACTAGTATGTGGTGTACTAGTTTAGAGCAGATGTTGGGGGAGGGGGCAGTTTGGTAAATGGGTAATGGGTAGTTGCTGGGCACAGACCATGGTGTGGGGGGTAGTTATTTATTTATTTATTTTTTATTTAGCCTTTGTTAACTGGGTAAATGCACTAGCCATAAAATGACTATTTTCAGGCACTACCCGGGAGAGTACGGACATGCAGAAACTTAACAGGATACCAAATTATAAGTGCTTTACATACAATGAGTTAAAGAGGATACAATATATCAGAACATACAAAGTAAAGCGCTTTACATACAATGAGTTAAACTGGATACAATATATCAGAGACATACAGAGTAGACCATTCATAAGTTCATAGGTGCCTACCTATGCAATGAATGGAGGACCTTGGACAATAAATTATCAGGTGACATATCATATGAACAGAACAAGGTACACAAAAACAAAAACAGGTAATACAAAAGGAAGAAATAACCATTGAGAGCAGGGGGTGTCATTAAGGAAAAGGTCGGTAAGTGAGGAAGAGGGGAGCAAGCCATGAAATTAGATTATATGAGTGTATGTAAGTGTAAGGGAGTAGTAGTGCAAGATTGTATATGGCCAGGGAAAGAGAGCCGGGACAGGCTGGGGCAGAAACAGAGGGAAGTAATAGTGGCAGGGCATATACTGAGGTTTGTGGTAGTTGTAGTGCAGAATGCTTGATAAGGTTAAGAGTGTTATTACACTAGAGTATTTTCGGAGCTGATATTAGGTTATAGGGATTTTGCAGGACAGAATATTGAGAAGCTGCATGAGTGCTACTAAAGGCAGGTAACTGTGGGGCAGGTATTGTGGTGTGGAGTAGTTACAGGGAAGAATATTGGGTTACTGTAAATGTGGTACTTGACTGGGCTGTTGTTATATATATATATATATATATAGTAATGTAGGGTAGTTGCAGGACCGAATATTAGATTGCATGGGGTAGCTGTGGGGCAAATATTGTATTGTGGGGTAGTTGCAGGGCAAGATATTTGGTAGTTGTGAGAGTGTTTTTATAGTGGGGGTAGTTGTGGAACTGATACTGGAGGGTGAGTAGTTGCAGGGTAGAATACTGGGTGGCTGTGAGAGTGTTACTAGAGTGAAGTAGTTTGGGGGCAGATATTGTGGTGTCAGGTAGTCACAGCACATAATATTAAGTAGCTGTGACACTCAGAATGTTAGTGTAGTGGGTAGTTGTGTGGGCAAATATTATGGTGTGGGGAAGTTGAAGGGCAGAATATAATGTACCTGCATTAGTGTTGCTAGAGTAAGGGTAGTTGTGCAGCAGATACTGGGGTGGTGTAGCTGCAGGGCAGAATGTTGGGCAGCTTCGAGAGTTTTACTAGAATGAGGGTAGTTATGGGACAGATATTGGGGTGAGGTTATTACAGAGCACAATATTGGGTAGTTATGATAGGGATACCACCATGGGAGTTGTTGTGAGCTAGGTATTGTGGTGATAGTAATTGCAGGGCAGAATATTGGGTAGTCAATATGAGAGGGATACTGGAGTGAGGGTAGTTGTGAGCCCAGTACTGGGGTGGGAAACTGCATGCCAGAATATTGAGTAGCTAGCTGTAAGGCATTATTGAGATGGGGGTCTTATGGGGTAGAGCTTGGGGTTTGAGGTAGCTGAGGGCAAATACTCTTCCTTTTTTTCTGGACAAGATTTCTTTTGTCAAAATACTAACTGCATACTGCAGACAAAATAGTAATGTTACAAATTGACACAATGCAAAAGAAACCAGATGCCTCTCAGACATGTAAATAGGCACACCGAATCAGATTACTAAAAGAGCCTACATGTAAATAGTACCACAGAAAACTCAATCAGATTTTCAGGGAATCTCATTTCTTCAGAAATCTGATGACTGCCTGACATGTAAACATGATCACTGACACCAGCAGTGAGGATAGTCTAGATTCTTAATGAAGTTAGGTATGTTTCCTATTCATTAAGGTGTGGTTGCTCAGCGGAAAGATTAATATGACCAAACTGTGCCGTTGATAATTGACCAGATATTTAATATTCCATTTGGGTTGCACCTATCCATTCTGAAACCTTACCTGTCTCTTAAGGTCTTTGCTTTTACATCTCTTATTTCTTCCTCTCACTTTCCATTTCACTATCCTTCAATTTCTTCCTCTCCACCCAGGTCCCTTGTTGTTTTCCCTCGTTCCCAAAGGTGTGGTGTTTTTATTACTAGAACAAAATCTACTGTGGTTACTTTACTAGTTTATGCTAAACATTATTCCTATTGTTTCAGTAGTGTATTGTAAATCTAATTCACTCCAGTGTACCCTATCCCACAGGACACATCTGGAAACAAGCTATATCAATGCAGCATACTCTTCTGGAAAAAACATTTAAAATAAATAAATCAGAGCAGATATGGACAAGATTTTCAAAAACTGGCATAAAGTGAAACGGCATATGAATGAAATGGCATCCTGTGATGATAGCGCCCGAATATAGGTGACCGTCAAAACGGCGACCCCTTTTCGGGTGCTATCTTCATGGGCGACTGGCGAGGGTAGCAAGTTACTGCTACCACAAGGGGGGTTGGGGAGACAGGAAAGGGAGGATGGCAAGGGGAAGGGGAGGGATAGGGGAGAGGGTTATTGGATACTACTGCCCCTGGTGCCACTGAGCCAGCCATGTGGTGTGGTGGTGAGGGAGGCTGGCTCCGGCGCTACAGGTTCAGGGCTGGGGACTGGGAGGACAACATTTTGCCACTGCCACAGGCAGTGACACTTAATTTTTTGTTAGGTGCAGATTGTGCCTCCTCCCCGACATGCACCCTCCTGGAGTTGAGAATCCTTTTTCAGGGAGGTGTGGGGGGCTTTGCCCCGTGAGGCAGGGTGTGGGGAGGGCTCAGCCCCCCACAGAAACACTTTAATATGGCGGTTGTCAGTTCGCCAGTTAGTTTATATTGCCGATTTGCTTGTCGTCGATATACACTTGCGATAATATCAATCGCCTTTTCGCGTTCGCTATTATCACATAAAATCAAATGAAACAGATGGTTTAACAGACAGTTACAGTTTGATCCAGGAAGTAATGATCAGGATAGACCTTTTTTTTTTCAAATGGAGTGCATTTGGATCTGGATAATGATGTCATCTTGTGAATATTAAGTGGGGCAGATAATCCATTCTTTGCCAGTTTCTATTACTTGAAGATGGGGCTCATTTGTTAAGTGGAGACAGGGCACCGGAGTTGATAAGAGATTGTGCACTGCAGATCCCCCCCCAAAAAAACTATTTTCAGATTATTTTTACGTTATAGTGCCACAGTTGTAGCGCTTAAGGGGTAAGATTCAATGCTAAGCACTTAGATTCAATGCTAAGAAGTGCAAGGTAATGCACCTGGGAAACAAAAACCCAGGGGAAGAGTACACAATGGGGGGTGAGATACTAACAACAACAAAAATGGAAAGGGACCTGGGGTTAGTCATATCAGATGACCTAAAGGTGGGCAAGCAATGTGAGAGGGCAGCAAGGAGGGCTGGGGGGATACTGGGATGCATAGGGAGAGGCATCACCAGTAGAAAACAGGAAGTTATTATCCCTCTGTACAGACAGCTGGTCAAACCCCATATGGAGTACTGTGTGCAGTTCTGGAGACCCAGCTCTGCAAGACATAGACAGGATGGAAGCTGTCCAGAGGAGGGCAACTAAAATGGTGCAGGGTCTGCACGGAAGACATATGAAGAGAGACTTAGGAGCTTAATATGTATAGCCTCGAGGAAAGGAGGAGGTGGGGGACATGATAGAAACTTTCAAGTACCTCAAGGAATCAACAAAGTCCAAGAGGTAGCATCTTTCAAAAGAGGTGTGCAAGAACAAGGGCACAATTTGAAGATAGAGGAGACGGCTCAGAGGTAATTTAAGGAAGTATTTTTTCACAGAAAGGGTTGTGGATGCATGGAACGGCCTTCAGGAGGAGGTTGTGGAGTCAAAAACAGTGGTGGAATTCAAGCATGCATGGGACAGTCATAAGGCAATTCTAGGGGGTGGGGGTAGAAAGAAGTAGGCTGCTGGTTAACTAGGATCTGCAGCTTATCCAGTAGGCAGGGAAATGGGCAGACTGGGTGGGCCAAGCGGTCCTTATCTGCCATCAAATTCTATGTTTCTATGTTTCTATGTAATAGACATGTATGGGACAGATGCAAACACAGAAACAGAATTTATTGGCAGAAAGGACCACTTGACCCACCCAGTCTGCCCAGACAGTCCCTGCCTAGGATGAAACAGACAAACAAGGTAGCGCTCTGTTCATGAAAAAAAGTGAAGAAAGTACTCACTTAATAGTGAAACTGACCACAAATGTTTATTTGCAGAATTCAAACAGCACTAAACGCTGATGTGTTGCTTTGTAAATGTGATGCATAATCATGGGTGCCCCCAACAGAGTGCTGGCTCATTTGTCTTTTGCCTCTCACATTTGGCTTAACATCCACTGATATTGTGAGTGTGTGGGTTCATCTCTTTGGTCCCTTCCTAGTCTGTCTATGCAGACCCTAACTGGTCTCCAGTGACCCTCACTCCTCCCTGCCTATTTATTAATATTCCCTTATGTTTATCCCACACACACATCCACCATTTACACCAAGGGTTTCAGTGAACACCATAAAATAAGTTGGAAACTTTAAAATTAAAAGTGGGAGGTTGTTTTTGTCTCCCAAATAGGTTGGTAAAAAATACAAGGTGACATCTAATTTTGCATACACTGAAGTTAAAAGTGGTTGATTTTTCTGAGAAAAGGAACATTCTTAGCTGCAGGCTGGGGTTGTGTTAAGCATATATTTACTGTACATCTGTATGGTTGAGCCATCACCTAGAACTACATCTGTGCCCAGCGTAATGTTGGTTTCTGCTGCATGAGACAACAGCAGCATGCCCTTCTTGTGCATGTCTTTTTGCTCTCGGGCACATCATCTCCATGGCACTAACTTTACTTTTTCATTATTAGGCCTGTGCCTTTCAGTGACACTGCATCTCACTTACACAGTGTGTTGTTTTCAACTGTCAGTTACAGTATGTGCAAGTGCCAGCCCCATGGTGATTCATCTGCTTTCCCTTATGGGCATTATATACCCCCTTAAAAAAAACTTTACCCATATTGTACTGTGTATTGTACCCCAGCTTCTGGATGTTCAGTGTATTGGGTCAGACTGGGTGGGCCAAGCAGCTCTTTTCTGCTGACAAATTCTATGTTTCTGTGCTTCTAGGTACCCTTTTTAGAACATGTATCCCACATTTTATGCTACTATAACCAGACGTGCACCCTTAGAAAAGCACTTTGCCACTTTTTTATCAGCCTGGACATTTAGGAGCTTTCTATGGACACCTTGGGGACCATGTATCCAGCATTTCTTGTTAATACCCCAAGAAATTCCAGAGTTACAGTTGCAGCCAAAGGCATGGCCAGATATTTCTCTCATAGGCCCTGCCAGAAGATGAATGAATGAAACAGGTGAGGGCAACTCATGCGGATGTGAAAGCTCTGAACTGCGCGCATGCCACTGTGCATCTGTAACAGCTGGAGCATGCAATCCAGCTTTCTTTTGAGGCTCATTACCCACTCAGCTATGTTATACAGTTCAGTTCTGATTACTAGCATTGGTTCCTCCTCTGCTTGTTCAGACACAACTGAAATCTCCTCTCAGTCCTCCTCGATTTGCTTGTCCAGCTGTATCCTTGTCTATTTTTGCATGTGCTGTTCTTCTGCTCATTCCATCTCACTGTCCTAAGCGTTCCTCCTTGCTTTCACAATTGATAAGTGATACCCCTCATTGTGTACCCCAGCATCCAACTAGCCCTTGCAACTGCCTTGTTGCTCTGCCTGGCCACCTTTAGGTCCTCCAGTATGACAACCACAGGTCTCTTTCCTGCTTGGTGGTCATCAATACCACTCCACCCATTTTGTATTCTGTCCCTGATTTTTACACTCTAAGTGCATTATTTTGCACTTTTTCATATTGAAACCCAGCTGCCATACCCTTAACCATTCTCAATTTTTCTCAGGTCTGTGCTCATCCTTTCCACCTCCCCCCCCCCCCCAAAGTGTTCACCCTATTGCAGATTTTGGCATCATCTGCAGAGAGGCAGACCTTCCCTTTCAGCTTCTCTGCATTGTCTCTTATAAAGACATTAAAGAGGACTGGTCCCAGCACTGATCCCTGAGGCACCCTTCTGGTCACCCTCCCTTCCTTGGAGTGAACACTGTTTATCACCACCCTCTCTCTCCTATCCCCTGACCATTTTCTTACCTGGTTTAGCACCTTTGGACCCACTCCTAAGCTACCCTGCTTGCTTACTAGTTTTCTGTGTGGAACGGTGTTGACAGCCTTACTGAAATCTAGGTAGGCCATGTCTACCACTCCACCCTGATCTAATTCCTTGATCAGCCAGTGAAAGAAATCTATCATATTCATTTGACATGACCCCCCCCCCCCAGTGAATCCATGCTGCCTTGGGTCTTGTATACCACTGGATTCAAGATATTCCACAATCCTTTCCTTCAACATTGATTCCATGAACTTTCCCACCACCAGTGTCAATCTGGCTGGTCTATAAATGCCAGCCTCCTCTCTGCTACCACTTTTGTGAAATAGGATTGCATCTGCCCTCCTCCAGTCCTCTGGAATCACTCCTGTTTCCAGTGAACTGTTAAATAGGACTGTCAGAGGTGCAGCCATTACCTCCCTGATCTCCTTGAATACCCTTGGATGCATCCTGTCAAGCCCCGTTGTTTTGTTATGTTTCTGATTAGTGAGTCCCTTCAGGACTCTCTCCTCCAAAAAAGGACTACTGCCTATGTCCCCTCCAAAGCTCCGGCTACTTTTTTGTGGCCCCTCCTCTTCTCCTTCCTCTGAGAACACTGAGCAGAAATATTTACTTGGGAAGTCTGTCTTTTCCTGGTCCACCTCTGCACAGTTCCCCCTCCCCTTTTTAACCTTACAGTCCCACACCAGATCTTTCTCTTTTTGCTTATGTAACCCCCCTGCGGGGGCTTAACTTAGTTTCCTGCTCTCCTTGCCCTTCCCCTGCACTGTATTTCAGCCTCAATGGGGCTAATGGGGTCTGATCACGGGACCGGCAACCTATCTATTGCATTTTAGTGTGCTCAGCCCGTCCGTGCATGCGCAGTAGCACTTTAAGGATGCTGCAGTTGCACTCCTCCGGTGATCTTGACTTCCTTACTCAGCTAAACAGGGGTCAGACACCTGGGAGAGAAGACAAAGGAGGGCCAAGAAGGGTTTAAACAGCATCAGAGAGTGCTGTAGGAATGGGGGGATATACATATTCATCAGAGCACATGAATATTAATGAAGTGGATCGCTGCCTGGGGGGACTGAACACATTAAAGGCAGTGACCAGTAAGTAAGAAGGAGTAAAGACTTGGTTGGGCAGTCACTTAACAGGGAACAGAGGGTGCTTTCAGACCATGGGAAACTCACTTATAAAAACTGCTGGGTTTGGCTGCCGCAGGACATCGAAGTGGGGAACACTGTTAAACTGCAGAGGGATTGTTGTTGTGCAGCCATGCTGTGCTCCTTTCACCCCTAATGGACAGCCAATCAGCTGCTTAGGTGCCCTAAACTGTTTCTGAAGGCTCATGGGAGTAGATGTGAACTATTCTCAGGTGCCAAGAGACCTTTCCAATCAATAATCAAAAAGGGCTAATGATTGTGATTGATGACTGAAATCGTCCAACCAGAGGGCAGGAATTTTGGGAGAAATCCCAGGGACTTTGGGCAGTTGGGGCATTTCTGTTCTGGTTTCTGATCGACTCAAGAGGGGCTCAGTGCTGTGGTGATACGTATCTAAAGACATTTCACAGAACTTTAAGCGGAGTTTGTCTGAGGATTAAAGGTGAAGGGTTCTTTCTGTTTAAAGGGACATTTAAAGGGCTGCATCTGTCCTGAGCATTCCAGGCATCAGGTGGAAATTGCTGTTTTTGAGGAGACTTGTGTGCTGCAGTGATCCTGCACCAGTTGGGACTGGGAGAAAACAATGAGCTGAGAAAGTGACTTTCTTGGGAGTGTGTGTGAGCCAGAGCTGTAAGGCAAATGTTGTTTTGAACCAGAGAAACTGAGGGAAAGAGGTGAGCAGGTGTCCTAGGCTTCAGAAACCTGTTGTCTGCAGCTGTAATCCAGTGTTGAAAAAGAACTGATAGTCTGGCATAGAAACATAGACTTTGACGGCAGACAAGGACCGCTTGGCCCACCTAGTCTGCCCATTTCCCTACCTACAGGATAAGCTGCAGATCCTATTGAACCAACAGCCTATTTCTTCCTACCCCCCACAAAAATTGCCTTATGTCTGTCCCATGCATTCTTGAATTCTCCCACAGTTTTAGACCCCACAGCTTTCTCAGGAAGGCTGTTCCATGTGTCCACCACCCTCTCTGTGAAAAAATACTTCCTCACATTGCCCTTGAGCCGTCCCTCCTCTATCTTCAAATTGTGTCCCCGTGTTCTTGCACATCCCTTTTTCTGAAAGATGCTACCCTCTTGGACTTTGTTGATTCCACTGAGGTACTTAAACGTTTCTATCATGTCCCCCCTCTCCCTCCTTTCCTCAAGGGTATACATATTAAGCTCCTTTAATCTCTCCTCGTATGGCAGTTGGAGTCTGTTGCCCAAAGGCACTGAAAAGTGAGGAGATTTGAGAAATTGTCTGGCTGCACACCAGAGCTGTTTCCTGTTTGAGAGAAGTTTGGAGCCAGAGAATTTACAGCTGCAAACCAGAGCCAGGTGGGGAACCTGCTAATCCCTACCAAGTGCGATCTGCTGGCTGCAGGGGGACTCTGACACATGCTGGAATGCTAGGGCACTCCTGACCTGTGAGGGAGCCAGGCTGTGGAACCACCTCTAGGTCTGGGTCCTCTGTGGTTTGGTGGGCCTTGCATGGGAGCTCTGCAACAGGCCTGAATAGGCTGAAGGGGACAAGCTGCAAGACCTCCAATCAAGGTGACAAGCGGCCAGATCTTCAAGCAAGTTCGAGTCTACACATCGTCTACTACTGCACATCTGTTTCTGCCCTCTCTGAATTGATACTACAGACTTTGAACTGCTGGAACCCCCCTGCTCCACTGACTACTCAGCTCTCCAGAACAGTGAGTAACTCAGAGCTTTCCCTGATCAAGGGAACTGGGAAAGGGCTGTTTGCCAACAAAGGCTTAAAAATTAACTTTAAAGCTTCTTTTAAATACACTTCAAGGGCCTCAACTTCATCTGACCTGCAGCACTGACCAGTTCTGCACCACCACAGGGTACCCTTATAGTCTGAACTGGGGTTACACTGATACCAGTGGGGGTGGGCGCTGGGGTGTTTTGGCCTATGGGCTCTGTTGTTGCTAACTGCTCTAACTTTTATCTTTCTTTCACAGCTATCCCTGTTCCAGGTACCCCCTCCCATAGCCCTTCCTCAAAATAATGTGTTTTGTTTGTTGAAATTGCTGTGTGGAGGGTATTTTGTGAAAGCGTAGTGTCAAGCATATGTGGTATATGGTACTGGGGGACAACTTAGCATCCAGTGCGTGGGGTGGTTGGAAGGGGAGATCGGTAGGTACAGCATTCCAGGGGGTTGTACCAAGCAGACACCTGGTCCCTTGTCAATCTACTCTGGGTGGAGATACCACACCGTTTTATTATTACTTTGGGATAGAACCCCCGATCACCACCATAGCAGGACCCAGGCCCCTTAACCTGTGTGGTAGCCAACAGGCAGGGGTAGTAGCCCACTGGCACATGGCACCAGGGCTACATTTCCATACCTAAAACATGTATTGGCCCCTTTTTTACTGCTTGGGCTATCCGCTCTTCAGCCTTAGCACTCCTTATTGGTTTCCCTGCTTCACTCTGTTTCCCCGATACACTTCCCTGTCCTCATAATGCATCAGCAGTGGCTATTATGCTACGGAAATTAATTGGGACATAATGCCACCAGAGTAAGTATAGTACTGCATAGCAGCCACATACAAAATACCCATTACAGTGTGTTTTACTGTTTATTTTTTGTACCACCAAGTCTCCAGCTATGAATGTGATTGAGATGGTGTGGCATGCCATGAAAACATTTATCTGGAGAAAGAAAAAACACATGGACAAAGCAGGAACTTGTTGATGCTATAAAGCCATTTTGTAAAACTTTAAAAAGAAGTCACTTCAGACAATGCATTGCATACATGCAGAATGTTTTGCCACTTGTGGTTGCTAAGCATGAGCAAACAACTGGAAGGTGAGTCACATTGGTGCGGCAATATATAGTATTTGTTGTGTGAATATGATTTTTATTTATTGTTGCAGATTTGTTTTGTAATCTACTGTATGTGCTGCAACAGCTGGAACTGGTGTGGAAGGATCTTGTGAAGGCAGTACTCTGTTATAATGCTTTTCATGTGTTTTGTTACAGTAAAATTTAGAAAGGTACTGATACTGCCTGGTACTGTATGTAAAATGTATTTAATTGCAAAATATTTCACTTAAAACTACCCCCACACACACATACACATGTACTGCAAATGAAACCCCATCATAAAACACGAGTGAGGTCACATTTCATTAAGTGCTCCCAGGAGAAGGGGGACAAACCAAGACCACGAGTTTCCAGAGATTTCCGCCACTGGTGGTTTTCTCTCTCAAGCACCTGGATGTTGTGAAATGACACTGCCTGGCAAAACTGTACAGTATTTTTAGAAAACAGCACATATGAACTGAGATTTATAAAAAGGAAAAAAAAAACCCAGTCAGAAAACACTTTTCCACACAAATGTCCCAAACGGTGCAAGTAAGCATAATTTGCAAACTACATGTACACTAAGCAGATGTTTAAACTGGGTGATGGCCACATTTTATAAAGTGTTCCCAGGAGGAAAGGGTTACACAGTTATAGTTAGTTGCTGTATTGGTCCTTGTAAGAACAGATCCAGAAACAAATGGTTTGACAGATCCAGAAACAAATGGTTTGACACCTTTTATTGGACCAACATAGATGTAACAAAAGTAAACAGGACACATCAACATCCAAGGCCATGGTTTTTCAGAGAATTATGTCACTGGTGTTTGTTTTTTTTTCTCTCCTGAGTGCTTGGATGTTGTGGAATGGCATTGCCTGGCCAAACAGTATTTGATGAAAGAAGCACTCGTGTACTTTACAAAGCCCCATCATAACACAAGAGTGTGGCCACTTTTCATTAAGTAAACCCAGGAGGAAAGGGGAAATATCCAAGGCCATAGTTTACCAGAGATTTCTGCCACTGGTGGCTTCCCTCCTGAGTACCTGGATGTTGTGAACTAACACTGCCTGGCCAGACTGTATTTTATAAAACCAATGCACATGTACTTTAGAAAGCTGTAAGGGGCTCAAACTAGAAATGTCCATCCCTGTGGGGAAAATTGCAGCAGGATGATTTGGAGTTTCCGCCCACACACAAACTGGTTGTCACCGGGTCACCATAACAACATCAGAATGAGGTAGCATGAAGCAGGTATGCAGACTTTAATGACTGGCACACAGACATGTGAAGCAAGTGAAAGGGGAAGGGAGACAATGGCAGGACTCAATGCTTAGAGGGCAGGTCAAGTTAAGCTCCAATTTCAGGAGGGTAGAAAGAAAATGCTGAATGTCAAATGCAGTATTATAGTGTGGCAATGTTTTTTTGCATAAAATCCCTTACATGAAAGTTTGAAGTCAGACTCAAAGTACTGTATGGACCATCATTGGCGGTGGGGGGGGGGGGTTCATTATCTGCCTAGATGAAATACCTGTACACTTACACCCAAAACTGATGTGAATTGAACAGTAAAAAACTAATTACATGCACACAATATCCCATAACAAAAAAGGGTGAACATTGAAGGTATTAATATAATGCATGGGGAGCCCTTATTATCGCTAAAAAGTGGTAAGATTATTTCTTGATAATCCCATCGCTATGATGTCAGGGGTTATAAACCTCTCTTGCGTACGTCATGGGATTATCACCTGAGCTGGTCTCCGCATGTATGTATGTAGAGTTCTTCATGGGATCTAGTGTCTTCCCTGTATTAGCTTAGTTAAATGAATTTCCCCAATCTTGTTTGGCTAAAAAATGTTTTTCTTTTACCTTTGGTGAGCTCCAGTCCTCACAGTCAGCACTCTCCTTCTCGCAATAGGGCTGCCTGCTATTCTTGATGGCTACATGGTGACATTAACCATGATGTAGCTCTCCCAGTCACCATGTGACCAGCATAACTAACTGGATTGCTGTGCCTGTTTCTTCTTAAAATCCTTATTTTTTCTCTCATTGGTTAATAATTGATAGTAGCTGGTAGTTTTTAGCAATTAGCTTTTATAGTGACTAGAGCCCATACACTATAAAAGCTAATGGCTGGGGTTTAATTAATAACTGCGTTGAAATCACTTCTTGAGGTTACCATGACTATGGTAAACCTCTCGAGCTTTGCTGTCAAGCTTTATTGTGTCATGGCAACCTTGCCAAGTGATTACGAAGTGATTATTAATCGAACCCCAGCCATTATCCTCTATATTAACAGTACTATAGTGAACATCCACTGATCCCCCCCCTACAGAAAAGTAAATCTCAGGAATGAGAACCATAAAACACACTGCACAGTGCAGGTGTTTTGAAAATGGTTGAAGCAGGTCTGCAAATATCTCTGAACCATTTATAGTAGCATTCCTCTGCCTATGGGGAGGGTGTTCACTGCACCTATCCAGTTTGAGTAGGTGCTGACATTCAACAGAGGGAATACATATACATTTTGATGAACTGTAACCTACTGTACAGTACAGTACTGAATTTGTAAAGCATTTGACATGCATGAATAGGCAGCGCACAGCACAGTATAAAAAAAGCAGTATTCAGTCTTGCATCATTTCAGGATGATGTGGGATTGACAGTCATCTTTTCCGAGGTCCAGCAAGAAGGGAGGCCAGTCAGAGGGGGGACCACACTAGCCAGTGTTGGCTGATGGCACACTATTACCACCAGTACTGACCCGCAATGGGGACCACTATGTGGAGCCCTACAATAGGGAGTGATAGGTGGTAGGGCGCCAACTGCATACTGACCAGAGTAATAAATTATGCAAATAATGCAATGATACTGTTTCTGCCCAATACTAAAAATACATATTCACCTTCTGTCTTTCAGACTGACAATAATGAACGTGAGTCTTGGATACTGCACACCAGGCTGGGATAGCCATGGATAGTAATGTATATACAGTATGAAGAGAAGTAGAAGATGCCAATATAGATTAGTATAGTACTGCACAAGATTAGTAAAAGCTGTGCTAATTAAAAAAAAAAACTAAAAAAAAACTCTTTAAACTGTAAGCATTTTTGTTTGTTTGTGTATACATATTCCCCAAGGAGTTCATTAAATACAAGAAGAAGCTCATGCCCTGTGTTTCTGTGACTTTGCTTGGCAGGCAACACATAAAATCATTAATATGTTTGGCATTTCTGGGTATATTAACCCGAAATTTGGAATGCATGTTTCCCAATGTGTACTCTGAAGTTCCCCAAAAGCCCAGGTCAAAATCTGAAGTGTAAAGTGCTTTTTGAGAGTGTGTTTCTGTGGTGTCTTTTAAATGGTAGCATACTGAAGGTCACATGATGGCTGCCTAAGGAAGAACTGCATCTCTCACCTCGCTCCTAATCTCTCCCACAAAATTCTCACTTCATAGTCTTCCTGCACCACTCTTTTTGTATAGTCATTGTGGGGAAAGGAGTCAGACTTGCTCAGTCATCAAATCGGAGGGCTTACGATGGACATCTACATGAAAAAGGCCCCTCTGTGGCATTCTCCACCGCCCACGCCTGAAAAGGACAAGGGCTCCAAGCGGTCTAAGCATCAAACTATGGGTGCCAGCAAGAATCCAACAGGCAGCACAGCCTTGATGGAGGAACGTTTTCTTGATATTATGAAGCCAATCCAGGAGACAATTTCCACCATGTCAGCGGATCTCCAACAAATTTGTTCCTCCGTGGCTTCTCTGACACTCAGAGTGGGGGACTCGGAAACAAGGATCTCCTCCGTAGAAAAATGGCAGAGGAGAGTTGAAGAGGACAATACAAACATCAGACACCGGCTCAAGAAACTAGAAGAAAAGATCGAGGATCTTGAGGGGCTCAGTCAGCACAATAACCTGCTAATTATTGGGTTGCCAGAAACAGAGGAGGGCAACAATCCAATCCTGTTTGTCCAAACATTTTTTACCAAAATAGCAGGGCCATCACCAAATGCTGCCTCCTACATCACTGAACAGGCTCACCACTCCCTGCTCCCCCTTCCCCCGGCTGGTGCACTCCTGAGACCCCTGACTTTTAAGTTACTTAATTTTCAAGACAAACTACTCATTCTTGCCAAGATCAAAGAAGTGCAAGAAATGCAGTGGAAGGGGCACAAGCTCAGAATTACACAAGATTTGCCTCAGTCGGTCCATCTGAAATGGCAGGAATTCTATCCTATAGTGTCTAAACTGATAGTGGTGGCAAACCTTTCCGGATGAGGAATCCGGCTGTCCTGCAGGTTAAACATGGCAAGAAGTGGACCCCCTATGAGAATCCATAACAAGTGATTGAAGATCTGAAAGTCCTTTTGTCAGACTTATTTAAATGACTCGCTAGATACTGTTGTCACCGATTTTTCTTAGGAGAGTCTAGCCCAGATACTTTCACATTACCTTGTTAATTCGAGTTATGGGAACCGGGTGTATGCACTGACTCCAGAAACCACAGGAATTTTCACAACCTCATCCCTTCTTGTGACTGAAGTCTCCCGATGTGCATTCACTACAGGATGTGCAGTTTTTCAGCGGGACCCGCCTTAATAGGCCTCGCATACTGGGTCTACCATTTTTTTATCCTTGCATTCAGTCCCGAAGGTTGAATGTACAGGGCCGTTTCTAGTGTTAGCCTATCATTTCTGGTGAACTGATTGTTTGGTTTTCATGTCTAATGTTTTTTCAAGTGTGTTGTGACTGAGCATCCGTTTATGTAATCTTAATTTAACGGGACCATAATAACTGGTATTTAAACTATTATGGTGGCTGTTTAAAGCTCTACAGGGGACCTTTTTTTTCCCCTATGACATAGAACAGATTTTGTCTGACTTTTGAGTTCTCTCCTCTCTTTCTTTTATTAAATATAGACACCTTGTCCTCATTTAAACCTTATGTGCCTTATAAGGTTCTGCCATATGGTTCACATTCTCTTTTGTGGTTAGCGTTTTACTGTTACTGTTACCTATTAGATTTTGTGGCAGGAGGTGGGGGGTAGGGTGGGGGATGTTGATATGTTTCATTTTAGTGTAGCTTATTTAACATCACCTGACAGAGTGTCATAGGTCTTTCACTTTAGCTAGAACTGGGGGTCGTTTTTGTGGAGATTTAATGCTTTGTTATTTGTTGTTTGATTGGGGGGGATTTGGGTTTGTGGTTATAATTTCCTCAATTTCATATATCAGGTTTTGAGGGTACATGAGGTCAGTAACACTGCACAGTTTTTCTCTATTGCTGTGGATCTCATTTCCCTGTGATGCACCCCTTCAGGTCGACACCCCAACGGTGAAACACGAAAAAAGACCATTATGGCAACAATCGCTGTAAAGGTCCTTTTTCCATGTTTTGCTTCCCCCCAGTGTTCTACCCCCTCCCCGGACCAACTCAGACCTGGAGTTGATAATCCTAAAGTCAGGAGGGTGCGGGGGTGGGCAGAGAACACCTGTAGAATGGGTGGCATGGTATTGTGCCATTGCTGTGCAGGAGGTTGGCATTTTCACTGTCGACCTCCCTTGGTGCTTCCATTTCCCTGGGGATAGGAGCCACCTCTAAATCTAATACTCCTCACAGATGCCGACATTGTATATTCTGAAGGGTCATGGGTGGACCATATATGTTTGTAAGCTGGAACATTAAAGGTGGTCAAGACGGGAAGAAAAGAATTATGAGTCTAAAACATCTTGCCCATTTAAAAGTGGAGATTGCCTGTTTGCAGGAAATGCATTTACATAGAGAGGACATCTCTCTTTTCAAGAGAAGCTCAGTGGGTCAAGTTTTTGGTTCTGGATTCTCTTCTAAATGGGGGATGATCATTCTGATAGCTAAGACAATTCCCTTTATCATGACTCAAGAATGGTGGGACCCCTCAGGACGGTACATTATAATTATGGGTACTCTGGACTTTTTCCCAATTATAATAGGCTCCATTTATGGTCCAAATATTGACGCTCCCATCTTTTTCACCCAACTACTCTCCCTCATATCCATCGACCCTCCAGTATTGACTTTTCTAGGTGGGGATTGGAACCTTTTTTATCAAACGGATCTAGACCGCTCAGACAGTCAGAAGAAAGGTTTGTCTCTGGCTCAGAGGGCACTTGTGACCTTATGTCTGGGGCGAGTCTTGTTGATGCCTGGCGGGGTCTGCATCCCTCGGACAGATCCTATTCTTACTACACCCCCCCACCGCATGGTACACTATCCAGAATTGATTTCTGGCTGGTGAGTGCTTTTAGCCTCACAGGTGTTTTAGAAACTTCTATCCATTCCAGAGTAATCTCCGATCATGCTCCAGTCAGTGTTCTCTACCTATTTGGTCCAGGTAACCGTAGGGATTCTCTCTGGCACCTAAATAATCAACTGCTTCAGGTACCAGACACACTGACCCATGTTCAGGACTTCATTTCCTCTTTCCTGGATATTAACATGGGTTCAGTGGACAGAGTTGATACAATTTGGGTTGCTCTCAAATGCACTCTTCGTGGAGAGTTCATTCACATCTCCTCTACTAGAGCTCAGAAGATCAAACTCCTTATGAACACTCTACTAAATGAAATTCGTTGTAGAGAGCACTCCCTTCAATGTTCCTCCCCCAAATAACACTGGGCTGAACTCCATCATTTGCAAGCTAAGTATTTTGATTTAATGGCACAGAAAGTGGAACTAGCTGTATACCGTATAAGGTTGAAATATCTAGAGTCCGGAGAAAAAGCAGGGAAGCTCCTCGCCCTTAGACTAAGATAAGCTGACATGATTTAGTTTATACCAAGTCAGAGAGCAGCCCCTGATACACCCATAGTATCCCACCCCAGAGATATTGTTGCAATATTTGCGGGATATTATAGCAAACTTTATTCCCTGGAAGACTTGCCCTCTGTGTCAGATCAGGACATCATGGACTATCTGCACTCTGTTGATCTTTCTACTTTACCTTCATACCTCACAGATCAAATGGGTGCTCCAATTTCCCTGACGGAGGTTCAGCATGCTATTCGGAAACTCCACTCAGATAAAACCCCTGATCCAGATGGCTTATTCAATAATCTTTATAAGGCCTGTCTTCTGCAGCTGTCTCCACTACTTGTGGAAGTTTTCAATCTTTGTTTTTCCCAGGGAATCCAAGATACTAGCTTCTTTACTGCTTTGATTACCCTGATCCCCAAACCAGGTAAGGACTCGCTGTATCCAGACAGCTGCTGCCTAATTTCCCTACTGAATGCTGATGTCAAGATATTAACCAAGGTTCTTGCTAATTGCCTTTCCCCAATTATGGGAAGAGTTATCGGAAGGGAACAGGTAGGATTTATGATGGGGCAGTTATCGGAAGATCACATGTGGAAGCTGTTACATCTTCTGATGACATCCAGGGGTGCTGAGACTCCAGCAGTCTTGGTCTCCCTGGATGCCGAAAAAGCTTTTGATCGTGTCTCTTGGCCATTTTTGTTTGCTTCCCTGTGATGTTTTGGTATCCCCGAGGACTTTATCAAATGGATACAAGTCCTTTATACATATCCCTCAGCCCAAGTGTGGTATAATGGGTGACTGTCGAACCCTTTTCAGTTACAAAGAGGTACCAGGCAGAGGTGTCCTCTTCCCCCCTCCTCTTTAACTTTTACCTAGAGCCCCTGATTACAAAAATTCTTGGTTCTCCAGCTATCAGAGGAATTCAGATAGAAGGGAAGAGATATGCCCTATCGGCATATGCCGATGATCTTCTCCTGCATATTGAAGATCCTGACAAATCCATACTTGCCCTCCGAAAGGTGTTGGAGTCTTTTTCTGCAGTCTCATACTACAAACTGAACCTATCCAAGTTGAAGGTCTTTCCTCTCAATGTCCATATTACAAGGTTGAGTTGTGACAAATTCGGCTCAGCTTGGGAACCCACGGCCTTCTCATACTTAGGGGTTAAGGTAACCAGAGATATATCCGCCTTGGTTAAGCTGAATTTTGCCAGCTTAGTGCAGATTATCCAGGCTGATCTAAATCAATGGGGTGCATTACCTCTCTCCATCTGGGGCCAGGCTAATATTCTCAAAATGAACATATTGCCAAGATTACTCTACCCGTTGAGTATGTTGGGGTTTTTCTTTCCTAAAATCTGGTTCAGAGGCTGCAGAAGCTCTTCAACTCTTTTCTCTGGAAAGATAAAATGATAAGAAGGGCTTATACCAAGCTGACAGCCCTCAAATTGCAGGGTGGTCTCACACTTCCTTCACTCTTCAATTACTATGGTGTCCTCCGTATTAGCAAAGTAGCACTTTGGTCCAATGCAAATATGTCTGGACCTGCTGCTGCTTATTCCCCCATCTGGCTGGGCATTGAATGGGACTTAGCCCTTAGGGTTGCAAGTTCACTCCCAGCTTTGGCATATATAACCCCCTCTCGTCTCTCATATTCACTTAGAGCCTCTCCTGTGGGGTGGTCTTTGAAGGACATACAACAGATGCAAAGGCATCTTTCATAGAACTGGCACTTTTCCTCTTCCCAACCTATTTTTAATAACTTGCATTTTCAAATTGGGGGTCAGCCCATCTCCTCTGCATTCTGTCCCAGATTAAAGGATTACACCCTGGCTTATTTTGTATCCAGACAAGAATTTATCCCCTTCCCTGTTCTCCAACGCCAGTTCCACCTACTTCCCGGTGGCATTTTTAAATACATGCAACTCAGACATTCCCTTCTCACTTTCTTGGGTCTGAAGTTTTATGTATTGGAACCCTCTGCAGAATGAGTGCAAACATTCCAGGTGGCAGTCCAACCACATGCTATTTTCAAAGTCTATAAGCAGTTCTTGGCAGCTGTTCCCAAACTGCCGACAGGGGCCTACTATCGTTGAGTTCAGGAACTTTCTCTCCCATCTGATTTAGAGTTCTGGGCTAAAGTATGGAGTAATATTTATGTATGCATTAAACAGGACATATTTTGTCTGATCCAGTTTAATATCATGCATAACTTATATTATACACCACTAACATTATATAAAATTGGATGGCTTCCCTCCCTGGAATGTTCTCGCTGTAAACAAGCCCTGGGTTCATTATATCATTTACTTCGGGAGTATGCTTACACTCAAGTTTTCTGGACCTCTGTTAAGCAAATCTTGGATCCTCTTCTTGGACTTGAGCCACTGTTTACTCTGGAGTGCTGCTTATTAAACATATATTCCCCAGATACACCCAAAATAAGGAAATCTCACCTTGCCCTGGTGGCAGCAGTGGTGAAATTGGTCATGCTCAGACACTGGACAAGGGACTCTTTGCCTCTGTTTATTGAATGGTACCGGGAGGTCCTTTTCATTATACACCTAGAGAAGCACATTGCCCATATGGGACACAGGTCCCAAGTTTACCAGAAGGTCTGGGAACCCTTATTGGCTCTGCTTTCTATGGAACCCCTAAACAAATTCTAGTATTTCCAGGTATGTCCTCACCTTGCATTCCTTGCATAGCTGGGGGTTGAGGAGAGTACGGGGTTGAGGGTATGTTATTTGATGTCTGTTTTATCATTGTTTTTTATTGTTTCCCTTTTTCCTATGCAGTACAAGTTTCTGGTAAATTGTATTCTCTGTATTTGCTGCTTGTTTTTTTCAAATAAATAATAAAATATATTGAATTAAAAAAAGTAAAATAAATGGTAGCGTATTTATAATGGCTACTGAAATTGAGCGACTCAGTTTTGAGTGATTCAGTTTCAGTGCCTGTGATCTGAGCTACCCTGAAAAGGTAGCGAGGTGCGGTTATAGCACCATGGGATGGGTAAAAACAGTGAGATACTAGGAGGACGAAGGATCTGAAGAGGAGGGTTCAGGAAGGAGAAGGTATGTGGGTTGTAGTGTGGAGGTGTGCAGCCGAGCCGCCATTCTGGTGTGGTGGTGAGGATGGTGGGCTACAGTGAGGGAGGTTCAAGGTGTGGGGCTGGGTAGGACTTCTATTTTTTTGAATGTGTGCAGCACTTAATTTTTTTTGTTCTGTTCGAGTTGTTCCCCCTCCTCGACATGCATCCCTCTGGAGTTGAGAATCATCATTTCATAGATTTCATAGATTTATCAAGCTGTATTTAGACATAATAGTCCTTAGAGCTTGCTACTCTATTCGGGGAAATATTTAAAAAGTGACAAATTTATACTCGTCTCCAACTGTAGAATCCAGATTTTTTTTGAATGCATCCATACTGGGGCTATTAACTACTTCAGCCAGCAGTTTGTTCCAAATAGAGACAACCCTGCTACTAAACCAGTATTTCCTACATAAGGTATTCCATTTTGGTGCTAGTAGTTGTTTAGTATGCCCTTTTGTGTTGAACTTCTTTTTGACTTGGATAATTCCTAACTGGTTACTAAGAATGGGATCATTTAGTGCATTAAATACATGACACATATCTCCCCTTAACCTTCTATATTGTAGTGTAAACAGATTAAGTGATTTAAGACTAGTCTCATATGTCATGTTTCTCATACCTTTAATAGCTTTTGTAAATCTGCGTTGTACTCTCTTGATTTTTTTTATATCTTCTTTATGGTATGGTGACCATACCTGTGCACAGTATTCAAGCTGAGGCCTAACCAAGGCATTATATAAGGGAAACAGTACCTCTTTAGATCAGCTAGATATATGCCTCAATATACAGTTAAGGTTTTGGTTGGCCCTATTAAACTGGTTACTCCAGTGTGTTCTGAATTTTAAGTCGGGACTGATAACTATACCTGGGTCTCTTTCCTGTACAGTTTCTTGTAGAAGTGTATTCCCTAGTTTATAATTATGATGCATGTTATTTTTACCCAGATGCATACCTTTACACTTGGTAGGGTTTAATTCCAATCTATTGATAGTGGTCCAACTTGAGATATTATCCAGGGCAGTTTGGAGTGCTATACTACTTCCTGTTTTGTCTAGTACAGTTCCTATTCAACAGTCATCCACACATTTAAGTAACCATATACTGGGGTTATCAATTTTTAGGGTAGACACATATATATTGAACAGGCATGGCCCCAGGACCAACCCCTGCAGAACACCACTGGAGACTGTGGCCCAATCTGAATATTCTCCATTTATGATTAACCTCTGTTTTCTCCCCCTAAGCCAGTTAGTAACCCATTTAATAATATAAGAATTTAGATTGATTCTTCTAAGTGTGTCTATAAGTTCAGGGTGAGGCAGCTTATCAAAGGCTTTAGCAAAGTCCAAGAACACCAAATCCACTGCCTTCCCCAAATCCGTCTCCCTTGTCACCATCTCATAAAAGGTCAACAGATTAGTCTGACATGATCTTTTGTTAGTAAACCCATGCTGTAGTGGGTCATCTAGTCCATAATTCTGAAGATGTTCTTGTATGAATTCCTTAATTATATTTTCCAGGATTTTACCCATTAGGGACGTAAGGCTAATAGGCCTATAATTCTCATGATTTGTTTTGGTTCCTTTTTTATAGATAGGGACCACTGTTGCTATATGCCAATCTTGAGGAACTTCTCCTGCGTTTATTGAATGTTGTAGAATATTAGTAAGTGGGAGGTAGATAGTTGGGGCAAGCTCCTTTAGCACTCTAGGGTGGATCCCATCAGGGCCAGGGGATTTGTTAACATCGAGATTAGTTAGTTTATCCAAAACTATACTAGATATGATAGTAAGTTCATCTGCAAAGGATGGTTCAATACTGTTTTCAGTTTTATCAACCTGTTTATTAAATACTGTACAGAAATAATTATTCTGCATATTTGAGATTTCTTTATTTGTAGCTAACAACCCTTCCCTGTTAGTGAATGGTCCCAAGGTATTTGCCTTCCCCTTAATTTTCTTAACATGTGCAAAAAAAGCTTTCTTGTTATCCCCTACTCTGTTGGCCAAGTGCTGTTCATATCTTGACTTGGCAATCTTACTCTCCTTTTTTTATTTTTTGAACTAAAAATCTATATTTGGGAAGGAGATGGACAATGCATTTCCTTATTTTCCTATATATTCTTTTTTTTTATTGATCATTTGTTTGATGAGAGGGTTGAACCAAGGTGGGGTTATTTTATGTGTATTATTATATTTTTGTATTGTGGGGATATTTTATGTGTATTATTATATTTTTGTATTGTGGGGATATTTTATGTGTATTATTATATTTTTGTATTGTGGGGATATTTTCTGTAATGAGACTATTTAGCTTTTCAATCAGTAATCCCAATTTCTTCTCCACTGTTAAGTACTTAAACTCATTTTTCCAATCCCATAATTCGAGTTTGGATTTTATGGCCTTGAAATCAGCTTTTGGAAGATTAAGTATGTTAGTTACTCCAGTAGCAGATGGTTTATATGTCCCTGGTATTTGAAAATATACAATATCGTGGTCACCCAGGGGTGCTCCGGTTTCAATATTAGTAACACCATGCTCAATGTTGGTTAATATGATATCCAATATTTTATCATTTCTTGTGGGATATTGTACTTTTTGTTCTAACCCTAGTTCTAAAAACAGTTCCAGATATTGCCCTCATTTTTATTAGTTGTTAATGCCCTTGGCCAATCAGTATTGGGCAAGTTAAAATCTCCAAAGATCATTATATTGTTTGTTGGATCCAGTTTTTCCAGATAACTTAGTAGTATTCTATCATTCTCAAGGGTTATAGAGGGGGCCTATAAACCAATCCAAGGATATAGGGTGGACCAGACTGTGGGAGAAGTTTAATCCATAGAGTTTCCAGATTGGGTATACCTACTTGAATCTCTTCACTTATTATGTTGTTTGACAGGTAGATAGCCACACACCCACCCTTTCTGTGAGTTCTACTTTTGGAATATACATTGTAACCCAGAATGGTCTTATTCCATGAGTCATTCTCATTCCACCATGTTTCAGTGACCAGTGCAACTTGAATATTATTAGTTTCTAATAGATCTTTAAATTCTGTAAATTTGTTAGTTAGACTCCTTGCTTTTAGTAACAGTCCTTTCCAGCCTAATTTATAAACACTGGATGATCTAACTGAATTTTTGGGAGTCATGTGGTCACTAAGGGCTCTCTCCCCTGTTTCCAGTTTAAATGAAATTCAATAATTTTTTTGATTTTATCCCCCATAGTTCTGGTACCTAAGTGGTTAAGATGCATGCCATTCCCTTTGAACAAACCCGATTTATTATAGAAAGTAGAATTATCCATAAAACCCATGTTTTTTTTCAAGACAGTAATTTCTTAACCACTCATTCAGTTTAGAAATTTTATGATTTTTGGAGGTGTTTTTCCCAAAGGTTGGCAGTATCCCAGATATTATTATTTTACTGCTGATTTTTAAGATTTGGTCAGTGATAATTCTGAAATTTGAGTGGATATCAAAAAAATTAGTTGTGTAAAGGTCATTTATTCCAACATGTATAATAACTAAGGGATTAGTAGTGTTTTCAAGTAATACCTCTAACAATTCTATGATGTTGTATGTCTTAACTCCTGGTAGCATACTCACTGTTGTATATTCTTTTCGTCCTTCACAAACCATTTTATCAACCCCCCTTAGTATGGAATCGCCTATTACTACAATATTTCTTGGTAGGTTTTTGCCAGTTCCTGGTGTCTGCATTTTTATTGGAGTGGCATCCACTTGTTTATCAAACTGGGGGGAAACATCTCATCTGGTGTGACATTTACCTGTCTGTCATACTGAGAGGGAAACATCTCATTAGGTGTGGCATTCACTTCTCTGTCACACTGGGGGGAATCATCTCATCTGGTATATTAATGCCTGTTTGAAATATTTCATATTTATTTGACAATTCAGTATGCCGTACTGCATGTCTACCTGTGACTGAACAGGTTATACTGTTATTCTCAACACTGGGGTGTAGCTCAGTTTGCTCTAAATTGTTATGATGTTTGAGATTTGAACTGGTTTCCTGTATTGCTTCGTCAATAAATGACCCTAACATCGTTATACCTTTATATGTTTGCAGTTTCCCATGCAGCTCAATAATCTCTTCCCATAATACAAGAATTTGGGCACATTTTTCATACACAAACTCTTGGGCTTGCGGTATTTCTGGGTATAATTGCATTGAGAATACATATGTTTGTTTGCCCTTTTCCCTTTTTTACCTTTAACATAAGCCATTTTAAGTCTTAATTGCTTACCAGCTAATCTTTTTATTTTGAGGTTAAGTGTTGTAGTATCCTGATCTCCTGCATCTCCAGCAGACACAGCAGACACTCGCAGATGCACGTGTCTCTGCGCGCAAGCCATGCCATGCTCTGCTCACCCCACTCACAGTGGGTTTCACTTATATAGTGAAATCGGACCCGGAAGTGGAGCATTAGCTAGCGAGTGCAATTCGCAATAAAATAGCCACAGAACTGCTCAAAAGCTGTTGCAATAAATGCACTTGGTTCTCCTAATGTAGTATATAGTTAAAAACAACACACAATCAACAGCATAAGTTTTATCTAGGCTTTCCTTTGGTTAGCCTCTCTACCAGATTACCGTGGCAACCAGGGCTCCCTTTCTGTTATATTTATACAGATTTAAAATACGATTATTTTGTAGAGATACAGATTCACAGCTTGTACAGAGCTGCTCTATGCTCTGCCAGACCCCAGTTCTTTGTTTGTAGGGGGGTGCAGGGGGGCAAAGCCCCCCAGGAGGGTGTGGGGGGTGCAGCCACTGCATAGATACATTGATTTTCCGTCACTGTTGTCGGGTTCGCTGAGGAGTGCACATCACCATTTTGATTTTTGGTGATGTACACTCGCTGTTATGATATGGAATCTTTTAAACTAGAGGCTGTCATTTTACTGTGTTTCTGTGCCTTTGTTTGGCAGATATGATGCAAAATCAATAATAACTTTGACATGTCTGGTTATATTAACCTGAAATTCTGCACAGATGTTACTCAAGGTGTTCACTGAATACCACGAGAAGTTTCTGTCACTACAAAAAGGGGAATGTACTCTTCAAGGTGATTTTATGTGGTGACTGCCAAGATCCAGGGTGAGTTTTCTCTGAGGACGTGCCTTTGCTTGCCGCATATCACCCAAAATCATTAATAACTTTAGCATTTCTGGGTATATTAACTCAAAAGTTGGGATTCGTGTTCCCCAATGTGCCTCCTGAAGTCCCTGAAAAGTCCAGGTCAACATTTAAAGTGTAAAGTGCTTTTTTTGGGGGAGGGGTGTTACAGTATCTGTGTGGTGTCTTTTAAACCAGAGGCTGCCATTTCACTGTGCTTTAGTGCTTTTGTTTGGCAGATATCACACAAAATCATTAATAACTTTGGCATTTCTGGTCACATAGACACAAAGTTCTGCATACATGTTCCCTAATGTGTTCATTAAATACCACCAGATGCACATGTTGCTACAAAAAGGGTGAAGTGCTTTTCGGGGGTGGTTTTATGTGATGAATGTCAAGATCCAGGTTGTCTTTACAGGCATTATTACTGTCACACCCCTTTGAAATTGAGAATTAACTGCTCGGGCCACTTGTGGGTGGGAACTGAGACAGCATCTAAGTATTTGACCTCTCTACAGCACAAAATGGTTGTCACATCATTGGAGGCCACAAAATGCTGCAATAACACATGATGCATGAAATGGCAGAACACAACATGATGCTGGGCATATCTGTATCATATGTAAAATGCAATATACATCACAGGGAAGAGGAGATCACCCTGTACAAAACTATAACTGCATCTTAGCCAGGCATTGCAAACTGTGCCCAAAGATGTGCTGCATTGCTGGTGATGGGTCCACAGATATCCTGTTGTGTAGTGTACCTCTCCCAAACCCCCTCTAACTCATAGGTTCCTTGTTGGTCCCATGGTTCTTCTATCCTACCCATCAGAGTGCCATAGCACTGCAGTGTCCCACCCTCCAACACCCCCTGCCCCACCATCACTAATCTTGGTACTTTATGATTTCCCATTCCCTCAGCTGGTGCCATCTTTTCCTCCATGGCCCAATGACACCCTCCTAATAACATTCAGTTATGCAACTGAGTGGCACATAGTTTTGCCTGATCCCACCACTGTGACCTGGTTGCCTCTTTCTTAACAGGGGAATTTGCAGCAGCCTGTGTATATGCATATAGTCATGCAAGGACTGTTATACACTGAGAATGGGCCGGTGGGTCACTAGGCCATTTGCATGGCAGCAACCTGCTTTTGTTCCTGAGCAACGTCAATGGCACAAAGGAAAGATGAGTCACCCCAGCTGAACATGACTTAGCAGGACCACAATTCTTGTGTGGTTGTAGAATGGTCTTTACAGCTGATCCATTGCATCCAACTTGTGACATGAGAATGGGGCCCAGAGTATTGTATAACTACTAGTTGACTCCTATAGCAACCTGAAATCATGTACTTGCAATCCCTGTATTACATGGCTTCAGGAATAAATCCTGGGATTCCAGGTGTGAAATACCACTGACATGTCAATCAAGTGACTGCCTTTCTACAGTTCAGGAAACAGTCTATTAATGCTGCATTGCAAATTAGTTGCAGCTGTTACAGCATCACTAATTTCTCATCTCAATAACTGTTGAGAAAGAAACCTGTATCTCCAGCACAACAGAAAAGAAACTTGAAGTAATATCAGTACATACTGCACCACCTGGGCACAATGCCCCTTATTAAATGCAGACCATGTTGTTTGAATTTCTAACAGAACAAAATCCTTGTAACTGTGCAAACTGTTGCTTCACTGGGTTGCTTGAATTAATTTGCATATTCTTCCAACTCTTAATTAGCAATCACCTCCAAAACAGCCCTGGATGACATCTCCAATCATCAGCCTCTAATTGCAGTAAATGAAATAATTGCCTTGCTGCCAGTTTTGATTACAGAGGATAACATTATTTACTCACTGGCTAACTCTAAAGAGGTTTTCACAGCCTTGCAATTAATCCCAAATACATACACACTCATGCTGAGTCTGTGGCAGAGAACATGTCATTTTTATGTGTATCACAGAGAATAGTCAAGGCCTTTAGTTCTTCACCGCTCTTCAATCCTGATTTCTACAGCAGGGCTCCTTGCCTTCTGTGGCAGTGGTTGTTTATTCTGGTGGCAGGAATTATTAATTTCTATGACAGAATGCAGTCCTGCCATTGGTTGAAATATTATGTGATGTCATGGATAGAAACATGGACAATGACAAAAGAAAAACCCCAAAGGTCCATCTTGTCTGCTTGGAAGATGGTGAGCCTATTGCAGAGGTTTCAGGATATACCAGGAGGGGACAGAACATAGACACTATGGGCCCTATTCACTAATGTGGGAAGGGTTATGCACCAAAGGTGCTACAGTCACCCCGGTACACAAAAGTGGTGTCCAGTCTCTTCAAAACAACTACAGGCCAATCTCTATACTCCCCCCACTCTCTAAGGCCCTAGAAATGATGACAGCTGACCAGCTGGTGGAGTATCTCAAGCAATATCAGTTACTATGGTGAGAACAGCATGGTTTCTGAGACAGCCATAGCACCATCATGGCACTCCTGGAATTTACCAGATTCATACATAGTGCTCTTGACAAAGGGCACATTGCAGGGGTGGCCTTTATTGACCTATCAAAGGCATTTGATATGGTCCATCATGCCCTCCTTCTCTGACAGCTCTCGGACATAAGGCTAGCCCTAGAAACAGTAGCCAGGTTTCATAGTTACCTTAGTCTGCGATCACAGCAAGTAAAGATCAGGGACATCCTATCAGAAAGGCAACCGTTCAGATCAGGGGTATCTCAAGGATCCATACTCAGTCCGTTACTCTTCAGTATCTTCCTAAACAACCTCCAGGCTGCTTGCAATAGCTGCATGCTCCTCTACGCAGATGATGCAGTGATCTTTACTAGCAACTTCAACCCTGCACTTCTGGAATATGACCTCCAGAGTGGCTTCACAGCAGTTGAAAAATGGTTAAAAGAGCAAAAACTGGTCATGAACTATAAAAAGACCAAGACCAAGCTCTTTGCCACTGCCCAAAACAAACTAAAAGGCTATCCCTTGGAAATTCAGAATGACTCCAGCAACACCCTGGAACTAGTCCCCCACTTCAAATACCTGGGAATCACATTGGACACTGCCCTGTCTTACACACAGCATATTGACATCACAGCCAAAGTCTGAAACACCAGGATCGGTATCCTCTACAGGCATAGACATTGCCTAACCTCTGAAGCTCCGAACTTCGCAATGAACAGCTCACTTATTACCCTGATTGATTATTGCCTAGCTGTCTATGGCTCCGCTTCTGACACAGCACTCCAACACCTCTCATCAGCCTTAAACAAAGCAACCAATGTACTGTTGTATTTTTTGTATTCTGTATGTAAAATTTACTGTAACTATATTGTGTTTTCTTGTGTTGATGTAATTGACGTGGAACCTCTAAACAAGCATCCCCTCACAGGTGTCTTCCAAAACTTCAATAAATAAATAAATAAAATAAAGGCACATATCCCCCCATGCAGCTCCACTCTGGAGATCTGCACGGGGACTGCATTCACTAAACAGTGGTCCCCATCCGGTTCCCTTATGCAGTCCCACCTGTCCAGCACACAGGTTCACAGGAGGCAGGAGGATGCAGAGCTGTGGACCCAAGTCAGTAGCCAATCAACTGCCCTACACAGGTCCCTCAGTGGATCCCTTGTGCCCATGGGGCACCATGTTGGCAGCCAGAGCAAATCGTGCCAACCACACGGTGGGTGGGTGTACCCCAGATATCTTCCCCAAGCCTGTATTGTGTGCCCTGATGGCAGTGGCATCCACCATGGGGGGCCTGATGTCCACCACCATTTCCTGCTTGATGTGTGGTGGCATCCCGGGGGCACATAACTTTTATGGCTGCCTGCAAAAGGCGTAGCCATCACCACCTGTGCACCGCACTCTGCACCATCAAGAATGGTGTGGAGTGTGGACATGTCCCACGAGCTAGCCCCTGGCTTACCTCCACACAGAGCTGCATGTTTGACTGGTGTTTCAACATGTACAGGATTGTAGTGGGGTCGTGCATAGTGTCCAGGGGACACAGTGTGCATGGCCAGAATGCCTATTTATGTCTGCAGTTGTGGATGGACAATGTGCTGGGGTCACGCAGAGTGTAGCCCATTTGCATCTTTCATGAATAGGGCCCTATGGGAGAAAGAACTGTGTATTTGAATGAAAAATTGCAGAGATCACATAATTCTGCAGCACTGCATTTATTCTATGACATGAAGCAAGTTCTGTAGAAAATCCCATGGCCCTGAAACTACAGAATTTCAGGGGTCTTGAGAATAGCCCTCTTGAAGTTTAGAAACTGAACCTGATTAAATGCATTGTGGGTCATGGGTTGCTAGGCAAAAAGAACAAGTCTCCCAACAGTGATTATATTTCTTATAAGGTATTGTATCTTTAAGTTTCACATACAGTTCTTGTTTTACATTTGTAAAGAGCAGCAAGTCCTCCAATAATGTTGATATTTCTGTTTACGCTTTTCTACTGAGCTTCAGTGCACCTGTGAACCCAGAAGAATCACAAAGGTGTATCTGTTTTTATGAGTTAACCAGTTTTCATTTCTGTTTTACGCTATCAACTTCTGCCATTTCCCCACTTTGATTCTATATACCATTTCAAGTGAGAAATGATTCAAACAAGCTCAAACACATTTTATGTTAGTATTTAAAACATTAAAGGGTTCACCATCTTAAAACTTCCTAGGTAGACCAGGTAGGCTCTGTGGAGATAGAATAGGCATGGAACATCTTGGCAGACTGGGTGAGCTGTCAGCTTTTATGTTTCTAGGTGGTATGTTTCAGAGCTGCTAGGCCTGACAGCTGCAGAGTATCAATGTACTCAGATGTGGTAGCCTTCTTCCTCAGGGCCAGAGGGTCATGGGTTTAACTTGAGCACAGGGGAGTTTGGCTCTTACAACCACGTTGAGTCTAACATGGCTTTGCTTTCTTGACCATTCAATCATCTGAATAATTTCTTCCACTATTTAAGCCTGTTATGGGGACAGTTTTGGTAATTGTTGGCATCAAGCCCTGAGTTCACTACAGCATCATCCTATAGTGAGTGTGGCATGCTCTTTACTTGGGTAGCATAATGCCAAAATATCAATACATATAAATGCCCAACTTAGAGCTACTGTAAGTTACATTCAACGTCCAATCAGAGAACACTTTGGGAAACAATTCAAAATAAATCCAGGTTCCGCCTGCTATTTTGCAGCTTTGAATTTTCAGAGGTTCACACAGCTTGTATCCTGACTACATCACTGTCTTTTAACAAACATTCAACCTTCATTTTCAAGACACATCTGCACCATTCAGTTCTAAAATGGGTGTCTGTTAACAATGCTGCATTTCCTAGCATACTGGAAACTCAAAATGAAAAAAAAAATCAATTTTGAAAAATAACATTTAACTATGAAGGTTTGGGTTTGTTCATATCTATATGTTAAAATAAGCAAACCATATATTCTCCAATCGTTGTGTTGCATTTAAATCAAAGCATTTTCACGTTGAGCTGTGCGTCTATGAAATGAGCAAATTTCACCACAATTTCAATAGTAAAATCAGATTCCTGATGGAAACAAATCTGTCTTTGAAACAAGCATTCAAACAGGACAAAGATGTTTGAGAATAATTTATAAGAATAAGAGAATAAGTTTGCTTGGTTATTTCTAACATAAAATTCTTGTTTCTAATTTTCAAGTTGTTCCTGGAAATGTACTATATGGGAAATCTACATGGCACTGGGCTGGGTTCAGGATTAAATACAGATGCATTTCCCAGCAGTATTTGTTCCACAGCTAGCAACAGATCTCTGTCTTGCTTAGGATGAAGGCACCCAGTAAAGATCCTGGGTTGAATGCTGCTGACTGCAAAATACACTGCACTGGCAACAGCCCACTGTCCACGTCTGCTGGGCTTATTAGCACAGACACTGCACAGAAGCACAGCATGCAGGATAGGGCCAGCTGGCAGAATGTGGCATAGTACATAAAAAGAACCTACATAGATACATAGACAGTGTCGGCAGATAAGGGCCTATGGCCCACCCAGTCTGCCCATTTGAGCTTGTAAGTTCAGTTTGTTTTCCTAGAAGTCTGTTGCCCCTTACCCCTGACCTCCAGAATTCCTTTATGTCTATCCCATGCATTCTTAAATCCCGTGATTGTTTCAGCCCCCACCACTTCCTCTGGCAGCGTGTTCCACTTGTCCACCACTCGTTCTGTGAAGAAATTCTTTCTCATGTTTCCTCTGAATCGTCCTCCCTCCAACTTCATCCCATGCCCTCTAGTCCTGGAACATCTTTTTCGCTTAAAAATAGTGTTTTCCTGCACCCTGTTCCTCCCTGTAAGATACTTGTATGTCTCTACTATATCCCCTCTCTCCCTCCTCTCCTCCAGGGAGTACATGTTCAGTTCCTTTAACCTGTCTTCATAGGACTTGTGATGCAATCCATGCACCATCTTTGTTGCCCTCCTCTGAACCTTCTCTACCCTGTCTATGTCCTTACGTAGGTATGGTCTCCAGAACTGTACACTGTACTCCAGGTGGGGCATCACTAGTGTCTTGTATAGTGGAATTATGACCTCCCTTTTCCTGCTGATGATGCCCCTACCTATACATCCCAGCATCCTATTTGCTTTACCTGCTGCCTTGTCACACTGTTTCCTTACCTTGAGGTCATCAGAGATGACAACCCAAGATCCTTTCCTGCTTGGTGCATGCTATATCCTCACCCCCAACTGATATATTGTGCCAGGGTTTTGTGCCCCTATATGCATTATCTTGCACTTCTTTGCATTGAATTTCAACTGCCAAACCCTGACCATCTTCAAGTTTCTGCAGGTTGCTTCTCATTCTGTCTACACCCTCTGGTGTGTCTACTCTGTTACAGAGCTTTGTGTCATCAGCGAACAGTGAAATTCTGCCTTCTAGGTCCTGCACAATGTCACTAATGAAGATGTTGAATAGGACCAGTCCCAGTACTGATCCCTGTGGTACCCCACTGGTCACTCTTCCCTCTGTGGAGTGACAGCCATTTACCACCACCCTCTGTGTCCTGCCACCCAGCCAGTTACCTACCTTCCCACCACACTACTGTCCTGCCCACACCCATATTCCCCAGTTTGTGTAATAGTCTTCTATGTGGCACAGTGTCAAAGGCCTTGCTGAAGTCCAGGTAGGCCATGTCCACTGCCCTCCCCTGATCCACCTCCCTAGTCACCCAGTCAAAAAATTCAACGAGGTTGGTCTGACATGACCTCCCCCTGGTGAAACCATGCTGCCTGGGGTCCTGTAGTCCATTGACAACCAGATGTTCCACCAATCTCTCCTTCAGTAGTGCTTCCATGATCTTCCCACTACGAGGTGAGGCTGACTGGTCTGTAGTTCCCTGCTTCCTCTTTGTTCCCACTTTTGTATAAGGGACTACATCTGCTGTCCTCCAGTCTTTGGGTACCTCCCTGTTTCCAGTGATCGGCTAAACAGGATAGCCAGAGGTTCAGCCACCACCTCTCTTAGTTCTTTAAGGACCCTGGGTGCACCCATCTGGCCCCATTGCTTTATCAATCTTATTACTTCCAGTTCCTCCAGGACCCTTTCTCGTGTAAAGGGACTTGTGTCCATTTCTGCACCTTTCTCACCCTTGGACTCCTTCAGACCCAATACCCTCCTCTTCCTCAGTAAAGACTGAGCAGAAATACCTGTTCAATATGTCAGCTTTACTGTTGTCATCCTCCATGAGCCCCATCCTGCCCCTTCAGTCTCACTATCCCTCCCTTTGTTCTTTCTTTTTCACTTATGTACCTGTAAAGGTTTTGTCCCTCTACCCACTGATTTTGCAATGTGTTCTTCTGTCTGAGCTTTGGCTTCCCTTACTGACCTCCCTCCCTTTGCTTCTCCTGGTACTTCTCCCTATCCCCTTCTGCCTATGTCTTTTTGTATTGCCTGAATGCAATCTTTTTGGCTTTCACTTTCTTTGCTACCTCTTTGGAAAACCATAATGGTCTCCTCTTCCTTTTCCTCTTGCTAACCTGCTTAATGCATAATTCTGTTGTTCTTGTAATCCCCATTTTAAATACTGCCCACTGTTCCTCAACCCCTGATTCCTGTCCCATTCCCCTTAATGCCTCTTTCAAGTATCTCCCCATTTTCCCAAAGTCTGCCCCCCTGAAATCCAGGATACGTGTTTTTGCGTGGTTTGGTTCTGCTCTTTCTGTGATTTCAAACCACAATGACTGGTGGTCACTGTTTCCCAGGTGCTCCCCCACTGTTACCCCCATCACACTGTTCCTGTTTGTGAGCACAAGGTCCAGTATTGCCTTCTGCCAAGTTGGTGCCATGACCAGTTCCTTGAGGAAGGCACCCTGAAGGGAGTCCAGGATAAATCTGCTCCTAGCTGATGCTGCTGCTGGGATGCTCCAGTCCACGTCTGGAATATTGAAGTCTCCAACCAGTACTACCTCACCCTTATCTTCCATCCTTTGGATGGCTAGCATCAGCTCCCTATCTGTTTCTTCCTCCTGGGCTGGTGGTCTATAGACCACACCTGTGTGGATGGCTGTCCCCATTTACCTTTCCAGCTTAACCCACAGTATCTCTCCCCCATTTTGTTCCTCCTGGATCTCTGTGGCCCTTATGTCATTTTTCACATACAGTGCCAATCCTCCTCCCTTCCTGCCTGCTCTGTCTCTTCTGAATATGTTGTATCCAGGTATGGCCATCTCCCAGTCGTGGTTATCATTACACCAGGTTTCAGTGATGGCCACAATGTCCAGGTCTGACTGTACCATGACAGCCTCCAGATCTTCCATCTTGTTGCTAAGGCTCCTGGCATTTGCACACATGGCTTTCCATGATTTGACCTCCCTAGACTGTTTCACTGTTCTACTCCAGTCCCTTCCTTGGTTGTCATTTATCCCTGGTTCTCCTTGCTGTCTGCCCTTCTGCTGAATTTTGCCCATTTCTGCTTATCCACCTCTTGGGCACTAATCTCCATCTTTTGCACACTGCTTTGCAGAGATAGCCACCTCTGGTTCACTGGTTCCACTGCTAGCTGTGGGGTGAGCAAGTAGGTACCCTCCTTGCTGGCCTGCCACTCTCTTGCTAGGTTTAAATGCTTGTCAATGTAGCATTTAAACTTATCATTGAGTTTGATTCCCCTCCAGAATGGATGCAGGCCGTCAGGCTTGAACAAACCTCCATCCCTCCAGGTGGGTCCCCAGTCACCAATGAATCCAAACCCTTCTCTCACAGCACCAGTTCTTCAACCATGAGTTAAAGTTCCTGGTGCATGCACTCCTATGCTCTCCTTGCCTCTCACAGGTAGTACTTCTGAGAAAGTGACAGAAGTAGCTACTTGCTTGAGACCCTCCCAGTTTCCTAAACTCTTCCTGAACTTCCTTTGGCTCCCCATTTGCCAGATCATTAGTACCTAGGTGGATAATGACATCCAGCTCACCCTCCCGCCTTGCCTTCCCAGTGATCCCCAGGATCTTCCTTCCATCCCTCCATGCCGTGGCACCTGGTAGGCACCTCACCTCCCTGTCCTCCCCCTCCTGTGTTCCTAGCTGGATCCCTCTTATGATGGAGTCCCCCACCAGGATTTGCTTCCTCCTCCTCTGGGGTCCACTGCTTTCCCCGCTGAGGTCACCTTCTTGGCTAACCTCCACATCCTTTCCTTCCACTTCTCTGGGTACCTCTATTTGGTTGTCCTCATTTGCCAGTGTGGCATATGAGTTCTTGAGTGGAATAGGATCTGGGATGTGCCTCTGCCTGACTGCTCTAACCCTCCTTGAGCCCACTGTCATCCAAGTGCTCCTTGTTCTCGGCATCCTTTGAGGCAGTTGCATTGGACTGGGTGGTCCCTGGATAGGGTGATGGTACTCCTGACCCAGTTTACTTCCACTCTGAGTCTGGCTACCTCATCCTGCAGTCCAGAGAGATGCATGCAGATAGGGCAGCACCTCAGTGTCCAGAAGGTCTGCCTGAATATGGCTGCCCCACAGCCATTGCATTGTACCACTCCCCACATTATACTGCAATTCCACTACTTGTCTGCTACTGAAGCTCTCCTAGTTCCCTTTTTATTAATTTACTGTACTAAAAATCCTGCCACTGATTCTCAGATTATTTTTTTTTAAAGAAAAAGAAACCAATAAATAAATAAATGAGTCAAAACACTTGGTCGTAGCTGAGGGTGGGCTTCTTCCCCTTATGCCCTCCTACTTCAAACCCCTTACTATACCCTTGTGTTTAGCGCCTGTCAATCAGATTTAACAGGGCATATAATTAAGAGTTGGGGAAGGGGGGTGAAAATTTGAGCAATTAAAGACAGCACAGAATTACACCACTACTATGTTTTAAATTTTCAACAGCCCAAAACAATTATAAGTAAAGACAACAAAGAAAGTATAGTGTCACTAAAGCCCACAATCTAAGTTTAAAAGAAAATAGCAATTACCAGTTCCTCTAAAGCACTGAATTGAATATGTTTCCTTCCTTCCCTTCTGGATTCTTCTGAGAAAATAAAACTCTGCTTGCTACTTTAACTCTGACTAAGCCCCACCTCCAGTTATCACGTAGCTGAGGTCAGAGGCCAGACAATTAACACCATTCACCCAACTACAGGGCAGTCAAACAAGCCAAGACAAAATTTGCAGCAATTAAAGACAGCACAGAATTACACCACCACTATGTTTTAAATTTTCAACAGCCCAAAAACAATTATAAGTAAAGACAACTAAGAAAGTATAGTGTCACTAAAAGCCCACAATCTAAGTTTAAAAGAAAAATAGCAATTACCAGTTCCTCTAAAGCACTGAATTGAATATGTTTCCTTCCTTCCCCTTCTGGCTTCTACCTTCTTAGATGTCTACTGCCTGTTGTCTACTCTACCAGCCCAACCAAACCACAGTGTGATATGGAAGGCAACAGTAGTGTATGTGGTATGGTGCACAACACCATAGGCATCTGCTGCATAGACTTTGTATCCTACCTATCTTGTTGCTTACTCCTGCTGTCCATTGTGCAGCTGGGGGCATGCACAGCAGCTCCTTGCCCCATCACCTGAGCTACACTGCACCAGCAAGTCATCAAAGGGTGTCACAGTACACAAAAGATAGGTCTTGAATATTCATGAGTCGGTACACAGTCCAAAGCACGTCCACCCTAGTGCTGCTCCCTACCACTGGGGCCACATAGGTGTATCTGACATTACTGTAGCTGCACTAGGTTTGCCAGTACTGTCGGCACTAAGGTAGGGAATCCTGCATCCAGCTCATTGCATCTCCAGACTTTATATGTCCAAGACAGAAGAGATACAGTTGCTATCCAAGTAAAATGGTAAAAACAATTTAAAGAGATTTTCTGTTTTCCAACCCCAGATTCCCAGTTGACATCAACAGAACTCAGTAATACAAAATCATCGAAAATATAATTTTTTACCTTTTCTTTATCTATTACTGAAGACATTTTGAAGGAAAAAAGGCTCATATCCTTTTAAACTGTATCTACCACACTACTTTTCCTGTCTTGAAGTCACCGTCATCTGCTTTTGACATCAGAATCATGCCCACATCAACAGGGTTTCAAGACATAGCAAAGAGTTATGATTTTGAGGCAGGAAAAACAGCAGTAGAAGATGAAGTCTAAGGGATAAAAAAATGATTTCATCCAAGACTTTAGCAATAAAGAATGGGATTCCCAGAAATTAAACATTTGAGGGAATGTTAAGAGATTTGAGTCTTGCTGATGTCAACTGTTGGTATTTTACAGGAAATTATAAACTCATTTTAATTACTGGAGTGATTTATGTTACTTGAGAATAAAATGGCAGTTCCATTTTTGATTCAGTCAGGGAGTGACTAAGTTCCTTCACTGGATTGCATTAGTATAAGCTAAAAAATAATGAAGGCAAAAAATCATTTATTTTTTTCCCTCAGTTTTCTTCTGATCTGCAGAAAAGATGGCTCTGGCTTACCCTCACTGATTCTAGACAAATCGTGGTACATGTCTGTTTCAAATGACTGTTCTGATTTATTTATAGTAAGTAGAGGGCAGGCCAGAGCCATTTTTTCTGTGGTTCTGATTAAAATAACTAAGGTAAAAATAAAATGTTTTAATTTAGTCATTTTCAGTTGACATAATAGTAAAGGGATTCTAGTTGCTCCCCTACTGAATCAAAAATGTCACTGCCATTGTTTGTGTGAGTAACATGAACTGCTGTGTTAATTACTTCCTGATGAACAGTTGAAACAGATTTATTTATTCAGTTTTTGCTTGACTACTTTTTGTCACACCACAGTTTCCCTGAGACTGGTGAGAATTTACTTGGAAAACTGCAACTTGATTTTTTTCTGGTGATTGTGGTGAGGCAAAAACTGACCTCACAGTATTTTGATCATGCAGAAAAAATATTAAGAAAAAACGGTTGTGGATATAGAAGGTATTTTTGAGGGAAGATGAACCTTGTTTTTGACATTATTTCTTATAAATTAGAAATGTGTGCTTGTGTGAAGTCTGTTTAAACACTCAGTGCATTGTTTCATATGTTTGTTTTAAAACAGTGATATTTTTCCCTATTTAGGGTCCCTTATTAATGTTACCTTTTTCATGACCCTTATTTTTTTTTTCATTATTTAGCAATTCAAGAACTTAGTGGCATCAGTAGAGTGGAAGCTTGGAGTGAAATTTTCCCTTCTGGCTTCCACTCAGCTGATGTCATTGCGTTCCAGAACTATTTAACTGAAAAATTAATTTGTGGGTGGGGAAAAGGCAGCATTAAGAACAGACACTAAATGAGGAAAACACAAGACTATTTCAAAATAAACACAAAAATCTATGCACTGGAAGTATTATATAGACTTCACACATGCCCATATTACTAATTACTGTATTTACAAAATAGAAACAACAAGGTTTAGGCCCTCTTTAGGAATATTAAAGAGTTTAACTTTGAATGCTGAATATGTCTGAAATGTATTCAGATTTTTGTATATGTGTGTGTGTGTGTGTATGTATACATATAGATATATATATATATATGTATACATACAGTATATAGACACTCTTTTGTTCGGAGACATGCTACAAGATAAACTGAATAAAGTATAGAAATATATATTTTTCTAGTCTTGTCATTGCAGCAAAGAAAGCATTGGAAACAGTGGCTAAAAATATCTGTCATGCCAATAAAGAACACTAGTGGGGAAATAGAGTCCCAGAGATGCTGTCTTTAAGGTTAGGATTGTACAGTACCCTCTAGAAAAGCCTCATGGCAAAGGGTTATCCTCAACATTTTCAAAAATTACTGCTATTTTTATTTGAAAAATAAGTCACAAAAATCCTGTAACCTGATTGGCTTACAGCAGTCATGAGGGGCGTGGGTATCAGCCAACACTGCCTTGAAGGGGGAGAAAAGCACTACTATGTGGCTCATATTTCTAGTAGCTTATACTGACACTGAACCCTTTGCTATGCTCACTATTTCATCCGCTACACTTGCCACTGCTTGCAGCACTTTAAAATCCCATCTGTAAGGATAAGCATGTTAATGGGGTTCATGCATATTGATGATGCATGCTTGGCGTGATGTCACCACTTTTGAATTTCTGTAAAAATTAGGCTTGGCAGGCTAAAACCCAACAGATTAACATTAAACCTGACACTAGATGCATCTGTGTGTGCTAAGATGGCAATAGTTAGTAAAGTGCGTCTAACTAAGCTTACCTGCCTTCTCCTATCATTACATGGTGTCAGAAGATGGAGCAACTGTTGCCACCACCTGCACTTGATCCCACTGGCAATCTGGCTGAAAACTGGTGTCACTTCAAGTAGCAAGTTAAAATTGTCTTTGTTGCAGTGGGTGTTGTTGTGAAGTCTCAGAAGATGGCTATGATGTTCTTACATTTTGCTGATCCTACAGCCCTGGATGTGTATAATGCTTTCAAATGGGTGAAGGAGAAAGACAAGAAAAACTTGTCAAAAGTCATGGAGCAATTTGAGAGGCACTGCAACCCATGCAAAAACTTGTCATATGAGTGTCATTTGTTTAACACTTGGAATCAAAATCCAGGTGAATTTATTGATGCCTATGTCTTAGAGTTGCACCTGAAAGCTAAGTCTTGTGCATTTGGCAGCCTGATTGATGCACTGATTAGAGACAGAATTATTTGTGGCATTCTAAATGATTATGTGCACTACCAACTGCTCCAAAAAGCAGATTTGACACTTGTTAAAACACTTGATATCTGCTGAGTGGCTATGTTCAGTGAGAGGAAAATTAAAAGAAAGTTTGAGCCCCTTGGGGAGGAAACTTCAGTTAATTTGACAGTTCTCAAAAGATGGGGAGAACAAGAGACTGTGCACAAAGTAAGAGGGAGCTTGCCAGCAGGAGAGCCAAGAATGCTCAGATGTGGGAAATGTGGTCAAGAGCACAGCCCAAATAGGTGTCCACCGTATGGACAAAGGTGTCACCTATGCAATAGACAAAATAATTTTGCCAGAATGTGCAATGTTGAGCAAGGCATGAAATTCAATGTTCTTAATGAAGAGACTAGAAGTAAAAGTGAGCATACCTTTATGGTAGAGACACTAACTGATAACACTGTAGACACTGAAAAGTGAAGTTGAATATAAATGGGAAATGTGTGACATTCAAGCTGGACAGTGGAGCTCAGTGTAAAGTCATGCCTTTGAAAATGTATCAAACTATTTCTAGATAGACTATCCAGAAATCAAAGGCAAGACTGGTCTCCTATTCAGGCCATCAGCTGAACGTGCATGAGAAAGTTACACTGGCTGTGGGTTTCAAAAATCAGTACTATGTTGTAACGTTTTAAGTGGTGGATGCCAATGTAACTCCAGTGTTGGTACTACCTACTTATTTAGAGATGAGACTTATAAAGAAAGTTGTCTTAGTAAATGCTCAAAGGGACACGACTGAAGAGATTCTGTCAAGTTTTACTGATGTATTTCAAGAGCTGGGGTTTTAAGTGGGAGAACAGCACATCAAAATATATACTTCTGTGAGCCCTGTAATTCATCTGCTAAGGAAAATTACATTTGCCTTGAAAGACAAGGTAAAAGCTGAACTTGATAACATGAAGAAGTTGGGTGTTATTGAAAAAGCAGGGAGGCCCACAAGTTGGGTTAATTCAATGATAGTAATAGAGAAGCCTAATAAAGTAAGAATATGTATTCATCCCAGAGATCTGAATAAAGCAGTTAAGAGAGAGCATTACCCTATGAAAACCATAGAAGAAGTAGCTGCCAGGCTTGTTGGTATCAAAATCTTCTTGGTGCTAGATGCTGGTCATGTCTTTTGGCAAATTAAGCTGGATGAGCTTAGCTCAGAATTAGTGATCTTTAACATACTGGGTGCTATAAGTTTAAGTGCATGCCATTTTGAATTTGCTCAGCCCCAGACATTTTTCAAAGAACTATATCACAAATCTTTGAAGGTTTAGATAGTGTTGAGATGTACATGGACAACATGCAGATATAGAGCTCAGACTTGCAAGAGCATAATGAGAGAATGAAAATAGTATTATAGAGGGCATGAGAGCGCCATCTTACTTTGAATTTGAAAAAATGAAAAATCAGATTGAAAGATGTCCCCCATATTGGGCATAAATTAAGTCAGGAAGGCCTAGTGACTGACCCAGAGAAAATCAAGGCTGTTGTGGAAATGCCCATGCCTAAGGGTGTATCAGAACTAGAGAGATTCAGGGGGATGGTCAGTTACCTAGCCAAGTTTATACCTAACCTGTCTACCATAAACAAACCCCTGAGAGAATTGCTGGAAAAAGAAACTGCATGTCATTGGTAAGCCAGAGATGACCAAGTATTTAATGAACTTAAGAGAGTTATCATGTACTTTGTGGTACTAACCTACTATGACCTGCAAAAGCCAAGTGGTTCTGTCTATTGATGCCTCTTCTGAAGGGCTAGGAGCATGTTTGCTGTAAGCAAATAAACATCTTATGTTCGCTTCAAAGATCACTGAGTAAAGCCGAGAAAAACTATGCCCAAATTAAAAAAGAGATGGTAGTCATTGTCTATGGTTGCAGTAAATCCCATATATATATATATATATATATATATATATATATATATGAGACAGAAGGTGCTAGTAGAAACTGATCACAGGCCATTTGAGAGCTTGTTCAGGAAACCATTGCATACTGCCCCATTTTGAATTCAGAGAATGATTTTTAAGCTACAAAAATATGACTTGCTGATGTACAAAGCTGGGCGAGAACTTCAAATAGCTGACATTCTGAGCAGGGCTGTCTGGAAAGCATCACTGCCTGAAAATGACATTGATAAATCTGAAGTTCACACAATTACCAAAATACCAGTTACTGATGACAAATTACAACAGTTTCAAGAGGAAACACAGAGACCCTGAGCTGCAGAAATGAAAAAAACAAAAACAAAACTGTGTTACATGGTTGGCCCCCTGAGAGATAATAAGTAGATCCAGAAATCAGACAATACTGGTTATTTTGAGAAGAAAATCACCACTGAAAGTGGATTACTCAAAGGGCGAGAGACTGATTGTGCCTGCTTTAGTCAGAAAATAAATGCTCATGAAAATACTTCACAGTCACTTAGGAATAGAGAAGAGCAGGAGAAGAGCAAAAGATGTTCTGTTTTGGCCTAGTATGACTAGTCAGATCAGCGGTTCGGTAGCCAATTGTGGTATCTGCACTAGCTACAGAAACGCTTATCCAAATGAACCCATGACATCCCACAAAATTAATGAGAGGCCTTGGCAAAAGGTGGAAACTGATTTATTTGAATTTAAAATAGAAAACTGATATATCTTGCTATGGTAGACTACTACTCAAAATTTATAGAGATTTCTAGACAGTAAAATACAACAAGTGAGACTATGATTAACCATATTAACTCACAAATGTGCAAGACATGAAATATCTAAAATTCTCAATACTGATAATGGCCCTCAATTTACTAGTGCAAAGTTTGAGACTTTTGCAAAGAAGTGTGAGTTCTAACATTTTACTTCACTACTCAGATAGCCTCAGAACAATGAAATAGTAGAATGAGCTGTACAAACAATCAAGAACTTGCTGAAGAAAAGCTAAGCAAACCATAAGGATCCCTACCTGGCACTGCTAGACTTGAGAAACATGCCTATTGAAGGTCTGGGATCACCAGCCCAACTTTTAATAGGACATCAAACAAGAACCCTGATTCCAACATGGCATGAACTATTAAAACCCAAATTAGTAGAGACTGTTGTGTGAGCTGCCTTAGAGAAAACACAGAGGAAACAACACTATTATTATAATCAAAATGCACACCCCTTGCCTGCATAAACTCCAGGATAATCGGTGCATCTGCACACCACTGCAGTAGTCCTCTCACCAGCCCAAGCCCCTTGATCATATGTCATTGAAGCTAATGGGAAGCAGTATTGTCACAACCAGAGGGATATTTTGGGACCTCCTGAACTACAGTCCAGTTTGTCATGGAGAGACCAAGACCTTTCATCCAGCAGAGAAAGAGAGAGAGAGTGAGTACCACTGAGTCAGCAGCAGGAGAGAGAGAGAGAGAGAGAAAGAGAGAGAGAGAGAGAGAGAGAGAGAGAGAGACACCATGTCGGCTGAGGGGAGAGAGATGTCCAGAGGAAGAGACACCGCCATAGTGGTGCAGCAGCAACAGGACCCAAACCAGGACCTGCCATTGATAATATCAGTAGTGATATTGGCCACCCCACAGAGCATGTATTACTCTTGACAAAGCATAGTGTGCCTGCATGAAACATTAAGTTTTGGCTGGGTTGGTGTGGTAAGGCAATTGGGGTGCTGTTTTTGCTGATTTTATCTGAATAAAGGACCGAACAGTTATTCCATGTGATGGCATTCAGTTCTTTGGTGTGAGTGTGTGCAGCAGTTTTTCTGCAATACTTTGTAATTTATTATATTTCATTTCTGTTGTTTTGAAAATATCATACTAAGGGGGGAGATGTGAGGATATGCATGTTAATGGGGTTCATGCATATTAAAAACGCATGCTCGACATGATGTCACCACTTTTGAATCTCTGTATTAACAAGGCTTGGCAGGCTATAACCCAACAGATTAATGTTAAACCTGACACCAGATGCATCTGTGTGTGCTAACCTGGCAATCATTGGTAAAGTGCTTCAAACTAAGCTTACCTGCCTATGTCTATTATTACACCATCCTATCATAATTTGAAAATGGATTGTATGAGGCAACCACAGCACATTTTCTATGCACGATAAGATCCTTCGAGGTGTGTGGTGTTGGGAGATATCTGCACTTCCAGGGCTCTAAGGCCCTCTACCTGCAGGGTTGGGTCTCACTATGCCCTGGGTGTGTGGGTATCCCCCAACACCACACACCCTGTTAGGTCTTATTGCTTACTTTGCTAATGGTGGTTATGTTAGTTATGCAAACGTTGACAAGGTAATACAAACAAGCATTTGTCAGTGCCGAATGTTGTCTTGATGGCATTGGCAGTGCTAGTGCAGAAGTTAGATGCATGATAGGAATGCCTGTGAAGTATTGAACTGATGTAAACCCCACCCCCACCCTGCAGAGACTGACAGGCATTGGGGTGTCGGTCATGACGCTCACGCCATTTCACCTCACCCTACTCTGCAGAAACTGACAAGTGTCATAGTGTGCCTTGGGATCTTCGGGCCTTCTGCTCACCCCATTTCATAAGGAAATATGCTGAGATGGGTGCAGTATAGGAGAATGGGGTGAACTTTGGGGCCAAAGAGTCCAAGGCACACCTCAATGCTTTTCAGTGGCTGTAGGCTGGGGGTGGGGATGGAATGGCATGAGCATTACAGCCGAAAATCCCAAGTCACACCCCTGATGCCTATCAGTCTCTACAGGGTGGGGCATTACAGATGGAAACCCTAATGCCCCAGGCGTTCGTTGGTATTTTCACTCAAAATTTTCAAAACAGGCTTTTTGTGAGCCCACCTCATGAACAGTGGCACTATCAGTGTGTTAGTCAAAAGGTGATTTTGCACAGCGACTGTGCCATTTAGCGCCGCAGGTGTGAAAACACATTTCAGGCAGGATGTGAAAAATGACAACTGCACTGTTCATGAGGAGGTGTAAAAAACTGTAATGTTGAAAATCTGGAGTGAAAATATGAAAAATTGGTGAAGTCATGAGCGTGCATAAAAACTGCGCAACATACACCCGTAATGCAATTATTTGGGAGATTTATTTTAACCACATTTTCAACATAGACATTTTGGGACCTCTGCTCATGAATAGTGGCACTGTGATTTTGTTAATCTGTCCCGAATGTTGATTTCCCACAGCGACTGTGCCATTCTGCGCCAGATGTGCAAAAACACATTTTGGGCAGGATGTGAAAAATGACAGCTGTACTGTTCATAAGGAGGTGTGAAGAAATGTCAATGTTGAAAATCTGGAGAGAAGATATTAAAAATTTCCAAAGTTATGAACGTGCGGAAACTGCTCAATGCACGCTAGACACAGTCAATTTTTGAATTTTTTCACCAAATTTGCAACATAGGCTTTTTGGGAGCCCACTTCACTAACAGTGGCACTGTCATTTCGTTACTCGGTCCTGAAAGGTGATTCTGTTCAGTGACCGCAAAATCACCTTTCGGGACCAAATAACGAAATGTCAGTGACTGATTTAATGAGGTGGGGTCCCAAGAACCCTACGTTGAAAATTTAGAGCCATAAGTCAAAAAAATTGGCTGAGATATCCACCTAGGTTGAAACCTCCCCCATTGATGCCATTATACAGCTTACCGTGATTTACTTCAGTTTGTGGTCAGCTTTTGAAGAGTTCAGATGTCTCCTGGTCCACCGAAGATCACTGCGCCAGGCCTCTGGAGGTAAGTATGGGGTGAGGGGGAGTGCGGGGAGATGGGATGCTCAGAGGGTGGGTGCTGGTTGGGGGAGGAGGGGCACTGTGATGACGAGAGACCGTTTTCTTGTTTACAGGGTCAATGTTTTTTTTTAAATGTTGGAGGAAGGTTTTTTTTTTACAGGTTTCACAAATACCTTTTGGCACACTGGGGTGGGCTCCCAGTGAGCCACCTGTTTTTTTATTAGGGGGGGACTGAAACCAATGGGGATTGTGCACCCCGTTGGTAAAGAAAGCGTGTCTGTGTTGGGGAGGCGGCATGATGCTGACGGGGATTGGGCACCCCCAAAGTTGGCTTTCTAGGTATTGTGAGAGGCAAATGGAGGGAGCTGACACCATGTTTATTGAAATGTTTCACCAGGCAAGGCACGTAGGGAAGGCGTGTCATCTGTGCCACTACATGACGAGCTTGTCTCTGATTGCAGCAGCAAATTAATTTCAAGTTGGTGGCAATGCATAAAACTTATGTCACTGCTAGCATGCTCGCTAATTGGGGAATGAGGGACGCACCTTCTAAAGCGTGCCCTGCATTCACCAAAACTGATACACCTCTGCATTTCTACTACTACCATCTCCTACTGCCACAAAATGTTGCTTGTGTGTGTGCAAGACAACATAAAAACAAGCATTTGTCAATGCCGAATGTTTGCTTGCTGGCATTGGCAGTGGTAATGTAGAAGTTACAGAGCTGCGTAATAGGAATGGCAGTGAAGTACTGAACTGAAGCCACCCCACCACCACCCTGCAGAAGTGACAGGCATTGGGGTGTGCATTTGGTGCGTCAGGCATAACAGCCTCGTCATTTCACCACACCCACCCTGCAGACACTGACAAGTGTCACGGTGTTCCTTAGGGTCTTTGGCCCTTATCTTTCCCATTTCATTAGGAAATGCGGTGAGATGGGTGCGATATAGGAGAATGGGGTGAAGTTTGGGGCCGAAGAGCCCAAGGCATACCTCGATGCCTCTCACTGATTGCAGGGTGTGGAATGGTATGAGCATTACAGGCAAGAATCCCAAGTCACACCCCTGATGCCTGTCATTCTCTACAGGGTGGGGCGTTATGGTTGGAAACCCTAATACCTCAGGCATTCATTGGTATTTTCACTCCAAATTTTCAACATGTTTTTTTGTGACCCCACCTCATGAACAGGGGAATATCAGTTTGTTAGCCAGCTGCTTATGCACAGCAATTACGGCATTTAGCACCACAGGTGCAAAAACATTCCAACAGGATGTAAAATGACAGCTGTACTGTTCATGGGGAGGTGTAAAATGGCAATGTTAAACCATAGAAAATATTTAAAAAATGGTGAAGTCATGGCGTACATAGAAACTGTACAGCATACCATAATATAATTAGGTTGGGGATATTTTACAGCAGTTTGTCAGCTCAGGCGTTTTGGTGCCTCCGATCATGGACAGTGTCATGTGATTTTCTTTATCTGTGCCGAACAATGATTTCCCACAGCGACCGTGCATCTCAGCGCTGAAAGTGTGAAAACACACTTCAGCCATGTTGTGAAAAATGACAGCTGTACTGTTCATAAGGAAGTGTGAAAAAATGCCACTGGTGAAAATCTGGACTGAAAATATTACAAAGTCATGAACTTACGAGGGTGCGTGGAAACTGCGCATTGCTCACTCGTAACACAGTCATTTTATGGACTTTTGTCACCAAATTTTCAACATAGCCATTTTAAGACCTCTGCTCATGAACAGTGTAACTGTGATTTTCTTAATCTGTCCTAAACATTGCTTTCGCACACCAACAGCACCATTGTGCGCTACATGTGCGAAAACACATTTTGGGCGACATATGAAAAATGGCAGCTGTACTGTTCATAAGGAAGTGTAATAAAATGGCAATGTTGAAAATCTGGAGTGAAAATATTAAATTTGCAAACTTACGAGCATGCATAGGAACTGCGCAACGCACGCTCGTAAAACAGTCATTTTTAGGAATTTTTTCACCAAATTTTCAACATAGCCATTTTAAGACCTCTGCTCATGAACAGTGTCACTGTGATTTTCTTAATGTGTCCCATACATTGATTTTGCACATACTGCGCCATTGTGCACTACATGGGTGGAAACACATTTTGGGCAAGATGTGAAAAATGACAGCTATACTGCTCATAAGGAGGTGTGGTAAAATGGCAATGTTGAAAATCTGGAGTGAAAATATTGAAAATTGGCGAACTTACGGTGTGCGTGGGAACTGCTTAGCGATACACTAGTAAACAGTCATTTTGGAATTTTGGCACAAATTTTCAACATGGGGTTTTGGGACCTTCTCGCCAGAATGATGTCACTGTCATGGCGGTATTCGGGCCCAAAGGGTGATTTCACAGTCACTGTGCAGTCACTGCGGGAAATCACCCTTTGGGCCTGAATAACGCCATGACAGTGACATAATTCATGAGAAGGGGTCCCAAAAACCCCATGTTGAAAATTTGGTGCAAAAATTCCCAAAAATGTCCGAGATATGCAATAAAGTTGAAACAACCCTATGTAACCCATTATACAGCTTACCGGCATTTCCTCAGTTCGCGGTCGGCTTTGAAGAGTGCAGACGTGTTCCCGGTCCACCGAAGATCGTCACGCCGGAGTCCGGAGGGTATAGGGGTGGGGTGAGGGGAGGTGGGGAGGCTGGGTGCGCAGTGGGTGGGTGTGGGTTGTGGGAGGGGGCTGGGAGGCGTGCCACAGGACAGTTATTATTTTACAGGTTTAAAAAAGGCGTCGTGGGGCGTTTGCCACGCTAGGGTGGGCTTCCAGTGTGGCACAAGAGACAGGGGGCATTCAGCCCGACGGGGGATTGGGCACCCCACCGGCCAAGGACTACAGTGCTTGCCATACTGGGGGGGCTCCCAGCGTGGCACCTACAACTGGGGGTGGGACGCAGCTCAGCCGATGGGATTGGGCACCCGTCGGCTATACAGTAAGTAGCGTGCATCTGTCTGTGCATGGGGGAGCTGCGCGTGAGCAGCCGATATCTTATCGGTGCTCACTCAAGCGTAGTTCCCCCTTTCAACTGTATGCCACTGCATTTTGGAGCGTGTCATAGACAGCTCCAAAATGCATTGGCTTACAGGGGCCGCGCCTGCAAGCCCACTGACTGAATTGGAGGAGGAGGTGACACACCTCCAAAATCTCCGATGAAGGCACTATGTTTCTTGCACATGTGTGCAAGCAAACATAATGAAGTAGAAAATCTGTAGCCAGTGTCTCAAAGCAGAAATGAGACATTAACAGCATGTGAAAAAGTGTAACTGTATTCCTTGTGCATTCAGTCATTAAAAAAAGCAGTACAACACCAGGATATGTCACAAAGCATCCTCTCTGATTCCCATTGCATTTCACACTCAGAGTACTGCTTTATCAAAGTTCATCGGGCCCAATAATCCAACCCCTTATATATAATAAAATGAAAATGTCAATGCACTTAAAAAGGTGATGCTGATCCTAGGCCAACCCCGCTGCTCATCCCTCCATACTACTCCCTCCTCTACTGCCCGGGTTTATCGGTTTGCTTCTCCCTCTGACTAGTCCCCTGTTGCACACGCAATCTCTGTTCACTCCCTCATTTTGCTGCCAGTTGCACTTTGCTGAATGGTTGCTATTAATATGCTATGCTTTACACTGCTTATTCTGTGCTTCCTCTCAGTTGTCGACTGTATAATATTTACTTTTTGTAATTATTATGGTTTCATAATTTTGATATTACTGATGTAAATTATAACTGCACTCTCCACATTGTCTTCCCCCAGGACACATCTGGAAACAACCATCCCATTGCATCTATATCCAATAACATTAACATTACAAATACATTAAAAAATAGTGTTCAAAGGTGACCAGAACAGTGTTTAAAATGTTAACATGGAACATGTCCTATTTCTGTCAACGTGCATCAGATTTCCACATAAATAGCATCCAAAACAAAAAATGTAGCCCCTTCTTGACAGTATAATACATTATGGAGGACATATTCAGAGCTGGATGTTTGCGCGGGTGCAAAGAAACACCGCCCAGAATAGATCCTCCAGCCAGCTCTGATGGTATATTCAAACAGTATGCACGATCGGTGCTGATCACACACACTGTCTGAATATCCATCTTGGATGCACAGCCCGCAGTGGGTGGCCGCTGACTCTAGCGCAGTGCAACCAGGAACTGTGCTGCATACCGACAGAGTGGTATGCATGACACATACCTGGATGTGCCATGTCCTCAAGCATGATATTCAGCTGGGAAATGCTAATGATCTCATTGGACACTCATGGCACAAAGTGGCACCATGCATGCTCATTACAAGCTGAATGTGCCTGGTGCCCAGCAATCACCCTGTGCAGCAAAGAACATCCCTCATCCCCTGGTAGTCTAGTGGCCCCCCATCCCCTACCGTAAATAAATATTGTATCCCCAGAGATCCCTGGTAGTCTAGTGGCCCCTCCCATCCCCAATCATAAATTAATATTGTATCCCCAGAGATCCCTGATCATCTAGTGGCCCCCCTCCTATCCCCGATCATAAATTAATATTGTATCCCCAGAGATCCCTGATCAACTAGTGGCCCCCCTCCTATCCCTGATCATAAATAAATATTGTATCCCCAGAGATCCCTGGTAGGCTAGTTGCCCCAGTCCCAGCCCCGATCGTAACAGGATAAGTAATTCCAAAATATCTCTGGTAGCCCAGTGGACCCCCACCCACTGAGGCACCCACACTCCACCCTGCTTCCCCGTCCCAGCATGGCCAATGCAGCTGACGGGCAGCAAAACCCACCCGCACACATTCACAGTTGCTCACCAACTGAGCTGTCACAGAATGACAGCCTACAGTATGCACTACAATACTATTGGTTGACACCGTCGACCTATGGGCTTGCAGTGTGCACTATAGGCTCTCATTCACAAGGTTGTCCTTGTGAAAGAAATGCTTACAGTACACACTGAAAGCCCACTGATCGATGGTGTAGACCAATGGTATTGCAGTGCATACTGTAGGCTGTCATTCTGTGACAACTCAGTCACCGGGCAGCTGTGGATGTGTGCAGGTGGGTTTTGCTGCCTGCCAGCTGCATTGGCCATGCTGGGACAGGGGGAGCAGGGTGGGGTGTGGATGCCTCAGTGAGTGGGGTGTCCACTGGGCTACCAGGGATATTTTGGGATTGCTTTTTCTGTTATGATCGTGGCTGAGAGGGGGGCCACTAGCCTACCAGGGATGTCTGGGGATACGATTTTTATTTCCAATCGGGGATGGTATAGGGGTTGCCACTAGGCTACCAGGGATCTCAGGGATATGATTTTTATTTCAGATCGGGGATGGGGGGGGCTGTCACCTGACAGCTGTGCCAGGCTGGTTACTGTGCACCTGCCTGCACTGCCATGGTCCGCCTGTGGGTGGCAGGCCTATTTAGGCCTGCTTTCCATGATGGTTCTTTGTGCTGCAGATCTCTGGACAGTGAGGGGTACATGCTCTCTGAATATGCCGCTACATGGCGTATTCGTGGAAATGACCCCTCCACTCGTGCAGCATACATTCCTGCTGTGCCCTGGCCCATTCCCTTCCAGTTGGTGCATCCTGCCCATCTGAGTATTGTGCTGCTGTACATTGTTGGGGTTATGCTGCGCATCACCCTGTGCCACCAGGTTGCACTGTGCATCTCCTTTGAATATGGGGGACCATGTATTTTCTCACATCAGTGTAGAATCTTGGTCCATTCCTCATATATGGGATATATACCATCACACTGACGATCACTGTAACTGTTTCTGAAAATTTTATTTCTTTTTACAGTTTGTTCACCAAGATTAACCAAGCTGACATGTCACATATCATTTTCCCTGATGTCCTACCTTTTGTGCCAATATAACTTTGATCACTTCTTCGGAAGATTTTGAAATGGTAATTATACTACGAGATCCCAATAAAGAAAAATAATCTGTTGTGATTTTCATTGACAATGCAAATGCACATATAAAAGCTGTCATCAAAAGTAACTTGCTAGTAGATTCATTACAAATAGGTGCAGAATCTGCTATTTACAGAAGAAACCATTTTAAAATATATAGAGCAACTACTATTGAACTGTACACTGACCTCTGGCCATGGTGACTGGTGTCACAAATAAGAATATTTTTACATTTTCAAAATTAAATGATGTGCAGTAATTTGCCAGTTTTCCAAAGTGGTACTAAACACATTCCCACTATGTACTCCTGCAGTACTACCTGATAAATAATAATGCTGAAAACCAAAATGGTTCTGTTTTAACTGTTTAACTCCATCCTATTACTATTTCCCTCAATGTGAATGTGTGACTTTTTCAAATTGAAATGTAACATGGCCAGTCTCTGTAGATACACACACTGCTACCACAGAATCTCCAGCGACTGTTTTATACTTGTGCATTCCTATTTACTTTCAACCTTGTCTGTAACTATAATTAACCAAATGATTTGGGTAATGGCTGAAAATGAGCAAACTCTCAGACTAGCGCACATATCCAGTTATCAAATCAATAGATAATTAAAAACAAATATTACTCATCTGAATAAAATAAAATCAGCCTCTTCTCCTTTAAACGACAATTCACTGGTAGGTAAAATCCAGCAATGCACACACTAGATGGCACCCAACACCTTCTGCTGGATTCATTCCAAGAAAGACTGAAAAATACGCATCTGAGCCATATGATTTTGAACAAAACTACGTAAGTGGTATTCAGTATATTTTTAATGATCGTATCAGGAATTGCATGGACCCATTACCCTGTGTGCAATGCAAACAATAAAACTGCTGGGTAAAAATAGAATCACCTATTACAGATGACTTCTGCTTGGACCATTGATGCACCTCAAGCATACAGGGTACTACATCCTATCTAATGGTGGTGCTGAGGTTTAGTGTAGTGATTGATGGCTTTGTTGTTGAGTATTTTGCCCAGAGATAGCAGCTGACACCTCATTACAACTCCAAAGAATCTTCTATCTTCTGAACTTCAAAGTTAGACCAGAGTAAACAGAAAATGTCATTTTGTGTAACAAAGGGAACACATTAATGTAGGGGTTCAAAACAGTAAAGTGAAGACCGCTATAGACCAAACAAATAAGGGTATTCATAAATATAAAACATGTTGTAGGAAAAGTCTTAACAAAATAGGAACATCATGTTCTGAACAAGATGTTGAAGAACCAGCAGCATAAAGCAGAGAACACAAGAAACATGCTATACTCTCCGAGTTTATTATTTAGCTTTTATATTATTTACCAGATAGATGCACTAGACAAGACAGTTGTCTATTTTAAGGCTTGTCCCAGGAGAATCACAAGAACATGATGCACTCCAAAGGCATAAATGAAAGGTATTTGATACTGCATTCTAAAAGGCAAATTGTTTTTATTTATTTAAAAATTGTGACTGGGATAGGCACATGAGCCTGGGCTTGTTTTCAGGTGTAACCCATTAGCGCTGGAGCCAGGGGGCCATGGCTCCACCACTTTTAAATGAGAGGGGGCCATGCCCCATCACCTTTTGACAAAAGAAACTTGTGTGTGTGTGTGTGTGTGTGTGTGTGTGTGTGTGTGTGCGTTTGTGTGTGTGTGCATGTGCCTCTTTAAATTCAATTCCTTCCAAGTTCCCACTCCCAAATCGGCTTTCCCACTGTCAGCAGTTGTAGCACAGTGCGGTGTGCATGGTTGCCCTGTGCCTCATCCCTGCTCTTTCCAACCCCTCCTGCCCCAGTTAAATTGGCCAATCAGTGTGTGACTGATGTGTATGAGTCATGCTGATTGGCCACTGTTGCTGCCACAGCCAAAGAGCACGCCACACTTGACTCCAGTAAGTCTCAAGTGCTATTAGGTCCAGGTGCATTACTGTTTATTAATTGTAGAGCAGAGCTCAGCTACTTTAATATTTTATTTAAAAGTATACAAAAATGTATTCCGGAGGCTTGTACCTGGACCCGGTAAGTTATCAATTTGTGAAGTGCTGAAGTGCACATTTTTCTAGTCTAGCTGTGTTTGAGGAGTTTGTTGGGTTTCATGCCCTGGTTGAGAGTTTACTGGTGGGTATGTTATAGGCTGTTGTGGGGAGTCCGATTTCAACAGCTGTTGTCGCTGAAGCAGTGGTGTCAAGATAAAAAGTGGCAACAATAATGGTGTTAAAAATGCATCTTGCAATGTAGATGCTGAAAGCAAAGTGTGCCTCTGGGTGCTAATGTTTTGGTGTTGTAGTGTAGGCCCAGACATAACCTGGGGTTATAGTATGGGGCTTGAGTTCGGTGACTCAGTAAGCACTGCTGACATATTAGGGTGTGACCTTGTATTTGATTCTGCTGTCTGGTAAAGGCTGTCTTCAAAACTGATGGAGCAACTGTTCAGAACTGCATATTTGAAATATCATGGTGATGCCTGACTAAAGTTCCTAAGTTGCTTTAATGCCCATCTCAAACAGCTGGGGAATGTGAATGGGTCTGGTGGGCAAATTGATTGATCTAGCCTAGAGATATGTATGTGTAGATGGGGCAACCCAACAACAACAAAACAAATATAACTATGTTTTATGGTTTTTAAGGCTTTTATTATCTTAATATGATGTTACAGTTACATAGTATTGGCTGAATGGGTTGTTTTTTCCATTCAGACAGAGACTTCTCTATAATTTTACTTTTTTTCCCCTTGAAGTCGAGGGTGCAGGAGACCTAACAGAACTTTGTTTGATCTTCAAGGTAAGCCTTAAAATGCACCACAGAGCACCTAAAACCCCAGAGCTTTTGGGGGACTAGCAGATCCCAGACCCCTGGCTTTTTACAAAACTTTTTCAAAGCTACCCCTCACCCCAGACCATGCCCCCCCCCCCACTTTTAGAAAGGCTGCGGTGCCCCTGGTGCAACCTGGGGGAGTGGGTACAGGAGGAAGTAAAACAGCAACAACAAAGTGATAACACAAGGTGCATGAATATAAACAATAAAATCACAGTACAAGTAATGAATTTCAGAGAAAGAAAAAAAACTATGTGGAATGCATACACGTACATAGGTTACGGGTAGCCAGGATGAGAGCTAAGGGAGCATACTGCCAACGTATGGCAAGTCATTTGTACAGAATCATAGTGGCATAAAATTCAAATTGCAGAGCACACTGAGTTGTAAGCTATACCATGGAGTAAGAGGTAAAATGGGTAACTTACAGTAGGTAAAGTAGTGGAAGGGGTGGATAAAGAAAGTGTTGCGATGTGGAGAGAAGAAAAAAAAGAACAGCTGCAGGTGCATTCTTTTAAGAAGTGTATCAGTATGAGTGGTTTGAGAGAGAGTGATGATGAGAGATGGATGGGGAGAGGAAGGCATAAGTGAAAGTAACATGAAAAGAGAACAAATATGAAGCAAACAAAAGTGTAGAGACATTTCAGACATAACATTGCAAAAGCAAGATGACGGAGGAGTTTTTGGTGCAATATTAGCCACTGATAAGCAATTTTAAATCAGAAGTTGTAGCTAGAAAAAAATAATGTGACCTGCCAGAAACTGATTGTAAAAGCACATTAATGTATTATACCAAGAAGGTACAGGCTAATTGATAATGTGACCTAGATTTGTTGACTATTGAACTACTTGTATTACATCAACAACGAAATTGTACATAGGTGTTACAGTACACAAGCTTCAGCGGCCACAAAGGTCACTTCAGTAGGTTTAATAGTAGTCTCAATACTTCACTTGAAACAGCAGAAATTATAAGTGGAAAGGAAAGCATGCTCTAAGTATGCAATAGTACATGAAAGGGCATCGGTAGTTAGGGATTAATGCATGCCAGCATATGTAATAAGTCACACAGTTCTTGCGCTAATTGACTTTAACACCTGGAAGTGCATTAACCCCAGACAACCAATGACTTGCAGTATCTTATTGCACTTATAAAATGGGTACACTGAGAAGCAATTAAAACAAGCATTTGACAATGCCGAATGTTTGCTTGCTGGCATTAGCAGTGGAAGTGCAGGAGTTAGACAGATGCAGTATAGGAATGACATTGAAGTATTGAACTGATGCCAACTCCAGCCTCACCCTGCAGAGATGGACAGGCATTGAGGTGTGCCTTTGGGATGTCACCCATGATGGTCACGACATTTCACCTCACCCTGCCCTTCAGACAGTGACAAGTGTCGAGGTGTGCCTTGGGGTATTTGGGCTTTACATTCACCTCATTCCATAAGGAAATAAGCTGAAATGGGTGCAGTATAGGAGAATGGGGTGAACTCTGGGGGCAAAGGGTCCAAGGTGCACCTCGATGCCTGTCACTGGCTGGAGGAGTGGGGATGGGATGGGAGTGAAGCGGCATGAGCATTACTGTTGACAATCCAAGTCACACCCCTGACACTTGTCAGTCCCTACAGGGTAGGGCATTATGGTAGAAAACCCTAATGCCCTGGGTGTTTCCTGGTAATCTTACTCCAAGTTTTCCACATGGGCTTTTTGTGACCTCACCGCATGAATAGTGACACTATCAGTTCGTTAGGCGAAAGGTGATTTTGCACAGTGACTGCGCCATTTGGTGCCACAGGTTCGAAAGCACATTTCGAACAGGATGTGAAAAGTGACAGGTGTACTGTTCATGAGGAGGTGTAAAAAATGGCATTGTTGAAAATCTGGAGTGAAAACATAAAAAAACTGGTGAAGTCACGAGCATGTGTAGAAACTGCTCAATGTACACCAGTAATGTAATTAATTTGAGGATTTTTTACAGCAGATTTTCAACATAGGTATTTTGGGACCTTCGCTCATGAACAGTGTCACTGTAATTTTCTTAATCTATCCCGAACACTAATTTCCCAAAGCGAGCGCGCTATTCTGCACTGGAAGTGCGAAAGCACATTTTGGCCAGGGTGTGAAAAATGACAGCTGTGCTGTTCATAAGGAGGTGTGGAAAAATATCAATGTTGAAAATCTGGACTGAAAATATTACAAATTCGTGAACTTAAGAGGGTGCTTGGAAATTGCGCAATGGACTCACGTAACAGTCATTTTATGGACTTTTGTCATTAAATTTTCAACACAGCCATTTTAATACCTTTGCTCATGAACAGTGTCACTGTGATTTTCTTAATGTGTCCCAAACATTGATTTCGCAAACCGACTGCACCAATGTGTGCTACATGTGCGAAAACACATCTTGAGTGAGATGTGAAAAATGACAGCTATACTATTTTTAAGGAAGTGTGGTAAAATGGCAATGTTGAAAATCTGGAGTGAAAAATATTACAAATTCTCAAAGTTATGAGCATGCGTAGGAACTACGCAATGCACGCTCGTAAAACAGTCATTTTTGGGAATTTTTTCACCAAATTTTCAATATAGGGTTTTGGGAGGCCTACCTCATGAACTGTGACACTGTCATTTCATAAATCCATCCTGAAAGGTGGCTCCGCGCAGTGACTGCGACATCACCTCTCAGGACCAAATAACAAAATGACAGTGACTGAGTTCATGAGGTGGGGTCCCAAGAACCCCATATTGAAAATTTAGTGAAACAATTCCCCAAAATGCCCAAGATATGCACCAAAGTTGAAAAAAAACATGCCATTATACAGCTACCTGCATTTCTTCAGTTTGCGGTCGACTTCGAAGAGTGCAGATGTGTTCCCGGTCCACCGAAGATCATCACGCCAGCCCCCAGAGGTAAGTATGGGGTGAGGTGGGGGTGTGGGGAGGTGGGGCACTCAAAGGGTGGGTGTGGGTTGGGGAAGGGAGGCAAGACAGTCAGCAAGGGACCAATTTTTCTTACAGGTGATGATTTTTTGGTTTTTTTGAAAGACGACACAGGACTTTTGCCACACTGGGGTGGGCTCCCAGTGTCAAAGCTGGAAGGTTGTTTGGGGGGCCAGTGGAGCTGATGGGGGATTGTGCAACCCCATTGGCCATAAAGACTGTTGCCACACTGGGGTGTGCTCCCAGCGTGGCACCTGGAAGTATGTTGGGGGGACAGTGGAGCCAACAAGGATTGGGCACCCCCATCGACCATTCAGAATTTTGCCATGCTGGGGTGGGCTCCCAGCATGGCACCTGGAAGTCTGTTGGGGGGGCCAGCAGAGCTGACGAGGATTGGGCACCCCGTCGGCCATGATATGTGTGGGGGAGCACAGGCACGCTGGGGTGGGCTCCCAGCGTGCTGCCAGGTTTTGTTAGGCGGGGGATGTAGCTGTCAGCAGCTGTTACAGTACAGTGCCCGGCGTGTAGACACTTTGCATACCGACAGCAGTATGCAAATTGCCTACACGTTACCACCGCTGATTGGAGCGGTGTTTTGCTTGGAACTGTACGCCACTGCATCTGAACTGCTGTCATACACAGCTCGGGCATTTATCGGTATGGTGAGGCCATGCCTGCGACAAGGAGCAGGACATTCGAAGCAAGGTGGCACACCTGCGAAACCTCATATAGTGGCACTATGTTCTTGCACATGCGTGCAAGCAAACATAAAAATGAAGCAAATATAATTCTTTAAAGGTATTTTCTTTTATTAAAAGTAGCTACTAAAAGTTGTCCTTGCCCACTTGTCAATTATCTGTCTTTTTACACATTCAATAGATGGAATGTTTGTTTATTGTCAGAGGGAGATTCTCCGGAAAACAATGCACAGACAACTGTTAGTGGGTGCTTGACTGGCAATTAATTTACTGTACATATCACACAATGCTTTTTCCTTTCACTTTTAACTTTTATATTTTTTACAACATTCCTTCATCTTTCCATGTTATCCATCATACATTCATAATACAGTCCAACATTTACATTTTGTTAAATCACATATTTCACTAGTCTTTAATAAATTTTCTCCGGTTGTCTTCTCAGGGTCCGGATGTTTTAAAGCCCGATACCCCTTGATCTTCTTTCCCTTATAAACTATCTGTTGTCTTTCATCTTCTTAACTCTCTGTTGTCCTTCTTGGGGTCGGATGCTAGAAAGCTCAATACCCCTTCTCCTATTCCCCTTGCTGCCCTCTGTTTTCCCAGTTGCCGATGGCAACTGACCCTCATATTATTACATCCTTACTCATACTTCTTTTTTTGCTTGCCTCCACATCCGGGCATCTGTGCCCGGCCCATGGATCTTATGTGACCCCCCCCCCCTTTTCCACCACCCCCATTTTCATTTTCTTCCAAAAATTGCCTTCTCTTGCACCAGATTCCCTCTGGAAAATCCATCTTACTTCTCCATCCTGTAGCCCTCTTTTGGCCACCCATTCCTTGCACCCTTGCCCTTCTGAATTGCTGCCATCTTTCAGCAACCCCTTCCTTGCACCCTTCCCTTTTCGACCTGTTGCCCTCTTTTTGGCAAACCATTCCTAGCATTCTCGCTCCTTACACCTGTTGCCCTCTTTTGGTAACCCATTCCTTGTCCCCTTGCTCTTTGTCCCTGTTACCATCTTTTGGCAACCCATTTCCTTTCATCCCTGGCTCATTTGGCCTGTGACCTCTTTCAAGCAACCCCGCCCCCTGAAGGCCTGCTTGCTCTGGCATCTCTTTTCCTTGTTGGCCTCTTTCGCCAACCTGCTTCAACTTGCTGCCCTCTCTTTTCCCGGTTGCAGATGGCAACTGGCCCTCATATTATTACTTCCTTACTCGTACTTGTTTTTTTCTTGCCTCCACATCCGGGCGTCTGTGCCCGGCCCATGGATCTTACGTGCCCCCCCTTTTCATTTTTTTCCAAAAATTTCCACTAGACCATCTCCAGCTTATGCGATGGAATGATGGGCCCCTCCACCCTCTTTTTCCCAAATTTCTATGCTATCTCCCAATTGTAGCAAATATGCTGACATCCCTACTGTCGAAAGGTGCACCCCGTCCCGCCTGTACATCCCTGGATTGGAAAAAACAATGTCTTTATGGGCTGTGTATGTTCCCCCCACCCCCTTTAACCACTTGTCTGTTAATCCTCTTCTTAGCCCGTTCCACCCCTTTTATGTCTCTGGCCTGCCGCTAAACCATCCGAGGTGCCATTTCTGACCTGCTATCCTCGCCTGTGGCCAAAACTGTTGAACTGCCCCCAAATCCCTTATCATTTCTTTGCACAAAAATCCCCACGGTCACTCTCCCAGATCATTACCTCCCAAATGTATTATTATTTTTTTTTATTATTTTACAATTTTTCTCCTTCCCATGCAACCACAGTCCTTCCTTACCTCAGCATAACTCCCCGTTCCATCTCTATTTGAGCTCCATGCCCAGCTGGCAGATGCATCTCTGCCTGTGAAGGTGGCCCCCCAAAGCCCCCGTGCCCAGCGAGGACCCATTACCAGCACATGTCCAGGCATCATCGGCCTGTGAAACTGCGGCTATCAAGCTGCCATGGATCTGTGTGTTGCTTTTCTCCTCCATTGTTGTTTTTCCCTGGAAGCACAGACGTGCAAGGATGTCAGTGCACTAATGTGCAGACGTCTGCTGTGCTCCCCCCCAACTAGCACCCATGCTACTGCAGTATCACCGGGCGTCCTCAAGGACCAGCAGAGCATGGCGTGCATCCCTCCCTTCACCCCAGGGCTAGGAGAGCTGTCGTTGGATGCTCGATCCTAGTCCACCCCTGCCAACTCCCAATGACCCAGGTTCATTCCCGAACCCAGGTAGCCAGCATGGAGCGAGGTGTGGCATCCCGTGCCTCAATCCTCAGCTCCACCGGGCCGGCTCTCCCAAATGTATTATTCGCAGATCTGGTCTCAGCCACTTTTATTTCAACTCCTCCAATGCTGGAATGATCTGTGCCCACCTCATGCCCTGGACTCCTTTCCAGTAAACCATCACTTTGTCGGGGTCTTGCCCTAATTGCTTTCCACCCTGATGATTGGTGGCCCACCTCTCTGCCCAATAAATGTAGGAATGTCCTAGTATCCAGACCTGTCTGCACCTTTCCTGACCTGTGAAAAACAAACACACGTATTAACCCATTTTCCTTACATATGTCTTATAGCAGTTTGACCGCCACCTGCCTGCTTTTTTAATTTCTTCCTCTGATCCAGCTTTTTCTGCCAGCATGGATGTGGCTCCAATCCTAAATGAATGAGAGGAGTAACTCTGTGGGTTCTCCCCCAAATGTGCCATTCCCTTCTTTAAAACCCCTGTTACCTGGAAACACGTCACCTGCTTACCATCACTATGTGTAAAGAACTGCCTACCCCTACTTTGCCTCTTCCCCTTGTATTTCCATAGAGAGGCGACTGGGCATGTTACCTCAGCCTCTTGTCTATCCAATACAGTCTCTTCCCTCATACCCCTCTGGTCAGTCTTGGAACGTCTAGGCCAAATTGTTACCCTCTCCTGCTCCCAGTGTATTTCCTTTCCCCACAAACCTCCTACGTCATCCCTTTTGTTGTCCACCACCACTTCACTGACCCTGAATGAGCCTTTTGCCATCACTGAGAAAATGGCCCTAAATAAGCAGGCTTTGAAGTCTGATGTACAGATGCCCCCCAGGGCCCCTACTAGGCCTTCGAGTTTATTCCCCGCAATGGGTTTCTTATCATCTGCCTTCCCTCCTTTTAACCGCTGCCGCCCCATCAACATGCGCCAGACTACTTTAAACTTACTCAGTTCAGCCCAACCTTTTGTGCTACAGGCCCATCCTATCCCGGCTAACTGTACCCCCATTGTCTCACTAGCCATTTCTGACTCCCACTTTTTTACCATGTATTTTGTTACCTGGTGCTGTGAATACGGCTCACTTACGTTGAACCCTTTCTGCTCCTGAAACTCCTGGAATGCCCCCCACACCCCTTCGTATGCCCTCAGCCTGTTGGCAGACCAGGAGCTCCTGTATAACAGTTGGGCTCCTTCCAGCCAATTTCCCACACTCTCTCTGATACCAGCGTTCTTTGTGCAGCCGCTTGTGTCGCCACGGACCTGAACCTCTCCAGCTGTAAACGGGAAAGGCTGTCAGCTATGTCACTTTCAACCCCCTCTATATGCTTGGCTTTAAATGACATGTTTAACCTTAATCCCCACAGCACTAGTTGTCTCAAGACCCTGTTTTCTGTCACAGAGTGTCCTCCCTGCTGATTGATAACTTCTTCCACAGCTCTGTTATCACACCAAAACATGATCATTCTGTTCCTTAGGTATTTCCCCCATGTCAACACCACCACCCATATTGGAAAAATCTCAAGTAATGTTATGTCCTTCAATAGCCCCCTTTCCCTCCAAGACTCTGGCCATGTTTCTGCAATCCAACTACCCCAAAAATATGCCCCCCATGCCAATAGAACCAGATGCGTCCATGTATAAATCCAAATCGTTATTCCCTAGCCGCTCCTTCTGCCAGAATGTGACCCCATTGTAGTCTTTTAAAAATTGCACCCACATCTCCAGATCCTGCCTAATCCCTTGTGAAATGTCCACCCAATGGTGTGGTCATTTTTTCTCCCCTGTTGTCCTGGTTAGTCTCCTGGTGAACACCCTCCCGGGCACCACAGCCCTGCATGCAAAGTTTAAGTGCCCCAACAGTTGTTGAACCTGACTCAAGAGGACCCTCTCCTCTTCTTAACCTCCTGTAATAGTTCCCTGAGCCTGGCCACCTTCTGCTGGGGCAACCTGAAGACCTGCTCCTCTGCATTTACCTTGATCCCCAGAAATTTCAGTTTTCTAGCTGGTCCTTCCATTTTCCCCTCTGCAAGTGGCACACCTATCCTCCTGCACATGTCCTCAAAATCTAGGAGCATTGTCCTTGTCTCTTCTTCACTCTCCCCTACCAGCAGAAAATCATCCAGATAATATACCACTGCCTTGTGCCCATACTTTGCCCCAAACATCCATTGCATCCAAGAACTGAATGCCACGAACTTTGCACAGGTTGTGGAATAGCCCATGGGCTTTGCCTTGTCAAAATAAAAGAAACCTTGGAAGCAAAATCCCAACAGGTCCCAATCTTGTTTCCTGACTGGTAGCAGCCAGAAAGCTGACTCAATATCAGTCTTTGCTAGCCATGCCCCCTCTTTCTCTCTAATCAATTCCACTGCTTGTTCCAATGTTGCATACGAGACTGTGCTACATTCCCCCGGGATGTGGTCATTCACCGATGCCCCCTCTGGAGATGACAGGTGGTGAATAGGCTTAAATTCCCCTTGTTGCTTCTTGGGCACCAAGCCCAATGGTGAAACCCGCAGCTGAGGTAATGTAGGGGTCCGAAATGGCCCTCTATCTTCCCAACCTTGACTTCCTTCCTTCCTTATTTTCCCTAATGCTATGACCTCTTTACCATTTATTGCTATCAAGTTCTTGGCCCTCATGCTCTTTCTTACCACTTGATACTCCAAACTAAATCCCCTTTCAAAGCCTTCCACTAGCATCTTCCCTGCCTTACCTTCTAGGTATCTCTTCATCCATTCTTTCACTACCCCCACCCTTATTGGAGTCCTAGGTAACCCAAACCCCCATTTGTTGTTGCCTAAATCTCCCTCATTGTCTCCCCATGCCCCCAGCTCCATACCCCCTTCCCTGAAATCACCTCCCCCTCCCATTCTGGTAGCCTCCCCTTCCTCCATGAAAGGGCTGCCCGCTTTCCCATTGCCCCAATGCTCTGCTGCGTGTCACTGGATGCTTCCCAGCGCATTTTGAACAAACGTGTCTGAACTCGCAATTGTTCCATGAACACGATGCTTTGTTGAATCCCCAGCATGTTTCTTCCTGTTGCCCATTTCCCCCTTGTCTACTCCCCTCTCCTGTCCCTCCATATCCTGACAGGCTCCTCACCCATAGCTCGGAATGAGTGGAATCCCACCTCAAATCTCTCCTGGCCGCTATCCTCTGCTGGAAAGCTTAGTCATACTTTATCCAACCCACACCCATCCTTGCCTTATAGGTGTCCTTTATAGTGGAGGCATATGTGAGCAACAGAATGGCTAATTCCAGCTTCCTCTCAAGCAGAATAGTGCTAAATATAGAAAACCCCACCTACCATGGCTCTATATTTTTTCTCTTGTAACTTACCTCCTCCACCTTATTCCCCGTGATCGCCAATGCCACCGCCATCTCGGATTTTTCCATTTCCTTTTGTGCGTACCTCTTAGCAGACTCCTTGTCCACCAGCACGAATATATCTACATATTCCCCTTTCCATATTTTTTCTTTAATCATTAAAGGTACATGATCTCCCATTGTCATACCCGGTATCCCGTCATTGCCCACTCTGGCTTTTGTATTCATTTCTTCCCCAGCTGCCTTAATTTCCTGCAACACCTTTTCCATTTATTCCAACCCCTTTTCCCCCATGTCTCCCAGCAAACCTGCTAAATATTCTGTCAGATCCCCATCAGGGGTCTGCTTCCCCTTATCCTTACCACTCATGCCCTCCTCTGCATCCAGTTCTTCACCTGCTCTTGTTCCGGCACATCTCTTGGCGTTCTTTTCTATGCTGAGCTCTTCCTGGAACCCCCCGCTGGTGTCTTCCATTTTTCTGCTGCTTCATTGGTCTCTTTCTGCCTAGCTGCCTCTCTCAACTCATTTATCTTCTCCATCAGGCTCTTCCCTTGTCCTTTCTTGTTCCTCACCCTCGTGGCCTCTTCTTCTGCGCCATATCCAGCATCTCAACACCTTTTTCATAATTTCCGCCGCCTGTTCCACCATTTGTATGCTTGTAATCTCTGCCATCCTGAATAAGTAAATACTTGCAGGGGGATATACAACAAAACAAGGTTATCCACCGCCTTGGTCCCATTCCTTCTACTTATTCCTATTATATCTTTTTTTTTTTATCCCTCCTGTCCATGCTGTGAAATCATTTATTTTGTCCCCCATCGGATTACCACAGCCGGTATTGTATCATGCCACTTTGTTTTTATTCCCTACGCCTCCCTCAAGCTTAGGAACCCAGTATTATACCCCTACCTTTTGCACCCATGCAGTCCATTCATCTCCCTTTGGCTTCCAACCATGAGAGCAGCTTGCCTATTCGAGTAAGATCCTTTATTCTGTCCCCCTACCTTTTTTTAGAAATACCCCGAGGGCATTGCGTTTTTCCGGTGCCCCCATCCCCGTAACTACAAACATGGCATGGCCCTCCTAGCCATGCTTGTGTGCTACTATTGTAGTATGAAGCTCCTGGTCACACATGCGCACCATCCCACTTCCTTTTGCGCATGTGCGGCCCGCTGCGTCTGTCGCCTGTCCATGCTGTGGCCTCCTTTGGCCTACCCCCTCTGTTCTTGCCTGCTCCCAGGCCTTAATTAAGTCGATGCCCCCATGGCCTCTTCACTGTCCAAGCTGCCTGCACCCTGCTGCCTATCCTCCTTGCTCATCAACTTTTTTTTTTGTTTTGTGGATGAAAACTCCCCCTTGCACCAATGCGCCGGCCCCCCACCTGCAGGCTCACCCCATGGAGCGTTCTGCCTTCCCTCCCCCCACTACAATGTGGCCCCTGGATCCTAATGCCCCAGTGGGCACCTGAGATGTGGACCATCCCGCAGCAAGCCTCCCCGTGCCTCCACTGCCTTGTGGAGCCTGCCCCCCTCCCCCCATTTTAGCCTGCTCAACAGTCCTGACCAAGGAAAACGATAGAGGGGAAAAACACACAAAATCAGATCAAAAACCAGTCCTGACCAAGGAAAATGATAGAGGGGAGAAACACACAAAATCAGATCAAAAACCCACCCTCGCCGGGGCCCATCGATGGCCCCACTACAACCCTCCCAGCTGCCTTTTCCTTTTACAGGCCCAGTACTCCCGTAAGCCAGCAAGTGCCTTTTATTCCCCACCGACCCTCAATGCCCCGGATCCCCACCTTGCAGGCCAGGCCCTCCATTTCCCTTGAACAATCCCCCCAGCACAGCCAAATATCCACCGGAACGCATGGGAAGGTGTCTAAAAGGAGCCATACCATTGAATCAGGTAAGAATACCTACCAACATCTACTTAGCACTGTATTTTCAACTTAATCAATGCCTAACTAACAATTAATGTGTTTTGGTTTTTCCATTATCTCCTACCCCCTAGATAGCTTGGAAACTGGGTCCTCCTACCATATACCATCCAAACCTTTCCCATCCAAACCAGCCAGTTCCCTTTAAAATATTATGGCTGCATGGATTGACCAAACCATCCCTTAGCATCATCATCTGATTGTAGCCAAGTCCTCTCCCCACTTCCCAGCCCATGCAGGCCCTCTTAGGCCCCCCTGCCTACAAGGCCCTCACCATGCGGCCAGGTCTCCTTTTGTCCTACCAACCTTACCTCAGTTCTGAAATATTTGCCAGTCAAAGTGCTGAGCACTGCTAATTTCCAAAACCCAGCAAAAAGAGGGAGACCCCCTCCTCTGCTGGCTCCTAAATACCCCCTTAACCACCCCCACTTCCTCCCCTGCCTAATCCTCACCTGTTTACTTGTCCTGTCATATTTGTCATGGCAGGCATGACATCATGACCATCTCCCCTTTTATCTGAGCCCTCCATCCTACCTCCTTCTTATTATCCCCCCACCCCTCAACCTGGTCCTCCTCCTAGTATACCCCACCAACCATATCCCACCCCTGTGCCTTTTTTCCCTGGAATCCCCCAGACAATTTAGGTTGTCCCTTAAGGGCAACCGCATTTATGGAACACAGGAATTTAAAGTGCTGCAGAATTCCACTGGCAGAATGTTTACCCCCCCTCCCCCGACACATAACAGAAGGCATTATATGAAGCCACAATCTCAATTTATCTGAAGAGGTGTAAGCAACAGAGATTGCCCTGGCAAGCTGGTAAAGACAGAAGGGGTCTTTCTCATGGTCACCAAACACCAGCAACTAGAGCTGTGAATAGTACTTCATTGTTTAAGCTTGTCTGTGTGTGTAAGGAGGGTATCATAACAGGAACATTTTTTTATTATTTTTTTATTTTTTAAATTTAAGGGTGTTTTATTTTTTAGGGCCTTGTTGACAGTTTTCAGTTAGTAAAGGTGGTAGCCATGCTTGTGATGGCAGTCAGGGCTGAGTGAAGTGGCTCATAAATTCTGTATGTGAAGCCAGCCTGCTGGCACTGAGGGCTGAGGCACTGGATGCCACACCATGATGGCGACCCATGTTCGGGAATGACCACGGACTGCCAGGGGTCGGCAGGGAAGGGAAGGGATCGAGCATCTGGAGGACAGCTCTCCTCTCCTGAGGAGGGAGGACTGGCACTCTCACTGAATGATTGCCCCCAGGTGGAGGCCAGAGGGCAGTGCAGGTCTGGGATGCCAGTGAAATGGAGGGCACTGTGGGACTTCCACAGATGAGTGTACACCTCCACGCATGCCATCAGGCTGTGTGCGCCCCAGCAGGGAATGGGAGAATAACTGGTGGAAAAACCCTCTGGCAGCAGGATGATGACCCAACCCATCACAGTCTTTGCACCCAGACCAGGCAGAAAGGTAAGACTCAGTGATTCTGGGGTGATGGGTCTGGGAGGGTCGGTCAGAAGGGGGCAGCCAGAGATGTAAGAAGAATAAATTGTATATAAAAAAAATGTGTATGTGATTGGCACATATTCCAAATCCCACTGCCTAATCTTGTTCCAACCTGTGTATTTCTGGGGAATTAACATATTTATTTATTTAAAAAATTGGTAAACGGGAAATGCACACTGAGCAAAGACTCATTTCCAGGTGATACCCAGGGTAGTAGGAAATGGGGTAGACATAGAATAGTAAGATTACAAAGCATGCAAAAATGCAAAATACAATAAACAAGTAAAATCCACAGGTACAAGATGTGATGAGTCAGTTAAGTTCATAATTGCTATTATATATATATCAAATGTGCACAAATGCTACAAGTGTGCAGTGCAGAATGGATGCTGAGAAGAGACAAAAGGGGAGAGCAGTGTATGCCCTGATTTATTTATTTTTATTTTTATTTAGTTTTTGTTGACTGGGTAAGTGCACTAGACAAATCCTGCCTATTTTCAGGCACGACCCTGGGGAGGGAGATACAGATGAATGCCAACTGATTTTGAACCAGATTAAGTTGTTTAGGGAGGCTAATGCAGGGGGGTCACCAGAGGTAGGAGAAAGCAGTCAGGGGGGTCAAGAGGGGAGTGGCAGGTGCAAGGGGAGCAGGAATAAGCCTTTGCAGGCATCTAAAGGCAGGGAATGAGGGGGATAGTCAGAAGGGGGAGGGCAGCAGATTCCAAGGGACAGGAGATGGGAGGAGATGGCTGCTTGTCTAGCAGTGGAGTGAAGGTGAAGAATGGAGAAGGTGCAGGAATCCCTGGAGTGCAATGAGTGTGATGAAGGAAGAAGAGAGGAGAGAAGTGAGGAAAGATATGAGGGAAGGGACCCAAACCAGTATTTAGTGATAAAGGATGCAGAGTGGGACTGGGGACATGAAAGTAGAAGGAGGATTGAAAGGGAGGAGTAGATGGAACAGTGACGAGTATTGAGTGGGGAGTTGGTAGCAATGTGACAGAAGGCATTCCAGATGGTGTCCAGTCTGGCAAGAGAAGAGGAGGGGGTGGTGCCGTACATAACATCTGCATACTTGAAGACTGGGAGAACCATTTTGGTAACCAGCTCTTGTCAGACCTGGGGGAGTGGAAGTCCTTGTTGAGGTACAAGATACCAAGTCTGGGGCAAAGTTTGGCATGGATGGCTTCAATGTGGACAGGGAAGTTGAGCTTGCTATCCAGTCACACACCAAAGTACTTGAAAACATATCTAGCGCCCCATTCGGGAGCAAGCCTGAGGTGCAGGGGGTTGGCCATGGATGAGAAGGCTCAGGCATCCAATGACTGTTCACCTTCTCTGAGGAGGGGAAGGCTGAGGGTTCTGGCAATAGTGTACTTTCCAGTGGCAGCTTTGAGGTATTGCACCAGTAGTCTTCTGCATACAGGTGGTGGGATGCGGTGGACATCATTGTGTACTGGATTTCATCACATGTCTGCACTTGCTGATGGAGGGGGCAGGGAAGTAACCGCACAGAACAAGGGGAAGAACCCAACAACTGGATAGACAATGTCATACCCCAGCACCATAGCCAACATTGGATCCGGACCTCCTGGATCCGGGTGTCTTCTGATCTTCACCTCCACTATCATGCAAATGGATAGTTGTAAGGAATCTCTGAGGTCAAGGCAGCCCCGCCTTGGGGTTGTAAGTTGGGGGTTTGCTGAGGGTGTGTCCCAGGTCCACAAATACCACAGCTGTGAATAGACCCCCCCCTCCATATTCAAGTGTAAGTCATTTGTGAACCTGACCAAAGCAGTCATGGTGCTACAGTCCCCTCCAAAGCCTACTTAAAATCCTAGAGTTCATTGTTAAAATCAGGGAAGTTATAGTGGATTATTGGTGTTGCAATTATTTTGGACAGACAAATGTTCTGACTTGATGGGATCCCTTTAAGGCTGTTTTGCAAGGGGCTATCAGACCTGGTATTATAAGAAATTAAAGGAAGATGACTATATATTACAACAGAACTTGAAAGACCAGCTTCATTAGTTATTAAGAATAAAACAAAATACTACAATGAATGGATAACTTACATGTTAAAGTTGAAGAAAAAAATTAACACTGAAACAGAAAAAAAATATCTTGAAAGGCAAAGGTTTAAGAAATTTAAGAAAGCAGAAATGCAACTACACCAAGGATGGTCATGTTGTGGTCAGCTGAATACTTAAGTAGTAGTTAAAGGAGACTGGCACCAGTGCCAGGGCAGCCAAACAGATCAAACAGTGTACCGGGGATCACAGTCTCAGTTAAATATGATTAATGACTTACCACAAGAGGATTCTTCTCCATAAAGTGCTTGTTCTTTAATAGAGTGTGCAAAATAACAATTTAAAAAGGTGGTCACAGTTCAAACAACACTCCGCTCCCTCCTGCTAGTAAGCAGAAGGGAGCGGAGTGTTGATTGAACTGTGACCATCTTTTTAAGCTGTTTAAGATATTTGCAGGGTGACATATCTGGGAAGCTGTTGGCAAATGTGTTGAAAATAGGAAAAAAGCATTTTGATTCCCCTCTTAAAAAACAATACTGGTATTCTTATTTTGGATTTTGATGGTATGGAAGATACAATTCTGGATTATTATAAAGAGATTTATCAATCTTCTGAACCCATAAGCCACAACATTATGGACATTTTTTTTGGCTCAGATTCAGTTTAAAGCACTCTAAATTCAGGATCAGAAATTCTCTATAAAAAGAAATAAATTGAAGACGTAATAAATTCACTTCCAAAAAATAAAACTCCTAGTTTGGATGGTTTTACAATTGAATTTTATCAAGCTTTCAAGGAAGAACTCACCATGGATTGAACTAATCTGTGATGAGTTGATGGATGGAAAAGGAGATTTACCAGATTCTATGAATAATGCTAAAATAATATCGATCCATAAGAAGGGGAACCCTAAAGAATATATTGGAAACTATGGAATAGTAGCCCTCTTAAATGTGAACTATAAGATTTTAGCAAAGTTAGTTGTCTCTATAATTATGTCATATTTACATTTTTCCATCCATCAAGGTCCATATGGGTTTGTATCAGGAAGAACTTTGACACAAACAGTATGCATACATAGTTTAAACATTATTTGAATATACTAAATGTTCGTCAAAGAATTACTATGCTTTAGCTTTAGGTGCCAATGCAGGAAAGCTTTCAATACTGACAGTAGGATTAACATGATGAGAGTACTGGAACCATGGGGGATCCTGCCTCAGACATTAAGGATTATTGCACAACTGTATGAAAAACTAAGAGCATGTTTCCCGGTTAATCAACATTTAACTAGAAATATTGATGTGCTTAATGGATTAAGTCTAGGGTGCCCTTCGTCCCCTACTATCTTTATACTTTGTTTAAAACCTTTATTACAGGCTATAAGAAATTGTAAAAGTACTGAAGGAATTAGAATACATGAGGATGAAATTAAGCTAGATATATATGCAGATGATACCCTTATTATTTCCAAAAAGTAACTTCTTCAGTCCCTGCTTTAATGAATTTAATTGTGACATTTTCCAAATTTGCATGTTACAAATTAAACTCTACCAAATCTGTCATAATGACTTTATCTAATAGAGAACAAGATATGGGTTATGAAGCTTTGAATATTTTTAAGAAAGGTGGCAAAACTAAATATATGGAATAATACAGTATTAGAACAAACATTGCACTGTATTTTGGTACAGCAAAAGAAAAACAATTAGAAATAAAAGATCTAAATGGCAGAATGTATTTCTTTCACTGTGGGTATGTGTGTGGAACTTGTCAAGACGATGGCTCTTCACCATCTTATATAGCTACTGAAGGCATTATATGGTGGTACTGATAATAAATGTTTTTTTCAGATTTAAATCATATTTTCTTAGCATTGCTGTAGCGAGGTGGTAAACCAAGTGTTGCTTGGAATTTTATGTAAGAAAATGTTAGTTGCCGTACTGGTACTTCTACAAAAAAAAATGAACAAAATGGGTGGCGTGATACCTTTTAATGGACCAACAAATACGTTTTACAAAATATTTAAGCTTTTGGACTCACAGAATCCTTCACTGGAAACATGGCAGTTGAAGAAAGGTATCACTTTAAATACTCAGAGCAGAATTAATAAAAACCTTCACATATGGATTGGACATCTTAGCTGATAATAAGATTTAAAATGGAGACTGAAACCAGAGATACAGTAACAAGCCACTATTAAGGAACTTAATTAGATGTAAATCATAAATTCTAGCAAAATGGAATGCATATGACAGCAAACATCTATAAATTATCAAATTCTAATTACCTGAAAAGAACAAGTGTGTGTGTGTGTGTGTGGTCAGTACAGCAGTATATCTGTGTGTATGAATCTGAGATAAGAAAAAAGCAGTTGGAGTTCAGATTGTGTAATGGGTCATAAAACCAAGGTCCATATTCATACCATAATTAAATGTATTAAGAAGATAAATAAATTTAACTTCATACGGTCGCCCCTCTTGTGCATTCCTGAAATGACCCTGAAGAACCAGGACAGAGAGGTTGGAAATTGAATGATCAGATTGAGTGAAATGTTGTCCCACTGGTTTTATGGTATTTTTCATTTTAATGCAATGTCTATGTGAGTTTATTTGGGTTCAAAGGCATTGTCCAGTTTCCCCAATAACTTGTGTGTGGACATTTCTTGCATTTTGTAGTGCCCCAAAGTACTGGGGCACCACAGAAATAAAAAAAATAAACAAATAGGTGCCCCTTAGTGTCTTCCAGGGCAGTGTAGGCAGCATAGAGGCATGAAAGGGCAGAAGGTAGGGGCCCCTCTCAGTGCCCCCCAATCTCCAGGCAGCAGTGTAAATAGAAGAATAAAAAAATAAAGTTTTCTCCCTTTATGGAGGTCTACTCTGTTCTGCTGAATCCCCCGCCCGAGCAGGCAGCATGAATGATGGTCACCACGTGCTGGCACTGCTGTCCCTGTCCACCAGTGCATGGTGTTTTTTTTTTTTTAAAGGACAGTGGCTGTGGCACAGACTCAGGGTTCTGGAATTGGAACCCTGAGTCTTCTATTTTAAAAATTCATCATTTTCCTGGGTTGTTGGTAGGTGGACCTGAAGGAGGGAGGACACAGATGGTGAATGTGGACCCATTTGGCTTACCTGGTAGGTTGAAGCCATCCTGTGGATTGTGCTGTGTGCCTCTGCTCCTTGACCATCAGTCTCCTTCAGCCCCTGATTCCATGTTGTGACAGATAATGTGTGGCCATCGCCTGAAGAAAAAGAGGAAGAGCAGCATCCCTGTGTGCAGTGTAGGCTCTGTTCAGACCCGCTTTTTTATTTTATTTATATTTTAAAAGTTAATTCGGTCCCTTGTCGGTGGTGTGCCTCAGAGCCGCATTGAGAGAAAGTGAAGAGGTCATCAAGCATCACAAGGTCCCGCAAGGCCCCCTGCCATACAGTTCCTGCCTGCTGCAGTCTCTCCCTCTGCCAACAAGCCTCTTACCTCCCAGTCTCAACCCCAGGCTGGGTTAGTGAGCCCCAAAACTGGTTATTTGCCTCTGCTATTGGCAATTGCCACTGGAATTGGTCAGTTACCCCAAAAATTATTTGCCTTTACTATTGGCAATTGCCCCTGTAACTGGTCAATTACCCTGAAACTGGTTATTTGCCTCTGCTATTGGCAATTGCCCCCTGGAACTGGCCAATTGCCCCAAAACTGGTTATTTGCCTCTGCTACTTGCAACTGCCCCTTAGAACTGGTCATTTTCTCCAAAACTGGTTATTTGCCTCTGCTACTGGCAGTTGCCCTCTGGAACTGGTTAATTGCCCCCTGAACTGGTTATTTGCCTCTGCCACTGACAATTGCCCCCTGGAATTGGTCAATTGCCCCGAACTGATTCTGAATGTACCAACCACCTTTAATTGCCTTAGAACCGAACACCTGTACTCAACCTTTTGCCACTGTACCAAACTGAAAGTATTGCATGCAGACTCAGAACTGGCTAAGACTGTCTGTTTGTGACTCCAATTGCATACCACATGGAAGAAGTCTCCACCCAGCAGAGAAAAGATCCTACAACTTCATTCTGCATCACCATCTTCCAGCTTTTGCACCTATGGTCCTGGCCAAAATCATCTTCACTCTGAGTAGGCTCATCTTGGAAGAGGCACATCGATGTCCTGTTTGTCGTTTGCTGCTGGTCCCCAGTTTCATCTAAGCCCTGTGCGATCTATGACAGCTGATTTGTTATTTTTCTTGTTCTTGTTCCAAATACTTCACAGTCTTCTGTCTCCGCTCTGCTTTTGATGCCCTGTTTGTTACTTTTCTTCTCTTTTTCTTCTCTCTTCACCTGCATCATCCTGGTTGCATTCTTATTTCTGCTTGCAGCATTCATCCTCTTCTGCTTATTTGGTCCCACCATCCCATTGCAAGGGTTTGTGCCAAAGAATCTTCAGCAGCTTGTCTCATCCCTGGCAGCCATCTGGTGGGTTGGTGCCAGACATCCTCTTCAACTTATCTTATCCTGGAAGCCCATTAGAAGGGTTTGTGCTTAAGTGCCTCCTGCAGTTATCCTGTTTCTGGTAGTCCACTAGCAGGTTTGTGCTGGAACTGTGTTCAATTTGCTCTTCTGTCCCAGCAGCCCAAGAGAGGGTGTGTTTGCCGATGAACTAATGGCCTGTTTAACAAACCTCTCATAATTCCCAGTGGCTTCCTCTAGGCCTGCACTGAAGTGCCCGTTTCTGTGTTATTACCAGCATCCTGTGTTTCTCTTCCACCTCACCCCCAGCTTGTGCGCATGAAGACCATCACCAGGAGTGGACTGACACTTGTTATGACTTCCTGAATTTATTGTAACCCTACTGTGTTCTGCAGTACTGCAAGAGCTCTCTGGGCTAGGAATCAATCAATTGTGATCATCTAGAGTGCTAAGCTTAGCATAAAGTACAGTGGTTTTTGGCTGAGGTGCACTTCTTAGATCCTTTTATAGTGATTTCTGTAGAGCAACTTTTTATTTTAGATCACCTTATAGTTTGTTTATTCAGTCTCAGATTGCAAAGTACCTTTGAGCGCCAGGCAGCTCATTTACAAAGGTTCCATGTAAGTTGGGAGGGTGGTTACAAACAGACATAGGAGGAACTAACAATTTGAGTACAATATACAACATCAAATCATAATACATAATGATATACAGCAAAATTACAAAGTGAAGGAAGAATTCTAAAATTAAGATAGAGCGGAAGGTAGTAGAGTTAATTGACCAAAAGAGGGAAGGTAGCAGCCAGGGGCATTGTCAGAGTTGCAAGAGGGGTAGGCAGGAGGTAGGGAGAGATATAGGGGAAAGGGGAGGAGCATGGCAGGGGGAAATTATAGCAGCCAAAGGCCTTGTCAGCACGGCAAAGGAGAATGGTAGGGGCAGGGTGAGGTGGGTAGTCGAAAATATGGTTAGGTGAAACAATCACAGGCGCTTTCAGTTAAGAGGTGCAGATGGAGCAAATGCTTAAACTGGGTGAGTTTAGGTAGATTAGTCAGTTCACTGCACAGACCATTGAACCAAAGTGGTGCTTTGTAAAGAAAGGATCGCTGACATTGAGCTGTCTGGAATCATGGGACGATGAAGTGCTCGGTTTTGGAGGTCCAAGTGTGTCAGGTCTTGAGAGACTTGGTTAACAGGCATCCAATGCCTGGCAGCAGAAGTCCAAGTAGCACATTTTTGGCAACCAGGCAAGTTTGGTACTTGATCCTACCATTTAGTTGAAGCCATCCAGACTGAGCATAGAGCTCACATGTGTGGGTGAGATGAGCAGCACCAGTGATTAGTCTACAAGCTTTTTTCAGGGCAACAGTCAGTCTTTTGAGTGATGTGGCTGAGGCAGCTCCATATATGACCAGGCATTAATCAATGACCAACAGAACTGAACTGTAGATAGCAAGCTTGAAAGCTTCAGGAATCAGATTTCTTCTGTGCCTATAGAGGAGCTCAATCCTATTATTAACATTCCTAGCAACATTTTCGATGTGGGGTACATAGGTGAAGTGACTGTCCAAGGTTACACCAAGGTATTTAAAGTGCTGGATTTGTTCAAGAGGGGCTCCTAGGTTATTTCTGACTGTAAGAGCATGTGTCTTGTACTTATAGCAAGAGGATGAAAACAACAGAACTTTAGTTTTTTTGTAGTTTAGCACAAGTTTGTGAGATTGAAATCATTGTTTAACTTCCATGGAACCAAATTGTAGATTGCTTTTAAGCAAGCTGGGATATGAGTGACTTGCAAAGATTACAGCGTCATCTGCATAGAGGAGAGTCTGTAGGTGACAAGGAGATGACAAATTGTTCAGAAAGATACTGAAAAGGAGAGGACACAGGACTAACCCTTGCAGCACACCAGGCTGGATGGTCCACTGTTCTGAGACGACATTTGATACCCACTGTGATCTATCAGCAAGGTAGCTTTTGAACCATTGCAGCGTATTAGTTGAGAGACCAATTTTAGTGAGCTGTCTGAGAAGGAGTGGGTAATTCACTGTGTTGAAAGCCTTCATTAAATCTATGAAAGCTGCTCCTACAAGATTGCCTATGTCAAAGGATTGTTGAATGAAGCTGGTAAATTCTAGTAGTGCTGTGGTAGTGCTGTGCCCTTTTCTAAAACCATGCTGTTGTGGGCATTGTATGGAGTAGCTTTCAAGGTAATCCACAAGCTGGTTGGCAACATATAGGATAGTGCATGGGGAACGGTTGACAACAGGGCTATTCTTCCACTGAGTTGGCACTATGATGACAGATTACCTCAAAAGCGCAGCTCGAGAGGTAATCTGTCATCATAGTGCTAACGAGGTGGAAGATGCCCTGTTGTCAACAGTTCCCCATGCACTTTTCTATATAGTGTATAGTGGAACGTCATTCTCTGAGAAAAAAAAAACAATCACTATGTCATATTGCTGCTTAAGAAAATGTTTACTTGGTTACTGGAAGGAAAGACTTACAGTAACTTTACATTCTTTGCGTTTTAATGCTTAACATGTTTACTGTTTTATCACTTTAGATTTTAAACTTTTAACGATTAACATTTTAACTTTTGAAACACTCACATACAGCAGCACCTGGAACAGGAATTCACAAATCTGTGGGGAAGAGCAGAGAAAAGGTAAAGTTCGCTAGCAGTGGGTCTAGCTCTGTTGAGGGAATGTCATGCATTGCCCTGTGCTCGTCATTGTCTCTGAGGAAGATATGTATCTGCCGCATGTCATTTCTCCTTTTTTTGGCCGTTTTTTTATTCTCCTGCTCGAGGATGAATGTATGCTGCTCGGAAAGTGGTTTTGAAAATACCGCCACCGACATTGCTGGTAACGCTACGTGTACTGTCAAGGGAATGAGCCCTAACTGTCAAATGGTGCTCGAGGACATGGTTTGTGACGTGTGCAGTGCAGTGAGACAAATCATTCTGCTGCTCTGCGATGGTCACTACTGTGTGACTACAAGGTTTCGAGAACGATGGATTTCGGTGGAGAACGACGTTCCACCATACACTATAATACATTTCAGCACTTTGGATAATGGAGGGAGGGTAGATATTGGCCTATAGTTGCTATGCTGAGTACGATCACCAGATATATGCACTGTGGTAACCAGGGCGGTTTTCCATACTTCTGGGAACTGTGACAGGTGAGGAAGAGGTTAAGTATATTGGCTATGGGTAGGTGTACTTCCTGTAGGGTAAGTGCAATGAGTTTTAGGTCTAGAGAGTCCCCACTATGCCTAGATTTCCTCAACACATTTGTTAGAAGTTTTCTGACCTGGGCTGTTGAGACTTTTGGAAGGACACCGATCAGATTGGTGAAGGCATCATTAAAAGTATTTGCAATTTTATGCTGGTCAAGGGTGGGGGTACTGTTAAGGTTTAGCATTGTCAGAGATATCTTTGGGTCCTTGCCAGTGATATCATTGATGTTCGACCAAAATTTTCTACTGTCACTTCATGAATTGGACAGCCTCTCCCTATGGTGCTTACTTTTCACCTGACAAATAGCCCACGTGCAGGCATTTCTTGCCGCTTTATATGCCTGTAGATCCTACTGCTCACTGTATGCTTTTGCTCAGTGCCATAGATGGTCCCATTGCTTCATGCTGTTTATAAGTTCAGGTGTGATCCAGGAATTCACTGTTCCATGAACCTTCATCTTTTTAAAGGGGGCATGTATATCACAGGCCATATTGAAGACCTTAATGAAGTGCTTCAGTGCTGCATTAGTGTCATCAGTGGAGTCCAGTCCTGAGACTGAAGCTGCTGTTTTAAGAGGTCCAGGTGACCACGTTTTAGTATTCTGTTGTAGATCATTAGGGATGGGGAAGTGTGGAATTTGTTGGACCAGCTTCAGGTAATTGGTGAGTGGTCACTAAGGGAGTTGGGGTGCACCATTACATTAGTGATGTGGTCAGGGTGATTTGAAATGATCCAGTCAAGGGCGGTGCTAATACTGGTTTTATAGTTTATTCTAGTAGGTGAACTGATGAGTTGAGTGAGGTGTAGGGCCACTAAGGCATCCTTTATAGAACCACTGGCTGACGGCAGCCAGTTTACAGTGAAATAACCCAGAATAATTGTCTCAGCGAAGTGATTTTGGGAGTGGAGATAGTCCAGAATACTGTGAAGACCTGAGGTCGGGTCTTTAGGGGGTATGTAGACTAGAGTAATTCATGCATAGTGTTTTGTTTGCTTTTACCACTGCTATCTCTCTTCCCTTGTGACTATGTCATCCTACCCCTGTTTTTTGAATAAAACCTTTTGGCACTGAACCTCTGTGGATGGCACCTGCCTCTCTTTGTCAGGTGTTTCCATCCACCCATCTAAAGAACCTTTAGTGTCTCCTTGCCACAACACCTGCTGAGGGTGACACTTGTGTTGGTAGTCCGGTGTTTGTAGTGAAACCAATTCCTGATCATTCGATCCACCTCTCAGGAAGTGGGGCAAAATTTTGAACTCCATTCACACACCAGCACGACCTCCACATAGTAGACATTTTTGGTGTAGTTGGCAGGATGTAGAATACAGAACATCTGAGGAGTCCAAAGCCGGTGCTTCCAAGAACAAGATGTCAGTGGGGTTGTAACGCAACAGTGGGTTGCTTGGAGGAGTCGGGGAAGGAGACCAAGGCTGCAGGCCTCCTTTGCCCCTGACAATGCCTTATTACTTTGGAGCACCATGGCTCCCTCAGTTTACTGGAGAACAAGATGGGGGCAGAACCAGCAATTTAGGGGCATTCCACTCGAAGATGCAGGTGATGTTCTGACTGTATAAAATCCCGGAACGTCAGAGGGTTGAGATATTGATTGGGCAGTTAAAAGGAGTGGCCCATTAGGAAGTCCAGTCCTGGCCAGAGAAAGAAAAAACTACTACTGATCGGATTCTCCAAAGATTGCAGCACACTTTTAACACACGCACTGTCTCTGATTTGAAAATAAAGTTCTTCTCCTGTACCCAGATACCCTCAGAAAATGTGCTTTGAGCCTCCAGGAAGCACTTAGGGTGATAGAGAGGGTGGATCCAAGAGGAGTTCGGGACCCTGATCGCATGCTGACAGAAACGTTCATGGAGGGAGTGCGCAGTGAGGCCTTGAGGAGAGAGCTCCAGATGTTACACCTACTGGACCCTGATGTGAACTTCCTAGACTTTAATGAGAAGGCAATCAAGAGCTTGGGTTCGGGACAGCAGGGAGAAGAAGTTGCAGCCTATCAGCAGGTGGTGATGCCATTAGGTGCGGCATGGCCGGGATACACTGTGGAAGGGTTAGTAAGAGAGGGCTCGTGGTGAAGAGGGCCTCATCCTGGAAGACCATCCCCTGAGAGGTCGGTATATGGTAGAGAGCCAACAGGTGGCCACCCAAATTATATCACTGACCCTGGTCCAGCCTATGCCCAGATGTCTCAAACTCAGGCCTATCCTACCATGGCTAACCCAAGCTTAAGCCCAGAACTGATAGAACCAAATTGCAATCCGTACCCACAAAATGGCAGAGGTCTGCCAAGAAATGAAGAGCCTTATTATAGGGTGGATGGAGAGATGTCCCACAGCCAGGTTGAGAGGGAGAGGAGATACAGTAACGAACACCAGTCCCACCCTAGGAGAGGTGAAGGGAGATGCCCAACTGACAGGATCGACAGCCAATAAAGGCCAATTTATAGAAGATGTGGCATCAGTGGCCATGTAGAGAGGTGCTGTAATCAACCTCCAGACAACGTGATAGCAGTAAACAATGAGTCTTCGGGGATGTGGGCCAATCCTCAGAGGGCAACAGATCAGGTCCATCCACCTCAATAGTCAGATCCTGTTTTATCATCAAGAACCCTACTGTATTAGTGAAGGCTGACAGAGTTGAATCGCCAGCTTTATTAGATACTGGATTTCAAGTCACAACTATGCAGGGGTGATATTTCCGCAAGCACTGGGCACCCGAAGATATCCAGCCATCACCTAGATCATGAATCACTCTTCTAACCAGCAACAGAGCAGAGGTTCCTTACTTGGGCTACCTAGAGGCAAGATCCAGTGGGGGAGGAATACCCAGAATTAAGAGGGCATCATCATCAGTGATATTGATAGCCACAATCTGCCACCGCTTATTTACAGCAATGAATTTCTTACAAAACTGTTTTGAAGACCTGGTTCAGATCCTTAGGAATAAAGCTAAGCAATCGCCCCCGGATGATAAGCACACACTTCAACAGATGATCCATCTCCTCCAGTGTCACCAGCACTTTGCAAATGTGGATGGCGAGATTGGCATGGTCAGGGTGACTGATGTTGAGCACATAATCCTGAAACTGGGGACAGAGGCTATCTTATGGTGTAAGGCGGAGCTTGGTCCACGAGGACAAGACTACAATGCCTTGGTTGAGCCTTAGAAATATATAGATACATAGAAGCTGACAGCAGATAAGGGCCTTGTGGCCCATCCATTCTGCCCTGTCCCTGTTTCTAATGCTTAAGGTGCCCTAGATGCTGCAAGCCCCCTCCTTTCACCCCTAGCTTGATAATTCCCAGGTACCTATTCCACACATTCTTGAATCCCTGAACCATGGCCACCCCTCCCACTTCCTTGGGGAGACTGTTCCATCTCTCCACCACCCTTTCAGTGAAGTAGAATTTCCTCAAGTTCCCTCTAAGTTTTCTACCTTTTAGTCTCATGCTGTGCCTCCTTGTTCTGCTATTTCCCTTCATGTGAAAGATGCTCCCCTCTGGTACCCTGTTGATCCCTTTTAGATATTTGAAGGTCTCTATCATGTCCCCCCTCTCCTTTCCTCCAGGGAGTACATATTTAGAGTTCTGAGTCTCTCCTCATATGACTTATGCTGCATCCCTGGCAACATTTTTGTCACCCTCCTCTGTACCATCTCTATCCTGTCTATGTCTTTTTGGAGATGGGGCCTCCAGAACTATACACAGTACTCCAGATGAGGCCTTATTAGGAAGTTGTACAACAGTACAACCACTTCCCTCCTTCTACTTGTTATACTCCTCCCTATGCACCCTAGCATTCTGTTAGTCTTTCCAATTGCTTTGCCACACCGTTTAGCCACTTTGAGGTTGTCTTCTATGACTACCCCTAGATCCCTTTCCTTTGTGGTGGCCTCCAGTGTTACCCCATCTAGTTCACACTCAGCCTTAGGATTTTCTCTCCCTAAGTGCATAATCTTGAACTTTTTTGCACTGAAACCCAACTGCCATTCCTTGGATCAGTTTTCTAGCCTCTTCAGATCCCTCCTCATTTTTATGTTGTCTTGCACACGCGCAAGCAACATATTGAGGTAGCTTGGAATAGCAGGATTTGGAGGTGCAGTTCTGTTATGGCCAATGCCCCCACTGCTTTGGGGGCTTGTCTCTGTGGCACCAGTAAATGTGCATGCTGTCTATGACAGCAGTTGAAAAGCATGCCACGAACTTGAAAGGATTTCACTGCTGCAATGAGGGAGTGACCTATCATTGCAGGGCATGCCTTGCCTGGTGTAGCATTTCAATGGACATTGCAGCGGCCATCGCTGTCCACCTCTCGCAGTCCCCAAAAAACCAACAACAGGGGTGCCCAATCCCCCAATCCTCCTGTCAGTATGCCCCTTCCCCAGTTCATTTGCTGACAGGGGAGCCCAATCCCCGTTGGAATATTGTCCTCCCCAAAAAATAATTTGTCTGCTGAGGGGATGCCCAGTCCCCATCAGCATCATGTCGCCCCCCCAGCACAGACCCTTTGTTGTCATTGCTGATGGGGTGCCTAATCCCCATTGGTTCCAGTCCCCCCCTCAAAACACTCAGGTGGCATATAGGAGCCCACCCCAGCGTGCAAAATCTCACCTGTAAATAAGAAAATGGTCCCTCGTTGATTCTGGTGCCCCTCCCCAACCCGCACCCACCCTCTGTGCACCCCACCTCCCCACACCCCCCACCCCATACTTACCTCTGGAGCCCGGCGTGATGATCTTCTGTGGACCGGGAACACATCTGCACTCTTCAAATCCGACCACGAACTGAAGAAATGCTGGTAAGCTGTATAATGGCATCAATGGGGAGGGTTTCAACTAAGGTGGACATCTCGGACGTTTTTGCAACTTTTGGCACCAAATTTTCAACATGTGGTTATTGGGACCCCTCCTAATGAATTCAGTCACTGTCATGTTGTTATTCTGTCCCAAGGAATCATCTTTTGGGACCGATTAACACAACTACAGTGCCACTGTTCATGAGGTGGGCTTCCAAAATGCCTATGTTTCAAATTTGGCGAAAAAAATTCCAAAATATGACTGTTACGTGCGTGTGCTGTGCAGCTTCCATGCATGCTTGTAACTTTGAGAATTTTAAATATTTTTACTCCAGATTGTCAACACTGCCATTTTTACACATCTCATGAAGAATACAGCAGTTATTTTTCACATCCTGGCTGAAATGTGTTTTTGCACATCCACGCACAATGACGTGGTCGCTGTGGGAAATCAATGTTCAGGACAGATTAAGGAAATCACAGTGACACTGTTCATGAGCAGAGGTCCCAAAATGCCTATGCTGAAAATTTGGTGACGAAATTCCACAAAATGACTATGTTACGAGCGTGTGTTGCGCAGTTTCCATGCACACTCGTAACTTCGAGAATTTTTAATATTTTTTTTATCATATAATATTTTATTGAGGTATTTTGAGTATTTTCATACAGTAAAGGAGCAAGCAGTACAGCCAACCAATTACTGAATATGATACATTTCTAGAAGGCACAATCGTAATAGAAGTTATCCTTCATTAGACAGATTGTCTCACTATAAGTCATAAATGACAAAATATCCAAAGTCTCCATATTGCAATTATCTTAAGATTGTAGTACTTTCTAGGAAAACAATACAAAGAAAGTAACTGAGTCCTAAATAAAGGCAGATGCTTACATCTTATGACAAGTGCGTACTTCCTTATGACATAATCTACACAGTAAATAGAGGATTACAAGCAGCCCATTAAATAGGAGGGTTGGAGGGTGGCTCCAGGATTTCACAGAAAGGGAAGCAAAGATATGGTTCCCATTTCTGATAGTAACGGTGGAGATTACCCCTCTGAAGATGAGAAAGCCTTTCGAAAAGAGAGAGCTTGGCCAAAGCTGCGTGCCAGGCATTGTGAGTAGGAATAACTGGCTGGCACCAATACTTAAAGAGAAGGTGTTTGGCCTCCAAGATAGCTACCAAGGTCCAGTCTTTAAGGGGTTTAGGTAGATGACACAAAGCAGTAGTGTCCCCCAAACATAATTTAACATCAGCCAAAACAATTGGTTGCATAAGTACTAAGGAAATATCCAAGGCAACCATCTTCCAATAAGTTGACAACTTAGAACAGGACCAGAAAATGCGAAGAATATGTGCCTTCACCTGGGAGCAGCACCAGCATTTGTTATGGCTAAGCAAGCCACGGGAGTGGAGAATCACTGGTGTGCGGTGCTACAACAATAGAATTTTTAGCTGTAAAAAATGACTATTAATGTCGCTGTATGTATAAAATATACCTTTAAGGTAGGAGGACCATTGCTTGTCAGAGATAGAGAAGCCAGTATATAATTCCCATTTCTTTTCACAGGGCAAGGGTGCTATGAATTGTGAGTCTCTCCAAGAACTATAGAAGCGACCCATAACCCCTATGTTGAAGGAAGGATGATACAAGCTAGCTATCCATGTCCATTGTGTGACCTCCTGGGATTTAAAAAGAAGGGGATGTAGGGCACTGTGGATTTGTAAATAACTCCAAAAGTCTTTGTGTGGTAGGGAGAATTGTCTTTGTAACTGATCAAAAGGGAGCAGGGGGTACGTGCCTGATGGAGAGAGGTTCTGTATGACCTGGATTCCTGCTTTGTGCAAGGAGGACCAGTATATTGATGCCCCATCTATTTGAATAAGTTTATTGTGCCATAAAAGAGCACATTGTATGGGAGGGTTCCAGGATTGTCTAGATAAATGAGATTTGGCCCTAAGGTGCTTCCAAGAGCGGGTTGTGCATAACACTGTGGGCAGGAGATAGTGAGGCAAGCGCACCTGTGGGCTGAGAAACATATATAGGGGTATTGCACCTGCCAGGTCAGCTTCTAATTGGACCCATACCAGGGGGAGCCATAGCATTAGGCACAAACCATTTAGTTGCCTGTGCAGCTATACATGATAGATGATAGTTGAAGTACCAGGGGACATTGAGGCCTCCATGGGACCAGTGTGCCCTCAGTTTATGCTTACTCAATCGAGGCGGCTTAGAATCCCATAAGAAATTGTTTTTTAGTTTCTCTAAGGAGGTGAAAAGCTTAGATGATAGTGGGATGGGGAGATTATTTAAAAAATACATAACACGAGGAAGCAGGAGCATACGACTAGCTGCTATCCAACTTACGCCACCTCTCAACTTCCACAGTTAGTTGTGCTAACAATGGAGAAAAATTGGCAGACTCAAGTGCCTGCAAAGCAGTTGGTATACAGACACCAAGGTAATTGAACCCAGTACTTACCCAGGACAGATTAGTTCCTTGAATGCAGGCCTTAATACAGTGATTATTTAGGAGGCCAGGGTGTTTTTTTTTTTTATTAATACAGAGGCCAGAGATTACACCAAACTCATTTACAATCTGAAGTACCTTTGGTAAAGTTTGTTGAGGGTTAGAAAGAGTTAGAAGGAGGTCATCTGCATAAGCCGCTACCAGATAAGGTTGGTTGGCAACTACAATGCCCTGAATTTACGGGGAGGCAATGAAAGTCCTAATCAAAGGGTCTAGAGCCACCAGAAATAATAAGGGGGATAGGGGACAGCCTTATCTGGTGCCCCTGTGTAGTGCAAAAGGAGAGGAGATCTCACTATTAGTGAGAATACGGGCCATGGGGCAGCAATAAAGGATACGTATCCACTGTATAAACGAGGAACCAAAGCCATACCTGAGAATGACTTCATAGAGATATTGCCATTCAATTGAATCAAACGCCTTAGAAAAATCAATCGCTAAAGCTGCTAGGGGAAGGGAGGATTTGGAGGCAAACCACTTAAAATTAAGGAGAGGTCTGGTATTGTACATCCCCAATTTTCACGGCATGAAACCAGTTTGAGAGAGGTGAATAATCGAGGGGAGAATAGCCGTCAGCCTAGATGTCAGTGCTTTGGCCAGTATTTTTGTGTCTACTGACAAAAGGGATATTGGCCAGAAATTGGTGCAGTCTAGAGGGTCAGATGATTTCTTTGGTAGGAGGGAGATTATTGCCTCCTTCATATTAGGAGGGAGAGATCCAGAGGTGTGTGCAAAGTGTAAAGCACGCTGCAGTGGCTGAAAAATGTCTGGTCCAAGGGCCTGGTAGAGCTTCACAGACATACCGTCCGGCCATGGGGCCTTCCCCGTGCCATCAGAGATAGTGCCAATTGAAGCTCTGCACAAGAGACAGGTGATTCCAGATAAGTCACTTGTTCAGGGGTGAGAGCTGGCATCGGGGTTTGTAGACAGAATTTGGCAAATTGTTCCTGTAACTCTTGAGCGGTATTAGAAGACCGGGACTGACAGAGAGATTGGTAAAATTGCTGCATAGTATTGTTAATTTGTTTGGGACTGGTCACTATGGAGCCTGCAGAGGTATGAAAAGCATGTATTCGGGTGGCAGCCTGCTGTTTCCGTAGGTGGAAGGCAAGGAGCTTCCCTGTTCGTTCACCCCCGGCCCAAAAGGCCTGCTTTGACCTCAAGAGTTGCCATTCGGCTTTTTGGTGCAAAATTGTATTAATTTGGTATTTAAGACTGACATGGGGCATTATCTGGGGTAGCTCGCAGAATAGACTTAAACTGATGCTCCAGAACAGCTAAGTCTGGAGCTGCTTCAGGGCTTCCTTACGTTTGTGGTCCCGAGCTGCTGAAAAGGCAATGATGTGTCCCCTTAACACAGCTTTGAATGCTTCCCAGACAATGCACAGGGAGACCCTGCAATCAGCATTCAGGGAGAAATAATCTTTTGTGGTCTGCACGAGGTGTGGGTGAAAATCCAGGTCCTGAAATAACAGTGGAATGCAATGCCAACGAGTTCCAGAGGGACGATGCTCCAGGGGATTGAACCTCAATGAGACGGGGGCATGGTCTGATATTAAACTCAAGCCAATGTTGGAGTCAGAGAGGCATCTGGCTGCTAATTCAGTAGCTAGCCAGTCTATATGACTATGGGATTTATAGGGCACAGAGTAGAATGAAAAGTCCTTGCCAGTAGGATGGCCCCTACGCCAGATGTCTGTGAGGGCCCATTCCTCTATCATGCATTGAAGAGATTGTCTGGCTTTGGGGTTACCATGTGGGGCTGGGTAAGATTTGTCCAAGAATATATCCCCTACCATATTAAAATCCCCACCCAAGATGACATGGAGCGGTGATCCATCAGGTTGTAGATCTGATAGGGCCTGGCTGATGGCAGGGAAAAAATCAACATGTTCAACATTAGGAGCATACACATTGCCCAGCAGAATACTGCCTGTAGGGGAAAAAAGTTTCGCTATTAACCAACGACCATGAGCATCTTTTTTGACCTCCTTTACCACCCAAGGGGAAGCACGATGAATGAGAATGGCTACCCCCTTGGATTTAGTGTTGGACGAGCTGGTCAGTACTTCTCCGACCCATAGTTTTTTTAACCAATTGGTACATTTAGATAGTAGGTGGGTTTCTTGAATGAGGGTGGTGTCTGCCCACAGGGATTTCAAGTGTTGTAAAATGTTTGTAGGTTTAATGGGGTTGTTTAATCCTTTCACATTCCAGGATATCCAATGATATCCGTGATGGGCACCCGGAGTTAGTAGGCATATTCTCACACAATAAACAAGAGGAGGTACTTACAGAACATCCAGTTGAATGAAGAACAGGGAGATTACCAAATTGCAGAGCCACCAAATACCTGAGGGAAGACAGGGCTATCAATAGGCGCACTAGCATTGGAAAGGATGTAAGCATCACCTGTAACATCTGAACTATGAGTTCTAAGTTATAGATAAGACTGTAGCTGCAAATCTAGAAATAAGGAGCAAAAAGCCAGTTAGTATTTGAACAGAGTAGATCAATATCAACGCTGGCAACTAGCCCAATGCTAAACACAGAAGTGCCAAAGAGAGACACAACAACAGTGGTATGAGACTGGGAGTCAATGCAAATGAGGGTAATATAGGTATATACCCTGCAGCTATGCTATCCCCAATACTCAGGAGGGTCTAGTGTGGATGATACAGAGAACCGACTCATCCTAGACCCGCCCAAACCTTTGGTCCGATGACCCGAACCATGTGGGGGGGGGAGGAAGGGGAAGGGGATATGGAGGAAGGGGGAAGGGGAGAGGTGGGCATACCCACCCGCTGGTAGCTAGACTGGATTGAGGAGCCACCCTGGGGAGGGTGTGCATGCACCAGGCCTGGGAGGCAGAGTATAGGAACCTAACTGCTGAGCATACAAGAAATGGGAGGGGGGTTCCGCCCAAGTGCTCTTCATCTAATATAACAAGGTTATCAAAGACTGTATCTTAGCACCTATCTAAACAGCCTTAGTCATTCCATACAATGGGGGGGGGATGGAGAGGCGGACAATAGGTACCCTAATAAACTTCAGCTTAAACATCATACATCATATCGTAGCCACACCAATTCCATGGCATAAAGTGGGGGGGAGGGACTAATGGGGGGGGGGATAGGGAGTAATAGAAATTCACCCCCATCACCAACAGATTATGGATACAAGATTAATTAGTCAGTCACGTTCCAGGAGATCCAATAGGTTGGCCTTCGACCGTCTCGGGGGAGACCCCGAAGGGTACATCCAGGATCCAGGGGTGTCTTCACAGCAGCAGATGCGTAACTGATGAGGCATGGTCGGACTGGTGAAAGAGTGTCTACCAATTCCACTAGTGATGTTTCAGGAAAATCAGCCCAGTCTGTTAGTTGCTCAGTGTCCATATCTTGGGTTCCAGTGATAGGCTGGTTCAATATAGGAGAGAGGTTGTCTCTGGAGATCTTTGCAGATGGGGCTGCGGTGGATTTGGAAGGCGAGTATTGTGGGCTGCTCCGAGGTCTCTGCCTTGGTTTGGGTGATGAGTGTAGTCCCCATTGAGGGAGATAGGGCTGCAAATTAGACACCTCTAGAGCCATTGGTAGTGTGTTGGCATTGAAACAAGCAGCTTGAGAGGCAGTCTTCGCTGGGGGACCATTTTGGTGTAGGACCTGTCTGGCTTGTAAATGGGATGCAGGGGAACCATATGCAGAAAAAAGGTTCCTACCAAGAGGTGGCACTGAAGGGGGCTTCCAAAGCTTCCTGGGATTTGTGGTAGGGCACTGAAGGCCTGGCTACAATCGTAATGCAAAGCAGTGAAAAACAAAAGTTTACCTGATATGTTTGTTATTTAGCTGAATCGTCCTGTCCCTCCTCCATTTTTGGTGCTTCTTGACCCCAGTTAATCATTGCTGACCCCCACTGGCCTTGACATTGAAGTATTTAAAGTATCTAGGACTTTTGATGGGATTGGGGTGTGGGGATGGATTTACCCAGGAAGATGTCCTGCACCAAGTTATGGTCTCCTCCTAGCAAAATTGGGATATCAATCTCAGCAGTGGAGAGGTCAGTAAAGGCCTGACTCAGGTCCAAATAGACTTCTCCTACACCATTGTTATAACCATACACATTGGCTATTATGACCTTGCCTCCAGGGTACGATAGTTTAGCCACAATCCACCTCCCTTGCGAATCCTGTTGTTGGGCCTCAACTGTCCAGGGTCCGGATTTTTGCAGCAGTATGGCCACACCTCTGGATTTCACGGAGGCACAATTAGTCAACACAGTCCCTACCCAAAGCTTTTTTAACCATTGAGCCGTTCGACTGGTAAGATGCGTCTCCTGGAGTAGGGCAATGTCTGCACCCATGGAATTCAAAAACTGCAAAACTTTGGTGCATTTTGCCAGGTGATTCAGCCCCCGCACATTCCAGGAGACACATTCCCAGTCACGCGATGCTGCAGGAGTCAAAACCATTGCAGTCCACCACTGGGCACTTAGTAGAGAATGATGTACTCACCCAACGAGCAGTAGCAGAAGAAGCAGAAAAGGAGGAGGGAGAAAGGGTCCAAGGCTAGGAGCCTGTGCTGGGATATAAGCAGAAGATAGCCTCAAAGGGTAGATGTTGAGTAGAAAAAAAAAAGATGACAGTGTCTAGTGATCCTGTCTTTAACTGAGAGAAAGCCTGAATAGACCAAAGAAAGCACACAAGTTATATAGCAGTAGGTACTATAAATGTAACAGTATATAGATACGTAATAACAAGCAGAGTTCAAATCTCTAATCAAATACAATAGCAACTCAGTTGTTGGTGCTGGGTTTTGCATGTGAGATGGGACAGAATAGCCTTTAAGCCACACTGCTACAGACACCAAAAGGAAAAGCGTGAGAGGTGACACTAGATGAATGTGATCTGTCCCAGCCCAACTCCATGTACCTGGACATGAGAGCTACCCCAAAACAGTTGGGAATATGCCAGCAACTGTGCCCTCCCCAAACCACAAGGGGGTGTGGCCAGCCAGCAGTGAGCAGGCTGGGATTGCCTGCTAGGGAAAGAAAGAAAACCGGGGGGGATACCTGTCAAACCATTTAGGACATGCCCAGCCACCAATGGCAGGGGGGGGGGGGAGTAGTAGCATGTCAGGATGTTGGGCAGATTGTTTCGGGGTTTGCCGATAAAAAAGAAAAAACATGCAGAGCAGTACGCCCTTTAAAGGGAGGGGCTCAACCTGCAACGTATAGGCGCCTGGTTCGCTGTAGGTCTTGGGTATCAACTAGAAATAGAAGCCCATTCCATGGGCTAGAACTGCATAATTGTTGCACTCTACAGGTGGATAAATAAAGACCAAACCTGACTTTTGCAGTGGAGGAAAACGGGGGAGAGGAACGCAAGGTGTGGGGGAGGTACCAGGCAAGTCACAGCTATGCACTCAGCTGCCTGGGAGAGAGACTAGCAGCCTGCAGTTCCCTAGAAAATAAGGCAGAGAAGTAATTTATATGACAAAATTTGCAGGTAATACTCCTATCAAGGGTAGAGTGGGGGGGCTGGGTAAATCTGCTTGCTAAACCCGTCGGTCTGGTGGGGGGGGCCCAGGTTAAACAGAATGCCAACAGTGAAGTACATAAAAAACTGCTTATTTATCCTGTTCCTTCCGGGCTTCCCCATTTTCACGTAGTGAGTCCATCTTGTCTGGATTACAAGGCATAGCTAGGGCTTCTACAAAAGTTTGTAGTCCAGGGCTTCGCTTTCACTCTCTTCCATCGCCATTGCCCAGTCGAGGGGGTCTGGGTCATCCGATGGAACTGCAGCTGGGTCCTCAGCACAGGCCAGCTGTTGTCTTTGATCTGACTTCATCAGGTCAGCCTTGAGAGGCTTTGCAGGTGGGGATGAGGAGGCTTTTTCCAGCCCTGTAGCACGAGGGCTTCTTGAGCATTGCCGCTGCCTCGCTGGGAGGGGGTGGTCCACTGGGTGCATCGGCTTGGACTGTTGACTGGTAATCGATGTCATTTGGATAATGTGAGCCGATGAGTACCTAGCCCCTATGGTGGATGGAGCCCAGAGCTGCCTATGTGTGGAGGAGACTTTATGAGGTGGGCCAGTCTGGCTGTGATTGTTATCACCTGGGGCAGCGTTACCTTTCTTACTAGTTCTTTGCTCTTTTCGGCCCCTTGGCTCCCAGAGGGAGATGTAGTTCCTGGCAGCAGATTTGGCCAATGGCTCTGAATTCAGGCCTCAGCACCTCAAGGCGATTCTGCAATAAAGGATTGGCCATTTTTAGATACCTGCAGTACAAAGAGGCCCTTGAAGCGATACTGTATTAAATTCACATTTAAGATCTTCTTCAGAGGGTTATAGGCTTTATTTTTAGCTGCAACCTCCTGTGAGGAATCCCTGTAGAAAGATATAATGTTTTCTCTCCAAGTTATCTCCTCCAAATCCCTTGTAGCCCTCAGTAGCCGTTCTTTGACTGAGATGTGTAGCAAACTTGCAATTATAGTCTGAGGGCCTTTCGAGTTGTTTGGGTTGCCAGTGATTCGATGTGCTCGCTCAACCCCCACTGGCTCCTTCCAACATTCCCCTAATAACTGAGGGATCCATTCATTTAAGAACTTTTCAATATTTGGGCCCTCCATTCCCTTTGGCACTCCAAGGATCTGAATATTACTACCCCTGCTACGGTTTTCTTGTTCCTCTGCTCTATGCCATAGCTGGGCCAGTTTATCCTCATGCTTCTTAAGTTTATGCAGCACATTTAAGTGTTGATCCTCCAACTCTTCTACTGACTGCTGTAGCACATTGTGATGGTCCTCAAGCCTCCGGACATCAGCAACGTTGCCTGCCAGGGATGCACCGATCGTATCTACCCTGGATAACAGAGTTTCAAGCAGCTTGGTAATGTGCTCAAGAGCATTCCCCATGTGCACTTGTTCAGGAGGACCAGATGGCACTCGGGCAGTGGCTCCCTCTTTATCGCTGCTGAGCGGCTCCGTCTCCATGGAGCATCCAGTGATGTATAGCTAAAGGATCGTGAAAAGAAAGCTGCTGTCGGAAGCTGTTAAGGTATCGCTTCCCTATTCACAATCAGTGCCTGATTTAGAGTTTTGAGTGGGAGGAGTGAGGGAGGAGAGGTACTGCTGCTTAATTCAGTGATGGTACTATTGCATGCCCTAGGGACCACGCTCAGGCCTATTATGGCCTAACAAGATAGAGAGGGCCGATATCCGCACGGTACATGAGCGCAACAAAAGTGCGGGTATCCCCGAAGAACTTCCCGAAATGGAGACAGGGGTGGGGAAGGATAAAGTTGAACGAAAAAAACAAGCCTTCAGTCCAGCATAGTTGTGTTTAAATCTCAATTACTCGCTGGGCTGGGGCAGAGCAAGTGGTTCAAGCTGTCATCATCTCCAGGTCCAAGCCACACCCCCAGCACTGTTACACTTTAATGGATAAAAGAAACCAATCTGGGCACACCCAAAACCATGGAACAGCAATGGGCAGACGTGCTCGGTTTAGTAGAGAATCACTGTTATACCAGAATGGTTTTATCTCTAATGGTTAGGTGACTTTCTTCTTAATGAAATTAGATTTTAAGGGTAAGTAGCTCTTAATTTGTTTATTTATGATAATATACAGTAGATTGAAGTCTTTTGATTAGTTACATTTTAAAATAATAGAAAACAAATTGATGCTTTAAAATGATTGAGGAAGGAATTATTACGTTTGTTGTGCATGTACATTTTCGTCACCACTGATCAATTATTCCAAAGAATTTTGGAGGTTGAAAGAAAGGGTTTCAATAAAAAGAGTGATTCTTCATTATTACACAGGTTGCACTGTATATGCATGGCTTAGATTGCCTAGGATTAATAAGGAAATGGAAGGTAATTAAAGGGAAATATCCACATGCTCCAAACAGCAGTATCCTGTCCCTTGGAGCAGCACTATGACAATCGTAATGCAAAGGCAGTGAAAAACAAAAGCTTACATGATATGTTTGTTATTTTGCTGAATCGTCCTGTCCCTCCTCCATTTTTGGTGCTTCTTGACCCCAGTTAATCTCTGCTGACCCCCACTGGCCTTGACGTGACGTTCAGCATGGGGAAGCAACTCGGGATTGACTGCCTTAGTAGACAGTGACAGTGTCACTCCATTTGTTTGGTTTTATTTTTTTAATATCTCAGTCATTGTGACCTAACTTTTTTTTTTTTTGTTTCTGTCCTTGGGTTTCTCTGTTGCGGCCATTCTGCTGCAGATTCATGCGTCGGCAATTTTTTTGCTGCAGATTCAAGCGTTGGCAATTTTTTGCTGTTCAATGGCACAAACGTTCTGATTACTGAGCACTTGCAGGTGCACATAATGGTTCCCTGGTATTGCTTGTGGTCAGGCTGTATCATGCATGGTGCTTGTCATCTTTTGATATTGCACAGTCCAGTCTTCTCAGCACACACACAGCATGGCAGCTGTAATGCAAAATGTATACTGTGCAGTTCCATATAGTGTTCATGCCTTGGATTGGGCTATATTGCTAAATTGCACACAACGGCCCTAGTGATAACATCTTATAATCCCCAAGGGAAAAAACTCAGTACTGTTACAAAGCTCAGCATTTTGCTGCATACTAAAATGTTTACAAAAGTAAAACTAACCCAAACATTGTTCTTGCAGTGAGTACTTTTTTATTGCATTTTAGGAGTGCGAGCCCCGTCCTATAGAAAAAGCCTGCTTTTACATTATTTATGATAAGAACTCCCATCCTTACAGAACAAGCTGATAACGTCACACCAAGTAAGGTTAGTGACATCATGGGCATGAGAAGTGAAGCCACTTATTATCCTTTTGACATAAAAGATGGCACCTGAATGTATTGCTGAAGAGCAAAAATGTACAAAACAAGTGGCTACCCCAGTCGAAGCAACACTTAACACTGAGAGATGATAATTTAATAAATGTCTTATTTCTATTACACAAGTGATTCACTGGAGCCAACAATGTGTAGAACTAGAATTGTCAAGTGTCAGTGTTTTATTTATGCCAAACAGTTGTTTTCAAATTAAATACCCATTTCATCTTAGAACTAGAATTGTCAAGTGTCAGTGTTTTATTTATGCCAGACAGTTGTTTTCAAATTAAATACCCATTTCATCTATTTATACAGTTACTGACTCAATATGTTCCAACTGAGATGCACCATCTTGTGTAACTGTGGGGTCCTGCTTCTACTCTGCATTGTAAGAGGCAGGACTCGGGCAGAAGAAGGTCGACTGACTTGCTCAAAGTCACTTAGTGAGCAAATGGCTGTGGTGGGAGTAAATCGTGATCTCCCGTTTCACGGTTCAGTGTTGTAGCCACAGGACCACACTGCCTTATTGTGTTGTGTAGTTAGTCATACATAGAACTCATTACTTTACAAAGCATGAAGGCATAAATCCATGCAGGTGGGTGGGTGGGTGGGGGGATTTTCAGTCAGTTGGTGCATGATTTATCTGCAACTGTGGTATTTGCAGCTGGACAATTTTGGGGTGCAAGACACAGATCCTGTGGCTAGAAGACAGACCACATTATCTGTGGTCTATCTCCCAGCCACAAGTTCCATGTGCTGCACTTTGAAACAGATGTATATTTCCAAATACTTGAGGTATGTGTCATTTTTTTGGTTGTAAGCAGTGCAAAGTGTTGTAAATGTATCAGAATGTTTGAAAACTGCATGCAAGCATTTCGACACATTTACATGGATGCAGGTACAGCAGTACAACTGCCACAAGTGCTGTGTCCAGACTTTTGAACCTCCAGGCCAAAGTGTTGTGACAATGCAGCTGTGAGAGTACAGTACACAGCTGTTTCTATAGGCCACAGTGCAGCTTTACAGATGTGTTTTTTAAATTATGAATCATAGACAGCATGGCCTATTCACTAGAGCACAAACTTGGCATCCAGATTCAAATTCCCTCAGAGTTGCTTACTTGGAATGTGACCCTGAGCATGTCACTTAACCTTCCTCCTAGTACTTCAGTCCACCCAGCATTAAAAATGGGCAAAATCAGAACCCCTCTGAAAATTATCTCAGCTGGGCTATCCTAGGTAAATAACTTGTAGCATGACAGTTAGACTTCAGAGAAGCTACAAGATTCTGATCAGTAATTTTGCTAAGTGCATCATTCCTTTCAGCCTAGCTTAGCCTAGCTAATCTTGTCAACATGCTGAGGCAGGCTGCAGGTGATGATGGTATCATTTCTATGAAATATACAATGAAATAGAAACTGATATTTATTTTCAAAACTGATAATATCACCTCTGTGATTGAACTAACTCTTTCACTTGCACTCTGTCAAATATGTTTCTCTAGCATGCTCTGAACCAATGCCAGACTGCCGCAAGACTGCCTTCTCTTTCATTCTGTCGGTCACTGCTTTTCTGCCATTCTCTGTCTGATCCCTGCTCTCCTCACCTTCTGTTACCATTACCTAGCACTCATCTCACAGTCCACTGCTGCTACTATGTTTCTTCTCTCCCCTACCCTCCTTCCCCTGCTCTTTTCCCTAACCTCACCCCAACCACCAGCTTTCCAGCTACACCTTCATCTTTCTCCCTCCCTCCTATACGCACTCTCCTTCCCTCCCCTCATTCTGCCTGCTCTGTCCATCCCATTCCCCATGGCTCCCCAGATGCTCCCTCCCTCCCTCCTTCCCTCCTCCCCCTCCTCCTCTTGGCTCCACCTGGATACCCCTACCCCTATTCCACCACGCAACCCTTATCTGCCCCCTTACCCCCTCTTTCCTCTCCATTTATGATTAGGGCAACACTGTTTACAGTGCTGCTCCAAGGACAGCTCTTATTTAAGTGGACTGAATGCTCTCCTTCATCCACTTTGTCTTGGACATTCCGCATGGCAGTCACCACTGTTTCTTATGCTTCTCCTTCTCCCTCTCCTCCTTGGAATCTTGGTTCCTATCTGACTGCCTCCTTTATCTCTGAATTATTGCTGTTCTCCCTCCTCTCTTATCTCGCCTCCCTCTTACCCCCCCCCGCCACACACATACCCTTCGTAAGTAGCTATCGCTCCATCATGCTTCTGTCTAGGAAATCACCAACCACTCCCTCTGCCTATTCTAAACACTCCCTCTATGGTCTTCTGCATGACCTCACCATTCCCTCCTTTGGTCCCTGCCACATTTCATTATTATACACAGTCACCCTTGTGACCTGCACGCTGCTCTATCCTTCTCTTACCTCTTTCCACTCCTTTCCACCCCCACAACAGCAACCTATCCCCTCATGCCTGCTACTCTAAATGTATTTTCATGCTAACCTAAGGGGCTTGTCCTCCACCCTTTCCTTGTGCAGTATAAGTCTCCTGTTATGATACCAAGCATGGACTGCACATCACCTGGACAGTCTACAATTGTTTTCACTGTGACACTGTCAACACTACTGATCAAGCAGCAGCTCCCAATATCTCCATAAAGTGATGCTGCATTGGTGCTTGCAATGGCATGCCGCCAGGAGGGCCGTCTTGAACAGACAAATGTGAATAGCAACGTCCTTGATTTTTTTGTCCACTGCCGAGTCACTGAACAGAGAATTACATATGGTCCTGAGCTTCACCAGTCATGTCTTCAAACCTAGAAACCTAGAAATATGGAATGTGCCATCACATCAGAGATGCTTGGACAACCAAGTCTGTCACTTATTTTTTTTTTACATTCCTTTTTCTGTACTGTATACCCTACTTGATCGATGGCAACATCTGTCCCCTCCCTTCCTTGCCCCAACAATTCCCTGGTACCTGTTCAGTCATTTTTGTGGCACTTAGATTCCCCAACCCCCGCTGACACTCAACTGCTGCTGCAGGTAGTCACCGCCTTTTCTTTGAAGAAGTTACTCGGAGTCCACCTGAATATTTTCCCCTCCAGCTTCAAGGCATACCACCTTATTCTACAATACCATTTTCTGTTTAAAATACCACCCTCCTGTACATTATAACACCCCCCATACTCCTCTGATTACATATTACGCTCCTATTGTCTCTCCTGGTGGTGTTTTGGATGTGTGCCATGCACCACTTAAGTGGCGACACCTCTACTGACTTCATTGCCCTCTATGTCCTTTTGGCAATGTGGTCTCTACAAACATATGCAGAACACATGGTGAAGTGTTACCCGGGCTCTGTATTGGTGCTGCACCAAGTCGCGCATTTCAGCTGCCAAGACACTGCCTGTCAATACAGTGTCCTAGGCTCCGCATCATAATAGTAGACCTTGCAGCATATCCAATTGCATGTCCACCCATAAGTAATCTAATATGATGGCCACTACATCTCTTTCCTGTTTTATACTAATCATAATTACTGTACCCATGAAGTAATATGTTCCCTGCTTTGTGTTGACCAAAAGCATCACTTCGCACTTTTCACCTACTCTGCACTTTTTTTCACAAAACATTGCTTGATCCAGAGTTGCCATTTGCAGGCACTGTAAAGCAGGACTCCATCCAGAACACTAAGAAATTCCCGCAGATGTCCCCAGAGTGACATATGATGTGATGAGCCGACGCTGTACTGTCCATGGGATTACTGTATAGATGTAGCTTTTAATAGCTCTTGTTTGGAACACACTTGCCTCAGTGCTACAATGAGGCCTGGTGTTGCACTGAGACATGCACATTTAAAACTGGAGCACTTACAATTGATGCCTGTACAGTAATCTAATGGATGCTACCCAGACGGTATGTAATTACTGTGACATCCGTGCGATGTTATGGTTTTGCCACTATGAGATTTTGTTTTAAAATGCTGGTGTTGATGGATACAGGATCAAGAAGAGCAATTGTTGCCATAGAACAGCTCCTTTAGTAAAATATTGCAATATTTTGTATAATTGTATAATTACATGTTGTCATGATCTAAGCCGCATGCTTCACTCTAAAAAAGTGTGACAGACATGGTAGGCTGAGCAACAACAGTGCACATAAATTAGTAAAGTCACTGTAAGCAGAACAATACCTACACAGTTTGTCAAAATTACTTGTTTATTATTCATAAAAACATAGTTGAATTGTAAGTTTGACTGTGTAATAATCAAACGAATGGTATTGCGTATTCAAAAACCATTTAGTGTACAGCTGCACATAAAAGAGCATAAAGGATCCTGAAGCAAAAGCATAAAATCATGGTGTTTTTAAATCTGTTCTTTTCAATATCATACTACTCGAACTGGTCCGTCGGGTGGCAACACCCACAAGTCATGTGTGCCACTACTCCTCATGTACTGTTTGGCAACATGCTTTGAATATACATATCACTTGAAACGTGAGCAATGACGTTCAATGACTTCCTCCTTTGGCGGTCTTTCACTATTTACAGTGTTCCGAGGACAGTTTCTCTGTGTAGGTGGCATTGGTGGATCTCTTTTTCTCACGGCTGTCAAGTCCAGCAGTCACCATCCGCTTTGGTGTCTCATGCTTCTTCTTTGTCATTACATTTTTTGTGACCCAAACTTTTTTGTTCTTTGGGTACACAATCTGAAAATGCTTCTTGCTGTCTGCAGTCACAGTTTCCTGGCAATCAGCATTTTCATTGTGATCCATTGCTGCCAGCTGCTGCCTTGGCAACATCCCATCAAAACTAAAGTGCTGTCTCTTGGGGCAGTATTTCAGGAGCATGGAATAGAACACTTCAAGCCCATCAGTGTGACAAAACTGCGTTACCATTTCCAGATCGTTCAGAAATTTTTGTTAAAGAACACAGATTTCACTGCAGAATATTTGACTGATGTTGGCTGCATCCATATATTTTCGGCTCTTTCCTGTGCAGTCAGCTTGGCATGTGTGCACTTGTGGAATTTTTGGTTGCCTGTCCAATTGTGTTTTCCTGAAATATGACGGACAATTGAGGTCACCATTGCCCTGAGCAGTGCTGGGTTTCTGTTATAAGATGCATAGCACCACCACATGTGGTTGAAGATGGATGAGATCCAGGGCCCCAAGTCACTACATTATTTCCTTTTTGCCCTCATGAATAACTGCTGTTTCTGCCACTTTACTAGGTGCCACATATCAAACTGATGCTCAATGTTGTTGTCAGGAGTGTTTTTTATTCATTAGGGTGTTGATCTACAAATGTCTGTCTGTGGCAATAGTCTTTATTGGCACTGATTTGTTTAGCAAACATTCGCAATGCACCATTTGAATCCCTCTTTTTCCATATTTGTTGAGTTAGACACCTCAGAGACCTGTATGATGCAGAAATCAACAATTGTCCCAGTGTCTGGCTCCATGAGGCTGTAAGTACAGCATTTCACTGAGAATCCAGGGGAATCTCATCTGCCATCACTGCACAATGTCAGATTTGAATGTGATTTCAAAGAATCAAGAATCAAGGACTGCTGACTGTTCCACTCCTTGTTGATAGTAGTGAATAAGTACTTCTTTTGTATCCTGTTGTAGGTCTAGTGACTCATGAATTGCATGTTTAGTATTTCTACAAGGTACTGTAATCTTCCAAAACTGTTCCCACTGAATAAAATCGCTGCAGACACTTCAGTATTTCCCATGGGCATCCAATCCAATGTAGGGTGACTGGACCAATCAACATTGTGCCCTTTCTGGCATGTCAGTGTCACTCTTAGCATTGTTCCTCAGTAACAAATGGTCTTTCCAGTTACTGGACTCCCACACATGAAACAGAAATTGAAAAGCTGATCTTGTTTAGCGACATACCCCAAACATTTGTCAACTTTGCAGACATCTTCATCAGAGTCTTCTTCAGAGTCCGAAGATCCTGGATCACTTATATCTGAGTCTGGAATATAGTCACTGTCAAGATCTGGATTGACATAATCACCATTGTCATCATCATCATCAGCATCATCAGCTACTATGGGGCGGCACTGTGATGTACATTGATGGCTCTGACTTGGTCCAGACTCCAAAAAACATGGTGGTACTTTGACGTCCATGGGATGTTTGGTGTCAGCATTCTTTGAAGCATTTGCATGGTCATGTGCCATTTTTTCTGACAGAACCAATGAAATTTAATTCATATTCTGCCCACTGCATCCCTTGATCCATTCCAAACTTGTCACTTATTTGGGTGGCTTGCTGTGGAGAGCATTTTGCATCTGTTTGTGTGGTAGAACTGACAATGACATTGTCTTCGGTTTGTGTTCCTGATTGATGCACAGCGCTGACAGCGATGACACCAAGTGACATTCTGGAAAACATACAAAATAAAAACACATTACATTAAATAAATTACCAGAGTGATAACGTGGCATGCATACAGCATGTAAACTATGCAGTGTGATGATTATTTTTTTATGTGTCTGTCTAGTGACCCCCAATGCCTATCACCGCACACTATTGCTTAACATTACAGTCTATACACAATGTCTGCATGGAATTCGTGGCTGGTGACCTGTTGTTTTTCCCACGAGGTGTGTGGATGTGTCCATTCTGGGTGCCAAAATGCCATTCACACCCATCCATCCCCACCCCCAACAAGGACTGTAACAGCACGACCACTATGGTTTGCGACATCTACAGAGGACTGGGTGTGCAAATGGGGTGTGGTGCGGGAAACTAGAAACATACAGAGTTTTTTGGGGAGGCAATGATTTGCTTAGTGAATTTGTTACCTAGCAGTTATCTCCATTTACTGAATATCAGACATAATATTAGGTTCCCTACCCATCAGGTCATAACACTGGCAAATCTTGTGATTCCTGCATTGTGACATTATCTGTGGCTGTTGCACCCACGTCCACATGTATTGATAGTAGATTGTCAAGAACCTGTTGTGAAGAATAACATACAAAGTGTGAGATATTTTTAATTTCTTTCCAGTGGTGGTATTCTTATGAACATGACCAATGAACTTCATACATACCATGTGATTTCGCTGCCCCTCCAGCCTAGATTCGCTCTTTATTCTATGGTTCTTTGGAGCAGTTTAATTGTGTGGGAATATTGTGGGACATGCATCAGGCTTCAGTTTTCATTTATGGTTTTCACTCAACAACTCTGACTGTAAGATTGGAAACATAAAAATAATGCTCAGAAAACCAGGATTGTATACTTGATGTTAATGCTGTATAATGGTTGTCATAGTAACGTACCTGTTGCAGCAATATCAGCAGTCCTTAGATGGATAACATGATTTCCTTCTGTGATGATTCCACATCCACCTTTTGGAATGTAAATTAGGCAGCCAATGTAGTTGGATGACAGTGATCATGCAATATACACTTCAGATGGCAGAATGTGATGGACCAATGACCATGCACCATGGCAGTGCACAACATTGCATTGTCTTGCACACCAAGACCACACTGCTTCACGCATACTACCACATGTATCCATTCACAACAAGAGACAACACACAACATGCATTCACAATCACACATTGCCAGCATGCAGCGTGAAATGCAGCACACATGCAGACAATATGCACACAGGCAGTTATTCACTTCCCCAAATATCACTCACCACAGCTTTTCAGCTCCACTCCCATCTTTCTCCCTCCCCCACCTAATCTACAGTACTTCCCTCCCCTCATCCAGCCTGCTCTGTCCATCCCATTCCTCTGTGGCTCCCTGGACGCTCCCTCATCTCCTTCTCCTACACTTGTCTCCACCTGGACACCCATAGACCCCATATTCCACACACCCGCCCTACTGTACCCCCCACCTCTCTTTTCTCCCCATTTTTGATTAGCGTGACATTGTCTACAGTGTCGCTACACAGACCATTCCTGCCAGAGTGTGTTGGATGCTCTACTTTTGCCACTTTGACTTGGACTTTCCACATAACAGTCTATCTTATACTCCTCTATCTCATTCCCTTCCTTTAAATCACACTGCCTATCTGACTGAGCCTCCCTTATCTCCTTTATCTCTGAATTATGGCTGTTCTCCCTCCACTCTTACATCACTTCACTCTCGCCCCCTCACCCCCACCACGTATAGCCTTCATAAGTAGGCATCGTGCTGTCAAGCTTCCATCTAGGAAATCCCAACACCACAGTGCATGGCCCAAAGACATCTAGACATGGATGATGATGACAGCATCCACATGCCTTTCAGCCAGTTCACAGGCTACCTTCACATGCAAATTACAGTATTATCACCTGCCCTTTCTGCAGCCGATGATTTGTAGGCACATTATGAAAACTAGTGACAGTGATTTTACAGCATTTTTTGTGTCTGCATAAAACATCTTTGTATGCACAACAAAGGTAGGATACATGTTGTGGCACAGTCTTACAGGACCACCGTGATACATGAAAATGCAACCGTTGGGCCATGTGGTCATGTGCCCAATGACATGGTAAGGCATGAAATTGTTTGCATGTCTCATGTTATGTTTCGGGTCATATAAACCTTACATTTGGTGCCCTGTAGGTAAGTACATGGTTAAAACATGCAGCTAGGATATCTGCTGTAAGCTGAAAAATGATATAGCTGTTTCATCCTGGGCACTCATGACATGATTTTGATGGTGGCCACATGTATCCACTGTTCTGGCTAGTCAATAGTACACAGTGTGGTGTGCCTTGCAGTTGCTGTCTGTTACCACAGACACCTTGCACCATGCCCATGGCCAATAGGGTGCACTCACACTCAGAAACACTAACACACACAACCACATATATACACACACACATACACACATACAATACTCCATGAGCAGTGACATACCCACTGACAGGGTGGCTGAGTACAAGACATCAGACCCTGGGAAATACCCGTTGAAATGAATAACACCCATGGGCACCAGACTCATGGACAATAGGGCATACGAGTGCACACACACACACACACACACACACACACATGATGGTTGCTTTCCTCTTAGTTGACTGCCTGTGCCCCCATCATCTGTAAATGGACCATAGTCCTCCTCCCTTTCTGCAATCCCCCACACCAGTTATCTGCAGTTCACATGGTATTCCATACCTCCGTGAACACAAGATAAATTTATTTATTCATGACGTCTTTTCTATCCATGTCCCCTTACACACACTGTCCCCCTTTCCCTCCTATGTGTCCAGACAACAGCCACAATATTCCTAAGCAGTCCATCACAAGTACTGACACATGCTTCACAGCCATAAAGGCAAAACTAACCACACCATGCAGCTTTTGACTCACACCCACAACATGTGATATGGCTCAAAACCAATGCAACTTGCTAGGCATGCATAGATTGTTAGTGGACCCATTGGTGGCACACTGCACACCACCGTGGTGCACTGTCCTACACAATATACCTATACACCACACACTGACATACACAATACCCACACTGTTGCCACATTTTCAATGTAACAACAACCAACACCAAACTGCCTGCTTCCACTGACAACCATGGACAACAGGCAGCATGTAGCCCATCACAACCACAGACCTATCAGATGAACAGAACATCATATGTGAAATACAGGGGAGGCACATATTAGCTGCAGAGACAAGGCAGGTGCAGTGGGGAACCAAGTGTGGGTAGAAAATGTCAGTAAGTCCTTCTATGGTGTCATGTGCCAAGGAGGAGTAGGGGCAGATTGTCCAAGCTCCCATTTCTGTGGTGATGGGTTGTGTTGGGGGGCATGGAGATTGATAACAAGATACTTTTCAAGAAACAATATTGCTGATTTTCTATGTCTGACAATGATGTCACAGTAGTGTCAATTTTAGCAGCTTTATTTATTTATTTAAGAGTTTCACCAGGAAGGCATACTGAGCAGAGTACTGCTCGATTCCAGATGCATCCTGGGGAAGGGGGGATGGGATGTACACATACAAAAACAGATAGCACACAGTGCCAACAATGCGTAACAAATAGGTTACATCACGAGCAGTGATAACATGTATGAGGAAAGAAATTAATACAGTAGAGAACAAAGGAAGGCTAGCTAACAGTAGGTCTACTTAATACAACTCAGCAACTCAGCTGTGCCGTAAGAGAGCTTAAATAGACATATAATGGCTTTTCCTTTGACTACAAAGAGGAATTCAGTTACAACATGGAGAGGGTAGGCCTACGTAAAACCAGGGAGTGCACTGAGGCCTGGGAGAGCAGTTAGGGGGACAGGAGCAAGGAGCGGAGCATTTGGAGTCACAGGGAATGTCAGCAGGAGCAGGCGAGTGGGAAATGCACTTAGAGTAACAGGTTGCACTGCTGTGAGTTGTCTGTGTGCCTGATGGCCACTGGCAAGGAGTTCCAGAGTTTAGGCATGTGATACTTGAAAGTGGCCTGCCCTTTGGCAGTAGCCATATGTGGGACATATAGGAGCCGGGAGTCAGTGTTCCTGAGGGAGTATGCTGTGGGTGGTTGAGCTTGGAGTGTGGATCCAAGGTGGGGGAGGGAGGGTCAGGGACCAGAATTTAGCAGTTAATCTTGCACCGTGGAGCTGTCTCCAATCCTGTAGCGATGGAAGGTCAAGGGACTTGTAGCGTTTGCAGTGGTGCATGGGGGGGGCAGTCTAAGGTGAATCTGTAAAAGGAGTGGAAGAGGGGGTCGAGTTTGGCTATGGTGGAATTTGGGGTGGCAGTGTAGACTACGTCACCGTAGTCCAGTATCGGGAGGATCATTTTCTGTAGAATAACTTTGCGGGTTTCCAGAAGGATACAGTCCCTGTTACGATATAAGGCACCAAGCTTGGGGTACAGTTTCTTGTGGATTGAGTCAATGTTCCCCGAGAAGTCAAGGTGCTGGTTAAGACAGACCCCAAGGTACCAGAAGGAGGTGAGGGCCTCCAATGGTATACCATCTAAGGTGTGGAAAGAGGGGGAGGTGGGGAGATGGGTGAGTCTCTGCCTGGTACCGAAGGTAATGGAGATGTTTTTTGGGGGGTTTAGGAAGAGCTGATTAGAGCGAAGTGCTTCAGTGTCCCAGATGTCCAGGTGTAATTAGCAGCTCTTTGACAGTAGCAGTTATTTTGCACTACAAGATAGGGCTCACACATAACACTAAATGTGAGCAATTATCAGGCATTTGTGTCATTTTTCAGCCAACTCCGAGGCTGCCGTCAATAGTAAATTACATTATTATCACCTGGACTTTCTGTAGCAGATGGCTGAGTGTCTGTATAGCATAGGTCTCTATGCACAACAAATTGTGCCAGTGTCCAAAAGGGCCACCATGATACAAGGAAATGCCCCGGTTGGGCTGGGTAGGCTGGTTCCTGATGACATGGTAAACCATGACATTGATTTCATTTCTCAGGTTATTTTTTGTGCTAGATAAACAATCCATATGGAGCTCTGTTGATGGAAGTAGAATAATTATATGACTGCATAATGCTGTTCAGCACTGAAATGATTCTGAATGCAGTCACATGCACCACTGATGTGGTGGTCCCCAACTATCACAGTCACATGCTGTCGTTTGCCTTGCACGTGCTGGCTTTTCTCAGAGTGTCACCGCATGTGCTGCATGTGGCATATACAGTGTATGAATACCACCCATACCATTGCCACCAGAAGTGTATAACACCAACTCAGCATTCCACTTGCATGCTGACACAACTGCAGACACCATATGCCATGCTATCCAATCTCCACCACAGACACCATGCCCACAGGCAACACATCAGACACACATACAAAAACAACCATATGCATAGTCACACACATACACGCACAAACATGCACATGCACGCGTGCACACGCACACATGCAATATGTCACACACAGATATACACAAAACCACATGTACACACACACACACACACACAAATATATCCACACATACAATACCCCATGTGCACTGACACGGCCACCAACAGCATGACTGATTACTGATGTCATGTATTGAATAACATCCATGGGCACCAGAGCCATGGCCAATAGGGCACTCACACACACACACACACACACACACATATGCAATACGTCTCACACACACACACACACACACACACACACACAGTCAGTATATGTACACATACAAATACAAATGAACAACACCCCATGAGTACCGACATGCCCACTGACAGGATGGCTGAGTCCTGACATCAAGCCCTGGAAAATACCCGTTGAAATGAATAACACACAGGGGCACCAGACTCATGGCACATAGAGGTCACTCACACACAGATAAACACACACACACACACTAATATGCAATGCACCTAGGCAGACGCACAGATTACATTCCCTAACAAAAAGCACATACCTATGGCTTACATGATTGGAACAGATAAAATAGTAAACAAAAATCCCTGTGAACAAGGCTATCATATAAGCCCCCAAAAAAGCTACAATAGAAATCCTAAAACATTCGGGTTATTAATATGGCAGTTAGCATACATTTATGGTATAGACATATGCACATACATCCTTTTATTTGTCATGACTAAGAACGGGATTAGGTGAGTTACACACAGGGATGGAAGTAGTTTGTTATGAAAGGAAATGATGGGATTAGATTGAAACAGTACTATACAGTGGCCTATCGAGATACTCATTTGAACATACATGGAGCAAACACAAAACCTTGCCAGTGTGACAATAATGGGCAGAAGATGGAACTGTGAATGCGTCTTGACAAACACACTCCAGACATCTTTCAGATGGGTATGGTGCTAAAGAGATGTTGATGCACCAGAATATGACTATGTATTCCATTAGATAATGGCATGATAGCATGTCACTGTGGCCAAAATGTGCTGTCTGGTAAAATATTACTGTTGCACCGCAGTTGTCAAAACTATAAGCTTCAAAACATGTTGGATTTCTCATGAATGTGGTGTACGTAGATCATTCACCAGTAAAGCAGGGGTGGAAAACATGTTTTTTTTTTTACAATAAATGATTGTTGGACATGGTTATTTGGTTTATTACCAGGGAACGCTACCTGTGTATATATAGTTGTTGGAGGGAGACATTGGGAATCTTGCAATCAAATTTTTGGCCCAATGATGCGGCACATATTGTACAACCTATAGAAGGACAGTAAAATCCTTCATACCATGGCTGTGCTGTTAATAGTTCATCAATGCCTAAACTGTAAATTATCAGTTTTTGATAGTACTAAAGGTACTGAGCGAGTGTCAGACTAGTAATTTGCAGTGCCCAATTACTTTAGATATCATTATAAAGTTGGTGAAATTGATTTACATTTTTTTACCTAACTTACACCACCAGACTGAAGATCAAGGACTAGAGAATGACTGAGATGAGAGATGAGAATTAACGATCACGTGATGCCTCTGGGAATTTCAATTTAATTCAATTTTATTCAAAAAGTAAGTTGAACCCAAGTCTCATTTAGAACTGCATCCAGTACAATTTCTTCATATAACTTTCTCTCTCTAGCAGATCTCAGAAGTGGATGGACTCAGGAACTTTTCATAAAACATCAGTGTGCACAAGCTAAAAAGCTGAACTAGACAACACCTTGCAAAAACTCAGCAGTTTCATGTCATGCTCAGCTTTATCAAGAGCCACTCTTGATAAAGTGCAAGTGTAGCACAAAACTGTCAGCTTTTTATCTTATACACATTGATGCTTAAAGTGCAAAAAAGTGATTTTTTTAATTTGAATAGTTATTTTGTGATTTTATGTGGGAGGGTGCAAAGAGGTAGGTTTGAGGCCGGCATGGTGGTGCAACGGGTTGAGGCACTGGACACCACACTTCACATCATGCCGGGGACCCAGGTTTGGGAACGAGTCAGGGTGGCTGGAGGTCAGCAGGGGAAGGGAGAGGATGTGAGCCAAGCTGCCGGCTGGCAGCTCTCTGCCTTGGGAGGAGCTCTCAGCTCTCTCAGAACTTGGCCACCCCCTGGTGGAGATGGTAGGAATGGTGCAGCTCCGAGAAGTACTGATGTTAGGCCAAAGGGAGGGCGGAAGGGACCTGGCACTGGAGCTGCGGTTGTGCATGTGTGCCTCCGCTTCCGGAGGTCTTGGGAATAGGCCACACGCTGGAGAGGAAATGGAGGCAATATGGGGGCCATCCATGGATGAAGCCTCTGAGCCAAGCTCTTGGGATCTGCCGGGGTATGCATGGCACTATAAGACCCTGAAGGACCCCGTGCTCTGTTCGGATGGCAGACATTTGGGACAGCCTGCTGTCAGAGGATAAAAATAGTTAACAAAAAAAAAAGAAGTAGTTTTGCTACAGTCATGCCCCAAACCAAGACAGTGCCAGAAAGGATCTGCACCCCCCCCCCCTTCGTGGCAATGCTGATAGCCTGGACATTGGGAGGTGATTCCTCCAAGGCCTGTGTTCAACTGGTTTTGGCATTCAGAAACTTGAAGTCCCTGTGATTACTCACAGTTGGAGACATTTGAAACCCAGTCTCAGAACTTTGCAATGTAGTACCCAGGGTTAAGTGTACAAACTGTACTTTGGAGGAGTCTCCAGTAAACCCGCTTGACCAATACGTGACCATAACAGCATTGATGAAAGGAAATTGTTGTCCCAATAGATGCTATTAGTACACAGCATAGAAATGCTGAACAGCTAGGAATGATGAGTGACATATGTGCACAATATTGTAGCACTGCTCCCTTACATCGGATACATAGGGACATACGAGATCACCCAAGTCAGCTAGGTCTCTTCAGCAGCTGAGCGCTAGCGGATCACATTCATTCACATTTTTTTTATTTGTTTCAGTTTGGGATTAACACCTTTGAGCCAAGGACTTGTTTACAATGGCTCCAAGTCAAACATAGTACATAAACAGAGATTCACAGTAACAACAGTATATGTACAGAGATACATTTGCGTACAAAAGATGACATGATTTCAAGGTTACATAGCATACATAAAAAACAAGATTACATAGCATACATAAAAAAAAACAACAAAAAAAACAATGTTCTTAACTGTCAAGTTACAATTTGTTTACAGATTGTCTAGAAATTTACCATGAAAATTTCACTGTCAGTCCCACATATATAGACAGTCAGTTCAAGTCTGCACAGGTCAACAGAAGGATTTCAGGTAGCTAGTGCTTGAGTAGGGTCGGCCACCAGAAATATTTTGTTGAAGCTGTGCATGAGTGGCAGCCTGAGAGGGCTTTGTCATTGGGGGTGGAGGGTCTGTGGTGAGGTATAGGGGATGGGGAGAATATAGGAAGAGGGTGGTCGAGGGTGGTAGGCAGTGAAGGGGGGGAGGAGTAGTACAGGTGGGGGATATGTTGGGAATGTTGGGTCAGTGCTGTGGATCCCCATGCTCATAGCTTGCCCATAGCTTGCCAAGCCACTTTTGTGAATAAAATGAAGTCCTAAGAACTTACGCATATAGGCATATGGAGAACGGCAAGCTCTTTGCCACTTCTAAATGATGGATCTTGCCATATAAAGTGATTCCTGCGGTTGTCTGCACCCTCCCATTTTATGTCATTGCAGCACTAAGAGTTGGGTGTCAGTGAAGAGAAGGCATATAATGGGGCACAAAATATGGTCAAAGTTTAATATTCAGGAGCACATAGAATACACTGTGGTATGACACTTTCCAGCCCAGGTGAACTAGTAGCACATTGCCTTCTCTTACCACCCCCCAAACCTGACCTTAGGGTGGATGGAATTTGGCAACAGGGTGAAAATGGAACATCAGTGAGGAACATATAAAAAAGAGTTATACAAAATGTATATGGGTTCATCGAGTAAGAACTCGCAGGGGCAGTGCACCTTTTTATGTTGTACCTGCTGCTCATTTTTGGTTGGTCATTTAGCCGTTCATTTAGTCACTGTAGCCACCTTCATGAATGGACACAGCTGAACAAAAGCATTACACATATTGAAAAATTAACCTGAAAAGTAGGACGCAGAAATTAGAGTAGGTAACAGCACATGAGGTACACCTATCATACTCAATTACCTGCAAATCTCTCACATAACAGTCTGGCACAAAATGCAAGGAGCAAAAACAGTATTTCGACTTTGTATGTCTGGAAGATTTTCCCTCTTTATACGTGCCTTCCACAGTGCACATAATGTATCATCTCGAGGCAATGTGTGGAAGACAGTGGTCTGCATTCAGATTTTCAGCTGTCACTCTCATAGCCCACAACACAGCAGTAGACCATGGCAAGGTTCTGAAGATGTGGGTTAAAAAAAAAAGGCTTGCAAAAAAAAAGTGACTCAATTAATGCTTGCCATTAACAATATACAGAGACACAGAGGATGAAAAAGAATGTTAGGTAGCACTCTATCATGGCCTCAAGTTCTTTATATATGTATACACTGTCTCCCCGTCTCCCCACATCAGATGTAAGACCCAGACTGAGTGGAATGTGCATGTGCATGTGCAAGAATGTTGCAAATGTCAGCTGATCACAGACAGTCAAAGCAGTGAAATAATTAATTTGCGAGTGTGAAAAAACAACAATGGACAAAGTATGAAAATAACTTTTAATGTTACAGCACTATTTAAGGCAAGCTATTGAACTATGCAAGCAGTCAGTGGGTGGACATTTTCCTCTAAATAGTTTGGCACCTTTGTAGGAGAGGGGGTGTTGCCCCTGGGTGGTATGACAGTGTGGAATTGAGAAGGCATGGGTACTGGATTGCCTGGTGGTCCTGGTGTGTAAAGACTTATTGAAGAGGGAGGAAATGTTGTTTGGCAAGGAACCCAGTTGGATTTTAAAGAAAAAAAGTGAGAATTCTGCTGTCAAATCTATCCTTCAGGGTGGGTCAGTTTGCAGCCTTGTACAGATCATAGTGGTGCGTCCTAAGGGGGAGGCCCATGATGAATCGGATGATGCTTGGTGCTCACCTCGCTGGTAGGGAAGCTGATGGAATCTCTACTAAAGGAGAGGATGCTGACATTCTTGGAAGATAGTGGACAGCTGGACCCAAAGCAACATGGCTTTACAGCAGGAAGGTCCTGCCAGACTAACCGAATTGAATACTTTAATTGGGTCACAAAAACATTGGACAATGGGGGTGCAGTAGACGTGGTGTACCTAGACCTCAGTAAGGCTTTCGACTCTGTTCCACACATGAGGCTAATAAACAAGCTGGAGCAGACAGGTATTGGGCTGAAAATTGTAAACTGGATCCAAAACTGTCTCAATGGGAGGACCCAGAAGGCACTGGTAAATGGCACACTATCAGGGAGGGTAGAGTTACAAGTGGTGTTCCACAGGGTTCAGTGCTGGGACCAGTACTTTTCGATAGCTGATGACCTAAATGGGAATGTGTGCCTATTTGAAGATGACACAAAGCTCTGCAATAAGGTGCACTCTGCTGAAGGGACTCAAAATAGGGTGTCAGACCTTAGGAAATTGGAAGAACGGTCAGGGAATTGGCAGTTGAAGTTCAATGCCAAAAAATGTAAGGTTGTGCACCTAGGAAGACGTAACCCAGAGAGAAATTACTTTCTAAATGGAGTACAGCGGGCGGTAACAAAACAAAAGTGTGATCTTAGGGTGATCATCGCAGGTGACCTGAAGGTTGCCGAGTAATGTGAAAAGGCATCACAAAATGCCAACAGCAACTTGGGTTGCATAGGGAGGGGCATAACCAGTAAAAAAAGGGAGGTGGAGAACTGTGGGTCACCCTGGAAACAGGAAATGGGACAGCCATAAGAACTGGGGTTGTCTACAGGCCCCCAGACCAGAGGGAGGACATAGACACATTACTGTTAGAAGATATACAAAACATGACAGCTAAAGGGGAGGTTCTGATAATGGGAGACTTCAACATGCCGGATACAGATTGTTCAATACCAGCAGGAACATCTGCCAGAACTAGACTCATAGTGGATTCCCTGCAGGGGAGGGCCTCAAACAACTGGTACAGCAACCCACAAGAGACAGGGCTATCCTAGATCTAGTACTGACTAACAAGGAAGGGATCACAGATCTCCAGGTAGAAGGTCACCTGGGGCCAGTGACCATCACATGGTATGGTTCAATTTGGCTACTACATCTAAATCATCCCATTCCAAGACAAAAATATGGGACTTCAGAGGAGCTGACTTTGATAAGATGGCCAACAGAGTTAAGCTAGCCCTGGCAAAAAGAAACACAGGTGAGGGGTACAGGCAAAGTGGGCAAGCATTAAGGATGCAATATTTGAAGCAACATCCCATTGTGTTAGACAGAAAAGGAAGTGCAAAAGAAGAAGGAAACCACTTTGGTTCTCAAATACAGTAGCAGAAAAGGTCAGAGCCAAAAGGCTGGCCTTCAGGAAATATAAGGGAACACAGCAGGATGACGATAGGGAGGCATACCAAACTGCCCTAAGGGAAGCAGGTAAGGCAGTAAGGCAGGCAAAGTCCCAAACTGAGGAAACACTAGCACGAACAGTAAAAGAAGGTGACAAGACTTTCTATAGATACATTAGTGAAAGGAGAAAGTCCAGAGGGGGTATTGCTAAGCTAAATGGAGAAAAGGGAGCATGTGAGGAGGAGGACCCTGTAAAGGCATCTATCCTAAATAGATACTTTTGCTCAGTATTTACTGAAGAGAAGGTAGGGCAGGGCCCACAGCTCAGCATCATGGACACAGGGGGGAGAGAGGTGAGCACTACTCCGTTCACAAAAGAAAGGGTCCTACAAGAGCTTGCTAAGCTCAGGGTGGATAAGGCAATGGGACCTGATGGCGTACATCCCAGGGTACTTAAGGAGCTACAGGAGGAACTAGCAGAGCCATTAGCAGAATTGTTTAGTGAGTCTCTGAGCACAGGAGAGGTCCCAGAAGACTGAAGAAGGGCTCATGTGATCCCGCTCCACAAGAGTGGTAGCAGGGAGGTGGGGAACTACAGACCGGTCAGTCTTACCTCAGTAGTGGGCAAGATTATGGAGGCACCCTTAAGGAAAGGATAGTAACACCTGGAATCCATAGGGCACAGGATCCAAGACAGCATGGGTTTACAAAGGAAGGTCCTATCAAACTAATCTCATAGATTTCTTTGACTGGGTAACCAGAGTGGTGGACCAAGGGGAGCAGTTGATGTCGCCACCTTGACTTCAGCAAAGCTTTGACACTGTTCCACATAGAAGATTGATAAACAAGCTGGTAGGCTCGGTGGCCATGAAGTTGGTCAACTGGTGGCAAACTGGTTGACGGGCAGAAAACAGAGAGTGGTGGTAAATGGTATACAGTCAGAAGAGATGCAAGTCACAAGTGGGGTACCTCAGGATCAGTCCTGGGGCCAGTCCTCTTCAACATCTTCATTAGTGACCTTGCAGATGGACTAGAGGGTAAGGCTTGTCTGTTTGCAGATGACACCAAGATCTGCAACAGAGTAGATGATCCAGATGGGTGGGCAGAATGAGAAGAGATCTGATAAACTAGCAGAATGGTCAGAAGAGTGGCAACTGGGATTTAATGCAAAGAAGTGCAAAATCATGCACATAGGAAGAGAAACCCTGAAGCCACCTATAGGCTGGGAAGGGAGTTGCTAGCAATCACAAAGGAAGAAAGAGACTTGGGCATCATCATCACTGATGACCTGAAATCATCCAAGCAGACCCCTAAAGCAGTAGGTAAGGCTAGGGGGTGTTAGGTGTAATAGTAGGGTATCACAAGTCGTAAGAGGGAGGTACATAATCCTCTGTACAAGACACTGGTTAGCCTCATCTGAGTACTGCGCAGTATTGGAGGCCACACCTTCACAAGGACATTAACCAAATTGAGGCAGTCCAGAGAAGGGCAACCAAAATGGTGCAGGGACTGCATCAGAAGACATATGAGGACAGATTAACGGAGCTCAATATATATACCCTTGAGCAAAGGAGGAGAGAGGTGATATGATCGAGGCATTCAAACACCTTAAGGGCATAAACAAGGTGAAAGAGTCTAACATGTTTAAATATAAGAAAATAGCAGGACAAGAGGACACAGCATGAGATTAGAGGGAGGCCGATTAAGGGGGAATGTGAGGAAATTCTTTTTCACAGAAAGGGTGGTGGATGCATGGAATGGCTTACCCCAAGAAGTGGTGGCTATGAATACAGTGCAGGGCTTCAAACAGGCATGGGATAGGCATAAGGGAGCAATACAAATGACTATGAATAGATAGGCCACTGACAGAGCAAAGGCCGATGGCACATTTATAAGGTAGAAAAAGAAATGGGCAGACTGGATGGGCCTTGCGGTCCTTATCTGCCGTCAACTTCTATGTTTCTATGTTTCTATAGGTGATTATGCCACTGTACAGGTTCATGATGAGGCCTCACCTGGAGTACTGTGTTCAATTCTGGACGCTTCACCTTAGGAAAGACATGTAGAGACTAGAGACTATACAAAGAAGGGCAACAAAGATGGTGCAAGGTGTGCATGATGAGCCATACGATGCAAGGCTAAAGCAGCTCAACATGTACTCACTAGAACAAAGAAGGGATAGAGGGGACATGACAGAGATGTTTAAATACCTGAAGGGTATCAACATGGTACAGGCACAAGATCCCCTTCAGGTAAACAACTGCACTTGGACCGGAGGTGATGACATGCGCCTAAAGGGGAAGTAGGTTCAGGAGCAACACAAGGAAGTTCTTCTTTTCAGAAAGAGTGGTGGCGCCTTGTAATGGCCTCCCCCCACAGGTGGTAGGGTCAAAAACAGTCAGAGAATTCAAGCTGGCATGGGACTGACAGTGTGGAAAACTTAACACAGCAACCTGATTGGGGGGGGGGGTAGTATACATGAGCAGACTAGATGGTCCACATGGACCCCATCTGCCGGCACATTCTATGGTTCTATGTTTCTATGCTGTGGTTTCTGTGCTGTGATATGTGGTCTTTAATCTACCTAGATTCTTCTGTGAGTTGGAGATTGAGTAAATAAGGGAGCTGTAGTCTATAATAGGGAACAGGAAATTGTTGTCGAGCAAGGCCCTAGTTTCAGGTATGAGGAAATGTTTTAGTCTATATAGGATGCCAAGTCTTTGATGAATTTTTTAATTAGTTGATGTGTGTGTAGCTCGAAATTCAGGTGACAGTCTAGATGAGGTGAATCCCCAAGTATTTGAAGGTTATGATGCTCTTGACTGGGTTGGCATCGTCTGAAAGGGTAAAATCAAAATTTAGGGACTTTCTAGAGCCTGAGAATATCATGACCTTGGTTTTCTTGGAGTTGAAGACCAAGCTCTGGGAGGAGAACCAGGAGTGTACAGTAGTTTATAGAAGTCGCATTGCAATTTGTTTTGAAGGGAAGTGTGTGTGGGGGGTCTTATCCTTGCAAAAAAGGGCCACATCATCTGCATAGAGCATGAGCTCAGTAGATGAACAGATATTGGGGAGGGGGTTAACTGCAGGGAGAATAGGAGAGGTCAGAGGGTGGAACCCTGGGGAGCTCCATACTTGATGTGATAGATTTCAGAGTATAGGCCTACTATTGTAGTCCTGTGTGTCTGATTGCTGAGGTAGGTATCAAACCATTTTATCACTTTGGCAGATAAATTTAAGCTGGATAAGATGTGGAGGAGAATTTTATGATCAACAAGATTGAAGGCCTTTGTAAGGTCTACAAACATTGAGCCGGTGTAGAATCCTTTGTCACTGGCCTTTTCAATGTAATTAGCAAGCCTAACTAGGGAAGTCTCAGTATTGTGTCCAGTTCAGAACCCATGCTGTGAGTCTGTGAGAAGTTTGTGTGTTTCTAGGAAATTCATGGTTTGATCAAGGATGACTTTTTCAATAATTTCGGATAGGGGCATGAGGAGGGAGATGGGCCCGAAGTTACACATGTTGATTTGGGGGCCAGATTTATGGAATGGTTTTATTTATTTATTTATGTAAGACTTTGATAACCAGGTAAATAAAGCACTGGGCCACATGGCCCTTTTACAGGCTTGACCTGGAAAAAGTGAAAAACAGTCAGACAATATCGCAGGTAAACAGACAAGCACAAATGTTAAAAAGCCAAAAATACAAGAGAAAATACAAAGACATTGATGCAGACTTACTAATAGCAGTTATGAACCATACAGACATAAAGTGCATATAATAAATGATTCCAGAATGATCTGCTTTGTGTGCAATTACAAGTAGACATTGAATATAAGAGTCTTTTCAAAGGTGTTTTGAAAAGATTAAAATTCAAAACATTGCATAAATTACCAGTCAATTTGTTCCATTTTTATTGCACTCCGTTTAAAAGACTTTTGATTTTTTGATGTTTTACATGGTGAAACTTCCAAAGATATAGAATTTTGGGAGAATATCATGACCTCAATGTCTGTAGACCTTACAAAGGTTTTATGGTGACATGAGTGGTTGAGGATATTGGTTAAAGGGAGGGCGATGGGTACACAGATGAGCTTCAGGATGCAGTAGTCAATGTCGTCATGGCACAGACCGGGCTTAGGGTTATTCTTTTTTAGGTACGTGTTTACATTAGCAGGGGACAGATATCTGAAGTAGTATTTGGGGTGAGAGGAAAGGGTGATTTGTGCGGGGGACTTAGATGTAGCGGTGGGAAAGCTAGTGTCGTTGAGCTGCATGTTATTGGGTTTCTATATGTTGAGGTTGCTAAAGTAAGTGTTGAAAAGATTGACAATCTCACTTGGTTCACTTATCAAACTTCATCTATTATTGAGGGAGATTTGTTCAGCAGTGTGACCTCTGCCTAGTAAGTTCTTGAGTGTTCTCCTGGTATGTTTAGAGTTGCCCCTAGCACCAAGTTGTTTGCCCCTGACAAAGTTTGTTTTAGCAGTTCTGACCTCAGATTTGCACTTATTTCGTAGGGCTTTGTATTCCTGTAGAAGTTTGGGAAGTTTAGATTTTCTATATTTGGTCCATGCTTTGTCTTTTTTCTGCATGTGCTTTAGTAGGTCAAATGTGATCCAATTGTTAGTGTGGCCTTTCCTCCTGAGTTTTTTGTGGTAGTAAGGAGACACAGATGGATAGCAAGGTCTTGCTAAAGGATTCAAGGGCAATGTCTATGTTCAGGATGTGGTTGGTAAAGGACCAGTCTGGTGCCAGGATGGCTTTAAAGAAGTCATCAAGGTTAAGTTTTTAAGTTGTTTGTAGAGGATGAACCTAGGCTCCTTCTTTTGGCCTTTGGCCGATCAGTTATAGAAAATGGTACAGTAGTCGCTTCTGGAGGTAGAACCCTGACATCAACCACTCTTGCGGGGTTAGTGACTATGATCCAGTCAAGAATGGATTCATAGCCAGTTTTGCAGTTTATATGGGTGGTATCCCTGATGACCTGATGCATTCCGAGGCCAGCCAGGGCATCTTTGGCAACATTGGATTGATTGGACTGCCAATTCATGTTGAAGTCACCAAGTAATATCCACTTGTGACAGCTGGGGAAGGAGTGTGACTTCTGTCACAATGACTTAAGTTGCAACTAGTTGTAAGGCTTGGCATCACTTAGTGCCACTTTCAAATACTAAAAATATACATTGTTATCTACATGGTTGTTAAAGAGTCAGCAGGCAGCACTGTACAGAAACAATACTGCATGGGCATGTGGTTCCACAAGTCATTAAAGGATACCTAAACAACATTTTGACAACAAACTATTCAAAAATCTGACTCCGTAGGTGACTAAAGGAAAGACTGCTGTATCCATTAAGGCTAAAACTACATTTATAAAATTTACCTAAATGTGGTTCCAGAGCATTTGAATATTGTAAAATCAGCCTTCTAATTTCAAAAAAAACTGTCTTACCTGCTTCCTAAAATGTCCGCCAAATGTGTTATGTGATGACATCATTGGGGCCAAAGTCAAAAGATATATGGCTCTCTAAAGTGCTAACTAGTTATTTTTTCCCTTTGTATAGAATTGTTTCACCCAAATGGTCAAAACCAGGTGCATTATTTTGTATAATACACATGTTAGGCTATGGTTCTGTTCATTTTGTTTACTTTAACATGCTGAAATTGTGTTTTAATCCAACCGACTTTCTCTGTGGCAAACCACAGTGCAGTACAAATCTTGAATAACCTGGTGGTCTAGTGGTTATGGTGGATCCAAGATGCTACAATGGGGGTGCTGGGGTGGTGTGCATGCTTAATATGCACTTTATAACATTTTTATTAAACCTTTATATTTTCTGCTATTCTTTTCTAGTACTTTTTTGACAGAACCTACAAATGTAATCCATAATTTGAATGTAAACATTTGTACAATCAATAAATCAGACTTCTTCAACAAAGTGAAATGCAGTAGCAGCAGCATGCAAGTATATTACTATGTGTGTGGGGTGGAGGTGCAGCCACACCCTTCACCACCCCCTAGAGCCACCACTTTTTTGTAGCAAAGTTCTTGTTCAGTCCAATGTTAGAGTTCATACTTTCTCGAAACTCAAATATATGTTTGTCTTGTCTTCTTTTTCCATGGAAAATAATAATAATAAGAATCAGCATTTATATAGTGGTTTTCTATACACTGTATCCCAAAGTGCTTTACAAGCAATACTAGACTGGTAGTGAAGTGACTGAACATGTAGTGGCAGCCATTTCATACATTAATATCCACACACAGCCTTGGACAATTGCATGAACAGGTTTTATGGGAAGGGGGATTGTTGGCCAGGACAAAGGGGTCAGTAAGTGATCAAGGTGCTGGTAGCCCACATCTTATTTCTCACAGTAATCTGCTCATATTTCTCTCCTCTGTCTTCCCCTTCCCCAAATATAGCAGTACCTTGCAAGAGTGGCCTTCTAAGTCCCCCTCATTCATTCTTCACTACCACACCTAAAACTGGTGATCATTTTCTGCATCATGAATGCAAGTAGTACAGTCCCTGCTTTATTTTGGCGGTCAAATAAACATATCTTTCCAGTAAGTCAGGCTGATAGCAACAGGGAACAAGGGGAATGATGGGCTTTCCTATCCTTAAAAGATCTAGGCTACCTTTGATTAGGTACTGCTAAATGATGGTTGTGCACATCATTATGCACGTCATTTAATAGTGCCTAATCATAGGTGGCTTAGATCTTACATGGGTAGGAAAGCCTATTTTTTCATTTGTGCAATGTAGCTATCAGTCTGGCTTACCAGAAGATCATGTTTATTATTAATATGTAAAAATAACATGGGAGACTGTACTGACCACATTCATGATGCAGAAGGGTAGTGAACTCACCAGTTTTTGGTGTGGGGAGCAGGTGAGAAGAATGAATACCAAAGAGGGACTGATGAGGCCATTCCAGCAGGGTATAGCTATATTCAGGTTAGTTGAAGACATGAAGGAGGACGTTGAGCAGATCACTGTGAGATCTGAAATGAGGGGCTGCCAACATCATGATCACTACCTGACTGTGGATGAGAGTAGCCAGTGATGACAAATACTCAGAGTGGCAGGACTGCACCTAAACTGTTACTTGAATTCAGTGTAAGGAGATTACCCTTGGGTGGGAAGGGGGGTGTTGACATTTGTTAGGACAGTATTGAGGGAGTTATGTATAGTTCAAGATTTGGAAGGGTGGTAGTCAGCCAACTCGAATTGTGGAGTAGAGCACAGAAAAGTACTGGAGAAGAATTGCTGGAAACTGTCCTGCGGGGTTCTGCAGATCACAGGTGAAGGAGTAGACTGACACTGGAAGTCGGGTGGATTTGCTCAAGGTATTAGTATGCCTCTCCTGCTAATAATATTGTTATCCATTGTGAGTGCAGCCCTTATGAGGGCATGAACAGCAGTTTTTTTAGTGGGTCATGATGCTTATTGCTTGGCCCTCCAGGAAGACCTAGTTTTTGGTTAATGAGGTGGGAAAAAACACAACAGGGGAACTGTACATACTACCGTCACTGTGCAGAAGGGTGGTGATCCACTCAATGTTTACTGTGGGAGCAGAAGTCAAACACTGTGAATGTGGACTGGAGAGTGATTTGGGAGACATTTTTTAACAGTGCCAGCTGATGATGCATATTGGTATAGGTGTGCACAACTCTCTGAGGTACAAGATTACAATCTGAGGTATGATAATTCTCTTCATGAGACCGTATATGCGGCACCAGGCAGTTCTAAGGACAGGGTATGGATGACGGGGTGTTCAACAGAAGGTGGGCTAGATACAGGAGGTTCACATGGAAATAGAAAGCCTTATTTGTGGATTAACAAGACATCATGGGCTTTGGAACTGAACCAGACCAGTACTTTGCTCTGTGACCCTGAGCAAGTCATTACACTTCCTTGTGCTCTTAGGCCACATCTGTAAACAAGCTTTCAGCTTAGTGTGTCTCTCCTGGTTAACAAAAAACAAAATTCAGGGTGTCACATAACCACTAGATCATCAGGTAATTGAAGTGTTGTACTGTAATGCAGTTTGCCAAGGAAAAAGTCAGCTGGATTGTAAAACATTTTCCGCAAGTTAAAGTAAACAAAATGAGCAAAATCATACCCTAACATGTGTACTGATCAAAATAATCCACGAGCTAATACATGGTGTTGATCATTCTGGTACAACAAATCAAAACAAAGGGAAAGAAGAACTAGTAAGCACTATAGAAATATATGTGGGTCTCAGTGTTTGGCTCAGATGCTGTCATCATGACTCATCACTTAACAGACTTGGCAAACATCTTAGGGAGAAACCAAGGCTGTTTTGTGAAAGTGAAAGGCTGATGTTTACATTTTTCAAAAGCTATGAAACTGCATTTATATTATTTACATAAATGCAGTTTTAGCACATATGTAAACAGCAGCCTCTACTTTACCTTGTTATGAAGCCAGATTTTGGAGTTTGCAGTTTTAAAAAACTGCTTATTTAGGTACCCTTTAAGTCAGTGAGCTCTAGTGGTTATCTGGCATATTACAAGAACTCAGGCTAGTGCACAGTGATAGCCATGAATATTCTCCATGGCTTGTCACTCAAGATAGCTCAGTGATGTCCATGACTGTTTTCCATGACTTGTCACTCAAGATAGGTACCTGATACTTGGCACTGCTATACTTTTACTATGGAGCCTCCTGTGAATACTAAGTTGTTGTTGTTTTACCCAACCTTTACTTGCCTCTACAATAGCAACTCAGGTGTATGACTGGGCAAAATTTATGGACATGGCTTTGACAAAAGTACCACAGCATTCCATAATTTCACAGACGCTGATGAAATACAACTTTAATTTTTATTTATTTATTTAATTTCGGTAACCAGGTAAGCCCGCTAAGATTAGAGGTCCCTTTTTCAGAAGCAACCCAGGATTAATTACAGATAAAAATGACAAGTACACAGGGAAATTGCTGATGTTATTTTGGAAACTTGGCTGCTGATAACTTGGCCAGCCTTTGAACAAGAGATTAGAGGGTTGACACACACAGTCTCTTTTTTTTTTCATATTGTTTTTTTTCTCCCAGTAAGCAGCTTGTCACCCTGGAATAAACCCTGTTTACAGGGATATACCCTGATGATGCTGAACCCAGCCATCATTCAGTTGGCTGAGATTTTCTCCAACATTTTTTCCCTTCCATCTCCCTGGTGGGGTTGGTGCCTCTGTCAGCCTTGCACAGCCTCAGCTTCCCTTGTGGCTGGAGCAAGTTCCCTGGCCCAGCCTCAGGGGTCACTGTGTAGGTGGAACCCACCGCCAACCCTCCCCGATGGAGATGCATTACCGAGGTGCTGTCTTTGTCATGGCCTGCCTTCTGATATGACTTGCCAGGCTTGTATCCAAACCCGGGTCATCAGCATGACAGCACGACACTCTGCTGCTGGGCCATGGAGGTGGCCTCAAAGCCTAATATTTAGGGTCAATGAACCTAACAAAATTGGTGATATTCCATTCTCTAGTTTTAAAGTTGTAAAGGCTTAAAATTCTGCCGTTCATGTAATTGCAAAATGTAATTTTAAAATTTCCAAATGTTTAGAGGCTTATAACTCAATCACCTTTAAAGACAGAGATCTGAAATTTGGAAGACAGCACCGCTGTATGGACCTTGGTAAAGGCATCATTTCAATGTTGGTGCAATTTGGACAAATCTAAATTAGATGGAAATAACTGAAATCGAAAAATTTGGCAACATTTTGTGAACTTTTAGTGAGAATTTCATGGAATTTTATAGAAGAGAAATTGGTATTTCACTAGAATGTTGCTGCCAGAAGATAAATTTCACCTAGCCCCAATGGTGCCCTGAGCCTTCGGGGAAGGATGATTACAAAATAAATGTATTACCACTAGTAGTAATGGGGATAAGACTTTCTTCAAGTACATAACTGAGAAGAGAAAATCAAGGGGAGAGATTATGAGAATACTTGGGGGGGGAGGCAGCAGGGTGAGACTGCACAGACAAGGATCTAGAAAAAGCAGTTATTCTGAACAGAACCTACTGCTCAGCTTTCATAGTTGGGAGGATGGACCACCAGGGAGCAGCAGGGCACAAGTCCATTTTCAGAGGAAGGAGTCCTGAAGGGAGTTGCAGCTCTGAAAGTGGACAGGGCTATGGAACCAGGAAGGTGCTAGTGGCCCCACTGAAGGCCTTATTCAAAAGTTCACTGGACACAGGCATGGTTCTTGAGTACTGGAGGAGTAGAGGAGAGGAGAGCAGATGTGGTCTCTATCTATAAGATCAGCATCAAGGAGGAGGCTAGCAACTATAGGCCAGTAAGTCTGACATCAGTGGTGGGGAAATTAATGGAAACCATGTTAAAGGAAAGGCTGGTACGGTATCTAGAATTGAATCCACTACAAGACCAAAGACAGCATGGATTCATGGTGAGGAGGTCATGCCAGTTGAATCTGATTAATTTATTTGACTGGATGATCAGGAAAATAGATCAGGGAAGGGAAGGGAAGTGGACATGGCCTATCTGGACTTTAGCAAGGCCTTCAACACTGTGCCACACAGGAGACTAATAAAGTAACTGAGCAGCCTAAAGGTAGGATATAAGGTGGTGAATTGGGTAAGGAAATGGCCAATGGATAGGCAACAGAGGGTCATGGTTAATGGCACTAACTCTAATGATGGGAAGAGTAACCAGTGAGGAGCCACAGGACTAAGTATTGGGGCCAGTCCTCTTCAACGTCTTCATAAGTGACACTGTAAAAGAACTGGAAGGGAATGTATGACTTTGCAGATCACACCAAAATTTGTATCAGGTTGGACACTCAGGACAGGGTGGAGAGAATGCCTAGGAACCTTGGGAAACTCAAGGTGTGGTCAAGAGCACGGCAGGTGGAGTTCATTACCAAAAAGTGCAAAATCATGCTCCTAGGGCATAGGAATCCAGGAGATGAGTATAGGATGGGGAGGAGGTATTGACAGTCACTACGCAAGAAAGGGACCTTGGGGTTATTATAACTGATGACTGCAAAGTGGCAGGGCAGTGTGACAAAACAGTGGGTAGGGCTAGTGGGATGCTAGAATGCACATGGAGAGGTATCTCCAGCAGAAGGAAGGAGGCGGTGTTGCCACTGTATCACTCACTGGTGAGACCCCACCTGGAGTATTGTGTTCAGTTTTGGAGGCCACACATCAGAAAGAACATAGACAGGATAGAAGCAGTCCAAAGGGGGCAACTAAAATGGTGCAGGGACTACATCAAATGTCTTATGAGGAGAGACTAAGGGATATCAACTTGTGCACCCTGAAAGAGAAGAGATTGAGAGGGGACATGATAGAGACCTACAAGTACCTCATGGGGGTGAACAGGGTGCAGGAAGGGGATCTCTTTCAAATGAGAAAGAGCTCCAGGACTAGATGGCATGTGATGAAGCTGGGGGAGGTAGTTTAACAGGGATGTGAGGAAGTACAACTTCACTGAAAGAGTTGCAGACACCTGGAACAGACTGCCAGTGGAAGTGGTAGAGGAGAAAACAGTAGGGAGGTTTAAGCATGCATGGGATAGACATATGGGAATATTAGCAAATAGGTAGGGAGGAGGAAGGGTCACTGGAGACCAGTTAGGGTCTGTGGAGAAGAACTAGACAGGGACCATCTGGACAGACTGACTGGGCCAAGCAGTTCTTTTCTGTTGAAAATTCTATGTTTTGAGAGAGGCTCAGTAGAAGAATGAATGCCACTGATGATTGGGTGTACATGGTGGGTTTAACTAGGTGGCATGTATTAAGAAACTGCATCATTTTTATGTTTGCTTGTGCACATGTGCAAGAAACATGTTGTGGCAGCTTGCTAGAGAAGCAGGCTGTGGATGTGCGGCAGTGTTGTGGCCAATGCCACCACTGCTTTTTGGGGCTCGTCTGTGTGTCACCAATGAAGGAGCATGTTGGCTATGACAGTAGTCTGCTAGCATGCCACCAACTTGAAACAATTTCACTGCTGCAGTGAGGGGGAACCCCCTCATTGAAGGGCGTGCCTTGCCTGGTGTAACATTTCAATAAAAATAGCAGTGGGTGTCGCCGTCCGCCTCTCACAGTCCCCAGTAAGCTGACTTTGGGGGTGCCCAATCCCTTGTCGGCATGCCTTCTTCCCAGTTCGTTTGCTGATGGGGAAGCCCAATTCCCATCAGCATATGTGCCCCTTTGCTGTGTTTTGTCTGCACAGGGGGGTGCCCAATCCCCCTTGGCATCAACCCCTCCAAATACAGACACGCTTGCTGATGTGGGGCCCAATTCCCACTGGCTTCAGCGCCCTGTCCCCAATCTGATGAGGGGGGTGCCTAACCCATCGTCAATACAGGCACGCTTGCCGACGGGGTGCCCAATCCCCCTGTCAGCAAGTTTAACCCCCCCCCCACTGCATCGGCATTTTCCTGTCCCTGCCCCACCCCCAATGTGTGCTACAATGGAAGCCCACCCCAGTGTGGCTAACATGACCCTCAAACTCTTGCACCTGTAAAAAAAAGAAAATGGTCCGTGGTGACTTTATTTTTTTCATAACCTGAAACACAGAAAATGGTCCCTCGCCATTGGGTCCCCCCCCAACCTGCACCCACCCTCTGCACACCCCACCTTCCTGCACCCCCTCACCCCATACTTACCTCCGGAGTCCAGCGCAATGATCTTAAGTGGAGTGGGAACATGTCTGCACTCTTCAAAGCTGACCGCGAACTGAAGTAATGCCGGTAAGCTGTATAATGGCATAAATCGGGGAGTTTCAACTTAGGTGGATATCTTGTCCATTTTTGTGACTTTTGGCCCCAAATTTTCAACAACGGGTTCTTGGGACCCCACCTCATGAACTCAGTCACTGTCATGTCGTAATTAGGTCCCGAAAGGTGATTTCGTGGTCACTGTGTGGAATCACCTTCCGGGACTGATTAATGAAACGACAATGTCACTGTTCATGAGGTGGGTTCCCAAAAAGCCTGTGTTGCAAATTTGGTGAAAAAATTTCAAAAAATGACTGTGTTATGAGTGTGCATTGCGCAATTCCCATGCATGCTCGTAACTTCAAGAATTTTTTATATTTTCACTCCAGATTTTCCACATTGCCATTTTTCCACACCTCCTTATGAACGGTATAGCTGTCATTTTTCACATCCTGTAGAAAATGTGTTTTTGCACATGTGGCGCACAATGTCGCAGTCGCTGTGTGAAATCAACGTTTGGACAGATTAAGAAAATCAGAGTGCCACTGTTCATCAGCAGAGGTCCCAAAATGCCTATATGAAAATGTGGTGTAAAAAATCCCCAAAATAATTGCATTACGGGTGTGCTTTGCGCAGTTTCTACGCACGCTCATGACTTCACCTATTTTTTTATATTTTCACTCCAGACTTTCAACATTTCCATTTTTTACACCTCCTCATGAACAGTACAGCTGTCATTTTTCACATCCTGCCCGAAATCTGTTTTCACACCTGTGGCACCAAATGGCGTAGCCGCTGTGCAAAATCACCTTTCAGCTAACAAACTGATAGTGTCACTGTTCATGCGGTGGGGTCACAAAAAGCCCATATTGAAAACCTGGAATGAAAATACCAAGAAACGCACAGGGCATTAGGGTTTCTGACCATAACGCACTACCCTGTAGGGACTGACAGGCATCAGGGGTGTGACTTGGGATTGTCGACAGTAATGCTCATGTCATTCCACCCCTATCCCCACCCTGCAGCCAGTGACAGGCATCGAGGTGTGCCTTGGACTCTTCGGCCCCAAAGTTCACCCCATTCTCCTATACTGCACCTATTTCAGCATATTTCCTTATGGAGTTGGGTGAGTATAAAGCCTGAACACCCCAAGGCACACCTCGACACTTGTCGGTGTCTGCAGGGTAGGGTGAGGTGAAATGTCATAAGCATTATGGGTGATGACCCAAAGGCACACCCCAATGCCTGTCCATCTCTGCAGGATGGGGGTGGGGCTGCCGTCAGTTCAATACCTCACTGCCATTCCTAGTCTGCATCTGTCTTAACTCCTGTACTTCCAATGCTAATGCCAGCAAGCAAACATTCGGCATTGACAAATGCTTGCTAATCTATGTACAGCACTTATTGACAAAGGTATTGTGCAGAGCTTCATTTATTATCCATTTGAAGTCAGATGTTTTATTACAATTCTATTTTTTATAGAAAGCCATGTCAGTCACTTAGTGCAAGACTTCATTTACATAGCCTGACGTGTTTAAGAGCACCACACTGCCCTCCTTATCTGTAGGATTTTCCATGATAGCCTTGTTTTTTTTGCAGTTGTTGGAGTGCTTCCCTTTTTTGTGTGCTCAAGTTATTGTATTGTACAGCAGGCAAATGATCAAACATTCAGTTAAATCTTGTTCACATGAGCTTTTGAAAGTGTTAATTGCTGTTGCTGCATGTGTATTAATAGTACATCTTCTAGAGAGGGATAGTCTTTATTGTTCCAGACTCGAAACATGAGGTTCTCTGTGATTGATGTTTGTACTTCCAAATGGCCAATTCTTTTACAACTGTAAAAAGACTTGAGGCTGAGGTTTCTGCAGAGTTTGTGTAGGTCTGTAATAGTTCTAAACTTATCAGTAAGTGCTGTGGCGATCAAAAGAAAGCCCTACAGTATGTTTAGGATGGATTCCTCAATGTGTTAAATTACAAGATGACAGATTTATTACTTTTTGACCCCGAGATTCTCCCTCTGGTATGTCTGTCCTTGAGCTTGCCTGCTGTTTCATGTTGCAGCTGTCCTCCTCCCACCTTGTCTTTCTCTGCCTCCTGTTTTGTTGCTTGAACACTTGGTATATGGTATTGCAGGTGGTATGTCTGGGGACCAGCTGTGTATCTAGGTTCTCCTCAGAGAAAAGTAGAAACATAGAATTTGACGGCAGATAAGGACCGCTTGGCCCACCTAGTCTGCCCATTTCCCTACCTAACGGATAAGCTGCAGATCCTAGTTAACCAACAGCCTACTTCCTCCTACCCCCCACTAGAATTGCCTTATGTCTGTCCCATGCATTCTTGAATTCCCCCACTGTTTTTGACTTTACTACCTCCACAGGAAGGCTGTTCCATGTATCCACAACCCTCTCTGTAAAGAAATACTTCCTCACATTACCTCTGAGCCGTCCCCCCTCTATCTTCAAATTGTGCCCCCTTGTTTTTGCACATCTATTTTTCTGAAAGATGCTACCCTCTTGGACTTTGTTGATTCTCTTGAGGTATTTGAAAGTTTCTATCATGTCCCCCCTCCTCCTTTCCTCAAGGCTATACATCTTTAGTTCCTTTAGTCTTTCTTCATATGTCTTCTGATGCAGACCCTGCATCATTTTGCTGCCCTCTCCTGACAGCCTCCACCCTGTCTATGTCTTTGCGGAGATGGGGTCTCTCAGAACTGTACACAGTACTCCAGATGTGGTCTTACCAACTGTCTGTACAGAGGGCCAACAACTTCCTGTTTTCTATTGGTGATGCCTCCCTGTGCATCCCAGTATCCCCCAACCTCCTTACTGCCTTCTCAACATTGCAGGCCACCTTTAGGTCATCTGATATGGCTACCCCCAGGTCCTTTTCCATTTTGTTGTTGTCAGTATCTCACCCCATTGTGTACTCTTTCCTGGGTTTTGTTTCTCAGGTGCATTACTTTGCACTTTTGCATTGAATCTAAGCTGCCATACATTTGACCATTCCTCCAACCTTAGCCAAGTCCCTTTTCATCCTTTCTACCCCACCTTGTGTATCAACACTGTTGCAGATCTTTGTGTCATCTACAAAGAGACATACTTTCCCTTCCAGTCCCTCTGCAATGTCACTTATAAAGACATTAAAAAGGACCGGCCCCAGTACTGAACCCTGCGGTACCCCACTAGTAACCCTCCTTTCTTCACTGTGGACTCCATTTACCATTACCAGCTGTGTCCTGTTGTCCAACCAGTGTTTTACCCAGGCTGCCACCCTAGGACCCACTCACAGGCTGGCTAATTTGTTTATTAATCTTTTGTGTGGGACTGTGTCAAATGCCTTGCTAAAGTCTAGGTAGGCCATGTCCACAGCCCCTCCCTGGTCTACTGCATTGGTCACCCAGTCAAAGAAATCAATTAGATTTGTCTGACACGACCTTCTCGCTGTGAATCCATGCTGCCTTGGGTCCTGTGCCCCACTGGCCTCTAGGTACTCAACAATTCTTTCTTTCAGAAGTGAGTCCATCATTTTCCCTACCACTGAGGTCAAACTGACAGGTCTGTAGTTTCCTGCCTCTGTCTTGCTCTCACTTTTGTGAAGGGGAATCACATCTCCCCTCCTCCAGTCCTCAGGTACCACCCCCTCCTCCCATTATTTATTAAAAAGGGTAGTCAGTGGTGTTACTAGTTCTTCCTTTAGTTCTTTTAAAATTCTGGGGTGAATCCCATCAGGCCCCATTGCTTTATCCACCTTCAGTTTTAAGAGTTCTTTCAGAACCCTTTCTTCTGTGAAAGGACTAATATCAACCCCCTATCCAGAGTGCTTCTATTGACTGGATTAGGTATTTCCCCCTGCTTTTCCACTGTGAATACTGAGCAGAAGTATTCATTCAGTATCCCTGCTTTTTCACTGTCGCTCTCTGCCCAACCACCTTCCTCTTTGTTCAGCCTCAGTATCCCTGCCTTAGTCTTTCTTTGCTCCCTAATGTACCTATAAAAGGTTTTATCTCCCTCCTTAACCGAGTTGGCTATCTTTTCCTCGGTTTGGGCCTTTGCTATTCTGACTGCCTTACCCGCTTCCTTCTGCTTTAACTGGTACAGTTCTCTGTCCTGTTCCCTCTGTGTTTCCTTATACTTTCTGAATGCTATCTTTTTTCCCTTATCTTCCCCACTATTTCTTTTGAGAACCATAGTGTTTTTTCCTTTTGTTTTGATTTGTTTATTTGCTTCACACAAAGACTTGTTGCCTCTGTGATGGTGGTTTTGATTTTTCCCCATTGTTGCTCCACCCCACTTTCTTGCCTGTTTGCTAGTGCTTCTCTGAGGCACTCTCCCATTTTGACAAAATCAGCCCTCCTGAAGTTCAGTACCTTCACTTTTGTGTGGCTTGACTCTACAGCTAAGTTTATCGTGAACCACACTGTTTGGTGGTAGCTTGTTCCCAGATGGCTACCCACTTCAAGATCAGAGTTCCTCTCTCCATCCTCATTTGAGAGTACCAGGTCTAAGATTGCTCTCTCCCGAGTGGGTTCCAAAACTAGTTGTCTGAGGCATGCCCCCTGTAGGGCATCGAGAATGGCCCTGCTCTTGGATGTGGCTGCAGCAAAGGTGCTCCAGTCAACATCTGGCATATTCAGGTCCCAAATCAGCAATATCTCCCCTTTCTCTGCCATCCCAAGGATGCCTTCTATCATTTCCTTATCCATTTCCTCCCCCTGAGATGGGGGTCTGTAGACAACCCCTGTGAGGATTGTGAGTTATTTACAGTCTCCAGGTGACCTACAGGCCTCCTCCTCTCCTCCCTGTTTACCCTTTAGTTCTGTTGCTTTTATCCTTCCCCTACATAAAGAGCTACTCCTCCTCCTCTTCTTCCCTCCCTGTCCCTCCTGTAGATAGTGTACCCTGGTATGTTGACATCCCAGTCATGGTTCTCTGTGTACCATGTTTCTGTGACTGCCACAATATCCAGGCATCCCTCTTCCATCAAGGCCACCATTTCAGGGAGCTTTTTACCTAGACTATGGGCATTGGTACTCATTACCCTCCATTTTTTATGGCTTTATTTCTTTTTGCCCATCCCTGTCCCTACTGCCTTTGTCTTTTTCTCCATTTACCCCTGCCCTTCTCCCTATAGACTGCTCTCTTTTGGTGTTTACCTCACTAATTAACCTGATTTTTTGGGGGGGGCTAGGATTTCCCTTCTCCTCTTCAGTGCCTCATCCTTTGCTTGGCTAGTTTAAATGCTTGCCACTGAAGCATTTAAACCTATCACCTAGGATCCTGGTTCCCCTCCAGGATAGATGCAGACCGTCACACCTGTATAGGCCTGTATCCCTCCAGGTGGAGCCCCAGTCTCCAATGAAGCCAAATCCCTGAGCTCTGCACCAGCTTTTCAACCAGTCATTGAATCCCATGGTGTGGAGTGCCCTAGCCTCATCCATGCCATAGACAGGTAGCACTTTGGAGAAAGGTACCGTGTGTGCTACTTGTCTAAGACCCTTCCCCAACTCCACAAACTCCTGTTGCACTGCTCTGATCCCGTTCTCAGCCAGGTCATTTGTCCCTAGGTGGATAATGACATCCAGCTCCCTCCGCCTTGACGCTGCTCCCACGATCCTGAGGATTCATTTCCTGTCCCTCCAAGCCTTGGCACAAGGCAGGCATCTTACCTCCCTTTCCCCTCCCTCACCCAGTTCAACCCCCCTAACAATTGAGTCCCCCACCAGGAGTTGTTTCCTTCCCCTGTGGGGTCCTGGGCCACCCTCCTGTGGGTCTCCATTGTGGAGGTTCCCAGCATCCTCCTTGGTTTCCACTGCAGGTGCCTCCATAGAGGAACCATGCTTCACAGAGTGGTGAATGAAGTGTGGAGAGACACAACTGGAGGGATGCACTTCTGTTCCACCACCCTCACCCTCCCTGAGCCCACCGTGGTCCAACCACTCCTCTTTCTTGGCAACCTCTGAGGTAGTGGCAGTGGCCTGGGTGGTCCCTGAGTGGGGGAGCAGGTTTCCTGAATCCTTGCCAGGTCAGCATGGAGATGAACAACCTCCTCCCTCAGACCAGAGAGGTGCCTGCAAATAGGGCAGCAACGCAGTTTCCAGAATGTCTCCTAGAAGACTGCCACTCCACAGCCAGTGCATTGCACTACTCCCCACATGTCTGTGTCCCTTCCTGTTACAGATGCTTTTTGGTTTTTTGTTCTTGTTTTAGTGTGTGCAAGCTTGTGAGTGTCTCTACCCCCATTCAGTGTGCTGTGCCTTTAAGGATATGAACAGGTGTATGTTGTTAGCAGTTTTGAGGAAGTGATGTCAGAGACCCTGCTATAAAGGAAGTTATGCAGTTGGGGTGGGTGGGTGAGGGAAAGGTGGGTGGGAGTAAACCTATGCTGTCCAGAAACAATCACTTACAACTCTTACCCTCCACCCTGGGGAATGCCTTCCTTCCTTTCAGACACCTATTTCACAAAGGCTAAGTAACAGGTCTAGTCACAACTGACTGCAAATATCTCCCAGCTACAGTTCCTCCCAGGCAAATTAAAGTTAAAACTAAGAAAAGTCCACCCCAAAAACAGAATCAATACTAGTTACTTAAACAGGTCCAAAAAGTAATAATTCAGTTCAGTGTAGTCTAGAAAATAACCTCCTTGATTCAAGGAAGCTGTGGCTGCTTTCTCACTCTCCCTGTCTTCAATGTGAGAAGGAGACTGCAATACCTCTGAGACAAAAAAAAACTTTTCAGCGAAAAAGAAATAAACAAAATAGGGGCAAACAGTAATTTTGCTTAGCCTAATGATAAAAAGTCACAAAAATTTAAGCACCACCTGTAATAATTTCACAGAAGATATAACCTGTAAGAAACACTTTGCTACAGAGAAAAATAAAACAGTAACAGAAGATATACCTTGCAAAAGACAGTTTGAATCAGAAGATTACAGCAGTAATCTGTTAGCACACACCTGTAGGCACACCTTGTAATAATGCAGCAGAAGGTATACCCAGCAACAGCAATTTGAATCAGAGAAAAATAAAGCAATAAAATGTTAGCAACAAACAGTAATAATCCCTGTGAGTACAAAATAAAAACAACAACACACAGTAAATCTGTCTGGCCAAAAGTCTTAATCCTTTCCCTTACTCTGGTAAGGTTCTTAGTTCTGTCCTTTCAAGCAAGCTAAAAAAAAAAATGCCACATCCAAACATTCAGTTTCTGTGTCACTGATGTTAATTCTAAAATCAAACGTTACATGTTGATTCCTTTTCAGTATACTTCTTGGCTGCACAGATTGTTGTCATTGCTACTCACATCTTTCCCAGGTAATGACTTGCTGCTTCTCTTAGTCTGTCTTGTTATGATTGTTTATGGCTTCGTGTGTAGAGCTCCACAGACATTGTGCCGTCTCTGTAGGAGAAAAAGGGTCTGCCACAGGAACTTGACCCTGTGTCCTCCTACAGTAATGTGGCATCGTCTTTACAACGCTCACTCCATTAGCGCTGTCTTCTGCCGACGGAGCTCCCCTCTGCAGCTCAATTGCCCCCCCTGCAAGCGCACTACTTCCCCACTGCAGTTCTGGGATAACTGTGCATGTGTGAATAGCGCATGCACAATTTGGTCACCACCACCATCATGAAAATGGCACACAGTCACCGTGCCAACAGCTGTGCCATTCACTCCAGAACCACTGCATGTATGATGCCCTGCAGACATTGTGCCATCATTGTAGGAGAAAAAGGGTCTGCCACCGGAACGTGACCCTGTGTTCTCCTACAGTGACGTGGCATTGGCTTTACAGCACTCACTCAATTAGCACTGTCCTCAGCCGATGGAGCTCCCTCTCTGCAGCTCGATTGCCCCCCCCTTGCAGGTGCACTACTTCTTGACTGCAGTTCCTGGATAACTGCACATGCGTGAATAGTGCGCATGCACAGTTTTGTCACCACCACCATCTTGTGAATGTCAGATGGTCACTGTGCCAACAGCTGTGCCATTCACTCCAGAACCACTGCCGCTGTGATAGCTGTTTGCTACTCCCACCACACTAGTACCGCCGCTCCGCCACTTGTGCAGGTAAGAGCCCTGTGCAGCCATGTCGGCTCTGATCAGAACTTTTTTTTGTACTTCAGTGCCTTTTGTTCTTTATCTTGCTTAGTGGCTGAATCTTTCAATTTTTGATTTAAATTTCAAAGTCAGAGTGACTCATAAATGGCAGGACAAGATGTTCTTTCTTTTTATCTTCTAGCAGCAAAGCCTACAGTAATTCTCATTGCCTTCCTCTAGTATTAGTTCTGTTACTTTAATGCTGGCATCATGCAGTATCTTTCTCCATTCTGTGAGAAACCTGTCTTTGTCTCATTCTTATATTGGATTTTGCAGTAATCTTAGTCACTTCAGTATATTATTAGAGAGTTCCCAGTAAGCTTCCAGACTGATCTGATTTCAGTACTGTCACCTTGCTTTGTGAGCCACTTTTTCCAGCTCCTTAAACACCTGATACTAATCACTCAGTGTCTCTGTACTCTGGGGAGCAAAACAGAAACATAGAAACATAGAATTTGCCACATAACGGACGTTTGGCCCACCTAGTCTGCCCATTTTTCCCTGCCTGTAGTAGCACCACAGATCCTACTTGATCGCTGGCTTATTCACCCCCTCCTTCCCTTTGCCTAAGATTCCCTTATGCCTATCCCATGCATTCTTGAACCCCACCATTGTTTTCTTCTCCCCACCTCCACTGGAAGGCTGTTCCAGGAATCCATCCAACTCTCTTTCTGTGAACAAGTACTTCCTCACATGTCTCCTAAATCTACACTCTGCAGCATCTTATCATGCCCCCCTTCCTAATGCCACTTTTTACTGAAAAATACTTCCCTCCTGTACCTTACTTACCCCATGAGGTATTTAAAAGTCTCTATTATACCCTTCCCCTTCTAGGGTGTACATATTTAAATCCTCAAGTCTCTTCTTGTAGGGCTTCTGATGCAGACCCTGTGCCATTTTAGTTGCCCTCCCGTGGACTACCTCCACTCTATGTCCTTCTGGAGTTGTGGTCTCAAGAACTGGGCTCAGTACTCCGGGGGGGGGTCTTACTAGAAATATATACAGTGGCAATACCACCTCCCTCCTTCTGCTGGTGATACCCCTCCATATGCACCCCAGTATCCAACTAGCCCTGCCAATTGCCTTGTCGCACTGCCTGACCACCTTTAGGTGATCTGATATGATTACCACCAAGTCTTTTTTCTGCTTGGTGGTCGTCAGTAACACTCCTCCTATTTTATACTCTGCCCCTGGGTTTCTGTGCACCAACTGCATTACTTTGCACTTTTTCACACTGAAACCCAGCTGCAATACTCTTGACCACTCCTCAAGTTTTCTCAGGTATCTACTTATCCTTTCCATCCCCCATGGAGGGTCCAAACTACTGCAGATTTTGGTGACATCCACAAAGAGGCAGATCTTCCCTTCCTGCTCCTCTGCAATGTCACTTATAAAGACATTGAAGAGGACCGATCCTAGCATTGATCCCTGAGGCACCTCACTGGTCGCCCTCCCTTCCTCAAAGTACAAGTCACATTAAACTGTTCCTTCAATGAGTTGCTGTAGCATTTCTAACTGAGTTGTATAAGTGTTGCTGGATCCAGCACAAAGCTCTGCAAAAACTGTTTCTTAAAACTTAAAACTCAGATTTGCATTGCACTGTGACTGGACTATAGATACATTCCAAATGAGTTGCAAAAATATTTTATAAACATTGCTCTTGAGCTGGTTAAGCATTGAAAAATAGTGCAGTATGAGTTGCCAGTGCATTGCCAACTGTGAAAAACAATGCTAAACCAACTCATTGGTGGAACAGTTTAATGTGACTTGTACTGTAAACTTCATTTACCAACACCCTCTGCTGCCTATCCCCTTACCAATTTCTTACCCAGTTTACCACCATTGGACCCACTTTTAAGCTACCCGGCTTGCTTACCAGCTTCCCATGTGGAAGGGTGTCGAAAACCTTATTGGAATCTAAGAAGGCCATGTCCACCACTCCACCCTGATCTAATTCCTTAGTCACCCAGCCAAAGAAATCTATCATATTAGTTTGGCATGACCTCCGCTCCACTAATCTATGCTGCCTTGGGTCTTGTAATCCACTGGACTCAAGATATTCCACAATTCTTTCCTTCAGCAGTGATTCCATTACATAAATCATATATCATCACATTTGCAATCATATGACCTAACAGACCCAGTACAACATGGCTTCACAAAAACCAGGTCATGTCAAACCAACATGCTTGTCTTTTACGAGAAAGCAAGCAAGGCACTGAATGAACGAAACTCAGTAGATGTGGTCTATTTAGATTTTTCAAAAGCCTTCAACAAACTCCCACATGCTGAGTTATTAAACACACTAAGAGAGATATCATTGGATATAAACATTGCTAACTTGATAGAGGAATGGCTGGGAAACAGAAGACAGAGGGTGACAGTGAATGGCATGCTACTGGACTGGGATCATATGACAAATGGTGTCCCCCAGGACTCAGTACTGGGACCCTGTCTCTTTAATATTTATGTTACATCAATCAAAAATGACCATCCTAACATATGGATAACAAAATTTGAAGATGATTGTAGGATGGGGCAGTCATTAACAACCAAAACAACGGTATAAATCTGGAAGAGGCTCTAGAAAATATCCACAGATGGACAATCAAAAACAAATTAAAACTCAACATGGGGAAATGTACAGTGATGCATATGGGGAAGCATAATGGGAAACATAGTTATAATAAGGGATGCCATAGACTATCTGAAACAACAGAGGAAAGAGACCTAGGGATCAGGATTAGTATTGACTTGCAATTCAGTTCACACTGTGACATAGAAACTTAGAAACATAGACTTTGACGGCAGATAAGGACCGCTTGGCCCACCTAGTCTGCCCATTTCCCTACCTAGAGGATAAGCTGCAGATCCTATTTAACCAACAGCCTATTTCTTCCTACCCCCAACAAAAATTGCCTTATGTCTGTCCCATGCATTCTTGAATTCTCCCACAGTTTTAGACCCCACAACTTCCTCAGGAAGGCTGTTCCATGCGTCCACCACCTTCTCTGTGAAAAAATACTTCCTCACATTGCCCCTGAGCCATCCCCCCTCTATCTTCAAATTGTGTCCCCTTGTTCTTGCACATCTCTTTTTCTGAAAGATGCTACCGTCTTGGACTTTATTGATTCCACTGAGGTACTTAAACATTTCTATCATGTTCCCCCTCTCCCTCCTTTCCTCAAGGGTATACATATTAAGCTGCTTTAGTCTCTCCTCTTATGGCTTCTCTTGCAGACCCTGCACCATTTTAGTTGCCTTATGTTCTTGCGGAGATGGGGTCTCAGAACTGGATGCAGTTCTCCAGATGGGGTCTCACCAACTGTCTGTACAGGGGGATAACAACTTCCTGTTTTCTGCTGGTGATACCTCTCCCTATACATCCCAGTATCCCCCCAGCCCTCCCTACTGCCTTCTCAGATTGCTTGCCAACCTTAAGATCATCTGATATGATTACCCCCAGGTCCCTTTCCATTTTTGTTATTGTTACTACCTCCCTCATTGTGTAATCTTCCCCGGGTTTTGTTTCCCAGGTGCATTACTTGCACTTCTTTGCATTGAATCCAAGCTGCCATACTTCTGACCATTCCTCCAACCTTGTAAAGTCCCTTCTCATCCTTTCCACGCCTCCGTGTGCATCAACCCTGTTGCAGATCTTTTTGTCATCTGCAAAGAGGCATACTTTTCCTTCCAGTCCCTCTGCAATGTCACTTATAAAGACATTAAAAAGGACTGGACCCAGTACTGAACCCTGCGGTACCCCACTAGTAACCCCTCTATGTGACAATAAAGTAAAAAAGGCAAATCAAACCCTAAATTGTATACTGAGACACATATGGAGTAGAGATGGTAGGGTGTTGATGCTGCTGTATGGGTCCCTGGTGAGATCACAACTAGAGTATTGTGCACAGGTCTGGTCACCATACAAAACGGAGGACATACAAAAAATAAAAAGTATACAGAGAAGGACCACAAGATCAGTAACAGGTCTTAAAAAAATACCTTATGGAGAGAGACTAAACAGACTAAATCTTTATACACTACACTATAGGAGAATCAGAGGGGACATCTGCATGCTGTACAGGGCCTTATATGATAACTCATTATGGGAAGATCTGGGGTTGTCCCTAAAATACTGTAAATATGAACCAAGAAGGCACCCTCTGCAACTGACTATGGGAAGATGGAAGCTACTGAGGAGAAAACGCTGGATCAGTCAGAGAGTGGTCCCCCTGTGGAACAGCCTCCCAGTAGAGGTAGTGACAAGTGAGACAAAAGATACTTTTAAGAAGAGACTCGATAATTTCTGCACTAACAAAAATATACCAACTTAAACCTAAATGACAAGCATAAAGGACGAAAGTCTATCCAGCTTGTACTTACCTATGGTACCTATGTTACCTATTAACTTTCCCCAATACCGGTGTCAGGCTGACTGGCCTATAATTGCCAGCCTCTTCCCTGCTATGACTTTGAGAAAGAGGACTACATCTGCCATTCTCCAGTCCTCCAGAGCCACTCCTGTTCCAAATGAGTTGTTAAAACAGGATTCTCAGAGGTGCAATCAGTACCTCCCTCAGCTCACTCAATACCCTTGGATGCATGCCATCTGGCCTCATGGCTTTGTTTACTTTCAAATTAGCGAGTCCCTTTAGGACAGTCTCCTCTGAAAACAGACTAGTGTCTACCTCCCTCTCTCCAAAACTCTTGTTACTTTTTTGTGGCCCCTCCCCTTTTGCCCTTTCCTGGTCACCCTCTGCACAGGTCCTCCTTCTCTTTTTACCTTATGATCCCACCCAGTCTTTGTCCTTCTGATTACATGCCTAAGAAATGTCATGTCCCCCTTGTCACTGCCTGAGCTATTCTATCTTCAGTTTGCACTTTTGCACTCCTTACTGCTCTCCCTGCTTCCCTCTGAATGCTACCCTTTTAGCCTTTATCTTTTCTGCCACCTCTTTTGAGAACCATAGTGGTCTCTTTTTCCTGTTATGTTTTCTCACTTGCTTGGTGCAGAGGTCTGTTGCCTTCCCTATGGCCCTTTTTTAGCTTTGCCTACTGTTCCTTCTCCCAACCAAGGTGATTGCCTCATGCTAGGTCATCCATGAGGCATTCACCCATCTTTTTAAAATCTGCCATCTTGAAGCCCAGGATCCTTGCCCTTGTGTGGTTCAGTTCTGCAACCACCCTTATACTGAACCACACTGTACAGTGTTCACTGTTCTCTGGTGGCCTCCTACCTTGACATCTGCAACACTGTCTCTGTTAGCGAGTACCACATCCAGTATTGCCCCATCACGAATGGGTTCACTGATTAGTTGCCTAAGGAATGTCTCCTGCAGGGAATCCAGGATGTCCCTGCTTCTAGCTGAAGCTGCAACTGGGAAGTTCCAGTCTACATCCAGCAGATTGAAGTCCTCCACCAGCAACATCATCCCCTTTTCTGCCATCTTGCCAGTAGCTTCCACCAGTACCTTATCTAACTCCTCCCCTTGTGCTGGAGGTCTGTCAGTCACACCAGTGCAAATATAGGCTCTATTTCCCATCTCTAGGGTGACCCCTGTACCTCTGCTCCCCCTGCATTCCATGTATCTCCATTGCTTTTATGCCTTTCCACACATAAAGCACCACACCCCCTCTTCTCCTTTCCACATGTCCCTCCTGAACAGAGTATAGCATGGTAGGAACATGTCGTAGTCATGGTCTTTGGTACATCATAACTCAATAACAGCCATAACATCCAGGTCGGCCTCTGCCATTAATGGCTCCTAGGTCTGGAATCTTAGTTCCTAGACTTCTAGGATTCACATGCGTGGCCTTCCAGTTACCACTCTGCTTCTTTTTTCCTTTTTGCCCTCTGCCCCCCCCACTCTTTTTAATGTTTTTGTTCCCATCCCCATTCATTTCAACTGACCTGCTTCCTTTTCTAATATTCATCCTGGGGGATTCCATTCCCCTCGGGTTCTCCCTACATTCTACTTCAGCCTGGGGGGGTGGCAGTTACTGCCTCCCCAGTTTCTTCCACCACTCCTCAACTAGTTTAAATGTTCAGCAAAGTAACATGTAAACTGTCCACTGAGGACTGCCATTCCCCTCCCAGATGGATGCAGGCCATCACCCCTGTAAAGGACCCTGTCTCTCCAGGTGGATCTCCAGACACCAGTGTAGCTGAACTCCTCCTCTCTGCACCATTCCTTCAACCATGAATTGGAGGTGATGGTTAAGAGATCTCTCTCCTCCCCCCTGGTCCTAGGCAGGCAGCACTTCAGCAAAAGCCACTGAGTGCGCTACCTGTCTAAGACTCATCTCCAGGTCCTTAAACTCCTCCTACACCATCCCAGCTCTGTTCCTAGCCAGGTCATTAGTCCTCAGGTGTACAATGATATCCAGCGCTTCCCCAGTACTGTTTTCCTAGCGATCTTCAGGAGCCGCTTCCCAATCTATCCCCCTCACAATTGTATCCAACATCAGAAGTTGCTTTCTTCTCCTCTGGGGTCTTCTTACTCCCTCCTTGAGCTCTCTGCTCTGAAGAATCCACACATCCTCTCCAGTAACTACCATGAGTGCCCCCCCGGCAGTCCTGCCTCACCAGAACAGCATAGGAATTGCATAGTGGTACCGGATGAGGAATGTGCTTCTGACACTCCACCCCCACCCTTCCAGAGCCCACTGTATTCCAGCTGTTCCTCCTCCCTGGCATCCTCTAGAGTAACAGCATCAGATGTGGTGCCCCTGGGTGGGGGAAGAGGTCACAGAAATCCTAGTCAACTCAGCCTGGAGTCTAGTGGCTGCCTCCCTCAACCCAGAGAGGTGCACACAGATGGGGCAGCAGTGCAATCTCCAGAATGTCTCTCTGAAAACTGCTGCCCCAGCCAGTGCACTGCACCACTCCTAGCATTCCCAGCTTCTATACTCTCTGTGTTACCTGGAAAAACTTATGTACCCTTACCCTGATATAGTGTTTCTAGCTTTCCCTTTTTCTTGTTGCTACTCATGTTCCCCTGTATGTAGTGTAAATTCCTTTATACTGTTAACCTAGAGAAGGTGTTGCTCTTGTTCCCAGTGTTAGGCCTATTTTTTACCTTCTGTTCTTCCTAGCTTCCTCTTTTTTGTGTGTTGCTACTTGTGTTCCCCCATACCTACTGTAATTCCTCTTATACTGTTACTCTAGATAGGGTGTTGCTCCTATTCCTAGTTCAGGCCTACCTTCTCTGCAATCTCCTGTATTAGAGGATTGGCTTCTCCTCTATCAGACAAAAGCTGATTCACATACTCCAAAGGGACATTGCTTTGGAGCTAAAAGTCGGCATGCTTTCTGACATGCTCTGCTTTTAAAAGTATTTGTGTGAAAATCAAGTCACCAAATCATGGCGTGGTTTTGCACTTCAAAGCAACATGTGCTGGCCTCATAAAATGGAGAAAAAAGTGAACAGAAGCCCTCAAGCCACACTGGAATATGGGTGCTTTAGGCCTAAAGGACAGTCAGGAAACAACAAAAAGAGGCCAAACACTCACTCCCACAAAAAGAGCCACTACATAGTATTAACTGTGAAAAAAGAGACTTTATTAAGGTGAAATATCACACAAACAGGGTTAAAAGACCCCAGAGTACTGTACTCACATGTCTGACGACTCGAGTTTTATGCAACATGCTTTTTCATGGTGAAAAACCCTTGATGTGGAGTGTATAAGTAGGGATGTTGTAAAGAGACAGCACATTAATTACCTCTCCAGCTCAGAGGCCACTTAAACTAACTACAGAATAAAAGTGAAAAAAAAAACAACATTAAAAACAACTATACAAAAGTTAAAAACACTTATATCTCATTTAGCATTTTAGCATGAACAGCAGGAGCTATGTAAAAGCTAGCATTTAACCCTGGTCAGTTTGTTATTCTTAAAGTTCAAGTCCAGAAAGCTTCCCTTTGTAGCACTAGATTATCAGAATCCCCCCCTCAGGGGACTGCTGTATTTTTTTTGAAAGAATAAAAGCTTCCCATGCCCTGGCTGCCATGGCAAAAGGAAGGGCTGGTAATGGGCCAGTTTTTCTCACTGAGAGCTGGCCCAGCCCTAGAATTGGAGAAAGAGGGAGGAAGGTGCATAGGAACTTAAGGCAAGGTCTTCCCTGCATAAGATATGCATCCCCTTGGCCACCCTCAGTCACACCTATATGACTTCATGAAAGCTGCATTGAGCATCCACTCCCCTCAGCATCCTCCCGACCCAGTCACCTGCAATGTTCCGTGAAACAACTCTGACCAGGTGGGGGCATGCACAGGTCCAGTGGGGGAAGATAGTGAATGCTGTGTGGTTCTCCCTGGCCTCTCTTTAAGCTGCCAATTTACTTAAGATCATTTACAGTACACCCTGCCTTAAGGATCTTAACCTTGCATCTAGTCTTATTTATTTATTTATGTTTTTGGTAACCAGGTAAGCAAACTGATCTAAAGGACCATTTTCAGTTGCAACCCGGGCCATACAGTGGCATAAACAATAAGCACAAGTTATAATACAGTGAGCATATATAATACAGTGAGTACAGTGGTAGCAGAAACCGTGATACATAACATCAAACATAAGTAAGGATTAAGGACATAAAAGGAAACAGGTTAATAAACAACTGGTGATGCATCTATGCTTGCAGAGAGACCCAGGACATACACTTACAGGCATCAAGAATTGATCAAGCAGTCAAGGATTCATAATACAGTGCAGAAAGGTATTACACTACAGCAATCGACATTAACACATTTGCACAAAATGAGTCTAGAAACAATGTCTGTTTTTTTATTTACTAGTCAGTACTTGGGAAGCAGTGCAGGTGGTACACTGAGCCCCAAAGGCGGGTTACTGACTAGGGTGTTTCCTGGGAGCAGTTACAGGTGGCCTGAGTCATAAGCCAAGCAATTAGGTTCGATTTGAAGTATTGATGAGAGGAGGACTTTCGGATATCTGGTGGTAGTCTATTCCAAAGGGAGGGGGCAGAGACAGAGAATGCCCTGTTCCCCATTACAGTTGACACAGGGGGGACAACCAGTGGGGGAACAGATGAGACCCTGAGGTACCAATTTACCACTGTGCCAGTGAAACACAAGGAGTAAGGGGACTTTTGGGAGTTCCTGAGAGAGGTGTGCACTAGACAGCCCATGGCATATTCAAAACAGCCCTGCAGAGGGAGCCAGCCTACGGAGTAGTATAGAGAGCAGTGGTGAGTAGAGGAAGGGACCTGAAGGGAAAATTGACAGATAGAGTTGTTTGTGGTATTTAGATGACAGAGAAGTGAGGAAGACATGGTGGAGAACATTGGGGAGCAATAGTCAAGTAGAGGCAGTAGGTTTCCTTGGGAAATGACAAGGCGAGCCTCTGGGGTCAGGAGATGGTTGACACAGTAGGCTGCCCCTAGCTTCTGGTGGACTTTCTTCACAGTGTTGGCAATATGGTCCCTGAAGGTCTGTCATATTCAGTAACAGGAATAAACTTGTCTTCTGGAAAGCTGGGGTAGTGCACCTCTGTGGCAGGTTTATGTCATTGATCTCCAGGACTGATCACCAGAGACACGCTAACAAAATCACTTATGATTCATCATCAAATGCTGCTGATAGAGCATGTGTTAATTTTAAGTTCTAGACAGCATGGTTTAAAAAAGAAGAGACACTGAAATGCTCTCAGTGTGGAATAAGATATTGAACTAATGTCAGATATGTCTGTAAAACAGCACTGTTCTGCCTTCACAGTTAAAAGCCAGGCTCTGTCTTTCTCATTCTGGCAAGGATAAGCATCTCAAAGCAAACAAGCATTTGTCAATGCCGAATGTTTGCTTGCTGGCATTAGCAGTGGAAGTGCATGAGTTAGACAGATGCAGTATAGGAATGGCATTGAAGTATTGAACTGACACCAACTCGACCCTCACCCTGCAGAGATGGACAGGCATTGAGGTGTGCCTTTGGGTTGTCACCCATGACGGTCACGACATTTCACCTCACCAAACCCTTCAGACACTGACAAGTGTCGAGGTGTGCCTTGGGGTGTTTGGGCTTTACATTCACCTCATTCCATAAGGAAATAACCCTAACGCCTGGGTGTTTCCTGGTATTTTTACTCCAAGTCTTCCACATGGGCTTTATGTGACCCCACCGCATGAGCAGTGACGCTATCACTTCATTAGGCGAAAGGTGATTTTGCACAGCGACTGCACCATTTGGTACCACAGGTTCGAAAACACATTTCGAACAGGATGTGAAAAGTGACAGGTGTACTGTTCATGAGGAGGTGTAAAAAATGGCATTGTTGAAAATTTGGAGTGAAAATATGAAAAAAATGGTGAAGTCACGAACGTGCGTAGAAACTGTGCAATATACACCCGTAATGAAATTAGTTTGTGGATTTGTTACAGCATATTTTCAACACAAGAATTTTTTAGGACCTTTGCTCATGAACAGTGTCACTGTAATTTTCTTAATCTATATAGAACACTAATTTCCCACAGCAACCGCACTATTCTGTGCTGGAAGTGCGAAAACACATTTTGGCCAGGGTGTGAAAAATGACAGCTGAGCTGTTCATAAGAAGGTGTGGAAAAATGTCAATGTTGAAAATCTGGACTGAAAATATGATAAATTTGTGAACTCACGAGGGTGCGTGGAAATTGCGCAATGCATGCACGTAACACAGTTATTTTGTGAAATGTTGTCACCAAATTTTCTACAAAGTCATTTTAACACCTCTGCTCATGAACAGTGTCGTTGTGATTTTCTTAATGTGTCCTGAACATTGATTTCACAAACCGACCGTGCCAATGTGCGCTACATGTGCAAAAACACATTTTGAGTGAGATATGAAAAATGACAGCTGTACTGTTCATAAGGACGTGTGGTAAAATGGCAATGTTGAAAATCTGGAGTGAAAATATTACAAATTCTCAAAGTTATGAGCATGCATAGGAACTGTGCAACGCACGCTTGTAAAACAGTCATTTTTGGGAATTTTTTTCACCAAATTTTCAACATAGGGTTTATGGAGGCCTATCTCATGAACTGTGATACTGTCATTTCATAAATTAGTCCCAAAAGATGGGTCAGCGCAATGACCTCGAAATCACCTTTCGGGACCAAATAACAAAATGACAGTGACTGAGTTCATGAGGTGGGGTCCGAAGAACTCCATGTTGAAAATTTGGTGAAAAAATTCCCAACAATGCCCAAGATATGCACCAAAGTTGAAAAAACCCTGTTTATGCCATTATACAGCTTACCGGCATTTCTTCAGTTCGCGGTCGGCCTTGCAGAGTGCAGACATGTTCCAGTCCACGAGATCGTCACGCCAGACTCTGGAGGTAAGTATGGGGTGAGGTGGGGGTGGGGAAGTGGGGCACTCAGAGGGTGGGTGTGGGTTGGAGGGAGGTCAAGACAGTCAGCGAGTGACCATTTTTTCTTACAGGTAATTTTTTTACAAACGACAAAGGACTTTTGCCATGCAGGGGTGGGCCCCCAGCGTGGCAGCTGGAAGGTTGTTTGGGGGGGCAGTGGAGCCGACAGGGGATTGGGCACCACCGTCGGCCTTACAGACTGTTGCCATGCTGGGGTAGGCTCCCAGCGTGGCACCTGGAAGTCTGTTGGGGGGAGCCACAGTGGAGCCGATGGGGGATTGGGCACCCCCGTATGCCATACAGTGTGTGTGGGAGGGGTGAGTGCATGAGCACACTGGGGTGGACTCCCAGTGTGCTACTTGTTATGGGGGGGATGGAGCTGTCTATGACAGCTGTTTCAGTGCAGTGTAGGCGTGTAGGCACTTTGCATACTGCCGATGACAGTATGCAAATTGCCTACACATTACCACTGCTGATTGCAGCGGTTTTTCGCTTTCAACTGTACTCCACTGCATCTGAACGGCTGTCATAGACAGCTCTGACATTCATTGATGTGGTGGGGCTGCACCTGCAAAAGGCAGCAGGGCACTGGAAGTGGGGGAGGCACACCTATGAAAACTCACATGGTGGCCTTATGTTTCTTGCACATGCATGCAAGCAAACATAAAAAGGTCTTCACATGATACCATCACAGGTTATCTCAGAATATTAAAATCCACTCTTGCATGCTAAGGATTGAACATACAAGATTTCCAGCAGTGCTAGCTCATGGTATTTTGAAAAAAAAAGAAAAATTCTAGATAGTCTGACTAGGGATGGGAGAACCTCAAAAGGTTCTGAGGTTTTAAAAGATTCTGGTAAGCAAAAAAAGTTTGGATGCTTATCTGAACTGTATCCGAACCTTTTATAACCTTTACTGTTTTATGGTAACAGTATGTTAAAAAATAATTTTAAACAGCTTTTAATCAACATATCTGTAGAAAGAAACAATTAAACCACTGTTTAGTAGTAACAGACACTCAATATGCATGCGTTACAAATCAAGCAGCCCCACTGCGAATTGTTCCTGTAAGTGCTTTAATTTTATGTATAATTGGAATACCCTTTGTTTTTGCAATTTTCTCAGACGACTTGCAGACAGATGCCTTGGATTCTTTTGAAACTTTGTTTGCTGTACTGAGCCCTTCTAACATACAGTAGACAGACCACTCCCCATTGTCGCGTATTCAAAATTCTGAGAGTTAGCCAGCACACTGATAGTAGTAGCATTTAGTTCAGCCCCCTTCAACAGATTGTGGTGCTTGTACTTTACTTTTTGGGTCACTCCTTCCTGGGATCTTGAATAAACTTTTATGTTTACTTCCTTTGCCCCTGGCTTTTTCTTTACAATTTTTTGGAGGACTCATAATGCCAGTCTATAGCCTGTTCAGGGTCAAAAATGCAAGTGGTGGTAGCTGTTAGATAATTCACATACAGGTCTATCACATTAACACACACACACGGTAGTTCACTCACTGGACCTAGGCTATAAGGGCTGGTGCTGTAGCTGCTACCCATAGAGATTCAGGGATGTGGCCTAACCCTCTCTGACACAGTACTTTACTTTTCCTTTAAGGATTATTAATTTTTATTATTTATTCCATGTGATGGAATGCCCACTGAGTCGAAGCATGTTGATTGACCCCCACGGAGCACAGGGAGGAGATAAGAGCTGACTGACTTGTTCGTGGGGGGTGCACAGACAGTATGCAAGAAGTGGCACTGGTGGCTGGCTGTCAGATTTTATGTCACACACACACTAGTTCACACACTGGACCTAGACTGTAATGGCTGGAGCTGCAGTTACCACCCACAGAGATTCAGGGACCAGGCCTAACCATCGATGATATAGTATTACTTTACTTTTCCTTAAAGGCTTATCTATTTTTTATTTATTCCATGTGACAGAATGCCCACTGAGCCAAAGCTTGTAGATTTACCCCATGGAGCACAGGGAGGAGGAGATGAGAGTTGACTAAATTGTTCGGGGGGGGGGTCACACAGACTGTATGCAAGAAGTGGCACCTGTGGCTGGCTGTCAGATTTTATTTCACACACAGGTCTGTCACACACACACTAGTTCACACACTAGACCTAGGCTGTAAGGGAAGGTGCTGCAGCTGCCACCCACAGAGATTCAGGGACCTGGCCTAACCCTCTCTGACACAGTATTACTTTACTTTTCCTTCAAGGGTTATTTATTTTTTATTTATTCCATGTGATGGAATGCCCCCTGAGCCAAACCTTGTAGAGTTACTTCAAGGAGCACAGGGAGGAGATGAGAGCTGACTGACTTGTTCGGAGGGGGAGTCACACAGACAGTATGCAAGAAGTGGCACTGGTCAGTGGCTGGCTGTCAGATTTGATTTCACACACAGGGCTGTCTCACACGCACACTAGTTCACCCACCGGACCTAGGCTATAAGGGTTCTTACTGCTACCCACAGAGATTCAGGGACCTGGCCTAACCCTCTATGACACAGTACTTTACTTTCCCTTCAAGGATTATTTATTTTTTATCTATTTAACATGATGGAATGCCCACTGAGCCAAACCTTGTAGATTTACCCCTTGGAGTACAGGGAGGAGGAGATGAGAGCTGACTGACTTGTTCGAATGGTGGGGGGTGGTCACACAGACAGTATGCAAGAAGTGGCACTGATGGCTGGCTGTTAGATTTTATTTCACACACAGGTCTGTCACACACAAGTTCACACACTGGACCTAGGCTATAAGGGCTGATGCTAACCACAGAGATTCAGGGACCTGGCCTAACTCTCTATGACACAGTATTGCTTTACTTTTCCTTCAAGGATTATTTATTTTGCATTCTTTATTCCACTTGAAGGAATGCTCACTGAGCCAAAGCTTGTAGATTTACCCAACGGAACACATGGAAAGACGAGAGCTGACTGACTTGTTCGGAGGGAGTCACACAGACAGTATGCAAGAAGTGGCATTGGTGGCTGACTGGGTTATAAACAAATTACAGTATATTTTTCAGACACAGTATTCACCCCCTAACTTCTAGGGTGGGTTCACTGTCCAGAATGGAAGAGATACCAGAGGGCACTCCCTGAAGTTAAAGGGGGGCAGATTCAAGAGGGAAAGGAGGAGGCACCACTTCACTGAAAGAGTGGTAACAGAGTGGAATGCACTGCCTGAGCAACTCGTATTAGTGCAGACTGTGGGGTGCTTCAAGAGGGTGGGACAAGTTCAAGGGAAAGTACATACCGGGGGGGCAGTTGGGGGAGGGAAGAGTTCATGGGGGAGGCAGCTGCAGTCTAATGGGCAGAAGTGCTGCACACTCGAGCAGACTAGATAGACCAAATGGCCTGTATCTGCTGGCAATTTCGTATGTGCATATGTTTGTAGTTTTGTGCCTTATATAGTTTTCTGTGCTTTTTTTTTTTTGTGCTCAAAAAGTAATTTACAGTGCACTGCAGGACAGAAAAAAAATGTTCTCTTTGAGTCCTTTCTCCTTTGTCCTTCACTGACTGTGCTGCCTGCTGCCAAAAATAAAAAAATTGGCTCAAAAGTGACTTGCCCTCTACTCCCTACTCCTCCCCTTCCCGAGTCCCTTACACCCCAACTCCCTACTCACTGAATCCCACTCCCCAGTCCCCAACCCCACCCTCTGAAGGTTTCCTTTTCCAAAAAAATTTACTTTTTTTCTGCATTGGCTGTTGTTTACTCGATAAGTTTTTTTTTCCCTCTTCTTGCTGTCACTGACAATGAGTTGCTTCTGTTTTAAAACTTTTCCTCTGAGTCCCAATGACAAAAAGGCACAAAGCAGCATGGAGCAGTGTAACAGCTGCTGCTCCTTCTCCAAGACTCTGTTCCTCTTCAGCCAGCTCCTAAGGTGGACCATGTGGGTTCCTGGCCTCAAACCCAATCAGGCACCACCTTAGGAAGACGGATAGTGTGCCCATCCAGTGAGGAACCAGAATCTTGCCTCTGGTCTCTCCTGCACTCTTGCACTTCTCTTGTGCATCATTTCTGCAATGGAGCCACCTTCCAAACCGTTTTGAACAACCAAAACTATTTGGAAGCGGTTTGTTTCCTCTTACTTCGGCTTGTTCAGAGTGGTTCGGATTTTTGCTGAACCGGTTCACCCACCTCTAATTCTGACTGGCACACAGGATAGTTTGGTACGGGATAATAATCCCACATACAAAAACAATGTGGCACACAATACCTCAGGCAAAATATCGAAAGCAAATAAAAAGTCAGTGTGTAGTGCCCCAGGGAAATTGGGGCACCACAGAAAATAATGGAATTGGGGACATCACAGAAAATAGGGGATCCTCAGAGATATGAGGGGTCAGACAGTTATGGGGACCCTGGCAGCTTAATGGGAAACCCTGGAAAAGCTTTGGTGACCCTCTGAAACACAGAACAGGCCCCACTCTAGCAGACAGTCCTAGCAGTCTAAATTCAGGGTTTTTAAAAGAAAACCATTTTTTTTCTCTCTTCTTTTTTCTCCCTTCCCCCTGCCCAAGACCAACACCTAGTGAGCCAAAGCCAAACCAGTTGGGCCACATTCCTGTCCCACAGTGGAGAAGAAAGCCAGGCTGAGCCCTCTCAGCCAATCCCTATGGACAGGGCAGATTCAGACTTGGAGACTTTCTTTTTAAGCCACTGACCCAGCTTCAGGAGGCTGACCTCTGGATGAAGAAGCTGATCCCCTGACAGGTAGCCAGGACTGCCCCAGCCTAGAGGAGGCTCTGCACAGGCTGGAGAGAGGGGAGAAAGAGTTTGACCAGGGAGGGTGAAGGACAGTAAGGCAATGGATGTCAGCTTCCCTGTTAGGAGGTTGCAGTGAATCCCCTAGGTCCCTTCAGTGTAACTCCCTCCAGAAGATCTCCAGTAGCAGCCTCGGTCAATTTTCTGCAGGAATCTGCCATCTAGTCGGGTCCCCCAGTGCATCGAGTCAGTTCATTTGGCCAGGAAACAGACCCAGTGAACCTTTCATGCAGCAGTCTCCAGGAGAAGAGGCCTTATCACTCCTTTGTGGTTGTGCATTCCCCAGAGTACAGAAATCCTTGTTGAACTCCAGGGGTGAGTAGGCTTGTTGTCCAGCATTTCCTTTAATAATTAGTCCTAGCTAAACTTGCTCCAGCCAGGGGAAAGATTGTTTGTTTAACAACTGTATTGTTGCACTGTGTAATTATTGTTTAGAATTGTTAAATTGCTTCCATTGTACCCCCCCCGGGTGGAGGAATGCTGCTACCTTGTCCAATTGTATAGAGAGAGAGAGAGAGAGAAATGAGAACCAAGCAGGTAGAAGCTAGAAGGGTTCAAACCAAATAATTGTTGGACCAAGATTAAAGGCGTTTGTGAACTCCCCTCTTGAAATAATCTCTGTTAGTTTAATTTATTTCTAGGAAGTCTGTGCTCCAAATACAGAGACTGGGGCATGCCCTCTCAGCCAAGAGACCAAAGAAATGCTAGGTAAAGCCAGCTCAAAGTATTACTGGTAAAAAGGGAAATGTTCAGGCTAAATTTCCAATTGTTTAGCTGTAAAAAGCTAATTACTAAAGGCCTGGCAGAGCCTTACTGCATTCTTCTCTCAGAGTTCTAGGGTAATCTAAGCCATGGTAATGGGAAAAACATAGTCCTCTGTCCATTTTTATTTTTTTATTTATCAAGTCTAGGATTACAAATACCTTTGAGCCTTGGCTCTTTTGCAAAGGTTCCACGTCAGAGAAATACAAATTATGGGGAACATCAAGACAGACATTACAACAATGTGGACATTGCAAACAGAGTACAGATTAATACAGTTCGAGGGTAGCATTGTAACAAGGCAGCCAGCGGCATTTGTCAGAGAAAATAGACAACAGATAAGAAGTGCCAGAGTCATAGGGAGAGGGAAGAGGGGAGGGGAGGAGAAGGAATGTAGGAAGGGTGGTGAGAAGGTGAAAAGTGCAGCACTGGGTATACCAAGATGTGAGGGTAGACTCCAGTGAGGAAGGGAGGAGAGGGGGGGACAACTACAGCAGAAAGGGAAGTGGAGAAGCAAGGTTAAGTTGGGCAGTCACAGGAGCTGTTGGTAGTGAGATAGTCCCGGAGCCTAGTTTTAAACATACCAATAGTTGGGGCAGAGGAGATGGTTGGGCTGAGGCCATTGAACCAGAGTGGTGCTCGATAAGCAAAAGAGCATTGTCCCTGTGAAGTGTGACAGTGGGGAACTTTCAATAGCTGTAGCGTGGATCTCCTAAGGCACCATTTGTTAATTCGGTGTTGTAACAGAGTTGAGACCCCAGAAGGTGCAAGGCCAAGGTAGATTTTTTTCACCATGGAGCAGGTGAGAAACTTTATGCGGTTTGATAGTTGGAGCCAGCCGGTCTGAGTGTACAGGTCACATGTGTGGGTGAGACGGTGAGCACCAGTGATGAGCCGACATGCTTTATTTAAGGCAGTTGGAGGCATCTAGGGTTATGGTTGTGGCGAGCCATAAATGATGAGACCATAGTCTATTACAGAGATCACAGAGCTCAGGACTGCAACCTTCAAAGCTTCTGGTGTGAGGTGTGGTCTGTGTTGGTAGAGGAGACCAAGCCGTGTATTAGCAGCTCTAGCTACATTATCTACATGAAGTCCATAGGAGCAATTAGGGTCAAGCTGTATCCCTAAGTATTTGAAGGACCCCACCTGATCTAGAGTGTTCCCCTGGGTGGTGGAGATAGCCAAGTGGTGTAGCTTGTGTGGGTTATGAGAGCTGCAGAAGAGCATACTGTAGATTTGGTTTTCTTGTCATTGAGGACCAGTTTATGATTAAGAAACCATGTCTCTACAGAACTGAAACCAAGTTGAAGGTTGTGTTGAAGAGTTGCAGGATCTTTGTGAGTGGAGAATACAACAGCATCATCGGCATATAGTATGATCTGCTCAGAGCAGTGGTAAGGGAGGGAGTTTAAGAAAAGGCTAAAAGGAGGGGTCCCAGTATGGATCCCTATGGGACACCAGTGAACAGGCAGGGTGTTAGAAGAGTGTCCATAATTTTACTCTCTGTGACCGGTTTTCTAAGTAGCTTTTAAACCAGAGAGAAGAGTCAGGTGATAGCCCGGCATTCAGTAGTTGGTGTATTAGTAGTCCATGGTGTACTGTATGAAAGGCCTTGGAGAGGTCAAGGAAAACGGCCCCTGTGAGAAGGCCGTTGTCAAGGGATTTGTGCAAAGCTCCAGTGAACTCAAGAAGGGCTGTGGTGGTGCTGTGACCTTTTCAGAAGCCGTGTTGTTGTGGACAAGGTATATTGTATTTATCCAAGTGGTCAGTAAGTTGATCAGCCACAATGCGCTCGAGTGCCTTAGAGAGTGGGGGCAGTATGGAGATAGGGCGATAATTTGAGTGATTCGTCTTGTCCCCACTTTTATGGATGGGTGTCACGGTGGCTGTTTTCCATAGGTCCGGGAATTTTCCACAGCTGAGAGAGAGGTTTAGGATTTTTGTTAATGAATGAATTACCTCATCGAGGGTGAGCAACGAAGCTTAAGGTCCAGGGTGTCGCTACTAGATCTAGATTTAGAGATAGCTGCAGTAATATAGCGGTGAGCTTCATTCATCTACCTTCCTGAAGTAGAAGAGGGGATTAGACTGAGGGCTGAGGTATTTGGGGAGTAGGCCCTGTTTTCGAAAAAGTCATGGGGAAGAACAGCACTAAGGTCTGAAAAAGCTGTGTTAAAGATGTTTGCGATCACCTTGGGGTCAAGGGTTAAGAATCCCTCAACCATTAAGATGGCCGGAGAGGTTTTTGGCTGCTTTCCTGTGACATCCTTGATATTGTCCCAGAAAGCACGACCATTTCCCCATGTATTGGTGAGAGCGTCTTTGTAATAGGTGGATTTCATTAGCTGTATGGCTTTTGTTCAGGCATTTCGTGCTTGTTTGTAATTTTGGATGTCCATTTGTTTGCCAGTGGCCCTGGCAACTGCCCAGAGGTGATCCCTTAGTTTCAGCTGTGAGAGAAGAGCCGCGGTGACCCATGGGTTAGAGAGAGATTTTGTTTTGTGCCCTTTAGCAGGGGCAAAGAGGTCATGAGCTTTGTTGAAAATTGAGATGAAGTGATCAAGAGCCAAGTTAACATCTGTTGCTTCATAGATGGGTAGCCAGTCTTGTAGAAGCAGGTGTTGTTTGAGATGTGGAAGTTTTCCACGAGGAAGGACTCTGCTAGTGATAATTTTGGGAGTGGGCTTAAGGAATTTGTTAGACCATGCACACATGACTGGGCAGTGGTCACTGAGTAAGTCTGGGAGAATGGTCGTACGAGAAATCCTTGTGGGGTGAGTGGTGAGGACCCAATCCAAGAGGGTACTGGTGCCAGTCTTGTAGTTAATCCTAGTAGGGGAGTTTACCATTTGCGTGAGGTTAGCAGCTGAGATGGAGTCTTTATAGGCACTGGCACTCGATGCTAACCAGTTTATGTTGAAATCCCCCTAGTAGAATAAGTTCAGCTTTGGGAGGATGAGAGTTGATAAAGTTTAGGACGTCATTGAATCCATGTTTAGGGTCCCTGGGCGGGATGTATATGGAGACAATAGTCAGGGCTTTATGGTTGGGACCTAGGACAATTTTTATTGGCAGAATCTGGGCAGAGGCAGAAAGTGATGGAGTTGCTACAGGGCGCCAAGACAGGGAGTCTTTGATATAGATTGTGCAACCACCGCCTTTTTTGGATATCCCGGTCCAGCCTGTGGACATTGTAGCCCTGTATTGTTACTGCTGAGTCAGGAACTTTAGGTGTCAGCCAAGTTTCCACCACTGCAAGGATGTCAGGGTTGTGTTGGCATATGAAGGCTTGGAGTTCATCCAGCTTTGGTAGTAGGCTGCAGATATTAATAGTTGCAAGGATAAGGGCACCTGGAGTTTGTGTGTGGCCTGAGCTTCTAGGGCCAGGATTGGGATGGATGCTGCCTGAGATGAGAAGGAGGAGGAGTAGGAGTTTTAAGGAGCAGAGTCGCAGCTCTTTGAGAGATAGTTTTGATTGTTGTTTCCTGGAGTAGAAGTTGCAAGGTTCCAGGCGGTGTCCCATATGGACTGCAAGGTGGTACAGTGTAGAGAGGTGGCCACACTTGTTGAGAGTAGTGGTCGGGTTAAGTAACCAGGAATATCCAAATGGTGCACCAAGCACAAGTCTCGAGTGGAGGTGGAGAGTTCCCTTGGAGTAGCAGTGAAACCAGAGTAGAGGGTGGCGGGGTGGGGTGGGGGTGGGGTGGCTAGGACCAGGGAGAGAGAAGAGGGGGGCCAGGGCAAGGAGGAGGAGAGGCGAGAGAAAGGCAGAGAGAGCCCACATGGCTTACGTACTAGATAAAGAGATAGAGATATAGCGCTCTAGTGGTGAGAGGATGTAGTAGAAGGGCGGGGCAGCCCTTAGCTGGGACAAAGAGACTAGGTACCCTGGCCTCCATATTCAGAAGGCACCCAGAGCTGATCCATATTAACAAAGAGGGTGGGTCATCAAACTGTTTCAATGCCCATGAAGCAAAACTGCATTTTCTTTATCTGCCTGCAATCTCCTGTTGCTTGCCTACCTCTCAGCTGTTCCTGATTTTCAGGGATGTCCCTGATTTTGCCTCAGAAATTTATTCTGTCCCTCCTAAGTCTGGCATTTCTGGCACTAAAGAGTAGGGATTGGGATCACAGAATAATGCCAGCCATTGATGTTATAGTCTAGTTCTCATTAAGAAAATGCTATTCACACGAAGAAATATGTTGCATACAGCTTCTGGGACTAATATTACTGTTTTATCTGATGTGTTCCTGATTTTGGTCATTTGTTCCTGCCTTGCGATGAGGGAGGTTAAGAGGTATGGTTGCCTGGACCAACTGCTTGCTGTGACTGAACTGCTATATTCAATTGAAGAGTTTAAGTGACTGAACTGCTTTATTCCTGGGGTATCATGACTGCACTGCCTTATTTTCTCAATTGTCCTGTGTGACTGCACTGCCCTGAGGGATTGATTGCTGCACTTGTCTACTGCTACTTCCTCTGAAGATATTTGGGGCCACCCCATCCCAAATGGTAGGGCTCTTGGTTATACAAGAAGGGGGGAATTGCCTTTCAGGTTTTTAATTTTTGTTCTGTTCCAGGCTCCTGCACACACCTCATCTAGAATTCCTCCAGTGCCTCTTCTTCAACCCAGGGAGGGTCCCCGGGAAGCTCAGTATCACCTGCACCCACTTCCAATGACCTTCACTAACTCCAAGTGTTCACCATGATGCCCCAGGTTTGAGTTTCTGGTCATAAGTGGTAGTCAGCTGGTAGCTAGGGCCCACCAAAGTGAGTCAGGTTAGAGGCTACCCAGGCTCTAGCTTGAGGGATTTAAGTCATCTGCTGAACTCTGAGTCACATTGCCCATTCTCCTGCATATACATTGTCCCAAGGTAGCAATAGTACTGGTGGCCTATACCAAGGCCTTGCCGAGGATTGCCAGGCTCTGTGCCTCATTCCATGAGGTGGCATAAGTACCGGTGGCCCACGCAAGAGGCCATGCCAAGGGTCGCCACACTCTTTATTGTACTGCCCATAGTTGGCTCATGTTCCAGTGATGCATCAAGAGGTCACACTGAAGATTGTCACATTCTGAAGCTTCAGGGGTGAAGTGGTAAGGGTTCTGGGGACCTGCCCAGTGGTCATCCAGTGGATCATCTCACCCAGCATCCTTTCCTCGACTGGAGATCACCTGCCCAAGGTCACCGGAGCTGACAACCTCAGATAAGGGTTCTCTTCCCCTACAACCCGGTGTCAACACCCATTCTCAACCGCGGACTTCCCTTTCAACATTGCCTCAGTGATGCCAGGAATCACCTTCTTCCTAGGGCCAGGAGGCCTACAATGTTTTACTTGGTTTCTGGTTCACTGGGGGATGCCCCATTTTATATCCTGTATAGGAAGCGCTTCCTTAGGTTCTCCCTCAGCAGTCAGCTGACTAGAATACTAGTAACCCAAGCTTGGTGCATCGGATTGCTACTTCCTTAGGGCTTGAATAACCTGGACTTTTGTAGGACATTAGTGGGGTCAGGTTGTGGTCCTGGTAATCTCATTCACTCTTTCTCATGTGTGATAGTGTTAGTGAATGCTAAGTCTTTTCTGTATGCTCCAACTGCTGCTAATAAACCTTGCATCCTGGCTCTAGAGTATGCCTCCAGCCTCTCCTTCCAGATTTATTTGGCATCACCCTAAACTATAGGGGTATGAACCACCACAACTCATCCACCACAAAATCTTGGCATCACAGACAGGATCAGAGTCAACAAGGAGCCCTCAGCCGGAGCAACTCCAACCCAAGATGCCTTCAGATACTGAGAGAGGTACAGCATCATCCTCACCTTCAGTTCAACCACCCCCAATAATAATGCCTTATTACTTTGGGGCACCATGGCTACCAAAGTACACGGGGGACCAAGGCTCAGACTCCTACATCCTCACCGACTTCCATGCAAAGCTGCAGGCTATGTTCCGTCACTACCAAGTGCCAGAGCAACAGACAGTGGAGATCCTGGTGGTCAGCTGGAAGGAGCTGCCAAACAGTAAGTTGAAAGCTGGTCAGATGGACAAAAGGACACTGCTGAACAGATCCTTACCCGGCTAAGTGACATCTCCAACAAGCGGAGTGTCTCAGACCTCAAAATGAAATTCTTCTCTCACACACAGGGCCCCCAGGAGACACTGCAGGACTTTGCCTTGAGCCTGCAAAAGGCACATGGGGCCTTGCAAAAATTAGACCCAAGTGAGGACCATGACCCAGACCAAGTATTGATAGAGCAGTTCATCGAGGGGGCCTGGGGAGAGCCTCTATGTCAGAAGCTGCGGATGTTGCACTGTCAAAACCCAGATGCAAAGTTCACAGACTTCAAAGAGGAAGCCATAGAAGTCCTAGGCTCTGGACGACTTGGGGAGGAGATGGGTGCCTTCCAGCAGATGTCTGGTGTCACTGGAGCCATGGTCACTGGGGGGTCCAATGTCTGAACCCTGCTCGTCTTGCAATGCCTTCACCAGATGGAGAGCAGAGAAGGATTTCAGCCAAGAAAAAGAGTATGTACTGGATCAGCTAGAATATGACTCCTACCCCAGAGGAGACAGAGAAAAAGTGTACCATCAGGTCATTCAAGCTCAGGACCGGCTGAGTGACCAGGCAAGAGACAGTACCAGAGAGATGCCCCGCCAGCTGGAGGCCATGTTGCAAAGACTAGCAAATGTTTGCCAAGTCGTACAAGACCTCAAGGGGACCTGGGGCCTAGGGAATTCTATGGACCATCCCTGATGCCCAGCAAGACCGGATCGAATGAGTATGGGCTGGCGACCCACTGACCAGTTCAATGATCATGGGCGACCTATCTGCAGGTGCTGTGGAATCAGTGGCCATGTGGAATGACAGTGTATCCAGGAAGAAGAAGTTGCTGTGTCATTAAACAGGGTGTCCCTGAGGCAGTGGACCAACCCTTGGGAAGAAAGCTCCTAGGTCTGAACCCAAACCTGGAACAGTCAATTACGTAGGGAGGTGCCCTACTGTTCCCATCAAACTCAATGGTATCACCTTTACAGCACTTCTGGACAACGGCTCCCAAGTCACCACTATTCAAGGCTGCCATTTCCTCAAGCACTGGACCCAAGACCAACTAAGATGCCCTCCAAAGACTTGGCTCAACCTGATTGCAGGCAACGGAATGAGTATCCCCTACTTGGACTACCAGGAAATGGACATTCAGCTGGGAGAAAGGTTTACCCACAACAAGGGTCATCATTAGCAACACTGATGATGACAACCTCCCTCCAGTGATCTTGGGGATGAATGTACTGGACAACTGTCATGAGGAATTGCTGGATGCCCTCCAGAAGCAAGCAGCACAGCTCCCAAAAGCCAGCAAAAAGGCCTGGCAGCACACAATCCATATATTGCACTGTCACCAGTGGTTCGCCAATGCTGAGGGAGAAATTGGGAAGATCTGGATTCTTGATGTCCAGCCAGTCAGACTGGACCCAGGTACAAAGACCATACTGCTGTGCAAAGCCAAGGTGGGACTGCAAGGCAAGGACTATGTGGCTGTAATTGAACCACTCAGTGCCACAGGGGAGAAGCCAGTGATTGTTGCCCGGAGTCTCACAACAGTTACCAAGGGGCAGGTCCCCATACACATCTTGAACTATGGCACAACTCCTGTTAAGCTATACTGGAATCAGCCTGTGGCCAGATTGATAAAGATCCAAAGCGAGGACATAATTGAGCCCTCAGAAGACCATGGAGAGAATGTCTTTCAACTAAATGGAGCTGTAGGCCCTGAAGCAGCAGATGCCAAGGGCTGGCTTGAGGAAATTGACTTGGGCACCAAAGAAACCCATGAAGAACACAAACAGGGGTTGCTGTTGATGCTAGAGAGACTAGAGAGAGTCTTTTCCAAGCACCCCCTTGACTTTGGGTGTGCCAAGAATGTGCAGCGCTGCATAGTCGCAGGACAGCACCCACCCATCAGAGAACAATTCTACCCTATTCCACCTGCACTGTACCAACCAGTGAAAACCATGCTCCAGGAGATGAAGGATGCCAAGGTCATCACCGAGTCATGGTCCATGTACTCAATAATACTGGTCAAGAAAAAGGATGGGCAAATTAAACTGCTTTGTGGGCTATGGAAGCTGAACCAAGTGACACACAAGGATGCTTACCCATTACCATGGATAGAGGATTCCCTGGCAGCATTAAAATCAACATCCCTGTTTTCAACCCTAGACTTGGGTAGTGGCTACTGGCAAGTTCCCCTTGCACCAGAGGACAGGGAGAAGTCTGCGTTTGTAACCCCCATGGGCCTCTATGAATTTACTCGAATGCCATTTGGATTGTGTAATGCCCTGGGGACCTTTCAGTGACTAGTGGAACACTGCTTGGGGAGCTATAATTTTGACATGGTACTCCTCTACTTTTATTACATCCTCTTTTACTCTAAAACCTATTCTGAACACCTGCAGCACCTAGAAACTGTTCTTATCCGCCGAGCTGACTATGGGCTCAAGGACAAGCCATCAAAGTGTCACCTGCTCAAAGAAGAAGTTCACTACCTGGGGCATGTTGTATCTAAGCACGGAGTGTCACCAGACCCAGACAAGATTCAAGCAGTGCATGAGTGGCCAACTCCAGTCACAGTCCGGGATGTAAGGAGATTCCTGGGGTTCGTAGGGTCACTACCAGCGATTTGTCCTAAATTCACCCAGGTAGCTGCCCCCTGCATGCATTGCTCAGGAGACAAAGCAACTGTGCAAAAAGCAGCCCAGTGCAGTGGAGTTCAGCCCAGCAGGAGTCCTTCAACAGCCTAAAACCAATGTTGATCCAAGCTCCAGTACTTGCCTATCCAGATTATCAACTTCCCTTCAAATTATATACTGATGTCAGCAATCGAGGTCTGGGGGCTGTCCTCTCCCAGGACCAGGAGGAAGTTGAGAAAGTCATTGCTTATGCAAGCCATGGGCTCCGTGGAGCTGAATGGAATGATGATCGCTACAGCTCCTTCAAGCTGGAATTCCTTACTCTAGTGTGGGCCGTCACTGAGAAATTCAAAGCTTACCTACCAGCCACACCCTTCACAGTCTACACTGACAACAACCCCCTCGCTCATCTGAACACTGCATGACTGGAAGCACTCGAGCAGAGGTGGGCCTCCAGACTTGCCAACTACAATTTTACAATCCAAGTACTGTGCCAGTAGTCAGCCACAAATGCTGATGCCTATACGAGGGTTACCAGCCCAAGATGAGATGGAGAGGAATGACAACCACAGAAGCTCTAGAGATGCCTCCCTTCCTCCAGATCCCTGTGGAAGTGGGCAGTACAAGCCTGCTATAGCTTCCCTCGCTGTCTGCCCCGCTGCAACTGCAGAAGCATTGGAAGATGACATGCCTGAGACATTAAAGGAAATCCCTGACTTATGTCAGCAGATACAAGACCACAGTCCGGTGACCCGACAGCTAAAGGCCTTCATTAGTAATCAGCAGACCCCACCTCTGGAGGACAGAAAGCATGCTGACCCAGAACTTGTGAAACTGTGGTGACATGTGGCTCGTATGACAGTTGTGGATGGAAGGCTTATCCGCACCATCACTGACCCAAAGACACATTTCCAAGTTCGACAAGTCATCCTCCCTCGAGAAGCTGCAGATGTTGCCCTAGAGGCATATCAAGAACAAATCTGGACATTTTGGCTGCAAAAAGACAGAGAATTATATGAGAACCAGATTCTATTGGGTTGGGATGCGTGAGAACATCCAAGAGTGGTGTGACAAATGCCCGACATGTACCCTCAAGTGAGCACCAGGGCAAGATCAAAGAGCCCCATTACATCCGATCACTGTTCATGCACCTCTTGAGCTGGTGGCCCTGGACCATCTTAAAGTAGATCCCAGGGGGGATGGCCTAAACTACATTTTCACCATAACAGTCCACTATTCAAAGTTTGTCATTGCTGTGCCTGTCCACGATCTTTCAGCCCAAACCACTGCTGAAAGGTTCTGGAGGCAGTTTGTTCAACCCTAAGGCCACCCTACCAAAATCCTGACTGACCAAGGTTCAGCATTTGAGTCTCACTTGTTTAAAGAACTGTGTGCCTTGTATGAAGGGCAAAAGATCCACACACTGCCTAGCACCCTCAGAGCAATGGAGGCTCTGCGAGGGAGGTCAACTGAACTATCCTTGACATATAAGATCCTGCAGAGTCTCAGCAACTGCACTGGCCAAGACTTCTCCCAAGAGCTAGTGTACCGCTACAATAACACAACTCACAGCAGCACTTGGTACTCACCATACTATTTGATGTTTGGCGTCATGGGAGACTCCCCCATGGACTTGGTTCTAGATGTAGGAGACCAAACCCAGTGAAACCCTCCATCACGACTACCGAGTGGGTGACTGAGCAACATCAATGATTACGAGATGCTGGAAAAATAGTAGGAACAAAACATGGAAAAGATGCAGGGAACAACAGAGAAACAAACTGTGATGTCCAAGCCAATGCAATGCCTCTGGCCGTCAACAAAGACTACTATAGAAAGACTCGCTGCCACAAGCTGGATGTCAAACGGGAGTCAGAACCATATTTGACTGTTCAGATCCCATTCCCAGACTTACCTGTTTACAAGATCCAAGAGGAGTCTGGCAGGAAGCAGCCACAGATTGTCCATCGCAACAGACTTAAATCCTGCACCTTCAGAGCTGCTCCACCATCTGGAAGTCATCTCATGGACAGTAATCTGGAGGAGAGGTGGGAACTACTCCCAACTGAGGAAACCACCCCAGAGTCATTTCCCACCCTGCTACTAACCCCATGGCTGTATCCAATGGTGCCACAACCTCCAGTAGCCACTGCTGCAGAGCCCCCCATAACGTATATCCCAGAGGTCAAACTTTAGGGTCCCACCTCAGCGGTATGGGACTGAAGCTGTACAAAGGGTGTCCCCATACGAGTAGAAAAATGAAAGAAGAGCCAAGACCATTGCCCAGTTGTAAATATGGTTTATTGAAATGTTCTAAGATGTAAATCAGAGCCTTAAAGATGCAAGGAGTCATAAATGTTTTCTCATACACTGATAAAACCACTAACATAATGATTAATGTTAAGAAAATGTAGAATTAAGGATGTAAAGTTTATAATTGTAGGCTGTTAAGAATGTCTTGTTACCATAACACGAGTGAGGAATATGTCATTGCTTATGGATGGAATTGTCAAAGAGTTTAAGATTAAGAAGGTAAAAAAATTTGAAAAATACATGAGGACATGTATTGATAGGTGGGCTCGAATCTGTAGTGCCCCAGGGAAATTGGGGGCACCACAGAAAATAGTGGAATTCGGGGCATCACAGAAAATAGGGGATCCTCAGAGATATGAGGGGTCAGACAGTTATGGGGACCCTGGCAGCTATATTTATTTTATTTATTTATTTAAAATTTTGGTGACCGGGTAGGCCCACTGAGCCCGGAAGGTCTATTTTTCAGGGGCGACTCGGGATAACAATACATATTTTCATACAGAGAAAGACTTGGGTTACAGAGTAGTTTCAGGTGTGTGAGCAGGTTACAGCTATGGTTATCACCATGCATCAGTCTTTACAAATATGTTGACAGTAGAATTAACAAAAGGTGCAGAAGAAATGTAATTTTACATGGTAAGCTCATTGTTTACTACTGGCATGGTTCAGTGGAAAGTTAGCTGTGGTTCTATGTCTAGAGAGAAGCACCGTGGAACCTGATAAGGTGCTTGGAGGATCTGGATATTAGGAGGATAGAAGCAAGTGGGGGGGGTCATGAGCCATGGCAATGACAAGTGCTAGTATCAGACATATGGCTTTGAGTCTGGTGCAAGTTCATCATTGAGAAGCTTCCTGCACTAGGGGTGGAGTTTGTTCCACAGGTGAGGGGCTAGTAGGAGAATGACCTGCATAACGTTAGTCCTGACTCTGGGAACTTCAAGCAGTGTGCGTCAGATGTCTGTAGGCTCCTGGGGTTATGTTTAGTGTGATAGTTCCAGCTGATGCTGTGTGGAGCTGAAGGGCTGAGTGGCTAGCAGAGGTCAAGCAGACCAGGGTAAGTGGAGATAAGGACAGCGAGGGCCAGCGTAGCTGAACACAGTGTGTCCAATGGTGCCTTCACAGTGGTCCTGGGTAGCAAACCAGGCTACCTTATTATACAAGTTGCATCTTGGTGACCTCCTGCTTAGCCCATGCCCTGTAAGATTAGGGCAGCGTAAGTCAGAGTGGGGAGGAGGACACTTGTGGCGATTGAGGTCCCGGCCTCAGGGATGAGCTGGTCTTTTAGCCGGTGAAATACCAAGTTTGTAGTGTATGGTCTTGGTGACCTGATCCATGGTACTTAGAGGTAGGCAATGGTCAATGTTAGACCTAAGTATTTTAAGGAGGCTACAACCTCGATGTCGTTTTTAAAGTAGTGGTGCAGAATTTAGACCTGCTCGTGTCCAAAGGGCGTTGCATCCGAATAGCATTGCCTTAGTTTTGCCTGCATTTAGGACCATTCTATTTGCTCTACCAGACCTCGAGAGATGCTAGGTCAGCTTGGAGGGGACCTAGAGCTGCAATATTATCCATGGATCGGTAGATGACGATGGTCATAAAGTACTGAACAGCTGAGCTTCCCCACAGAGGGCTTAGGTCATTAGTAAATATGGAGAAAGGGTGGTCACGGATCAAGCCCTGTGGTACTCCCTCTGCAAGGGGTGAGGACCCTAGGCAGCACCCTTCAGATGACCCTCTGAGATCGGCCTGATAGGTAACTCCCAAACCATTTGTGAGGCGGAGGGTCTAGGCCAATTTTATCAGTTTGAGTAGCAGGAGTTTGTGATCCTGGGTAGAAAGCCTTGGACAGGTCTGTGAACAGTGTCATGGGTCCCATTATCCATTGTTTTGAGCAAATCATTCAAAGAGATGGATCGTGTGTGTCAGTCCATGGTTAGTTCTAAAACCATGCTGTGGCGTACAATTAGCTGATGGGACTCAGGTAGTCACGAGTTGGCCATAAACTACCTTTCCTGTAGCTTTGCGAATAGAGGAAATAGGCCTGTAATGCTTATGTTTCCTAAAGCCACCCTTGTGAATAGGGACCATGCTGGCCTGTTTCACTGGTCTAGACAGTCCATCAATAGGATCTGTTTATGAGCCATCAGAAGTCTAATGAGGATGGGCACCAGCCTTAAGTAACGAGTTTATATCAGGACCTCCTGAGCCTTTGTCTTTCAGAGTCATAGGAGGATGGATCTCTTTTGTCTTCACCAGTCTTAGATGGAAGGAGGATCGGCAAGGTGGTAGGCTCGATAACATTGGGGCGAGGGTCACGACAGGCCGACCTTGAAACGTGAGTTACCAAGTATTGTTGAGGCAGTAGAATCAGAGGGTAAACACTGGACCACTGACCTCAAGGACCAGAGTTCAGTCTTGTGTTCCCCTGATCAGGTTGTTGACATGATACCAGGTATTTAGGGTTGCCAAATTGTTTTGTGATCAGTTGTTGACATGATACCAGAATTTTAGGGTTGCCCAATTGTTTTGTAGGTCAGTGACATAGTCCTTTTGCAGGTTGATAGCTCTTGTTTCTTAAGACCCTGTGCACAAGGTGACAGGAGGGAAGGCTTGAACTTCTTCAGGCCGCAAATCTGACGACATAAAGGTTTTAAAGGATGGAGAGATCACTTGTAGCAGCTACCTTTGTTCTACATTTTTTCAAGGGGCGAAGAGGTTAGCTGCTGTACATATCTGTTGTGGAAATGCTCCAGAGCCTCAGCCAGGTGGGAGGCTAATTCGGCTCCAGTCAGACTGTGTGGTAGTCATTAAACTGCACTGAGAAGTTTGTGTAGTCATGAGCAGTGAGTATTCTGGGTTTGATCTTGGGTTGCTCTGTTCTTCCAGATGCAGAATATAGAAGAGTAGTCATAAGAGTCCGCCATTATGCAGACTTTCTGGATGTTGGCGAGGATGGGACACAGATCCCAATCAAGGGAGTGTGGTTCCCCAATTTGTAGATAAGTCTGGTTGGTTCTAAGATGACCTGTACCAGGGTTGCTTCTTGGTCCAGTGCCATAAGGGCATTGTTAGAGGGCCTGGGCCAGTTGGAATGAAGTCACCCAGAATAAGGAGCTCGAAGAAACAACTTGGGCCGTGGTTTTGTTATTGCTTCTAAGGGATTGAAGAGCCGATTTGGGCGGGTAGTAAATGCAGCCAATAGCAAATTGCTTGTTGTGCCCTAGGGTGACTTGGATGAATATAAATTCACCATCAGGGGTAATGTTTACTGCAAGGTGAGGTAATCTGGTTAGGGCTACATTAGGCGTAAATGGTACGCCCCTGTCATCCTGTCCTTACATACTATATGGAAGACTACGGTATCTCGTGATCGAATGTGTGACTTAAGCCATGTCTCTGAGATGGGAAGGATATCAGGCTTGTAGAGATCAAGCCAGGCTTGATGTACCTCTTGCATTTTTGATCTTAGGCTGCATACGTTCATATGTGCTATCTTTATCCCCTTTGTGGATGCCCGGTGGGGATCATGAAGGGATGTTATTGAGAAGTTAGTGGTGTTAGGGCCAGGGTTAGGTTGTATGTCACCTGCCAGGAGTAGTAATGCAGCTAGAAGGCAGAATAATTTTGGGCTGGCCAATGGGATTCGGTTGCCTTGGCGCATCCTGCTCGCAAAGTGGAAGATACCGTAGCATATCCCCTTTCTTATGAACAAATAAATAAAAGGCGGGGACAAAATGTGACTGAGTGGGCATTCCATTGAGGCCTGACAGGAGAATTGTCATTGTGCCTTTGTCCCATGTTTCTGGATGCCCTAGGCCTATGAACTGTCTGCCCAGAGAGGACAATATATGAACTGTCATCAGTAGTACTCCGCTATTGGAGAGAGGGCCCAAGGGTTGTGTGCCCCATGTGGCATGTGATTGTGGGTAAACTTCTGGAGGCATGCTGCCATATGCAGTAATATACTGTCTTGAGCAGTTATTCAGACATAGGATGGGTACCTGTCTATGGAGGAAAGTCAGGTGAAAACACTGAATCTGACGTAATAATCAGTCTTGGGGCCAATTATCAGGTATGGACTGGTGTCCTGTTTCTGCTGGGATTTCAGATGATGCAATATACCAGTATGGATTTTCTAAAGAATTAAGTAGTCAGTGGAGAATAGCCCTGTCCGCTAGGATAGGGGGCAGAAATCAAATCCCCTTATACCAAGTGTGCACGTAGTGATCAAGGGCAGTTTCTGTCCTTATATTTTCAGAAGCAGGACTTGGGCAGCAAACACAGTAGACTACGGGTTCTAGGACTGCCCATAGTTATGTGCCATGCCCTTTATCCCAAAAGGCCAGTCAGATGGGGTATAGGGCAGAACAAGGGTATTTAATAGATGGAGGAGGTGGGGGAGGGTGGGCAAAAATTTCAGCCGAAGGAGCAAAGCTAACACCAGATAAATACAACAGCTTCCTCTGAATAGCAATGAAATTTAATTGGGCTACTGCACCACACAAGTGAGCAGTTCAAAGTTTCGGTGCACACAGTGCCTCAGAGCTCCTCCATGTCCCGACCTGCAAGGCAAAATTCTGGTGGAGAGCTGTCCTAGAGTAGGCTGGGGAGGCTGCAGAAGCAAGCCCTCAAACTCTGAAAGGAAAGGAGACAGAGGGTTGGCCTTTTAAATAGGAAGGAAAATCATAGATTGGGCAAAACAAAAGAGAGAGTAGGGGGCTTAAATAGTGGAAGGGATGCAAACAAGTTCTGATGGGGAGGAAAGTTCAATGGCAGGAGATCACATTTGGAACAAGGTAGGAAGCACAACCATTACAATTAAACAATTTCAGAAATTAATTTGCAGGATTTATCTTAAAATCAGATTACAATGCAGTCCTGAAACATTTGACGAAGAGCACAGCTAACACCAGGTAAATACAAGCAGCTCCTCTGAATAGCAATGATATTTATTGGGCTACTGCCAAAAAAAAAAAGTAATAGAGTTCAAAAGGTTGGGCACACAGTGCTCAGAGGCTCCTCCGTGTCCATACCTAGGAGGCAAATTCAGTGACCAAGCTGTCTTGAGATTAGGCTGGGGAGGGCTGCAGAAACAACCCTCAAACCCTGGAAAAGCTTTGGTGACCCTCTAAAACACAGAACAGGCCCCACTCCAGCAGACAGTCTAGCAGTCTAAATTCAGGGTTTAAAAGAAAACCACTTTCTCTTCTTCTTTCCTCCTTTCCCCTGCCCACTTTCAGACTCCTAGCCAACAAAGCCAAATCAGTTGGGCCACATTCCTGTCCCACAGTGGAGAAAGCCAGGCTAAGCCCTCTCACCAATCCCTATGGAAGGCAGATTCAAATTTGGAGGCTTTTTAAGTCACTGACAGCTTCAGGAGGCTGACCTCTGGATGAGGCAATCCTCGAACGGTATGAGACCGCCCCAACCTGGAGGCTCTGCACAGGCTGAGAGAGAGGGGAGAAAGAGTTTGACAAGGGAAGGGTGAAGGACAGTAAGGCAATGGATGTCGGCTTCCCTGTTAGGAGGTTGAAGCGAATCCCTGGGTCCTTCAATTAACTCCTCAGAAGATCTCCAGTAGCAGCCTCGGTCAATTTTCTGCAGAATCTACCATCTAGTAGGTCTCCCAGTGTGTCAAAGTCAGTTCATTTGGCCAGGAAACAGACCAGTGAACCTTTCAGGCAGCAGTCTCCAGGGAAGAGGCCTCATCACTCCTTTGTGGTTGTGCATTCCCAGTACAGAAATCCTTGTTGAACTCCAGGGTGAGTAGGCTAGTGTCCAGCATTTCCTTTAATAATTAGTCCTACTAGACCTGCTCAGCCAGGAAAGATTGTTTGTTTAGCAATTGTAGTGTTGCACTGTGCAATTATTGTTAGAATTGTTAAATTGCTTCCATTGTACCCCCCCAAGGTGGAGGAAGCTTCTACCTTGTCCAATTGTATTGAGACAGAGAGAGACAGAGAGAGACAGAGAGAGACAGAGAGAGATGAGAACCAAGAAGACAGAAGGTAGAAGGGTTCAAACCGAATAATTGTTGGGCCAAGATTAAAGGTGTTTGTGAACTCCCTCTTGAAGGAATCTCTGCTAGTTTAATTTGTTCTAGGAAGTTTGTGCTCAAATAGAGACTGGGGCACTCCTCTCAATAAGAGACCAAAGAAATGCTAGGTAAAGCCAGCTCAAAATATTACTGGTAAGGGAAATGTTCAGGCTAAATTCCCAATTATTTAGTTGTAAAAAGCTAATTACTAAAGGCCTGGCAGAGCCATAGTGCATTCTTCTCTCAGAGTTCTAGGGTAATCTAAGCCCTAGTAATGGGAAAAAACTTAGTCCTTTGTCCATTTAGTAGTTGGGCGGGGCAGCCCTTAGCTGGGACAAAGAGACTAGGTACCCTGGCCTCCATATTCAGAAGGCACCCAGAGCTGGTCCATATTAACAAAGGGGGTGGGTCATCAAACTGTTTCAATGCCCATGAGCAAACTGCATTTCTTTATCTGCCTGCAATCTCCTGTTGCTTGCCTACCTCTCAACTGTTTCTGATTTTCAGGGATGTCCTGATTTTGCCTCGAAATTTCTTCTGTCCCTCTAAATCTGGCATTTCTGGCACTAAAGGTAGAGATTGGGATCACAGAATAATGCCAGCCATTGATGTTACAGTCTAGTTCTCATTAAGAAAATGTTATTCACACTAAGAAACATGTTGTATACAGCTTCTGGGACTAATATTACTGTTTTATCTGATGTGTTCCTGATTTTGGCCATTTGTCCCTGCCTTGTGATGAGGGAGGTTAAGAGGTATGGTTTCCTGGACCCACTGCTTGCTGTGACTGAACTGCTATATTCAGTTGAAGAGTTTAAGTGACTGAACTGCCTTATTCCTGGGGTATCATGACTGCACTGCCTTATTTTCTCAATTGTCCTGTGTGACTGCACTGCCCTGAGGGATTGATTGCTGCACTTGCCTACTGCTACTTCCTCTGAAGATATTTGGGGCCACCCCATCCCAAATGGTAGGGCTCTCAGTCATACAAGAAGGGAAGATTTGCCTTTCAGGTTTTTAATTTTTCTGTTCTGTTCCAGGCTCCTGCACACACCTCATCTAGAATTCCTCCGGTGCCTCTTCTTCAACCCAGGGCTGGTCCCCGGGAAGCCCGGTATCACCTGCACCCACTTCCAATGACCTCCACCAACTCCAAGTGTTTGCCACGACACCCCAGGTTTGAGTTGCCAGTCGTAAGTGGTAGCCAGCTGGTAGCTAGGGCCCACCAAAGTGAGTTAGGTTAGGGGCCGCCCCGGCTCTACCTTGAGGGACTTAAGTCATCTGCTGAACTCGGAGTCACGTTGCCCATTCTTCTGCATTGACATTGTCCCAAAGTGGCAATAGTACCGGTGGCCTATACCAATGCCTTGCCGAGGATTGCCAGGCTCTGTGCCTCATTCCCTGAGGTGGCATAAGTACTGGTGGCCCACGCAGGAGGCCACACCAAGGGTCACCACACTCTTGATTGTACTGCCCATAGTTGGCTCGTGTTCCAGTGATGCATCAAGAGGTCACACTGAAGATTGTCGCATTCTGAAGCTGCAGGGGTGAGGTGGTAAGGGTTCCGGGGATCTGCCCAGAGGTTTTCCAGTGGATCATCTCACCCAGCATCCTTTCCTCGACTGGAGATCACTTGCCTAAGGTCACCACAGCTGACAACCCCAGATAAGGGTTCTCTTGCCCTACAACCCAGCGTCAACACCCATCCTCGACCAGGTCCTTCCCTTTTGACGTTGCCTCAGTGATGCCAGGAGTCACCTTCTTCCCAGGGCCAGGAGGCCTACAGTGTTTTACTTGGTTTCTGGTTCACTGGGGGATGCCCCATTTTATGGCCTGTATAGGAAGAGCTACCTTAGGTCCACCCTCAGCAGTTGGACAACCAAAATACTAGTAACCCAAGCTTGGTGCATCAGATTGCTACATCCTTAGGACCTGAATAACCTGGACTTTTATAGGACATTAGTGGGGTCAGGTTGTGGTCCCGGTAATCTCATTCACTCTTTCCCATGTGTGATGGTGTTAGTGAATGCTAAGTCTTTTCTGTGTGCTCCAACTGTTGCTAATAAACCTTGCATCTTGGCTCTAGAGTACGCCTCCAGCCTCTCCTTCCAGATTTATCTGGCATCACCCTAAACTATAGGGGTACGAACCACCACAGCTCATCCACCACAAGTGAAACAAGCATTTGTCAATGCCGAATGTTTGCTTACTGGCATTGGCAGTGGTAGTGTAGAAGTTACAGAGCTGCGTAATAGGAATGGCAGTGAAGTATTGAACTGAAGCCAACCCCACCACCACCCTGCAGAGAGTGACAGGCATTGGGGTGTGCATTTGGGTCATCAGGCATAACGGCCACGCCATTTCACCACACCCACTCTGCAGAAACTAACAAGTGTCCGTTTCCTCAGGGTCTTTGGCCCTTATACACCCATTTCATTAGAAATCAGGTGAGATGAGTGCCATATAGGAGAATGGGGTGAAGTTTGGGGCGAAGAGTCAAGGCATACCTTGATGCCTCTCAGTGACTGCAGGGTGTGGAATGGTATGAGCATCACAGGCAAGAATCCCAAGTCACACCCCTGATTCCTGTCATTCTCTATAGGGTTGGCGATTTGGTTGAAAAGCCTAATACCTCAGGCATTCGTTGGTATTTTAACTCCAAATTTTCAACATGTTTGTTTGTGACCCCACCTCATGAACAGGGGAATATCAGTTTGGTAGCAAAGCTGCTCATGCACAGTGACTACGAGGATTTAGCACCACAGGTGTAAAAATATTCCAAACAGGATGTAAAAAATGACAGCTGTACTCTTTCATGGGGAGGTGTAAAAATGGCTATGCTGCAAATGTGTAGTAAAAATATTCAGAAAAATGGTGAAGTCACGAGCGTACAAAGAAACTGTGCAACGCACACCCGTTATATAAGTAGGTTGGGGATATTTTATAGCAGATTGTCAACTCAGGCATTTTGGTGCCTCCGATCATGAACAGTGTCACTGTGATTTTCTTTATCTGTGCTGAACAATGATTTCCACAGCGACCACGCATCTCTGCACTGAAAGTGTGAAACACCGCCCCATGTTGTGAAAAATGGCAGCTGTACTGTTCATAAGGAAGTGTTGAAAATGCCACTAGTGAAAATCTGGACTGAAAATATTACAAAGTCATGAACTAACGAGGATGCGTGGAAGCTGCACAATGCTCACTCGTAACACAGTCATTTTATGGACTTTTGTCACCAAATTTTCAACATAGCCATTTTAAGACCTCTGCTCACGAACAGTGTAACTGTGATTTTCTTAATCTGTCCTAAACATTGCTTTCGCACACCAACAGCACCATTGTGCGCTACATGTGCGATAACACATTTTGGGTGACATATGAAAAATTGCAGCTGTACTGTTCGTAAGGAAGTTTAATAAAATGGACATGTTGAAAATCTAGAGTGAAAATATTAAATTTGCAGACTTACGAGCATGCATAGGAACTGTGCAACGCATGCTCGTAAAAGTCATTTTTAGGCATTTTTTCACCAAATTTTCAACATAGCCATTTTAAGACCTCTGCTCATGAACAGTGTCACTGTGGTTTTGTTAATGTGTCCCATACATTGAGTTTGCACACCGACTGCGCCATTGTGCGCTACATGGGCTGAAACACGTTTTGGGCAGGATGTGAAAATGACAGCTGTACAGCTCATAAGGAGGTGTGGAAAAATGGCAATGTTGGAAATCTGGAATGGAAATATTGAAAATTCGCAAACCTACGAGCGTGCGTGGGAACTGTGCAACGCACATTCGTAAAACAGTCATTTTTAGGAATTCTGTCACCAAATTTTCAACATTGCCATTTTAAGATCTCTGCTCATGAACAGTGACACTGTGATTTTCTTAATGTTTCCCATACGCTGAGTTCGCACAACTGCGCCATTGTGCGCTACATGGGCGGAAACACATTTTGGGTGAGATGTGAAAAATGACAGCTGTACTACTCATAGAAGGTGTGGAAAAATGGCAATGTTGAAAATCTGGAGTGGAAATATTGAAAATTCGCAAACCTATGAGCGTGCGTAGGAACTGCGCAATGCACGCTCGTAAAACAGTCATTTTTAGGAATTTTTTCACCAAATTTTCCACATAGCCATTTCAAGACCTCTGCTCATGAACAGTGTCACTGTGATTTTCTTAGTTTGTCTTGTGCATTGATTTCGCACACCGACTGCGCCATTCTGTGCTACAAGGGCGGAAACACATTTTGGGTGAGATGTGAAAATGACAGCTATACTACTCATAAGGCGGTGTGGTGAAATGGCAATGTTGAAAATCTGGAGTGAAAATATTGAAATTTCACGAACTACAAACCTCGTAGGAACTGCTAACACTACGCTCGTTAAACAGTCATTTTGGAATTTTGGCACAAATTTTCAACATGGGGTTTTGGGCCCCTTCTCATGAATGACATCACTATCATGGCGGTATTCAGTCCTGAAGGGTGATTTACGCAGTCACTGTGCAGTCACTGTGCGGAAATCACCCTCCGAGCTCAATAACGCCATGACAGTGATATCATTCATGAGAAGAAGTCCAAAACCATGTTAATTGGTAAAACTCCCAAAATACCTGAGATATGCAATAAGTTGAACCCCTCCTATCTAGCCCATTATACAGCTTACGGAATTTCCTCAGTTCGCGGTCGGCTTTGAAGAGTGCAGACGTGTTCCCGGTCCACGAGATCGTCGCGCCAGAGTCAGAGGTAAGTATGGGGTGAGGGGTGTGGGAGAGCTGGGTGCGCAGTGGGTGGAGTGCGGGTTGTGGGAGGGTTCGGGAGGCCGCCGCCAGGACGTTTTTATTTACAGGGATAAAAAAAAAAAAAGACTTTGTGGGGCTGCTTGCCATGCTGGGTGGGCTCCAGCATGGCACAAGAACTTTAGGCGTTCAGCCGGCAGGGGATTAGGCACCCCGTCGGCAAAAAAATAAAAAAACCTCGTGGGGCCGATGCCACGCTGGGGTGGGCTCCAGCGTGGCACAAGGACTGGAGGCGTTTGGCCGGCGGAGATTGGGCACCCCATCGGCAAAAGACTGATTGCCATGCTGGGGTGGGCTCCCAAGCGTGGCATCAACTACTGGGAGGGAGGAGGCGATGCGGCTCTCAGCGGACGAGTTGGGCACCCGGCGGCTCTCACGCTGCGTCGTGAGGCGCTGCGCCCTCTGCTGACTGGGGGCTGCTGCGTGAGCAGCTTCTTATCGCTGCTCACTCAGCGTAGCTCCCCTTTCAACTGTATGCCACTGCATTTTGGAGCGTGTCATAGACAGCTCCAAAATGCATTTGCTTACAGGGGCCGTGCCTGCCAGCGCAGTGCCTGAATTGGAGGAGGAGGTGACACACCTCCGAAATCTCCGATGATGGCACCATGTTTCTTGCACGTGCGTGCAAGCAAACATAAAAAACGACTGGCACAAAATGCTGAAATAGCATAGGAAATAGTACGGCAACATGAGGTCTTTTTTATTTTGCCCCCCCAACCCCCTGAAATTAATATAATCCACTCCAAGGGGGTGTGAACCTTGGGGACAAGGAGAAACTTGGGTGGGGGGAAATTTCTTTATTAAAAAAAAAAATAACAGTCCAGTACCGGGAGATGGGGAACCAAACCCTGGACCCCAGGTCTCCTCTGCTCCAGTTGCTAGTGCCTCAGCCACTCCACCATGGGAGCAGCTCAACCAGACACCACACCCACAGCTGCTTCATCCCTTCCCCATTTGTGTGTACAGCGACAGGAGTAGCAGTAATTCCCTACTGCTATTATACCCCTGTTGCTGTACATGGTTTTGGGATTTGTGCAGTGCATTTTTTCTTTTCTTCCAGTGACTTCTTGACTTGGTACCATACAGTTCCAATGGAAAGCAAACCAAGCCCATTACTTGCAATACAAGGGAAAAAAAGTGTTACACTTGAAACCTTTCATAATGAGGTGAGTTACGTGCTACATTGTCTGCATAATTCAAGGGGGTCATCTGACAACACTTCTGTATAGGGATGGAAGGATCAGCTGTGAGCCAGTTCTGATTCTGACTGATTTATTTCAAAAAGGTTCTGCTTTATTCCAATTGATTTTAGAACTGCTTCTAGCCTATTGGAGTTTGAGAAATGATTCAGAATATTTGTTATCCCTCTGTCAAATAAAATAATAAAATATAACTTTTTTAAAATATTTTTGTGTCTGTATTTTCATGTCATTTCCTTCCCTGAGTCTGGCATGTTTTTCTGGAGGAGACGGGCAACATGAAATGGAGATGTGATGGGGCCCTGACCATCCCTCCCACCCCTTTTCATTTTCAGCAATACTGCTAGTAATGGACACCTATTCCATATCTTCTGCATCCATTTTTTTGCTCCACTTTTTGTACACATTCAGTAATTTCTCTGTCTTAGTGCCAGTGCAGCCTAGCCAGTGGGGAGCAGAGCAGGGAAAGCTGGAGAAGGACTTGTGAAAAATGCCCCAACCCTCACTTATTTTCTGTTCCAATTTTAACACAGAATGTAAGACATCACATGACCCTCCCAAAATCAATGAGACACTATGCACTAGTAGTTCAAGCGAAGAGTAGGGAAACACAGAATGTGAGACATAAAACTCCCTCACCCCCAAAATCAGTAAGACACTATGGTCTAGTACTTCAGGTGCAGAGTTGGAGAGCACAGAATGTGAGACATGAAAACTCCCCTCTCACAAAATCAGTGAAGCGTTAAGTCCTAGTAGTTCGGGTCCAGAGCTGGAAAACACTGAGTCAGTGACGTGACCCTCCCCCTCAAAACAGTGAAGTACTATGATCTATATAATTCAGGCTCAGAGCTGGAGAACAAGGAGTCTGAGATGTGATCCTTTACTCCCAAAATTAATGAAGCACAATGGTGTAGTACTTCAGGCACAGAGCTGGTGAACACAGAATGTGAGATGTGAACTCCCCCCTACAAACTCAGTAAGGCAGTATGTCTCCTCAAAATCTGACTCCATGCTCCCCTCCTCCCCAATCAGTAAAAGAAAATTATTTTTCCAAAATAATTTTTAAAATGTTCTTCTCTAACAGTTGCTTCTGTTTTGTTCAGTGCTTGTTGGCTGATCCCATCAGCCTCATGTCACTGACTGAAGTGCAAAAATTCAAATGAGCTGCCAGCAGACCAAGCGTCTCTTCAAAAAAAAATGTTAAAGCAAAAAGAATGAAGTATGCACTTCCTAATGCAATCCTCTTTCTTTCTTTCTTTCTTTCTTTCTTTCTTTCTTTCTTTCTTTCATCACAAACATTTTTTTTCGTCTGGCAAGTCAAGTTTGAGACAAGAGACATGTTGCTACTGGCTGATCACGTCTCATTTATGGAACTGTAAACCCCCAAGTGAGCTGCATGCAGGATTACAGGAGTGTCCATTTGGTAAGGTGAGACACTATTGGCTAGCTTACATTTCAGTCTCCTTACCTTCCACATAATTGGCTCCCCTAAATCCCATGTTGGGGACCATACGAGTTGTTCAATGTTGTTCACAAGGGTACAGTGCACACACAAACACACATGCTGGAACTGGTGTTTATTTTATTCACTTTTTTATTGTGCAAGGGGTACTTCTACTTTTGCTTTACTCGTTTTATTTTTCAAAATATCCTCCTGTCCCAAGTCTTCCTGACTCCTCTTCCTTAAATCCCCTTCCAATGTCAATTCATCAATTCATTCTCCTCCCACCTGACACATGTGCCAAGTGCCTATAGTACGAACTAAGTAAAGAAAGGAAATTATGCCACATTATGGCACATGGCATGCTCATTCAACTGGCAGCTGCAGCTTCAAACCAGACCAGCAGTTCCAAACCAAGCTGACTCAACAACTCAGGTCAAGCCATGAAAGGCTCTGCATACTTGAATAAAGTCGAGTCAGCCTGGTTTGGGATGGTCCAGTTGTGCAACAGAGCCGGTTAGCCCATTCCTACTACTGTACTGTATGGCATGTAATCATCTCACTAGTGCTGCCAGGTGACTCTCTTATGCTACAGAGATGATAGAGCATGTCTGATGATTGCATATATTAGCATGTAACATGTAACTGGCCTCTTTGTCTCTTTGACTACCCTTCCTGTTAGAAACACGCATTTGTCAATGCCAGCTGTTTGCTTGCTTGTACTTGTTGCATAGGAGTTTGGCACTGACAGTGCAGAGGCTAAAATTAACAAAATAACACTAGCTGAGCCAGCCTGTTGGTGCAGCAGCTGGATTTCTGCTTGTGAGACTGGTGACCCGAGTTCGGGAACAGACCTGGGGAGCCAGAGGGCCGACTGTGGGGAGAAGGATCGAGCACCTTCAGGGCTGCTCTCCTTCTCCAGCAGGAGGGTTGGGTGAGTGCCCGGCATGTGTATGACTCCTGGTGGAGGCTGGGGGGAATCACAAGCACCAGCACCAAAATCTAAGAAGGACGAGGTGGATGCAGGACATCATTGCATGTCCCCGCCCTGAGGTAATCTAAAAAAAAATAAGCCTACGGCCACCATGAGTGAAGCCCACCCTTAGCTTTAATCAGCTTTCAGGCCATTTGTCCATGCGATCCAGTCCTACAATTGTGGCATTAGCCCCGGTGCCGCAACCCCACTCTGGGAGAAAGCTGGGGGTATCAGGGGAGTCGCAAATGATGGAAGTGGGAGCTCAAGAGTCCGTGACCAGGCTGATGTACCAGCGGCCATCGGCAAGAAAAAGAAAGAATTTAAAAGAAATAAAAAAATAAAAAATAACACTAGTTATAAGAGTGAAATTGTCATGATGGGAAAATGAAGTGGTTCATTCATAATGTTGTTGATTTCTTTGATTGTGACCTTGGATTTTCAAAATACTAGTGTTTGTTGTCCTAGTATATGAACAGACAGGTGTTATTAATGAAATGCGTCCTGAAGCATTGTTTTGTGAAATGACTGTGAAAAAAGGCTTTGGAGGGGGATTTGATAATAACACCTACCACGTTGATTCAATGGTGGTAAAAACATAGGTCTCAAGACTGGAAAGAAAGGATGTTTATTGGATTGTATCCTAACATACATTAAGATAGGGATCTTTAAGGAAGTTAAACACTTCATATCAGATCAGAATTTCATTGGGATTACTCTGTTAACAAAAATTTGTTTCTTTTGTTTAACTGTTACATCCCTCCTGCTAAAGATAGAAAGTATTTGAATGAGATCTGGGATAGATTAATTGAATCGGTAAGAATATTCCAAATGGAATACCTCAATGCATTTCTATTGTTGGTTGGTGATTTTACCACCAGAATTGGCAGTTTTGATGGATTGAGTGATAATACAATATTGGGTTTTATCTTTCTAGATGCCCCAGAATGAAAAGAAAATCTACTGATTCAAAAATTAATTATAATGGCCATAAACTTATAACATTTATGAATGATATTTTGATATATCCCCTTAATGGTAGAACATAGGAAGACCAGTTGGGTTCCCCTTCTTACTTAACAAAAGTCGGTTTCTCAGTAATTGACTTAGCTCTTTGGCAAGGTCCATCCAATTATTGGGAGGACCTAGTAGTGGTAAATAGAGTTGAAAGTGATCACTTTATAAAAAACGAATCATGCAAAACATGAGAGTTGTTCAATACCTGCACCAATCACTATTCAATATTCTAAACAAATTGAATGGTCATGGGATTTGCAGTCTGATGTGATATCCCTGATTATTTCTTTTTTCAATACTTGCGATAATGTGGACTTGGATCGATCTTTGACTTATTTATTTATTTATTTATTTTAGTTTTTGTTGACCGGGTAAGTGCACTAGACAAATCCTGCCTATTTTCAGGCACGACCTGGGGAAGGGGGATACAGATTAATGGCAACTAACCTTGAACCAGATTAAACTGTTGGTGGTATTTTTAGTGAATGAGGGAAATTTGGCCAGGACACGGGAAATTCCCCTACTCTTGTCAGTAGGGGGAACTCTGGTCACCACGATGGATGCTTCAGTTACTGTTCAGTCATGCTGCAGTGAGGATCTCTCTTCTGGTGCTCAGCTGCTGGCAGCAGCAGCTCCTGCTTCACTCTTACCCGGAGAATCGACTCGCTCTCTGACTGCAGAAATGGATTCTATGTTTCATTTAACACAGCTTTCTGAATTTGCCTCCAAGGGACTTCTGGAGCCTTGCAATGTTTCCTCATTGAGTTCACAGGTTTCCACTATGGAACGCGATGATACGACTGCACAGAGTGTATCCCTGGCTGCTCCCACTGCTCTTTCCGGTTTACATGTTCAGAGAGTCGACGCAACTGAAGAGTCACATTCGGAGGCATCAGCACTACTTAATTTGGATCCGCTACGTTCTTCAGACCTCCCTAAGGCTATCAGATCTACTACCTCCGCTGCTGATATAATTCACTCCCATTTTGGCTTATGGACTTCTGCGGACATTTCAGACCCTACCTGGGCCGCTTCAGCTGCTCTACACCGCACGGGATGGACACAGTCTATCTCAGGAACCTGGACTCCGGATCTCTCTTGGGACGCTGAAAAACATGGGGTGCTTTTCTCCCCTACCAGGCCTGCACCACTTCTGAGCTCCACCGAGGTACCTCACTTGACTGACAATTGTGCTACCAAGGACAGTGATGTTTCTGTTTCAAATACTGTTTCTGGGGCTACTTGGGGGGATATTATGGATTATAGGGATAATTTTTCTACCATTAGTAACACTGGTTTTCATAAGGAACCTCTGGATACAGATGTACCCCTTATTACTTTATCACAGGTACCAGAGGGTCCCCATCCCCTCCTGCCTACTCTTCCCTCTAGCCAGACCCCTGGTATTCCTCCTGGTTTTGCTTCCCTGCTTTTGGAATCTATTCCACCACCTCCGATTCTTCTGGATACTCCTGGGGAAGGAACTTCAACCATGAGCACTACCTTACAACCCCCCCTCAGATCACCCGTCTGCTCCTAGCAGAGGGCCTGTCCTCTCAGATTTATTTAAAAATAAACTTGAACAGGCACCTAGACACAATGCAGTCCGTCTACGATATAAGGGTGGTCTTTCTGAGTTTCCTGACCGTTATTATGTGGCTCTGACTCTCTTAAAAGGTGCCATGCATTTTCAGGCTTCGGACATCTATGCCTTGATTCACATATCTGGGGAGGAGACCTTTGAAGTCAGTTTTAAAACTACAGCTGGTTTGGATAGGTTTTGGCATAAATATGTTACACTGAAAACTACCCCTCTCTGGACTCCCTTTTATGCTATTCCCCTCACTAAACCGACAGTACGCACTGTTACTATTATGTTCAGGAATGAGGGTGTTAGCATAAGTGACATCTACCACTGGTTGCAGAATCTGTGTAATGTTTTATTCCCCCTGAAGCCATCTTAGACGATGAAGGGCTCTGGATGGGGGGGTTGGAGGTTTCGAGTAAAGCTTTTCCAGGTAAACTCTGAAGTTGTACACTTACCTAATAGTTTTTTCTTAGGTAAGGATAGGGGTGTCTGTTTTTATGGAGGACAGCCAAGAGCCTGCTATAAATGTGGAGCTCACACACATTTAAGCAGTACTTGTGACCTGTTAAAATGTAGCTTATGTCGGGGGTACGGACATCCTAGTGTTTCATGTAATAATGTTTTTCAATGCAATTTATGCAATGAAACAGGTCGTGCATACCGCCAATGTCCCTGGGCTAGTAAGAACCGTACTGAGGGGTGGAATTCTGAAATTCTTGTTCAGAAGGCTCAGGATAAGGCCCAAGACCATTTCTCTTCCTCAGTTCCTGTGTTCCACCCCACAGAAGTCTAGCCCCCCCCCCATTTTCCCCTTATCAGCACTAATTGATCCACAGGTGGTATTAGACCCTTCTTCAGAGATGGAGACTCCCCCCCTTGCTGAGCTGCATGTAGACTCTATCCCTCATCCTACCCCCCTTTTTTTTACTCCTGATACTCCCATTATGGATTCTGAGGGATTTCAACTGGGCAGGTGAGTCGCTAGGGCTACTGCACATAAAACCTTGAAAACCCCTGACCTTCCCCTCTCCAATCCTTTTGAATGTCTGAAGGGTGGCAGGGATGACACTGATGGTGATTCCGATGCCTCTGTCCTACCATCGGACATGGACCTCACTGTTTGCAAACCTCCTGATGTTTCTCGGAAAAAAATCGCTAAACAAAAAAAGGGAGTAAGAAACGCAAAAATATGACTGTTACGGCTGGGAGTGGTTGAGTAATATACTGTCCTGACAGCTATCTGAATAGCCTCCTTTAATGTTTGTAGCTTGAGAAGCTACAAGAGACGGATGGTTTTCTTCTGTCTTGCTGCTTCCCTCCCTTTAGATATACTCTTACTACAGGAAACTCGTATAACTACCCTATTTGAGATTCAACAGCTTAAGCAGGGGTGGATTAAAGGCCCCTCCTATTGGACTTTTGGGAGCGATTCTGCTGATGGTGTGGCTATTTTGTTTTTCTCCCCAAATTTTTCCGTGACCCGCATTGTGGATGTTTTTCCTGGTAGGTCGCTTATCCTTGACTGTTCTAGTCACACCCTACCTTTTCGTATAATCGTTGTTTATGGCCCATAAACTAAAGCTGCTTGTATTTCTTTATTTGATCTTATTAAATCATTTTTATGTACTTGGAAACATGTTATTTGTGGAGGGGACTTTAACTGTTCTATTGATGTTGCATATAGAATGGCTACGGGGAAAAAGATACATTGTGATTCCCTTGCTTTGTCCACCCTATTTACGGATGCGGGTCTAACGGATGCATATCGTTTACTGCACTCTGCTGCTGGATACACATATCACAGATCACTGTATCACACTCGGATTGATTATTTTTTTTGTTTCTCGATACTGCATTTCCAGTCGAGTTTCTTTGTGTCCCACTTCGCTTTCTGACCACTATTTATTAATGGGTGTTTTTCTTCTAGATACTGCTTCAATGTCCTTTATTTCGACTTTTCCTCAATGGAAGTTGAATAATTCTTTGTTTTCTACCCTTTCTGTACAGGCACAAGTTCGTACTCTCTTCCAAGCCCGAATTTCAATTCTCTGCTGTTATGATTCCATCTGGGCTTGGTGGAAAGATACGAAATTGGATAGTCGTCATTTTTTTCAAACTCTGGGGAAACGGATGGTCAGGGATGAGTACCTTACATATTTACATTATCAAAATCAATTATATAAATTGATGTCCCTTTCTGTTTCTTCTCCTGTCGATTATTCCTCTCAAATTGCCAGTATTAAACGTTGTATGTTTGCCCACCAATATGACAGTGCCCGGACTTTATACTTTTTTATGCGGGTAGGTACTTCAGTTTCCCCTTCTGCAAAACCATTTTTGGCCTACAAAGACAGACTTCAATCTACTGTTATGCATGGTCTTTTGGATCTACATGGTAATATTGTTCATAATATCCCTGGTATGCTCTCTGTTGTCCATTCTCATTTACAAACACAATTTTGTACATTACCCCTCACATCACCTGATTTATCCACTGTTTTCTCAGCCCCGGCCCCACAACTTTCTGTACACCAAGTTCCGGACCTTATTGCCCAGATAACTCAAGACGAAGTTGCTTGTGCTATCTCCCACCTCAGGCTGAAGGTGGCTCCGGGTCCTGATGGTCTCACACATGAGTTCTACAAAACGTTTCGGGATAATTTATTAGAAATATTGACCCAAGTTTATAATTATCTACATACCTCAGATAAGATTCCTGATTTTGGTATGTCTTTTTTGAAATTTCTCTAAAAAAGGAGATGCCCGCTCTCTCACTAATTGGAGACCCCTTCATCTTCTAAACACAGACTTCAAAATTCTATCTTGAATACTCAGTTCTCGCCTCCGTCGTGTTGCTCCTGACCTCATAGATCCAGCCCAATCATGCGCTATACCAGGACGCTCTATTCAGACTAATCTATTTCTCTTACGTGAGATTTTTGAGGCTCAACAACATAATAAAATTTCAGGTTTTGTTCTTTCACTAGACCAAGCAAAAGCCTTTGACTCCGTATAACACTCTTATTTACTTCAGATCATGACACTTTATGGTATCCCTACAATTTTTTTGCATTGGCTCACCCGCATATTTTCCCTAGAGTATTTTGTTCCCGTAATTAATGGGTTCCAGGGTAAAACTCTCCTCCAGAAGGTTGGGCTTCATCAAGGTTGTCCATTTAGTCCGTTGTTGTATACTTTTGCATTGGATCCCATTGTTCGGCAGATTAGATGGGACTCTAGAATTATTGGTTTAACACCCCACCTTGATTTAATCCCTGTAAAGATTTCTGCATATGCTGATGATGTAGTATTATTTACCCTAAATCAAGACTCCAGAGATAGAGTGGTTCAGATATTTCAGACTTTCTCTTCAATTTCAGGAGGCACTCTTAATTTACAGAAAAGTGTCTCCATTCCTTTGGATCCTGAGTCTGCCGTTGTTATGGGAGTGGGTGGTATTAGAATTTGTACTTCTCCTCAGTGAATTTTAGGAATATGGTTCAATGTTGCGGACGTAGCTACCTATAACTGGGAAAAACGCCTTTTGCTTGGGGAAGGTAAGGTTCACCTCTGGAAAGCTTGGAGATTGGGAAAGAGGAAGAGGGTATTAGTGGTTAAAAATTTTTGCTTCCTATTTTTATTTCTTAGTCATGTATGTGCCCTCCCAAACACCTAGAAACCAGAATATTTAGTGTATTTTTTCAGATGGTTTGGGGCGGCCGCTTTAATCCAGTTAAACGTGATGTAACTTATTTACCGGTACATCAGGGTGGGCTTGGTATGATACATCCGATTGCTTCTTTTCTTTCTTTTTTTCTTTTCCACCTTTTTCAGAGCTTTAGATACTTATCTCATATTTGTGATACATGGGTCAACAAAGCTGTGGATCCTATCATAAATGCTTGGTATGAACTCCCGCCTATCCCTTTCCGTGTTTCTGGTTTTCCATCTTATGCCGTAGATGGGTTTCGTAAGCTGAGGGTTTGGAAATTTAGTAAAACATCTATCTTGACGCTCACCAGAAAACAACTTTATGTTGCTTTTGTAAATGTTTCTAAACCGGTGCTACAATTTCCTAAATGTCATTTATCCAGACTGACTTGTGCTCTAGATATTCTTCGAGAAAAAAAGGATCCCACTACACATGTGGGATGTTGCCTGGCTGTGTTGCCACGGCAGGTTACAAGTACGAGGAAATTTGAAACACAAATCCTCTCAGGATAGGTATTGTCCTAAATTTTCCTGCATTCAGATAGAGGAAACTATGGATCATTTTTTCTTTGATTGTACAGATGCTCATCTGTTTTGGATAACACTGGCCAATAAGTGGAAATGGCCTTTTCTTAGTAGAATCACATATCAAGTCTTAATTTTAGGTGATTTCTCAGCTTCATGGACAAAATTCCATCCTAGTACTCTCAGAGTGCTTTTTGCTATCTGTAAATATTATGTGTGGCAAGCTAGATGTCAATATGTATTACAACAAATTCCTACCTGTCCATTTACTATTATACAACATATAGAAAATGCACTATTGACCATTATGGAGTTAGAGCACAAACAGCTCCCATTGCACAATTTTACTTCCTTTTGGAAACATATAGATTTTTTCCATTAGTTACTGCTGTTAAGTATTTTGAGATTCATTGAATGTATATTTCTTTTCTGCACTGTTTTTGCTTACTGTATAATGTATATGACTGTTGTATTCAATTTATCCATGTTTATTTAGTTTTTTTTAGTTTTATTTCCAAAATTGTTTCTCTGCCTGATGTTATGTTTCTTAAATAAAAAATTCCCCTACTCTTTTCGATAAGTGCCATGGGATCTTTAACATCCACCTGAACTACCACCAATCTAGGCAGATGAGACCTCGGTTTAACGTCTCATCCAAAAGACGGCACCTCAGAAGTGCAGCACCCCTCTCATGCTGCACTACAGTGTCAGTATTGGGATACTAACCCAAGTGCCAGATATGGGAACTGAACCCACAGCCCTCTAATCTCCCGGCCTCAGAGGCGAGCGTGCTACCTACTGAGCCACTGACACTGATTTATGAAAACCTTAAATTTATTTTTAGTACTTTGGAGTCTAACCTATATAATACTATAATCAAGTCAAAATTGCAAATTCTTGAAGGATGGTTTGACTCTGAGTGCAAGCTTCATAAAAAGCAGTTGCGTAAAATATCAAGGAAAGCCAAAGATAATCCGAGTCAATTTTGTGCTATCAAATTGAAATCTGCACAGAAAGCTTACTGAAACTTAAAGGAAAAAAAGAAAATATTTTTTGAATAACAGTGGGGAAGGATGTATGCAGCAGTTATGGATAATGATGTTAAAACTTTCTGGTCTTTAGTTGCTAAAGGTTGTATGGGAAGGGGTAATGAGTTAGAGCAACATGTTGAACCATGTAGATGGCTTGAATTTTATGATAATATGTTGCAGGATCCAAATACCCCATCTGTTTGGGACCTGATAGTTATGAGCATTGTTAGAGTCCAGTTTACTCCATTTTTGAAAATAGAGATGTTGGAGGCAATTCAGAATATTAAACCTAACAAGGCATCAGGCCCAGATAGGATACCGGGGGAAGTTATTTGTGTTTACCTGAGGTCTGGGCAACTTTTCTGACTACTTTTTTTAATCAGTGTATTTATAACAATTTTGTTCCTGATTCATAGGTGGGAGCCATTATTTTTCCAAATTAAAAAAAAGAGACCAAAGGATGATCCTGCGATGTATCGTCCTATAAGTCTGTTGGATGTTTTGGGTAAGATTTTTGCAAAATTATTATTGGATAGACTGAAGGATGAAATAGAACAACTAGGAGGACTTGCTCCTAATCAAGCGGGATTTCGAGAAGGTTATTCAACCCTTCATAACTGCTTCATACTTTCCCATTTGATTGAAAAATATGTTAATATAAGAAAACAAAAACTGCATGTAGTTTTTGTAGATTACAGTTCAGCATTTGATACAATTAACAGATCAATACTATCGGAAATAATGTTATCATGGGGAATTTGTCCTGTTTTGGTTAATAGTATCAGAACTGTATATTTCCATACCTGGGCTCAGATTCGTACAGGGAGTATATTATCAGATAGAATAGAGATAAACAAGGGTGTCAGGCAGGGATGCATTCTAGCACCCATGCTCTTTTCAATTTACTTGGATAATTTCTTGATTCAATTACAATCTTTAAATTCTTACTCTCCTAGAATTGGTACACATGTATGCTCATCCCTTACTTGTGCTGATGATCTTGTTTTGTGTTCTCTTACAGTCTCAGGTCTTCAGAAAAAGTTAAATTTATTGTTAAATGTATCAGAGTCTTTGCCACTGAAAATTAATCTTAGTAAAATGAAAGTAATGGCATTTGGTACAAGAACTAATAAGTATAGGTGGAAATTAGCAGATGAGTATTTAGAAACAGTTTCATCATATATTTATCTGGGTATATCATACTCTAATAATGGATCCTGGTGTAGCCACTGGGATACTATATTCTCTAAAACTAATAAAACAATTGGGGCTTTGGCAAAATTTAATCATGCCTATGGTGGTTACTCACTTAGACCCCTCTTGTCTACTATACAGGCAAAGTTTAACACACAAACACTATACGGGATAGAAATATGGGGGTTAAAACCTGTGAATCATTTAGAAATTAAACTTTTGAGGAAAGTCACTGGTTGTCAAAATTCTACACTGGCTTATTTTCTAAGAACAGAGTTGGGTATTACAAGTTTACAAGTATTGGCTGACTCAAGATTAATTAATTTCTGGATTAGGATTTTACGATTACCGAACAATAGATGGGCTAAGATTTGTTTAAGGGAGAAAGAAGTCTGGTTGCAATGTAAGCATAAACAGTCTAATTGGCTTACTCACTTGCATAACTTGCTTGATAAATATATGCTGTCTTTTTTGTTGAAATATAGACATCAATGTGTGGATATTAGTGAGAAATATAAAGTATATATAAAAAACAAAACAGAAGAGTTTCATAGAGAATTGGATTTGGCACAAATTGCCAACTCAAAATACTCTAAATGGTACTCTCACAGTGTCGATAACCATGAATAAAGATTTTAACTTGATGTCTTGGAGAATCCAGATATTCGCAAAACATTTACAAGATTTAGGTTTGAATTGTATGAATCTAATGTTAGAAATGCTTTATATAAGAACTCTAGTATTCTGGAGGATAGGTTTTGTGCATGTGAACAGAAAGAAAGGGGAGAATATGGCCCATGTTTTTTTGAGGTGCCCCTAGTACTCCAGGATTAGGCACAAGTGGTTATCTCCAATAATCAATGGAATAGTAACATCCAGTGATATGGAACTTATTAAGGTTCTTCTTTCCTCTGAGGATTATACTATTATACATTCTGTAGGGAATTTCATTTTCCTAACAAGAAATATTAGGAGACAAAAATTAAATGCCCTTAAAACATGATATCGATGCTGTGGTGGTATCTTTTTTCTCTTAAAGGTCCCCTGGATTCATCCACCTGATTTTATCTTGCTATTTTGCACATTATTGGTGTATTTGTGGTAGTATGTATATTATATGTAAAAAATGGATTGTATTTATCGTCTCTGTTTATACGTATGTCAGTCATATTGTAATTCTATTTTGTGAAAATAATTTTTAAGATTGAACAAATAAAACTGAAATTGAAATGTTGAAAATGTTGGTTCAGAAAGTAAAAATATTGCAATGTTATGAGTCAACATTAGAAAATGTTGTTTGTTCATAACATTTTTTTATTCATTTTGATCCAGAATGTTCACACATAGTCTTTTTTATTACATGACAATATGAACATGACAGGTCTCCTTTATGAAATCCTATCCAGACATCATTTTGCTTCACAAGTGTGAAAAGACATTTTGGGAAGCATTTAAAAAATGACATGTCATGTTCATGATGTGTGGTACAATAATGGCTATATTGAAAACGTGGGGTGAAAATCTGATAAAACAGCAACACTAAGAGTAAACACTGAGGAATTTTAACATTTCTTCATAATTGTGTCATTTTTGATGGTTTGATCCCAAATTTTCCACATAGTGTTTTAATTCATCTGCCTTATGATCACACGGGTAAAATGTTATCAGTTTCATCCGAAAGGTGATTTTGTGGTGTAACTGCGAAAACTTGTTTTGGAGAGGATTTAAAAAACTTACAGCTGCCTTATCTATGAGATGGGGTGAACAAAAGGCTACAGTATGTTGAACGTTTGGGGTCCTTTCACCTACATGGAAGGGCTCCATAACATGAATTTACTACCCTTAGCACCTGTGATGTGATACATTGCAGAAAAAAAAGGCTGCGACAAGACAGAGGCACCTACTATGCGCAGCTATGGACAACAGTGGGGAGTAGGGTTGGTGAGAAAAGCTATCAGGAGTGCTGTAACAAAAAGATTAACCACCTCTTTGTCTTACACCTTAGTAGTGGCAGAGGCCTCTCCCTGCAGGAGTGTCCTTGACTGACCTTCTTCAATCATCAACAATGCCTGATTGGGCCAGTTGGAGGGTCACTGCTATCAGTGTCAGTGGCTGAGTAGTTAGCATGCTCACCTCTGGGGTTGGAAGATTGAAAGGTCATGGGTTCTAGCCCCACACCAGACACTTGGGGTGATACCCATAATTGACACTGTAGTGCAATACAGGGGAGTACTGCACTGTTGAGGTGCCATCCTTCAGATGAGAAGGTAATCTGAGATCCTTCTGCCCATCTCTTGTCACTGTCCACGTTGAAGTTCCATGTTGAAGTTAAAGATCCCATGGCACTTACCAAAGAAGAGCAGGACAGGCTCCCTGGTGTCATGTCCAACATTCCCCTTGGAATAAAACTGGTCCTTTCCCCTGGTCATAACTGGAACCAAGCTATCATAGCTCAGTGTGCCTTCCCTGGTGAAAAATTGCAAACAAATAAGTAGAACTGCTGGTCTATGGCCAGCCATACCCATGTATCATGGGACCATGGGTGAAGCTACCTCCCCCGGAGAAAACATAATCCTGTACCCAAATAACACACAACACTCCATTCGTGAGATAAATATAAAACAGCATACACTGGATTAGTTCTCATTATAATATAATTTGTTAGCATATGAGGGATGATTAGTGACCTTTGGCTCAATTGATAATAGGGCAACTAGGATACCATCACTTGTATTTTTATCACTGCAAAGTTCCTAGTTGCATTTGCCAATGTTTAAATTGTTTGGGTTTATGATATTTCACTATACTTCCCTCTATGATGTAACTGTTGAGATGGTGTCTCTGTATTCCATGTTTTTTTTTTTGAGAAAGTTTTGTAATCGCACCATGGTATCCATTCAGAGATAATGCTTATAACCTAAAAAATTGTACTGAAATAGGGCTCCTTGGGCAGCAAATTCATGTTCCAACCTGTCTAGCCCTTAGCCATGCCTGCCTTTGGAACTGTAGCCCCAAGGTTTGACACACCCGCCCATGGCTGTGTTCTGCCTTGCAAACAGTTCTTCCCTGGATTTGGGTATTCCAGGACCTTACCTGAGAATCATGCCCACCTAGAGCTTGATTCCTTTTCTTCTGGTCCTGCTCTCCCTGCATTCCATAACACACCCTTGCTCTGGACAGCCCCACCCCACCGCCATGCATACGCATGTAGGGTCATGCATTTGGCCTGGCTGTCACCCAGCCTGACTGATACTAATTCCACCTGCTGGGAAGGTCTTCATAACATGAATTTAGCACCATTACATGTGTATCCCTAATACACATCCCCTACCAATACCCCAGGAACCCCTGCCAGACTACCAAAATAAGGTCACATCCATCCAGCAGTTCAGAATTGAAAATATCATTACCAGTGTCAGGCAAGTGGACCCCATACCTGCAGAATAAACCTTTGCATGCCCTGTTGATATAGAAATTGTGAATAACCCTGATGCCATAGTTGAGTGCAAAGGGGGACACCTCCCTATTAACTTTTTTCTCTGCCTTTTCAATCACTGACAACTTGCAAACACCCAGCCAATGGAGCCATGTGATGACCCTAGTCTATTCTGCAATCACAGGTGCAAGGAGCTGTCCCAAATGGTTCATCCCTTTGACTGTCTTTATCCTGTGTATCAATTGTGAGATCATGTGGTTGACAAGGTCATTGCCATCAAGGTGCTCCACTAACTCTGTTGGGGGGGGGGGGCTGTGCAGTTTTCCACACCACTTTATGACAGCTGAATATATCAAAATCCCATCAGATGCCCATCTTCCCACTTCCTTTATTTGGTCTCCTGACAATCCTAGCCTGGCCACTTCTGTTGTAGCACCTATTCTAAATGAGTGCTTCTTGAAGGAATTTTGGACCCTGCTCATCCACCATATCCCCTTCTGAAGTAGTGCCACAAACAGCTCTTGTTACCAGCTTGCCATACCCTTGAACAAATAGATGTCAGTCCATCACCACCCCTTTGACCTGAACTCCAACTATATCTGAAGGAGGTGCCTCAGGCAGATGGCCACCACCTCCATCATGAATAGATTAATGGTCCTGAGTGACCCAGACTGATTTGTCTTCAGCCTGCATAATTAAAGCATATTCTGTCCTGCAGCAGGGAGGTGTTGCCCAGCTGAATGCTGTTGTGCCCTAGGCCTGCTTCTGAGGCTTGCACCAGTTCAGACATCCTGAAAGCTCAAACAAAATGTGCAGAAATAAAGGGCCCCAAAAAGGTAATGTCTCATATACAGAACTGCATGGTAAGCCCATAGTTTGCCCTTTTTTTCCCTGCCTATACTGTCACTGCAGATCTCCAACTACCTCTCCCCCACTTTTCTACCAAGATTCATTTGTACATATCCTATGCACGCTTAAAGCCCACCACTGTTTTCACCCCCACCATATTCATGAAGACTATTCCAGACATCAACCACTCTTTCAATGAAAAAGCACTTCCACACATCCCTTCTAAAGTTCCCCCTTCCAGCTTCATTGCATGCCCCCTTGTTCTCGTGCACCTTCTCCTGTGAAAAAATATTCCTCTCCTGTACCTAATTCACCCCTGTGAGATATTTATACATCTCTATCATGACACCCCTCTCCTTCCTCTTTTCCAGGGTGTACATATTAAGATCCCTCATCCTCTCCTCATGGGGTCTTTGATGTAGCCCCTATACCATTTTAATGCCCTGCTCTGGAGTCCTGCCTGAGATGTGGTCTCCAAAGCTGGACGCTGTACTTCAGGTGGGGTCTCACCAATGATCTAAACAGTGGAACATAACCTCTCTCCTTCTGCTGGTGGTGCCATTTCCTATGCACCTCAGCATCCTGCTGGTCCTACCTACTGCCTTGTCACATTACCTCACCACCTTGAGGTCATCAGATATGATTACCCCAAGGCCCCTTTCCTGTTTAGTGACTGCCAATACCTCTTAGCCTGTTTTATACTCCATCTCTGGGTTTCTGTGCCCTACGTGCATGATTTTGTACTTTTATGCATTGAAACCCAGCTGCCATGCCCTTGACCACTCCTTGAGCTTTCTTAGATCCCTCCACATTCTCTCTACCCCTTCCGGAGTGCCTACTCTATTGCAGATTTTGGTGTCATCTGCAATGAGGCTTACCATTTCTTTCCATTTCTTCAGCAATGTCACTTATTAAGATATTAAAGAGGACTGGTTCTAGTACTGGGCCCTGAGGTACCCCACTGGTCACTCTCCCCCTCCACAGAGCCTAGCCATCAACCAATTTTGTGCCTAGTTTACCACTTTGGGATCCACCTCCGAACTGCCCAGTTTCCTTATGAGCCTTCTATGTGCTATCGTGTCAAAGGCCTTGTTGAAGTCTAAGTAGACCATGTCCACCATCCCACCCTGATCTATTTCCCTGGTCACACAGTTGAAGGAATCAATCGGGTTTATCTGACATGACACCCCTCACCCCCTGTATCTGTGCTGCTCAGGTCTTGTAACACACTGGATTCAAGATATTCCACTAGTCTTTACTTTAGAAGCATAGTCTCTATTAACTTCCCAACACTGACATCAGACTGGCAGGCATATAGTTGTGAGCCTCCACTCTGCTGCTGCTTTTATAAAGCAGGACTATGGCTGCCCCCCTCCAGTTCTCTGGAACCAATCCTGTTTCGAGTGAGTTATTGAATAGGGTTGCTAGAGGTGCAGCCACTACCTCCCTGAGTTCCCTCAGCCTGGGTGTACCCCATCAGGTCCCACAGCTTTATCCACTTTCAGATTCGCAAGTCCTTTCAAGACTCTTTGCTCTGTCAATGGACTTACATCTACCTCTGTCCCCCAAGTGTTCCTGCTACTTTTATGTAGTCCATCCCCCTTCCCTTCCACTGTGAAGACTAAACAGAAGTATTTGTTCAGGGTATCTGCTTTTTCTTGATCCTCCTCTGCACAGTCTTCTCTTGCCCTTCTTAACCTCACAATTCATACCCTTGTCTTCTTCTTATTACTTATGTACCTAAGAAAGGTCTTTCCTCCCTTAGTTATACCTTTGGCTATCATTTCCTCAGTTTGCACCTTTGCATTCCTATCTTCTAGCCTAGGCTGCGACTGGTAGTCTCCAATCTACGGTACATCCAGCAGATTGAAATCCCCCACCAGTAGGACCTCCCCTTTTTTGCAGTTGTGCTGATGGTTCCCCTCATTGCCTTATCCAGTTCCACCCCGGTATTGAAGGTCTCTGTATCACCCCAGTGCAAATGGTGACTCCAGCTGCTATCTCCAGGATGATCCACACTACCTCCAGCCCTACCTTTCCCCCTGGTTCTCTTGCATTTCAATTGGTTTGATACCCACCCTTACATACAGCACAACCCTTTCTCCCTTTCTCCCTTCCTCCCCGCCTTCCTGAACTAAGTCTAGCTTGGTATGGCTTTCCTGCTAACCTGTGGCCTCTCTCTCATGATGTGGCTCACCCCTCCAAAATCTTTCTGGTAACAGTGGTGTGTGCTTGCTCTGGGATCCTTTGTGCCTGGCAGAGAAAAGCTATTCCCACCAGTTGGGCCATAATTACTGTCAGAGATCTACCCTGCAGTATTAGAGTATATATGTAATACTGTAGCGGGGACATATTTACATTGCCATGGGCCCTATGCACGGCAGTAACCTAGGCCCCCCACCATCATTTCATTGACACAAGTTATGTGGCCAAACCTCGTCAGTCTGGGGACAGAGCATTCTGTGTGGCAGCACTCACTCTGTGGAATGCTCTGCCACACAATACTAGATCTGCCTGCTTGGTAGAGGTTTTTAAATCTAATCTGAAATCCTTACTATTCACTGAAGCCTTCCCTGAATTTTAACTAATTATTTTTAATTCGATTTACGTTGTCTGTTAATTGTCTTATTTGAAATTGTCTTATTGTACAGTGCCTTGAGCCTTCGGAAAAGGGCACTATAGAAGTAAAGTCGCCTTGCCTTGCCTTATCACACAAACATTCACTACGATTTAAGCAATGACATTTTGTAGTGTATTCCCAATGTCTTATCCAATCAGCTGCTATGTAGCAGTGTCACTGCATTGTCTTGATGGTGCATGTCCATTTCAACAGGAGGCATAAAGGACGGAGAGGCACTACTTCACAAAACAAGCATTTGTCAATGCTGAATGTTGGCTTGCTGGCATTGGCATTGGTAGTGCAGGAGCTAGAGAGATACATAATAGGAATGGCAGTTAAATATTGAACTAATGCCAGCCCCCACCCCCCGCAAAGACTGAAAGGCACTGGGGATGTGCCTTTGGGTCATCGGCCATAAATCTTACACCATTCCACCTCACCCCACCCTGCAGACAGCAACAGGTGTTGTGGTGTGCCTTGGGATCTTCAGCTCTTACGCTCACCCCGTTCCATAAGGAAATAAGCTGAGATGGGTGCAGTACAGGAGAATGGGGTGAACGTTAGGGCTAAAGACCCCAAGGCACACCTCAATGCATGTCAATGGCTGCAGAGTGGGGGTGGAATGCAATGAGCATTATGGTCGACAAACCCAAATCACACACCCCGACGTCTGTCAGTCTCTATTGGTTGGGGCGTCATGGTTGGAAACCCTAATGCCCCAGGTGTTTTTCACTCCAAATTCTCAACATGGGCTTTTTGGGACCCCACCTCATGAACAGTGTCACTATCATTTCGTTACTCAATCCTGAAAGGTGATGTCAGACAGCGACTGTGCCATTCAGCATCACAGGTGTGGAAACACATTTTGGGCAGGATGTGAAACATAACAGCTATACTGCTCATGAGGTGGTGTGACAAAATGGAAATGTTGAAAATCTGGAGTGAAAATGTAAAAAATTGGTGAAGTTAAGAGTGTGCATAGAAACTGTGTAATGCGCACCCATAATGCAATCGTGTTTTGGAATTTTTCCACCAAATATTCAACATGGGCATTTTGGGACCCCTGTCATGAACAGCAACATTGTGATTGTGTTACTCTGTCCCAAAAGTTGTTTTCCCATAGCGACCGTGCCATTCTGCGCCACAGGTGCGAAAACACATTTTGGGAAGGATGTGAAAAATGACAGCTGTACTCTTCATAAGGAGGAGTGAAAAAAACGGCAGTTTTGAAAATTTGGAGTGAAAATATTAAAAACTGGTGAGGTTACGACTGTGTGTAGAAACTGTGTGGTGCATACTCGTAACGCAGTCATTGTTTGAAATTTTTTCACTGAATTTGCAAATTGGCTTTTTGGGACCTCCGCTAATGAACAGTGGCACTGTCGTTTCATTAAATGGTCCCGAAAGGTGATTCCGTGCAGCGACCACAAAATCCCCTTTTGGGACCAAGAAACAAAATGACAGTGCCAGTGTTCATGAGGTGGGATCCCAAGAACCCTATGTTGAAAATTTGGGGCCAAAATTCCAAAAAATGGCTAAGATATCAATCTAAATTGACCCTCCCCCATTGACTCCCATTATATGGCTTACTTTTGAGTCTTCATTTTGCAGTTGGGGTTTGCAGAGTGCAGACATGTCCTAGTCCACAGAAGATGACAGCGCCTCACCTCCAGAGGTAAGTATGGGGTGAGGGGGTGCAGGGAGGTGGGCGCACAGAGGGAAGGTTGGGATGCGAGAGGCGGACGGTGACACAATGATGGACTGTTTCCTTTTTTACAGGTACAAAAAAAAAATGAAGGACAGTTTTCTTCTTTCACAGGGAATTTTTTTTTTATTAATGTGGGCACACTGGGGTGGGCTCCCAGTGTGCCACAATAGTGGGGGAGGCATGCCAAAAGGGGGATTCTGCACCCTGATTTCTGGAAAATCATGTAGATGCATTTGGGGGTTTAGGGCCCATCTGAAACTGGCAGTGGGCATCCCGGTGTCAGAAGAAAATAAAAAAAAATTTTCGGTTCACTGAAGTGGGCTCCCAGTGTGCCACATTAATGAGGGGGAGGAGGATACATGCCAACACGGGGATTGGGCACCTTGATGTTGGATTTTCGGGAGTGTGCGGCTGACAGTAGGAGCTGCCATGTTTCAGTACACTGGGGTGGGCTCCCAGTGTGCCACATTTAATGGGGGGATACATGACGACACAGGGATTGGGCACTCCTGATGTTGGCTTTGTGGGACTGTGTGGCGGGCGGTAGGAGCTACCATTGTGGAAAGCCATTCTGTGGCTACATTATTTATTGAAATGTTTCACCAAGAGAGACACACTGAGCAAACATGTTGCTTGTAACTCTAGCCATGCGAATTACTGTGCACTGTAATGCATATGACGAAACTGCACCTGATTGCAGTGGCAGATTTCTTTCAACTTTTTGGCTCTCTTTGAAGTTTTCTGTCATCACCAGCATGCTCACTGATTGGTGGCTGAGGGACACATCCATTAAAGTGTCCCCTGCATTTGCCACAACACTGACACACCTCTGAAATGTGCTAGTGCCACAAGAAGTTGCTTGTGCGTGCGAGCAAGCCAACATAAAAAGACACAACAACAAAAGAAATCCATCAAACAAAGTCCACCCTATTGCATAAATGGAATGTTCAGAGGAGACCTTGTGTGATAAATGGTTTATCTATATGAGTGCTGTTTGACCTTGGACACCTCACTTGTGGCTTATGTCACTCATGAAGTTACCTGAGGTCAAACAGCACCTGTACAGATAAATCATTATCACACAGATCATCTCTGCATATCCCTAATACTTATTGTGTAGAAGTATATGTATATATGCAAATTACCATGAATGAGTTTAGACTGGCTCTGCTTCAAGCAATGTTATAAAATGGGTAGGCTAAACCAGCCAATCAGAGACTGAGTTCGCCATTCATGAAATCTGTTACATGCATGGCTTAAAAAAAAGGTCAGAGATGCAGAACTGCATTTCCAAACAATATCAGGAGCGTTAGAACGTTGGCATTTAAAATGCCATCTTCAATTCTTTCGCTTATGCTCCAATTGAATCTGGGAATGTAGTTCACAGTCATTAGCATGGCCAATCCTGTACTGACAGACAATCACAGAAATGTTGATGCTACTCACTTTATCCCTCTTTATAAAATGGTAGGTATTTTGCAAAATGTTAGTAAAACCATCCGTGCTATGAAGTATTATGATCCCCCTGACAGTATGACTCTGAAGTACTGCCGAGCGAAAAGAAAAAACTTGTGGTTGACACAATTCTGACTTTTGTAAATTTCCCCCGTTATGTTGCTGCTTTCCTTGTAGGCAGGGAGTGTGGGAGGAGAAAACTAGCTGCTAGCGATCTTCAGTCTGTCCTGTCATTTGGAAATAGGCTTTTGGGAGGGGCACTGGGCTGTGGAGAGACAAGTACAGACAGGCGTGTGTGTGCGTGCATGCATCTGCTTCCTTAGTAATGCCACTAGTGTCGGTGTGTGTATACTGCTCGCTGCTACTTCAAGGAAAAAAACAGTTATGTCTGGAGTTTCATAGTTTCCCAGAGCTCCTCACTACAACAAAGAAAGAAACGGGAGGGGGGGCAGGAGTTAGTGTGCTTGCATCACTTTATCCAGTACAGACATAATGATATCATAATGATGTCAATATGTGGTAGGCGGAAGGACTATTGTATCTTAAATCTACAAAAACAAATACTATTTTTGGCATTTAAAAATGATTTTTATGACAGAAAAAAAGTTGTTAAAAAAGAGGGCCCATTTTATACGTGTAATAAGACCCTCCAGGTGTGTGCACTAATATTTGTGCCTTATCATGCCCCTGGCCGTGTGGTAAAATATGTTTCATGCACACCCTGCTGTGTCTTATTGCTTATGTATGTGGTGCCAAATTGCCTGTCACACACTCTGCAAAGGCTTAGAACAGAAGACACAGACATGTGTTTCATCTTACACTATACTCCTTAGTGTGTTTCATCTATAACAGGTTTACATTGTGGGCATGCAGTATGTGTAATCTGGCATTCCCTTGAAACCTGGCTTTATCGCTTTTTCTGGGTAACTCCTGCCTCAGTGCTTTTGTGCTGAGGTTCTTTGACTTTTTAGGTTGCTTTCCTATTTTGTGCTCCACCTTGACCCAAACCAGTGAGACCAAACTATGATTAGTTCATCCTTCCCTTGGGCTGTTACATATGGGGCTCACTGATGAGTCCTGTATAGGCCAAAGCACATGTTTGTGTGTTTTATTTTCAGCCTTTGCAGGAGAGTATGAGAGGCTATTTGACACCATATACCATTACTTAAAGCAGATCTCTAAACTCTTGCATGGTGATTTGCATACACTACCTACAGTGCTTTACATTGAGAGGTATGTGTAATCTGACATTTCCTTGAAAGCTTGCCAATGTCCTTTTTGGGTAACCCCTGCCTCAGTGATTTTGTGCTGAGGTTCTTTGAGTATTATAGGGGCACAGTAGTACCCCTATAGTTAAGGGTGAGTAGGGTGTTGAATGTTAAACGAGGAAAGAGATTTAGAAACCAGCCACACCTTAATGGTTCGCTTGGCAAGTAGAATTTATTCACACACTGTAACAAGCTTAGATCCTCATCACAAGCCCAACATTTCAGCCCCTTAGGCTTCTTCAGGGAAGAGGATCTACAGATAAAACAATATACACATAAAAATAAGAATGAGAATAATGATGCACAACATTGTTTCATCCAATATTTCTCTTCAGCATACAAGCGGGCAGCATGGTTAATGTTGCCAGCTGCCACGTCACATACTTGTACTTGGGAGGTGAGTGGTGCCTGTAAGGGAACTCTAATGCTGCTTCTAATGTATCCATTTTAGTTCATATAAGGAGCTAAGAATATACATTTTCCTTGTTAGGTGTGTACCAATTAATGAAATGAACAGAATATGACACACTTGACAAATGAGAGGCATGGGGAAGTTTTCTAAAACAGTCTTTTTTCTGATAACAGGTATCATTTTATTTAATGGTTTTATTAACTATAAAATATTAATATAAATCCTCTGTCTTGATTTCAGCATGGCATTTGACTCTGTGCCCCACAAAAAGGTTGATCTGGAAGTTGGTGGATCTTGGGGTTGGAGAAAGATGGCCAGATGGGTGGGAAACTGGCTGAAAGACAGAACCCAGATGGTGTTTGTGGGGGAGAGTTATCTGGCACAAGACAGGTAACCAGTGGAGTCCCACAAGGCTCCTTGCTGGGGCTGGTGTTTTTCAATGTCTTCATCAATGACATTGAAGATGGCAATAAGGGCAAAATGTGCCTATTCATGGATGACACCAAGCTCTGTGGGAGAGTGGACACAGCTGAAGGGATACAAGATCTACAGGAAAATCTGGAAAAGCTAGGGAGATGGTCCAGGATCTGGCAGCTTGGCTTCAATGCCAAGAAATGCAAAGTTATGCATATTGAAGCCAAGAATCCTAGGACAGCATACTACCTGGTTGGAGTCCAAGTATCTGCATCAGAGGAGGAGAAGAACCTGGGAGTGATGATCAGTAGTGACCTGAAGCACTCCATACAGTGCAAGAAAGCAGCAGCAAATGCAAACAAGATGCTGGGATGCATATCTAGGGGGATCAGTAGTAGGAGAGAGGAGGTTATACTGCCCTTGTACAGGTCACTGGTAAGGCCGCATCTAGAATATGGAGTTCAGTACTGGTGCCCACACTTCAAAAAGGACATTAACCTGCTGGAAAAGGTCCCGAGAAGGGCTTCAAAGATGATAGCTGGTCAGCAGGGTAAGACATATGAGGAGAGGTTGAGAGCACTGAACATGTGCTTCCTGGAAGACAGGAGAGAGAGAGAGAGAGAGAAGACACGATTGGGGCCTTCAAGTACTTGAAAGGGATAAATAAGGTTGATAAGGAGAGTCTCTTTAAGCTGAGTGGTAACCATAATAGGAGGGGGACAGTCTTAAGCTGGAGGGTGGGAGGTTTAGGAGAGAGATCAGGTAGCACTTCTTCACAGAGAGGGTGGCGGACACTTGGAATGTGCTGCCAGAAGAGGTCATCTCATTGAAGACAGTGGGCAGCTTTGAGAGAGGCTATGACAGGTATAGGGGAGGGTAAGGGTCATGGGTAGGGAGGATGGGAGGAGTGGGGAAGGGGGCAGGGACAGTAGCTCAAGCTGTAGACCCTGCAACATGAGCAGACTTGATAAACCAAATGGCCTTCTTCTGCTGGCTTCTTCATATGTTCATATGTAAATATTAAGCAATTTAAAATGAGGCAGTCATGACTGGAAATTACACTGTCATTGAATATAGATGAAATTTGAGACAGTGCATACCTAGGCACTAACAACTATTATAAATCTGTGGCAATTGGCATACAGATCTGATTATAGCCTGTTCTATATGAAATTGATATTCTGTATTTTTACAGTCTGTACCTGGGATACATATTAGATTGGAACTACTATCTTAAAAGACTGTATACATTGTTCAGAATTGTTTTCTATCTCAGTAACTATCAAGAGGTGTACACATTTTAAATCTTATATTGATATTTCACTTGAACACTGTAGCCTAGATAGGTGCTGTGGTCTGATTCTGATGTTGAGACCAGTATACTTATATGAAAACACACATTGTATCTGTTTTATGTATGCTGTGGTTGAAAATAAGGGGAACTGAGCCCACTTGAAGCCCTCCAACTCTAGCATGAGCATTTAAGAATAGTAATAATGATGAAAGTTGATAGAATAGATCTATAACTATGTTGATTAGTATTGGAACAGTAGTTGATTCCCTCATACATTGACATGAATCCCCTGAGCATTGCACATTTTAACATGGAAAATGTTTAAATTGTAAAATGACTAATGTGGGCATAGTGTGACTATGTTGTTATATGATATTGGCTGGACATAGATGAACCTCTGAATCTTACTGAAACATAAATATTCTATTCTTATTATGTTCAACTACATTTAATATTTTGAGGTAACCATTAAAATTCAGTGTAGTGTATATCTAACTGAGAGACATCTGATTGATTCTTCCCTGTATTATAATGTGTATGTTGAAGAGAAATATTGTATGAAACGCTGTTGTACATACTTCCAGTATTTTTATGTGTTTATTGTTTTATCTATAGATCCTCTTCCCTGAAGAAGCTTAATGGGGTGAAACATTAGGCTTGTGATGAGGATCTGAGCTTGTTACAGTGTGTGAATAAAATCTACTTGACAATCTGCCCATTAAGGTGTGGCTGATTCCTAAGGCTCTTCTCTCATTGGAATATTCACCTCACCAGCCCCATATTAGAGACATTACAAGTGACTTTGAAAGGGACCCACTCGATACATTTTGCTTTTGGATGTTTAATGCTAATCTCCTAACTTTGTACTTCAATAGCTTCACTGCCATTCAACGGAGTCACACAATTTTGTGTGCACAGTCTGGAAGGGTAAGTCTCTTAATTTGACAAGTTTTGTTCTGGTTGGAGGTGCAGATTCTAAGATTAAGAGAGTGCAAAAAGAGGAAATGTCTTGGCATATCAGTGGTGGGGTCTTCCTTGGGGTTGTCAGCCCTAATGCTTACACCCTCCCTTAAGCAAACAAGATCACATGTGATCTCTTTTCCTCACGCTGTGTGAAGAAAACTAGAACAGATTTTGTTGGCAACATGTGGCGAGGCATACTTCACTACCTTTGAAGAGTGTATCAGTATGAGGCACTGGTTTTCAACTGTACCCTGTGCTTTGGACAAGAGGTTACAGACTGGGGGAAGTGGGTGGTCATTAAGGTTGACAGCCCCAAGGATGGTCCCACCACTGATTAGCCAATACTCTGGAGACCCAAAACCCCAATGTTTTTACCTTTTGCTGTTACTGAGGTAGGGGTGGGGAGTTAGCACAAGAGCAGTTTAACAAGGCTGGCCCACCAGAGTAGTGGTAGTGCTAACCACTTGCAATGCTAACAGCCCAGGTTCTAGAATGAGCCCAGAGCATCGGAGGGGTCAGCTGGGAGGAGAAAGTTTGCGCATCCAACAAAAAACACACAACAATTCCAGGGCTCACTCTTCTATAGAGTATGTAGGTAAGGTGCTACTCCAAAAGCTCTAACTTAGACAAGCAGCCAAACCACAAAAGTGGTACAAAGGAGAGTGCACTTAACATCTACAGCTTGTGATATTTACTCTAGAGATGCCGTTTTCTTCTGGTCTCATGCCTGGGAATATGTCAGTTTCCACTGGCCATCCAAGAGCCTGTAATCACACTGTTTACAGGAATACTGAAAAAAAATAAAGTGAACATGCTGGAATATTCCTGTTAAAAGTACAAACTTCTTGTTTGGAGAAGAACTGCTTGTGCATGATGATGTCACATCAGGAAGTTTTTACTTTTCACAGAAATATGCCAACGTGTTGTCTTGAAGTTTTTTCCAGCATCCTGTAAGCAGTGTGGCTACAGGCACTTGGACAGCCAGCAGAAGCTGATATATTCCCAGGAACAAGACCAGAAGAAAATGGCATCTCTAGAATAAATATCACAAAGCCTAAATGTTAAGTGCACTCTCCTTTGTTCTGATTTTGTGGTTTGGCTGGTTGAACATCTGACAGACAGCTCACCACTACTGGGATGGGAGGGGTCTGGACTCAGGCAATAGATTGCCTCTTGGTGACAGTTCAGAGGCAATGAGCCTGGTATCCTAGTGAAAGCAGGATTGGTGGGACATAGCAGATGTTGGCGAAAACACACATGGGAGTGTGCGTGACACCCCGTGACATCATTGCATATAGCTCTTTCCAGGGGCAACAAGATTATTGGATAATGCCACTGGCTGGACAATGATACCATGCTCAGTCACCACACCCACTACTGGATGCTACCCACCTGGGCCTTACAATCCCCCCCCCCCCATCCTTCACCTCCACTTACTTGGTAACCAGATTTCATGTTTAGGAGTCACCATGAAGCTGAAGGTGTCCCCACCTCAGGGGAGTAGCCGAGGGGGCTTTTCAAGCAGGTGAGAAATGAGAACAGGAGAACCTGGGCTTCAGGTCAAGGAGGCTCTTCATGGGGTGGGATCAGGCACCAGAAATGGCTGAAGGAGGTTTCAGCCAGTGAAGGGGGAGGATAAACAATGTTGAAAAAAAAGAGCAGTTTGACCTCGGTAACCTCACGAGTGGTGTAAGCTGTGGTCAAAATGCTTGAGTGCACATAAGTCATTTATTTAACAAGTTCCCACTACATATTCAATTTATGTAATAGGGATTTTTTGTGTGTTTTATATTTCTGTATTGTTTAGTTTTATTTGTTTCTTAATATATAGAGAGGAGATGTTTTTTGGCTCTACTATGTGTGGATCCATGATTACGGGTCAGCTGCTAGGGTCCCTAGCTCAGGTGCTAAGGATGCTATGTTATGATGTTGAAAGCACAGTTTGAGAGTGGCTAGTTTTTGTGCATGGGTTGGCCGGAGAGTTTCAGAATGATGGCAACTCCATGTTTTGGTTAGCGAGATGGATGTTGCCACATTGGTGAATGACTGCATTTTTTAAAAATTTTAATTTAATGTAGATCACATTTCTGGTTGATCCTGAATTTTGAATAAGTGTCAGGTTCTAAATTTTTCATGCATGAGTGTGAATCTTGAGTGAGCAACTTAAAGGGTGGTAACTTGTTTAGAGACTGAGACTTACTTGCTGTAGAACTAACATATTTTATTTATTTTCTGATATGATAAGAGAATAATGCTGGAGAAGAGCAGAGACTCCGGTGCACAGTGGTTGGAATGGTGTCGTGGAAGACTGAGGGAGACAGAGTGTGACTGGGGCAGGTGGGAACCATGTGAGAGTGAATGCTAGTGGTGGCAGGAGCAAGCTTATGAGTTTCAAAGAAATGACTGTCAAAAGGTCATATGGAGGAGAAAGAAGTTACAGAAAGGTGATTATATGAAACAGCATTAAAAGAATGGACACAGTGAACATGAACAATACTTTATATATAGATAATCCTATAGTTAGGGTTGGGATCCACTATGGAATCCCAAACTTCAGTTCCCCGAACTCCACTAGACTGAGTTCAGGAGGCTGAATGTTGGCATCCTGATAGGGACTTACATTCAATGTGACGGGCTCAAATAACCAACTCCCTCCACTTCCGGTGACATCACCGTCTCAATGGCCATCTAGCAGAATCGCTCTGGGGCTGTTTCAATGATATTTTAATAAACCAGTGACAAATGTACTCTAAATAAAGAAATTCCCAACTACAAAGCCAGGGGAAATGACCCCCAACAGATCTAGGCACAGAAACTCGCAAGCTGCAAAACTTAAAACGCTGATGGAGTCTGATAAAAATTCTAGCCACCCTCAGGACACGCGTTCAGCCTCTCCAGTAAGCAGCATTGCCAATTCAGAGGATAACTTTGAACCATGTGACCAGGGGGTGATTCTTTCAAAATTAGATGGAATATTAAAAGTGATTCATAGAGTGGAGTCCTCGGTTGCAGACTTGAAAGCCGACTTAAAAGCCATAGACAAACGAACCACAATGATGGAGGAATGCGTTGGGGGCCTAGCTGACTCATCCAGCCAACATGACCAAGCTATCCTTTACCTGTTAACTAAAGAAAGGGAATTACAACTAAAGCTGGATGATCAAGAAAATCGCACAAGGTGAAACAACTTTAGAATTTATGGTGTACCTGAAGATATGGAGAACTTTTTTGAATCAATGGAGGAGTTTGCATCACATATTCTGAGGAATGTTTTAAAAATTCCAGAAGATACCCCTCTCCCAATTGAGAAAGCACATCGTTCGTTAGCCCCCAAGCCAAAGGACCAGACAGCGGGACCATGCTCGATCATAGCACATATGCTAAACTATCAAGATCATCAGTTGGTGCTCCAAACTGCATGGAAAATAAAGGAAGTTAAACTGGACACACAAAGGCTGTTCTTTGATCAAGATTTCTCAGACCTTCTAAATGAAAAAAGAAAGCAGGTACGGGAGGTTATTAAGCATGCTAAGGAAGGCTGGATATACTAGGGGGAAGGACCCTGGTGGATGGTGCGTATCAAATATAAGATGTGGGAATCTGTTATCAGAAAGACTATTTTGCTCCATATATGGGTACCCTTAAGGTAACATTCCTGAACATTCAGGGCATCAACTCCCCAATCGAGTGGACCAAAATACTCCACTACCTGAAACAGATAAAATCCGATATCAGTCTCATTCAGGAGACCAAACTCTCAGATATAGAACACACAAAATTAAAGCAGAGCTGGTTGGGCAGGGTGATTTATACCTCACACCCATCTGGGAAATGGGCAAGGGTGGCTATTCTCCTTCACAGAGACTTACCTTTTGAAATTACTTCAGAATTCATCCTGGAAGCTGGAAGAGGGGTCATAGTAACGGATAATGTTTACCCAGGTGATTCATATTATATATCTATATGCACCCAACAGGGACGATCCCACTTTCTTCGTTAAAATCTTTGAACAGATAGCACAACTGGGAGAGGGCATAGTCCTGATGGGTGGGGACTTCAATTGTGTCCCTAACCCGCAGTATGATCGCTCCTCCCAAAACTGAGCCATAAACAAAAGTATGAGTAAGGCGATAAGGAGTGGGATGCAGGAGTTGGCCTTAGTGGATGTCTGGAGGGACCTTAATAAATCTATGAGGGACTACTCCTTCTATTTCTACCCAAAAGACACTTACTCCAGAACTGATTATTTTCTGTGCAGCAGTGTAGATTTCCAAGAGGTTCAAGATTGTGAGATTCTCCCCCTCCTGATTTTGGACCATTCAGCTGTAGTTCTCACCCTGGAGCTGGGTAACTGGAAAAGGATATCGCAGTGGAGGATGAACTCCTCCCTGCTTGTATTCTGGTGTTTCTGGGATGGAATGAAGGCTGTGATGCGGCTGCAAATCATTTTGTTTGCTTCACATCTTAAATGAACTCGCTCAGAGAGACAGAAGGCCTCGGAGACTAAATTACAGCAGCTTGAGCACACAGTAAAACAGGGAGGACCCCATTGGGCAGAGTTGCACAAGAAAATAAGAGAAACAAGTAAAAAGCTACAAAACATCTTAGATCAACAAATAGAAGGGAAGTTAAAGTACAGTAACCAGAAATATTATGAACATGGCAATAGAGCCAGTAAATTACTAGCCTTTCATTTGAGAAAGGCCCAGGCTGACAGGTATGTCAAAACCCTACAGACCACTAAGAAAGGTGCCCCCTCCCAGATCTTCAAGCCGGCAGATATAGCAGAGGCATTCAAAGAATATTATGGAGCCCTATATGACTTGGACCCACAGGAACCAGACCCTAGGGACTCTGTCCGAGGATTCCGGGACAGGGTCACCCTCCCTAAACTTTCAGAAGATATTAAATCACAACTAGACTCTCCACTAACCTCTATTGAGGTAGCCCAGGTCATACGCAATTTGGAGGGTGGCAAATTGCCAGGCCCAGACGGATTCATTACTGAAGTTTTCCAAAGATTCAGTAAGCTTTTAGTTCCCATACTGGTCCAGGTTTTTAATAAGCATAAGGAGGAGGGTGGATTCCCAGGCTCTTGGAGAGAGGCCTATATAACAGTGATCCCCAAGGAAGGAAAACCTCCAGAAACATGCAATTCTTATAGACCCATTTCACTCCTGAACATGGACTCTAAGATTTTTATGAAAATCTTAGCTAATAGGGTCAACGCAGTCCTTCCAAGCCTGGTCCATCCAGACCAGGCAGACTTTGTACAGAATAAGTATGTTAAGGACAACATAAGATGCTGCCTGAACACCCTGCATATGGTAGGGAAGGGAAAGGAGCAACAAATTGCTATAGCAATGGATGCAGAGAAAGCGTATGATTGCTTAGGTTGGGACTTCTTATCGGAAGTACTAGCTACATTTGGGTTTGGAGATCAATTTAGAGAATGGATTGGTGAAATTCATAATACCCCTACAGCTTGAGTCAAAGTGAACGGTACAATATCAGCCCCTTTGAAAATTAAGAGGGGTACCAGACAGGGATGCCCCCTTTCCCCGATCCTTTTCACTCTTAGTATGGAGCCCCTAGCTCAACTTATTAGATCACACCAAGACCTAACTGGGATTGCAGTGGGGGGGAGGAGAATAGAATTTCCCTCTATGCAGATGACACTATGTTATACTTAAGAAACCCGGTGAAAACCTTTCCCACGCTGCTACAGATCTTAATGGAATATAGCCAAGTCTCAGGATTTAAAATAAACAATGACAAGACAGAGGTGATCCTAGTGAGTGGCCCACATACCCGAGCATTAGAACAATTAATTCCCTTTAAATGGATTTCATCTCAGATTAGATACCTGGGTATCCACATTCCCATGGACCTAAAACAATTATATCATGTCAATTATGACAATTTGATTCAAGAGATCCTAACTGATTTGAAGAGATGGACTATCCTCCTCCTGACCCTACTGGGGAGAATCAAGTCCATCAAGATGAACATACTGCCCCATTTTTTGTTTTTATTTACCACTCTCCCTCTTCAGATCCCGAGTTCAGAATGGAAAAAAATCACCAAAGCTTTTCATCAGTTCGTGTGGGGAGGACGAAGGGCCAGGATTGCATGGGAGACACTGCAGAGAGTGAGGGAAGGAGGTGGCCTTGGGCTTTCCAATTTATGAACCTATTACCAAATATCATTATTGGGTCCCTGGGTGAATTACCTAACAAATGACTCGAATGACACATGGGTCTCACTAGAAATTCAAGGTGAGCCTGGACTGAGCCCACAACTGGATTTTAATGGATCCCCAACCCATCTCATTAAAAAAGATATATCGAACCCATGAGTTAAACAAACATACAGAATATGGGGGAAATTAAAAAAGATCTAGTAATAGGGGACACATTATCTAGTAAAACTGAAAACATTCATTGCACTCATCCCCCTCCCCCCAGGATGAATCACACATTTTTCCTTTGGAAAAGAAAGGGTCTCCGGTTTTTCAGTCAATGTATTAACTCTGGACAAATTAAAACATTTCAGGTATTACAGCAGGGATTCCAGCTCCCCAAATCATACTTCTTTAGATACCTCCAGGTAGCATCTTTTTTTGCAGCAGGAACCAACTTAGCAAATGCACAACAACCCCCTCACCTGCTGATACAAACCATATGGGACTTGGTCCTGGGGCCGAGTGAAAGGAAACTAATTTCTATGCTAATGATGGCCCATAGGGTCTCTAAAGATCTGCCACCACCCCTGTGTCAAACAGAGTAGGAAATGAAATTAGATACCCAATTAGATGAGGACAGCTGGAGGATAATTTGAGAGGGGGTCAAGTGCACCTCTGCATCCAATAACTGGAAAGAATTTAGATGGAAAATTGTCTCAAGATTTTTTAATACTCCCACAAAGACAAAGTATTATAAAAAGGGGAACACTGATTTATGCTGGAGAAACTGTGGGGGTACAGGATCATATTTCCACATTTTCTAGGAATGCCCTATCTTACAGCCTTTCTGGTCAGAAGTGGGTAAACACCTGGGGAAGATATTGGCCTGCGAACAGGTGCTTGGCTTCCAGAATTTGGTACAAGGTCTCCTACCCAAAGGCAAAAGATCCAGTGGTCAAAGGTCATTCATTGGCATCCTGTTGGCAGCAGAGGCCATCACCAGACGTTGGCTCTCGCAGATAGCGCCAACAGTGGAAGAATGGATCACCATTGCAAAGAAAATTTCCAGGGTAGAGAGAATCACTGCAGAACTGCACCTGCAGAAGGATAAATACTTCCAGATTTGGTTACCCTTCATGCACATAATATAGGAACTGCAGGGTGTCCCTGTTCTGGAGCAGCAAGCCCTGGGGTACTGAAGTGACAGAGCTCCCAGATCAGAAGGGGCCCTGGTAATCTGATAACGGGCCAGAAGTCTCCGTGTTTGGTCCCCCTTCCCCCATTGGTCCCTATCTATTCACATTTCATCTACAAGATGACCCATGATCTTCAGTTGCTGCTCCCACTTGGGTCTGCCACCCCCCCCACTGTCTCGCATAAATGTTATATCATGGTACTGTACAAATACACCAGCTGTAAATCAGAGTTCTTATGTTTAATTTCTCTTTATTACATATTTATTTAATGTACATATGTTGTTAATAATGAGTCATATGACCTTAAGTGGAATCCACCTAAAACACAACTGGTATTAAACAAAACAGAATCCGCAGCAAGTTAGCAGATCAAGGAATCCAATCAACTTTACCTGGAAGAGAAGAGACATATGTATTAGCAAGTTCATTAACTAAGATGACTGTACTAATTCTCTGCCTCACCTTTCTCATATTGGAGGACCTGATTATTATGTATGAATTTTTGTCATATGCTCAATGTTCAATAAAAACTGAAGCTTAAAAAAAAAAAAATCAACTCCGAGGGGGAGCGGACTTCGGAATTGGTTAAAAAATGTTAAGGGGGGGCAGAACAGCTGGGGAACACAAAATGGTTGCCACAACCGGGAACAGAACCCAATTCCACGTGTCATGCTGGCCAAGCTGCTGGTAACCCAGCTCTCCATGCCACGGGAGCAGCTTGGCCAGCACCTGCTTCCTCCTTCTACTCATGATTTCGCAGGCAAATTCCGGCAGAACTGGGAATTTCACTGTGCAAAATCTTTCATTAATAATTTCGCCTGGTGAAATGCAATTTCACTGTGCGAAATCTTGTTGGGTAACTGTATGTCGGGATACTGAAGTCAGTCCCATGAGTGTCAGGATTCCAGGCTTCAGTATCCTGGATGGATACCTTAGGATTGAGTAGGCTGTTTAATGTTAAACCCCAAATTTTGCACCATAATAACGTTGGCAATGTTTGACAAAATAGCCCCATATTTGGCATGTGTAGTCAGGCTGTCAGTGTCTCAAGACATAGAAAGTTTTGTGATAGTGTCTTGTACAGTTTTCAAGATACGGAGTGCCAAAACAATGGAAAAAAAAACACGTTTGGTTTGCCTATACTTAACATTGGCTGTTTTTTGCTGTCACCTGCAGCCTAAACCATGTGGAATTTTTTCATTAAATTTTTAGGGTTGAAGGGGCCCGTGCCAAGGGTGTGCCTTTGGCAGGTTTGGTGAAAAAATATTATACTGTTTTAAATTTATAATGATTTTTGACTTAATGTTCCAGTGCAACTGGTAAAAAAAAAACTATCGTGAAAGGTAAAAAAACATATCACGAGTGGTTATTTGTGTGATTTACTTCTCATGGGGAGAAAAGAAACAGTTGTGATGGCCACCATTTTCTTTTTATTGTTTAAACTTACAAATATTAAAAGTACAGACAAATAATGTCTCTAAAAAAAATACCTAAACCTAGCTAAACAGCGCCTGAACCTAGCTAAACAGCATGAAACAGCATTAAACATGGGACTCATTTAGCTAGCTTTTGTTGTGTATTTTTTTTTAAGTTGCCAGAAATACTTTTTCTGGGCACCAAAATCCAGGGTACCCAGCTTAGTGAGAGGAGCCCGTCATGCACGTTCACTGTATGAGAACATTGGGACTTTCTTGACTTCTGCAGCCACAGCACTACACCGAATACAAAATCAACAGCATTACGGACCTGCTTTGTGGGGGAAATCACCCTGCGCCCCCAACTAAAAATTATCAACTCCAGGGGGGGGTGTACATTGGGGAGGGGAGAAAACTCAGAAAGGGGCAACCTTTGCTACAGGGACAACCTGTGGGTGGGGGAACAACCTGGGGGGAATAGGAGGTTTATAAAAAAATAATAAAGTACACTACAATACCCAGAAGCAAACAATTTACATACCTACATGCAGTCCCAAACCCGGGCCCATGTGCATCATGAGCAGTGAGCATAACCACCATGCCATGCAGCCAGCTCGGCAGCAGCCTGATCACTCCAGTTACTTAATCCACTACTGTACACATGCTAATCTCCTCAACATTCATTGTTTTGTCCCCCCTACCTCACTATTCACACTACTCGCTGTTCTTTCATGGTAGCTGTTATTCTAGGCGCACAAATTGAGTTGCTCATTTTGAGTACCTCAATTTGTTTTGCTCATATCATGGGATACCATTTAGTGGCACTTCCACCCTCCAATTGCCATCCCCATATTTATATTATATTTCCCTAGTGTCCAGTTGCACCCCCACCCTCCAGTTGCCATCCCCATATTTATATTATGTTTCCCTGGTGTCCAGTTGCACCCCCGACCCTCCAATTACCATCCCCATATTTATATTATGTTTCCCTGGTGTCCAGTTGCACCCCCACCCTCCAGTTGCCATCCCCATATTTATATTATGTTTCCCTGGTGTTCAGTTGCACCCCCCACCCTCCAATTGCCATCCCCATATTTATATTATGTTTTTCTGGTGTCCAGTTGCACCCCCACCCTCCAATTGCCATCCCCATATTTATATTATGTTTCCTTGGTGTCCAGTTGCACCCCCACCCTCCAATTTCCATCCCTATATTTATATTATGTTTTTCTGGTGTCTAGTGGCACCCTCCACTCTCCAGCTGTGGTCCCCTTACTTATATAATGTTTCTCTTGTGTCTAGTGGTGCTCTCCACCCTCCAGTTATCATCCCCTTATGTATCCCTGGTGTGTAGTCGTGCCTTGCACCCTTCAATAACTGTCCCCTTATATATTATCTTTTATTGGTGTCTAGTGGTGCCCCCCCACCTTCCAGTCATTGTCCCCATAATATGTTGCTCTTTCCCTAGTGTCTAGTTTCACCCACCAATCATCATCCTCATAATATAATTCTCTGTCCCTGCTGTCTAGTGGCACTCCCAACCTCTGATCACTGTCCCATTCTGAAATAAAAAAAAAAGTACCGCAATGTTTTTTTTCAAACATGCAAAAAATAAAATAGTCCCTCGCTGATCTGAACCCCCACCCCCACCTCCAACTTAGCACCCACCACCCTAGTACAGCCCCACACACCCTCACTCACCTGAACAGGTCACAGGGTGAAGAGCCACTCTCTGATTGAAGACATGCCTTGCTGCTGGAACCGCTGACTACAACATGAGAAACTAAGGTAAGTGCTGTTCAAGCATCTCAATGGGGTTTAGCACTTTGATGCACAACCTTATCATTTTTGCATATTTTTACCCCAAATTTTTAAGATGGCCTTTTTGGGACCCCACCGCATGACTAATGGTGAGGGAATTATGCAAATGAAGCCCGAAGGGTGATTTTGTGGTCACTTCGCGAAATCACCTTTTGGGTAGGATTTCAAAATTTTCACCACCTGCGTTCATGAGGTGGGGTCACAAGAAGGCTATGTTGAAAATGTGTGGTCAAAATACATAAATATGGTAAAGCTATGCACATATGTTGAAATTTTACTACACTGGCTCATAACCCCACATTTTCAACATAGCCATTTTTGTACACCACCTCATGAACATGACAGCTGTCATTTTTGAAATCCTGGCCAAAATGTGGTTTTGCACCTGTGGCGTGGAATGAAGTTTGGATTAGAGGTGTGTGAAATTAAAAAAATTCACCCTGTGAAATATTTCGCATAATACCCACATTTTGCTAAATATTTTGCGGGTGTGAAATATGAAATCCCCATGAGATGCAGAATTTCACCCACAAAATGTTAATTTCGTAGGCGAAATGTGGCATTTTGCCACCTGTGGGAGAAATTCTGCATTTAACCAGGGGATGATAATATTTTTTTAAGTGTTTCCCCTTCCGTCCGTGCCACCAACATGAAAATCTTTGTCCCCCCACATCCCTGGTGTCTAGTGGTCCCACCCCCGGCCAGTGCTGGCTCACAATATGAAGAATCCACCCTGCTGAGATTCAGCCTCATCCCCCATTCATAATTTTAAATAAAAATGAATTTTCTGAATCCTTGGTGTCTACTGGCTCCACCCCCATGGCTGATCACCGGCCAAATGAAGAATGACTCCCCCAAGACTCACATCCATCCCCACCCCCCCATTGTCCATAACTGCCACCAACTGGGGCCAACAGTACTCATGTTAATGTCATAAAAAAAAAAACTTTCCCTGGTGTCTAGTGGACTCCCCAGCCCCCACCCTGTCAAGTTAATCCCTCCCCATTCTACCCCACACATCCCCCATCAAGGAGGACCCCTGTGGGTTACCAGCACAGCACTCCACTCACCTCCACAGCCAGCAGCCTGACTGATCTCTTCTACAAATGAGCCTGAGTGAGCCCTTCAATGAACGAGACATGTTCATTCATTGAGAGGGCATACTGACTCGGACTCATTTGTAAAAGAGCTCAGTTGGGCTGCCAGCTGTGGAGGTGAAGTGAAGGCAAACGGCGACCCTGCGGGGCTTCTAGATGAGGGTGTGGTGAGTGGGATTAACCGGACAGGAGTGGGGCTCCTGAACACCAGGGAACTCTTTTTATTACATTAACCTGACTGATGTTGGCCTCAGAGAGCATCAGTTACAGACAATGGGGATGGTGAATCGGGGGATTTTCTATTTGGCTAGTGACTGGCCAGGAGGGTGGGGCCACTAGACACTAGGGATTCAGAAAATGTATTTTTATTTGAAATTATGGATGGGGAACGGGATGAATCTTGGTGGGGAGGTGGGGTGATTCTTTCTATATTGTGGGCTGGCACTGGCCAGAGTGGTGGAACCATCAGGCACCAGGGATGTGGGGTCTTGGGGGGAGAAAGATTTTCATGTTGGATGGATGGAAGGGGGTGAAATCGCTTTATTTTTTTGTACACAAAATTCTACATTTCACACTGGTAAAATTCTGGCAAAATGCTTGAATTTCGTGAAATATTTCACGGGGTGAAATTCCTGATTGTGACTGAATTTCACCAGCAAATAAAATTTCACTGCACCTCTAGTTTCGATGCTGTGGGATGATGTTTAGTTGGGATTCAAAAATTTTCACTACTGGGTTCATGAAGTGGGGTAATAAGAAGGCTATGCTGACAATTTGGTGTACAAATATGGTGAAATACCCAGGTTATGAATGAATGTTGCAGTATTTCAATGTTCACTCATAACCTCACTAATTTTCACTATTTTAACTCCAAACTTTCAACATTATCATCTTTCCATACCACCTCACGAACATGATGTATCATTTTATAAATTCTGTTTCAGTTTAATTTATTTGTTGTTCAGCACAAAAGCCTTTACAGCTTATTAAAAACACATTGGGCCCGATATTCAAAACTTTGCCCCAGGGCAAAATTAGCACTGCCCGGTGGCAAACTTAACACGGACATAAAAGCCTGCTATATTCAAAAGGAATAGCCTGGGGCAAACAGCTGCTGAACATAGCATGAAAAAGAAGCCAGGCAAACTGGGCTGGCAGTGCAGGGCAAACTTAGCCCTGGAATAAGACAGCTCTGAATATAGCAACCAGGAAGTGCAAACCACAACAGCAACACAGTGCACAGTGACTAGAAGGACTGTAGAGATGGAATAAGTGGCCAAAGTGTGTGCCAGCAACAGAGTGGCGTCAGTAGAGCTGCAGGCATCAGTGCAAGTGAATGTACAGTACACAGAAATGAAAAATGATGCCATGACGGTTGTGCTGCACACAGCTATTTGTGCAGGTCTAGCATGGTGCTAAGCCATTTGCCAGGCGCTAACACATTTGCCCTGGGCAAAAATCTGCTATATTCAAACATGACATGCAAATGAGCCTCCTTATCCAGTCAGTGGGCAAACAGTCACATTTGCATCTCATTATGCCCTGATTTGCATGCAGTTTGCCCAGCATTACTGCAGGGCCCCACAGCTCCGTCCGTAGGTCAGTCTGGAAGTACAGGGGACAGCAGGGTCTTCCCACAGCTTCACCTGTAGGTCAGTTGGGAAGAGCATGGTAGGAGCTACAGGCTACACATGCTTAGAACTGTGTGGTATACTGTGCTCCGGGGACTGCAGTGCACAGGCACTGGTGCTGGTGCTGGCTTCAATAGTCTAACTGTAGGTCCTGCCATACAGTGCACTGCAGCCGGTACAGTGGCATGGGGGCAGTGGGGTGTGGAACACAGCATTACCTATGACATGGTGGGCAGCATTGCCTGCAGCACTATACAGAGTGACAGTCCCATCATGCTGGTGTGTACTGGTGGTGGACTGTACTGTATTGCTGTTGTGTGACTCACAGACACTGCACAACTGGCATGGGATGCCCACAGTGACATATGCATTGCTGGGCAGGGGTGATAGCAGGCAGCCACACCGTACAAAGCAGCATACATTACATAGAGAGTACCATTGACAGTGCATTAGATGGTGGCTGGGGACCACCTGGCCCACCTAGTCTGCCCAGTCCCTACCTATTGAAGCAGCTGCAGAGTCCAGTTTACCAACACCCTACATCCTCCTACCACACCCCTGGAATGCCTGATGCCTGTCCCAAGCTGTCCTGAAGGCCCCCCTCCATCTATGACCCCACAACTACCTTGCTGTGTCCTACATATTGGCTGGGGGCATGCACAGCCACACTAACAGCATGCAAGCTGCACAATGCCACAGCATCATGCAATGCTGGTTTGCCTTGAGTTAAGACCACCTTTTCTCGGGTGGTATTTTCCGCCACGTAATGTGTCACACTAAGCTGTGTAATGGTGTCTAGTGCAGAGCTATGATCTGAATATCACATTGTGCTGGCCCGCCCCCTCTGTTTGCGCACTGCATACATTATCAGTTTGTGCTGTGCTACCACAGTTTGCATGCGCTAATGGCCCTTTTGAATTTTGCACTCCCGCACTAACCTGGTGCTAGCCCGGCACAAACGGCTTCTCGAGGAGCTAAGTTTTGAATATCTGGCCATTTTGTCTTAATACATGTGCAATTATACAAAGTTTTAAAACATTTCTAACATAGTGATCCAGTAATTTCATTAACCATACAGCCATAAACAAATAGATCTCCCTTATAAATTGACTTAATATATAAGGTTATTCTAACAATTTCAGGCAGGTTTTCCTGTATCCAATGCAAATGTGATGTGATCACATAATAGGTTCCAATATAAAGTGCTTGAATATAATTGCTAAATAAATATGCATGCTCCCATTCATTTAGAATAATATTAAACTACTTGATAAGAAGTCTTATAACCTTCTACTAAGGTTTCAATTTAGAAATTTAA